>JARQOC010000011.1:222193984-222793984 GCA_033576535.1 Allobates femoralis | reverse complement strand
ATGACTATATTTACATACGAGAATAGAGGGCCATAACTTGGGAACGGAGGGGTGCAGGAACAAAAGAAAAACATCGCCAAACTCAGGAGAACAGCGGCATTTACACCGAGTAAAAAAAAAAAACATATTTATGGCAACTGACAGGCCCCCTTTAAGGACTAGTTCCACCTTATTTTTGTGCATGTGTTTTATAAATCTTATGGCGTTCCTGGGTTGGGCTATTCCTGGTTACATATCACCATTAATAAAGATTTAAAAGTATTGCGCTGTAATCAGAGACCATGATACACAAATGGAGGAGTACCTTTATGAGAATATTTTTACTACTGGGTTAGTTCCCTGTAAATGTGACACCTCTCTGTTACTTTTTTGACTTTTTGGTTGAATAAAAGAAATTCCTTCCCGCAAATACATTTGGATTCAACATACGGTAAAGAGAAACTGAGCCTCCCAGCCACCAGCCACAATTAAAGATACAGTGCCAGTCCTCCACTGGCCCCGAACAACCGCCTGGGGACCAGCCTAAGGGGCAAATGCATCCAGCCCGCCACTGAACGAATCTATAAAGTTATAAGAACATGGATGTTTTCCTTCAATACCACTCCTGTGCATGGCTCATATATTGATCACCCAGAACATTAATTGTGCAGGCCCCCATCACGCCATCTAGTCAGTGCTGACATGTAAAGCCATGGACTTCACAACAACTGTAAAGGCTTCATGTGGGATTGGAGCAGACAAACTGCCACTCAGGGCTAAAGTCCACCTAACCAAGTCACCAGCTGACCTTTCTTGAATCGCTTATAGCAGGTACCAAGCATTGCCTATCTGCCCTACACTGGAAAAACCCACAAGACCTGCCATATACCGGCACCACTACACATGACCTGCTGTATATGGAAACATCCCACAAGATATAACGAATACCGAACATCCCACAAGACCTGCCGTATACCAGGAACACCCCACAAGACCTGCCATATACCAGGAACACCCCATGAGACCTGCCGTATACCGGGAACACCCCACAACACCTGCCGTATACCGGGAACATCCCGCAAGACCTGTCGTGTACCAGGAACACCCCACGAGACCTGCCGTATACCGGGAAACCCCACAAGATCTGCCATATACCGGGAACATCCCGAAGACCGCTGTATACAGGAACACGCCACAAGACCTGCTGTATACAGGGAACACGCCACAAGACCTGCTGTATACAGGGAACACCCCACAAGACCTGCTGTATACTGGAACACCCACAAGACCCTGTATACCCGGAACACCCACAAGACCTGCTGTATACAGGGAACACCCCACAAGACCTGCTGTATACTGGGAACACTCCCGGTCATGTGTACTGTACACAAGTGTATGAGACCGCGGGACACAAATATGCAGGGAGTGTTGTGTGTCGGTTGTATATTCTGTGCCCAACATTTTTACGTTTTGCCGCTTTTCCAGCTCCAGGATCGTGCCAGTTGGTTGCAAAGGCGCACATGGTGCTCGGATACTCACATGGTGCTCGGATACGCCTCGCTCCGGCGCGGAGGATATTATTTTATTCATTCCTACCTCTGTTTGTTCAGCTGGAATCTGACATTAACCCTGTCCTGACAATGAACAAATTCCTAAACTTTGCTCACTGAGGCAGGTGGTGGCGGTGAGATCTGCCTCCTCCACCCAAAAAAGTAGCCACATTTCTAAAGAAGATGTGTGAGAAGTCTAACCTCATTCCAAAATAATCATATGAAGACTGGAAACGTTAAACTAGTAAAATAGAGCGATGGAAAGACTTATACCAGGGACTGAGGAACCAGACCACTGGACCACCAGGACTATGGCACCAAATAATGGTACAGTAGGGGATAGGCAATAAAATCCCAAACAATAAACATCTGGGTCCTGTGCAATAGACAACTGGAAATTAGAGATTTGTGAATCAAAATAATGAACACAAGAGGAAAGGATAACTAACCACTTGCCACCAGGGACCATGGACTTACTAAAGACTGGAGAACTAAACCATAGATCCACTATATATACGTACTAGAGATTAGAGAATGGTGAACCAAACTAATGTACAATCGCAGGTTGAAAACCTTATCACTGGCCACCAGGGACAATAATGTTATATAATTCCAGCCACTAAAGACAAGGAAAACAACACATAGCTTACTAGGCTCTTTAGAAATAACCAGCTGTAAATGAGAGCTAGGGGTGGAAGCAAACTAATGTGCAAGAGATGCCAGAATACCTTAGCACTAGCCACCAGGGACCATAAAGTTATATATCTAGTCATTAAGACTGGGCAAAGAAGACACTTATTTAGTAGGCTCTTAAGAAAGAAATGTAACTGAGAGATCGGTCAAGCAAACTAATGTGCAAGAGATGCCATAATACCTAAACACTGGTCACCAGGGACCATGAACTTACTAAAGAATGGGGAACTAAGGCAAAACTAAGGTTCACAATAGACCAGGATGCCTAACCACTGGCCACCAGGGACTGTGGAGTCACTAATGATGGGAATGAAACCATACATCACTCAAGTTCACTGAAACTAAACAACAAGACATTACACCCTGGTGAACCAAACTACTGTACTCAAGAGAAAAGATATCTTGCCACTGGCCACCAGGGACAGCTGAGTTATTAAAGGCTAGGAAAATTGATTTATAGGTACGTTTAGTGAAGCTAAAAAAAATGGAAATTAAAGACTGGTGAATCAAATTAAAGTGCAAGAGACGTGAGGATACCTAACCACTACCCACCAGGGACCAATGAGTTATATAACAAAATACTAAAAACTTAGGAACCAAACATAGGCCCATTGGGTTATGTAAAAAAAAACAAGTTGAAATTAGAGAATGGTGAATAGAGCAAATGTGCACGTCAGGCCAGCATTCCCAACCTTTGGTTACAAGAGACTACGGTGTAATATAACTAGTCACTAAAGACGAGGGAATCAAAGCATGCATACATTACCCAGTTCTATAGTTAAAAAAAATACCTAGAAATGAGAGACTACTGATACACACTAATGTGCAAAAGAAGGAAAGGATTACTGACCACTGACCACCAGGGAACATAGAGTTATAGAAATAATATGTAAAGACTCGGATAGGTCCACTAGGCTCTTTGGCTAAAAAGAAAACAACACACCAATAAATGAGACTAAAGATGCAAACTAATATATAGTAGGGGCAAAGATACCTGACCACTGACCACCAGGGCCATAGAGTTATACAAATAATACGTTAAGACTCAGATAAGTCCACTAGGTTCTGCGGTAAAAAAAAAAAAATACTTATAAATTAGGAACTACTGATGCAAACTAATATATAGTAGGGGCAAAGATGCCTAACCACTGACCACCGGGGACCACAGAGTTATATAAATAATATGTAAAGACTTGGATAGGTCTACTAGGTTCTGTGGTAATAATATACTACCTATGAAATAGGAACTAGTAAAGCAAACTAATGTGCAAAAGAGGCAAAGCTACCTGACCACTGACCACCAGGGACCATAGAGTTATATAAATAGTATGTAAAGACTCAGATAAGTCTACTAGGTTCTGTGGTTAAGAAAAAAAAAAAAAAACTACGTATAAAATAGAGACTATTGATGCAAGCTAATGCACAAAAGAGGCGAAGCTACCTGACCACTGACCACCAGGGACCATAGAGTTATATAAATAATGTATAAAGACTTTGATAGGTTTACCAGGCTCTGTGGTAATAAACTACCTATAAATTAGGAACAAGTAAAGCAAACTAAGGTGTACAAGAGACAAAGCTGCTTGACCACTGACCACCAGGGACTATAGAGTTGTAGAAATAATATAATAAGAACTGGCAACTAAACCATAGATCCGCTACCTTCTCTGCAAATAAGAGAATGGCGACCCAAACAAATGTATACGAGAAGCCAAGATAACCACTGGCCTCCAGGGATCGAGTAAATCCTATAGTGTAAATAGAAGCATTAGCTTAGAACTTGCACTTGATATAAAGTAATAATAAGGAGTTTTATTATTTATATTGGCGGTTGCTTAGTTCTTTAATCAGTTACCAGCATTAGACCCCTTTATATGACGTTATATGGAATTCTGTATATATTGTGTAAAGGCACGGGACTAAGAGGCAAGAATATAGACGAGAATTTAGAAGTTTGAATGTCCGAGGCTTTGTCAAAATCCATGTTAATTTAATAGCTATTTTATGATGGAAGGATTAGAGAAGATCTCTCCGTCGTCCCGTTTGGGTCTTGGAGCTAATTTACCTCTCCCAGAACACATTTCAGTCTAAGCTGTTCCTCTCATTACTGTCTTGGACAAATTCCATCTATCAAAGGCAGCTCGGAAAAAAAAAAGAAATCTCTCCGTCTTTCTTCCTTCTCTTCTGGTCTGAAACTAAGCAGATTGTGCCCATGAATGACATAATACTGACTGACATCACTTTTGGCTCCGGCCTATGCCGTCGTTAACCCCTTTAAGGTTTGAGAGTGGTTGAAGAATATTAAGACATCATCGCTAGAACAATGAGAAGATGTGATTGATATCCGCAGGTTGTTGTTCCCCGCTCTTTGTGGGAGGGTCAATGGTAACAGGCCCAATCAAAAGAGGATCATTGGCATCTATTGCTTTTTGCTTAATCTTCTTTTCTTTGCTGTCATTCATATTGTTCGCAGATAACTGGCATTTCCAAGCTCCTCATGGGCGGGTCAAACGGATTTGGACCAATCGGAACATGATCATTGATGTTTATTGCTTTTTGAAATATCGATTTCAGCTCAAGTGATAAAGACTTTATTTGCTTAATCTTCTCTTTGTTGGGGCTGTGGGTGCCCATTTAAAAACAAGTAGGCAGAAAAGCCATACATTATTCAGCACCTCAATGTCAAAAACGGCAGAAGATTTTGGTGCTTGCAGGCAATTGATGTGTCCACGCTCCTCGTAGGAGAGTCAAACAGAATTGGACCAACTGGAACATGATCACTGATGTTTATTGCTTTTTGTAATAGCAATTTTCAAGGGGGGGTTAGGTGACTATTTAAAAACATGTAGACAGAAAATCCAAGTGTTATTCATGGTAGATGACCACTCAGCTCCTCAATGTCAATACCGTCAGAAGACAAATTTGTACACTTAGGTTTCTGGTGCTTGCAAGCAATTGATGTTTCCATGCTCCTCATGGGAGGGTCTAAGGAATAGGACCAACCAGAACAGGCATGCCAAAACTGTCAGAAGATGTTGGTGCTTGCAGGCAATTGGTGTTTCCATGCTCCTGATGGGAGGGTCAAAAGGAATTGGACCAATCAGAACTGGATAATAGGTGTTTATTTTTCTTTGTAATGGCAATTTTCAGACCAAGGGATAAAGAGTCTATGTGCACAATCTTCTCATTTTTTGAGGAGTTGGGGTGGCCATTAAAATACAAGTAGTCATAAAACCATACATTATTCATGGTGGATGACCACTGAGCTCCTCAATGTCAAAACTGACAAAATACATGTTTGCATCCCCAAGATTTTGATGTGGGCAGAGAATTGACGTTTCCCACGCTCCTCATGGAGGCACAAACAGAATTGAGCTTGCAGGCAATTGTGTTTCCATGCTCCTCATGGGAGACACAAACAGAATTGAGCTTGCAGGCAATTGGTGTTTCCATGCTCCTCATGGGAGGCATAAACAGAATTGGTGTTTGCAGGCAATTGGTGTTTCCACACTCCTCATGGGAGGGTCAAAAGGAATAGGACCAATCGGAACAGGATAATAGATGTTTATCTTTCTTTGCAATGGCAATTTTCAGACGAAGAGATAAAGACTCTATGTGCACAATCTTCTCTTTTTTTTTTTTTTTTTTTGAAGGGTTGGGGTGCCCATTTAAAAACAAGTAGGCAGTAAAGCCATATGTTATTCATGGTGGATGACCACTGAGCTCCTCAATGTCAAAACTGTCAGAAGACGTGTTTATAGTCCCAGGGTTTTGGTGCTTGCAGGCAATTGGTGTTTTCAGGCTCCTCATGGGAGAGTCAAATGGAATTGGACCAACCAGAATAAGCGGAAAAGCCATATGTTATCCATGGTGAATGACCACTCCTCAATATAAAAACCATCACTCTAGATTCAAAACTCATCATAAATTGAAATACGGAAAAATCATCTTTAGAACTTTGAAAAAACGTGATTGCATCCCCAGGATCTCAGCGTTTGCCGGGAATTATTGTTTCCACGCTCCTCGTGGGAGGGTCAAACAGAACTGGACCAATCAGAACATGATCCTCAGTGTATATTGCTTTTCACAATACCAATTTTGAACCCAAGGGATGCGAACAAAGAGGAGCTCAACATGCGAAGGAATCAGCCCATAGCTGATACAGATTCAATCCCTCCGAAAGCCAAATCCCAACTTGAAATTCGATCTTGCCTCAGAACGGTTAAGGTTTAGTCGTCGGCACATTTAACAGACCAATTAACAGCTGAGTACAGTCTATTAAGAGCTCCTTCCAGGAACCATACAACTGGTTTCCTTCTATAATATTTTTTAGAAGGTGGGAACGTCATCCCTGTGCCAATTCTCCCAATTTTCAGCTGACACCACTTTTTACTTTTTTTAATGAGGGTAGAGGCTGTTGTGCGCTCCGTTTCCAAATGCCGAAAAAAAAAAGCAAAACTCTGAGCTTTCTTTTATGGAAAATGTTCCGGGCTCCTGAAACTTGGGAGGAAATTTTGGGTCATAAATTAGTATCTAATACCAGTCTCTTAATTCCTGCAAAAGAGAACGTCCATCAAAGGTTTTCCCCAAAGGATAAAAAAAAACGATTATATTTCTCAGCATGAAGATGGCAAAGACTTTTATGGGCACTGGGGAGCGCCGTCGTATCATTGCTAGCATATGATCCAAAAATATAAAGGGGGAATTGGCCAGAGATATTTTTTTGGACGGCACTGTAAAGGTTAAAAAATATATTTTTTTTTTTTTAGAAATAGTGCCACACTTTGATACAGGCCATTTCTGGTACTGCATGTCATCCCTATTTATTGCAATCATTTTATATAAGTGTGGATGGAAATGAGGCTGCAATATCCCATAGTCTAGACTCTAGAGCATGGTTTCTTAAAGGGGCTGCCCATTTTAGAAAACATCTTCATACCACCACAGTTTCTGGTAAATAATAAACAGACTGCTCTTTGCTAACCCTCCCCTGTGTCTCCGGCGCTGCCCAGGTCTCTGATGGTTTTTTTTTGCTGAAGGGATGATGTAACGTCATCAGCGCTGCAGCCAATCACTGAGGCAGGGTTGCTGAGCTCAGCGATTGTCTGCAGCGCTGTTGGGACTTCTGTAGCCAACCTATTCAAAATCACAAGAACAGTACCATAGACACATCACTATACACATGGAAGGTACTGTGAAGTAAATAGGTATTTGATCCCTTGCTGATTTTGTAAGTTTGCCCAATGACAAACACATGAACAGTCTATAATTTTAAGGGTAGGTTACTTTTAACAGAGAAAGATAGAATATCAAAAATAAAATCCAGAAAATCACAGTGTCTAAATTTTATAAAGTTATTTGCATTTTGAAGAGAGAAATAAGTATTTGATCCCCTACCAACCATTAGGAGTTCTGGCTCCTACAGACCAGTTAGACGCTCCTAATCACCTGGTTCCCTGCATTACAGACAGCTGTTACATTGTCACCTGTATAAAGACTCCCGTCCACACACTCAATGAATCAGTCACCTCTAACCTCTACAACATGGGCAAGACCAAAGAGCTTTCTAAGGATGTCAGGGAAAAGATCCTAGACCTGCACAAGGCTGGAATGGGCTACAAAACCGGATGTGAGGCTGCTTTCACATTTGCGTTTTGAAACACAGCGTACTGATTGCAGCCAAATGCATGCGCACTGTGCTCCTATGTTTAACATGGGAATGCATGGTACCTGCGTTTCGCTACGTTCGGTTGCGTTCGGATGCGCATAATTTGTGCGCCCTCCGAATGCAACATGTTGCATTTTTTGTGTGTTCACAGGCACTTGTTTTATCAGCAAACGTCCGCAAGCGTATAAACAATGCATGAAAATCAATGGATCCGCAGTGTCCTCCGCATGACAGCGCAGGAGAATGCTGCGGATCACATTGAAATCTTTCCCGGTGACCAACGCTGATCTCCCAGGAGATCAGCGGCAGCATCCGGGACATCCGCGGCAGCCCCCCAAAATATCAGCAGTGGCCCCCGGGACATTAGCGATGGCCCCCGGGACATCAGCGCCGGCCCCCGGGACATCAGCGCCGGCCCACGGGACATCAGCGCCGGCCCCCGGGACATCAGCGCCGGCCCCCGGGAGAGCAGCTGGAGCAGCTGCTGATCTCCCGGGGACATGCGTCGCTAATCTCCTGGCAGTGTCGGTGCGGGAGATTTAAAGAAACAGTTGATCTGACAGCTGTTTAAAACTCCAGCGTCGACATCACCTATTCGGTGACGGCGAGGGAGATTTAAACAGCTGTCAGATCAACTGTTTCTTTAAATCTCCCGCGCTGACACCACCGGGAGATTAGCGTCGCCCGCCGGGAGGAAGAGATCTCCACCGCTGATCTCCGCCTCCCGGCCGCCGAGACGGCTTATTGGCTGGCCAGGCACCACACTTTGTGAACACATGCGGAGAATCTATGCTACGTTCACATCAGTATAGCAGCGTTTGCGTCTGCATGCCAGACACATGCAGACACAAACGCTAGTGTGAAAGTAGACTAAGGGCCCTTTCACATCTGCGTTTTTCGTAATTCGCGGCAGATGCGGTGAAAAAACCGCATCTGCCGCGTTTACCGCATAACCGTTCCACTTGCGGCGCGGTTGCGGTTTTTTCTATGCAATGTATAGGGGGACTTGCGGCAGGTGCGGCAAGTGCGGTTTTGCACTTGCGGCAGGTGCGGCCGCGAAAAAAACCGCGGCTTACTGCGGTTTTTTTCGCGGCCGCACCTGCCGCAAGTGCAAAACCGCACTTGCCGCACCTGCCGCAAGTCCCCCTATACATTGCATAGAAAAAACCGCAACCGCGCCGCAAGTGGAACGGTTATGCGGTAAACGCGGCAGATGCGGTTTTTTCACCGCATCTGCCGCGAATTACGAAAAACGCAGATGTGAAAGCACCCTAAGACGCTGGGTGAGAAGAAGGCAACTGCCGGTACAATAGTAAGAAAATGGAAGAAATACAAAATGAGGTCAAGTCACATCGATTTGGGGCTCCATGTAAGATCTCACTCTGTGGGGTATCCATCCAGGATCATGGGGAAGATGACAGATCAGCCTAAAACTACACTGGGGAACTTGTGAAAGATCTCAAGGCAGCTGGGACCACTGTCACCAAGAAAACCACTGGTAACACATTATTCTGTAATGGATTAAAATCCTGCAGTGCTGCAAATTCCCACTGCTTAAGAAGGCACATCTGCCCCCGTCTGAAGTTTACCAATGAACACCTTGGTTATTCTGAGAGTGATTGGGAGAAGGTGATGTGGTCAGAAACATTGAGCTAATTTGGCAATAAATCAATGGGCTGTGTTTGGAGGAAGTGTAATGCTGCCTATGACCCAAAGAACACCATCCCCACAGTCAAGCATGGCGGTGGAAACATAATGTTTTGGGGGTGTTTCTCTGCTAAGGGCACAGGACTACTTCACCACATCAATGGGACAATGGAGCCATGTACCGTAAAATCCTAAGTGACAACCTCCTTCCCTCCACCAGGACATTAAAAATGGGTCAAGGCTGGGTCTTTCAGCACAACAATGACCCAAAACATACAGCCAAGGCAACAAAGGAGTAGCTCAAAAAGGAGCACATTAAGGTCATGAAGTGGCCTAGCCAATCTCCAGACCTTAATCCCACGGAAAACCTATGGAGGGAGCTGAAGCTCCGAGTTGTCAAGCAACAGCCTCAAAATCTTAATGATTTAGAGATGATCTGCAAAGAAGAGTGGAGCAAAATTCCTCCTGACATGTGTGCAAACCTCATCTTCAACTACAAGAAACATCTGACGGCTGTGCTGCCAACAAGGGTTTTGCCACCAAGTATTAAGTCTGGATTGCCAGAGGGATCAAATACTTATTTCTCTCTTCAAAATGCAAATACATTTACATAATTTAGACAATGTGATTTTCTGGATTTTATATTCTATCTCTCAAAGTTAAAATTAACTTACCCTTAAAATTATAGACTGTTCATGTCCTTGGCAGTGGGCAAACGTATAAAATCAGCAAGGGATCATATAATCATTTCCCTCACTGTGTGTATATATATATATATACATACACATGTACTTTATATCTGTGACATATATTGCACTGCTTTGCCCTTTATGTACCTATTAGCTGCAGAGCCCAGTGTTCCCCATGCTTACTGGCCACACTATAGATAGAAGATAGATTGGTATATACATGTATATATATATATATATATATATATATATATATATATATATATATATATACACATACATAATATATATATATAAATATAAAAATATAAATAATGAAAAATAAATGTGGAGCAGCACAAAAAAGAAAATAATTCAGGTGCAAGCCCTCCTACCATAGATCCTTAGGTGTAGATATTAAGAAAACATGAGCAGCAGCACATCCTTTAAAAGAGAAAAACGTGGATTTACTCCCATGACCGCAACGTTTCGGCTTGTCAAAGCCTTTTTCTAGCAGTACAGTCTGAGATATAAAGTGTACAGGTATATAAAGATAAAGATCAACCATTGACCATTATAAAATTTAACATGATTGGTCAATAATAATCATAAGGTGCACCTGTGATAGAGGGAAGTGGGCACAAACACACGTTATCAAGAATGGGGCTCACCTATACCGTCCAAGTGTACTCCATTATGTTCAATGCAGCTCATCTGAGCATGTCTGACGATGGTGACTCAATTCCTGTTGTTGCTGAAATCCCGGGCATGCTCAGTAGCACTGCGGGAATCTCATCAGCCATCTTGGTTACCGTGGCAACGATGTAAACATAACAAAAGCCACGATCAAAAGCATGTCAGCTGTTTATTCCAAATATAGCACATAAGGCCATAATTATAGCCACATAATTTCCCTTAGGGTCATGCTCTATGGCAGGGGTCTCAAACTCCAGGCCTCAAGGACCGCACACAGTGCAGGTTTTCAGGATTTCCTTACAGTTTGACAGTTGGTAGTTGGATAACCAACTGTCAAATGCTATGGAAATACTGAAAACCTGCACTGTGTGCGGTCCTCGAGGCCTGGAGTTTGAGACCCCTGCTCTATGGGATCATAGGGACATCAGCACAGGTACAAAGGAGAAGGTGAAAAGGGCTCTGACAAGCCGAAACATTGCGGTCCTGGGAATAAATCCACGTTTCTCACTTTTAAAGGATGTGCTGCTGTTCAAAACCATATTAATAGCAGCACACTGGTTAAGCCTGTCTCATACCTGCCTCCCTCCCACTGGGTCCTACTGAAGAGGTATGTCTCCTGCTACTGCCCATTGCAACAGAGACCCCCTGGGGTACGAGAGAGGCTATAGAGTAGACAGGGACCCTTCAGATTTATGGTCACTGAGACGTGCTGGCATATATTGACCAATGCATGCGCTAAGAACCATAAAAAATATAAAAAAAAATATTTACCATATATCTGAGTTTTTTTGAAAAAACTTTATAGTTTTTATTTTTCTCAAATAACATCTAGTAACACCTACAAATAGCATATATTGGCTTAACCAGTGTGCTGCTATTAATTTGGTTTATATATATATGCCCTATATGTCATGGCACACCATCACACCATTCAAATATCTATTTAATTGGAGTATGAATTTTAGATGTGGTAGTATTTGATCATATTTTTGGGCACAACATTTACCTTATCTTGGTACCTTTTGAGTGTATTTATTATAAACATTACATCCATGTGCTATATGTGCAGTCATGGATTTTCACCAGGATTGTACCATCTTTGTTTTTATTTCACATATTTCTGCTATTTTTTGTGTTTATTTGTTCTTTTTTGAATATTAATAAAATGTGTTCATTTTCCTATATGTTTGTGCGCTTCCAAACCTAGGTACCGCATATATTGTGTCTTACGCACTATTATGTATTTGTTTTGACTGATTTATAGTATTTTATAAAACTTAGTCTGAAGCTCTTGTTGTTTACAGCTGAAGAGATGGAATGTTTGTGTCTGTTGTCATGGTGATGACATCACAGGTTGAAGACATCAGCCAACCACAGCCCAGGACTGAACTGAAAAAAGTTTTTGATGTAGAATCTTAAGTTCAGCGGATGACTAAAGCAGCCCCGCCCACATTCTTAGAACACCCAGCCCACTTACCTATGTCATCACTTTGTGATGTCACAAGTGATCAGCGGGAATAAAACCCAGATCCTGGCAGCTTCACAGTCATTTGTCAAACTACATGCATGAAGATGGGGCAGAACCCAAAGGTGCCGTTACACACAGAGATATATTGCTCGGAACCCACTGGATGATGCAGCGAAGTCATGGACAACATTGCTCCATTTTATTGCTATGGAATGGAACAATGTGTCCATGATTTCACTGCAACCAGTGAGTTGCAACCAATACACAGTATTTCTGTGTGTAACAGTACCCAGGAAGAACAAAGAAAGAAGAGACTCGGACTTCAAACCAGTGGTGCCCTTGCATTATGCACCATGGGGTCCATTGGCCTTTAAACTGTGTGGAGTCCTGCACCAAGATAGATGAAGAAGAAGGATCGCAGTTTCTCTGATACTCTCATGAGTATCATGAGACGCCCATGATGCTCTCATGAGTGTCATGGGCACCTAATAATTGTATAGTTATTTATATGCATTTCTTTTTTGAGCAGGTTTATATAATTAAAGGTCATTCTATGCTTACTTACCTTACTTTTACAAGCTAAAAACTGAGTGTAGTCATGATTAACTCTGTTTTTTGGCTTGTGAGTGTAAGTTACCATGGAATGACATGCACTTCGTTTTTGAGATTTATGTAATGTAATTATCATGCTTTTCCTTTTTGAGAAGGTGTATGTATTTTATTTAACATGCCACGTGCAGCGCTGTACTTGGTTGTGCCTGAAGACTTGGAGCTTGACTACCCTACGTTTCTCCTACAATGGGCTTTGAGGTTGTTTGGAGTTTCTAGCAGGGGAGCGCAGCTACTCGTATATTTTGAGAAGGTTTTATGTCATTATCAATATGCAATTTGTTTTTGAGAAGTGTTATATAATTAACATGCTTTTCCTTTTTGAGAAGGTTTATGTATTTTATTTAACATGTCACGTGCAGCGCCGTACTTGGTTGTGCCTGAAGACTTGGAGCTTGACTACCCTACGTTTCTCCTACAATGGGCCTTGAGGTTGTTTGGAGTTTCTAGCAGGGGAGCGCAGCTACTCGTATACTTTGAGAAGGTTTTATGTAATTATCAATAAGCAATTTGTTTTTGAGAAGTGTTATATAATTAACATGCTTTTCCTTTTTGAGAAGGTTTATGTATTTTATTTAACATGTCACGTGCAGCGCCGTACTTGGTTGTGCCTGAAGACTTGGAGCTTGACTACCCTACGTTTCTCCTACAATGGGCCTTGAGGTTGTTTGGAGTTTCTAGCAGGGGAGCACAGCTACTCGTATATTTTGAGAAGGTTTTATGTAATTATCAATATGCAATTTGTTTTTGAGAAGTGTTATGGCCCCTTTACACGCAGCTACAGGTAACAGGTTTTCCACAGATAACTTACTGGTTGCAGTGAAATCATGGAGACATAGTTCTATCCTGTTGCTGTGTACAAATGGAACTATGTCTCCATGATTTCACTGCAGCCAGTAAGTTACCTGTGGAAAACTTGTTACCTGTAGCTGCGTGTAAAGGGGCCATTATATAATTAACATGCTTTTCCTTTTTGAGAAGGTTTATGTATTTTATTTAACATGCCACGTGCAGCGCCGTACTTGGTTGTGCCTGAAGACTTGGAGCTTGACTACCCTACGTTTCTCCTACAATGGGCCTTGAGGTTGTTTGGAGTTTCTAGCAGGGGAGCGCAGCTACTCGTATATTTTGAAAAGGTTTTATGTAATTATCAATATGCAATTTGTTTTTGAGAAGTGTTATATAATTAACATGCTTGAGAAGGTTTATGTATTTTATTTAACATGCCACGTGCAGCGTCGTACTTGGTTGTGCCTGAAGACTTGGAGCTTGACTACCCTACGTTTCTCCTACAATGGGCCTTGAGGTTGTTTGGAGTTTCTAGCAGGGGAGCGCAGCTACTCGTATATTTTGAGAAGGTTTTATGTAATTATCAATATGCACTTTGTTTTTGAGTTTTATCTAATAAACATGCCCTTTTAGAAGGTTTATGTATATACGTATGTTACTAGCTGATTTAGGTATGAGGTCTCCCTCTGCATTCTGAAACAATGATGAAGGACACACCTAATGACCACGAAAAGGTTTATAGCGAGGAATGTCCGACGACCCAGAAACATTTTGAGCCAGGGCTGACTGAGGGCTGACTCTTTTGT
This sequence comes from Allobates femoralis, assembly GCA_033576535.1. Classification (NCBI taxonomy): domain Eukaryota; kingdom Metazoa; phylum Chordata; class Amphibia; order Anura; family Aromobatidae; genus Allobates; species Allobates femoralis. The sequence goes on along the minus strand of JARQOC010000011.1, from coordinate 222,779,411 downwards.
ACAAGGGCCGCCCAATGATGTTGCAAAGATTTCGCTATAGGTGTTATAGAATTGTAGAGGAAGACCTCATACCTGGGACGTTGATCCAGGGAGCTAGTCTGATTGCCGTAAGTGGAGTCGGGAAGGAATTTTCCCCCTAAAATGGACCAATTAGGGCCCATGGGGTTTTGCCTTCCTCTGGATCAACACTTTAGCTTTTAGGTTGAACTTGATGGACTTGTTTGTGTCTTTCAACCTTAAAACTATGGAACTGTCCCTGTATTGAGGTGTAGGGTTGTCGGCCAGGTCTTCTCTCTAATCAGCAGGGATGGAGTTTTGCTCCATGTTTGTCCCTGAAAAAATGTTTGAGCCGACAGCCTTACACAAATCGCAAAGGGAAAAATAAGATTTCTTTAGTTAAATGGGGATAAATTAAAAGCAAAGTCACAGATAATCTCTTGTCTTTTTTTTCTATAAACTTTGGGGAAATTTACCTCCTTTTTCTGCTGTGACTTTGCTTTTAATTTTAGGTTAGGAACTCGCAAGACTATGAGGACCCTTGACGCGGGTTGCGAGCTTTGTGTATTTTGGCCAAAATATCAACTATTGCCACATAAATTTGATATATATATATATTTTGCATGTTATATGTGCACTAGTTTCTGTGACCTGGGCAGGTAAATAAATACTTGTGCCCATTTTTTCTATATTGACTTGAGAATTTTTGGGGTATTTGAGTTCCCTTTTCTGTGGCTTTTGCTTTTAATTTTGGTACAGTGACTCACAAAACTATGAGGACCCTCGATGCATATTTTGGCCAAAATATCGACCAATACCTCATATTTATCATTTACAGTTTTGCATGCTATGCTGGATTCAGCCAATCCCATCTATATTGCCCTTGTTATCTAGGGCACCTGTCCCGGTGGGGGTACTGATAGTGCTGGGCAGCATCCTGATCTAATAGTATGGGTGTCATTAATAGGCTATAAGCGATCGCCCTTCCATGAATTAGTCGGTTGTGATTGTCTCATCAGTATTTTGCACCAGTGTTTGCCTCCATCTTTATACAGGAGGCTACTGCATTAGTTTGTGACCTGGGCAGATAAATACTCTTGCCCTTTTTTGCTATAATGAATTTAGATAGAGATAAATCAATCATTCCAGCATCTAGCTCGCTCCTCCGGCCAACAGCTACTCTATAGATACCACCCTAGCCCTGCGGGTAAGTCTCTATCCCTGTACAGGGGTATAATGGTGAAGGCCAGAGATCCATGGCCCTGTGGTAAGACTCTATTCCCTGTACAGAGGTATAATGGTGAAGGCAGAGATCTCTGTCCCTGTGATAAGTCTCTATCCCTGTAAAACGGTATAATGGTGAAGGCAGAGATCCCTGGCCCTGTGGTAAGCCTTTATCCCTGTACGGGGGTATAATGGTGATGGCCATAGATCCCTGGCCCTGTGGTGAACCTCTATCCCTGTACGGGGGTATATTGGTGAAGGCCAGAGATCCCTGGCCCTATGGTAAGCCTCTATCCCTGTACAGGGGTAAGATGGTGAAGGCAGACATCTCTGGCCCTGTGGTAAGCCTCTATCCCTGTACAGGGGTATAATGGCGAAGGAAGAGATCTCTGGCCCTGTGGTAAGCCTCTATCCCTGTACAGAGGTATAATGGTGAAGACAGAGATCTCTGGCTCTGTGGTAAGTCTCTATCCCTGCACAGGGTATAATGGTGAAGGCCAGAGATCCCTGGCTATGTGGTAGGCCTCTATCCCTGTACAGTGGTATAATGGTGAAAGCAGAGATCTCTGGCCCTGTGGTAAGCCACTTTTCCTTGTACACGGGTATAATGGTGAAGGCACAGATCCCTGGCTCTGTGGTAAGCCTATATCCCTGTACAGAGGTATAATGGTGAAGGCAGAGATCCCTGGCCCTGTGGTAAGCCTCTATCCCTGTACAGGGATATAATGGTGAGGGCAGAGATCTCTGGCCCTGTGGTAAGTCTCTATCCCTGTACAGGGGAATAATGGTGTAGGCAGAGATCTCTGGCTCTGTGGTGAACCTCTATCCCTGTACAGGGGTATAATGGTAAAGGCAGAGATCCCTGGGCCTGTGGTAAGCCTCTATCCCTGTACAGGGGTATAATGGTGAAGGCAGAGATCTCTGGCTCTGTGGTGAACCTCTATCCCTGTACAGGGGTATAATGGTAAAGGCAGAGATCCCTGGCTCTGTGGTGAACCTCTATCCCTGTACAGGGGTATAATGGTAAAGGCAGAGATTTCTGGCTCTGTGGTGAACCTCTATCCCTGTACAGGGGTATAATGGTAAAGGCAGAGATTTCTGGCCCTGTGGTAAGTCTCTATCCGAGTACAGAGATATAATGGTGAAGGCAGAGATCTCTGGCTCTGTGGGGGAAGCCTCTATCCCTGTACAGGGGTATAATGGTGAAGGCAGAGATCCCTGGGCCTGTGGTAAGCCTCTATCCCTGTACAGGGGTATAATGGTGAAGGAAGAAATCTCTGGCTCTGTGGTGAACCTCTATCCCTGTACAGGGGTATAATGGTAAAGGCAGAGATCCCTGGCTCTGTGGTGAACCTCTATCCCTGTACAGGGGTATAATGGTGAAGGCAGAGATCTCTGGCCCTGTGGTAAGTCTCTATACCTGTACAGAGGTATAATGGTAAAGGCAGAGATCTCTGGCCCTGTGGTAAGTCTCTATCCCTGTACAGGGGTATAATGGTAAAGGCAGAGATCCCTGGCCCTGTGGTAAGTCTCTATCCCTGTACAGGGGTATAATGGTGAAATCAGAGATCTCTGGCCCTGTGGTAAGCCTCTATCCCTGTACAGGGGTATAATGGTGAAATCAGAGATCCCTGGGCCTGTGGTAAGTCTCTATCCCTGTACAGGGATATAATGGTGAAGGCAGAGATCTCTGGCCCTGTGGTAAGTCTCTATCCCTGTACAGAGGTATAATGGTGAAGGCAGAGATCCCTGGCCCTGTGGTAAGCCTCTATCCCTGTACAGGGGTATAATGGTGAAGGCAGAGATCTCTGGCCCTGTGGTAAGTCTCTATCCCTTGTGAGGTAGCGCACGCCTTGAGGACTGGCTTTCAGCATCATTGATACCAAACAGTACAAAGTTCAGCAGTTTATTCAAATGCCTCATAAACTGCACATAGCGCATAACCAGGTCTCTTCAGACTGTCCCAATGGCCTGTATAGCACACACATATCCCGATTAGTCCGTATGAGGGAATCACTGACCTTAGGCCCAGGTGAGAGACCTCCTGCTCCTGGAGGTTCACAGACTCTTGTCTGCCCGGGTTCACACCAGGATTGGGCTCCGTGAGCCCCGGGATGAACCTGGCTTCCCAAATCTCCTCACCTATCAGAGGCTCTGACAAACCTCTCCTCCAGATCATCAGGCTCTCCACCTCCTGTGTGAAGGATCTGTTCTGATGTCACTGCCACAGTGACCAGGAGGGAGTCTGGACAGTCTACTGTGTCACGCCCACAGGTGGATCCAGGTGTGACAGACTCTCTCCAGGCTTTCAAACCTGCATCATAGCACATGTAAGGCCATGTGCACACACTGAGTATTTGATGAGTTTTTTACCTCAGGTTTTATATACAAAACCAGGAGTGAAGCAATCAGAGGAAAAGTCTAATAGAAACACCTGGACCACTTCTGTATTTATCACCCACTGCTGGTTTTGACTACAAATCCTGAGGTAAAAAACTCATCAAATACTCAATGTGTGCACGTGGCCTAATGCCTTACCTGAGCCGTGGAACCACAAGTCCCAGCAGCGACACCAGAAAGGCAGCCAGCCGCTGCACCACACCCTATACAGGAGTATGATTGTGAAATCAGAGATCCCTGGCCCTGTGGTAAGCCTCTATCCCTGTACAGGGGTATATGGTGAAGGCAGAGATCCCTGGCCCTGTGGTAAGCCTCTATCCCTGTACAGGGGTATATGGTGAAGGCAGAGATCCCTGGCTCTGTGGTAAGTCTCTATCCCTGTACGGGGGTATAATGGTGAAATCAGAGATCTCTGGCTCTGTGGTAAGCCTCTATCCCTATACAGGAGTATGATGGTGAAATCAGAGATCTCTGGCTCTGTGGTAAGTCTCTATCCCTGTACAGGGGTATAATGGTGAAGGCACAGATCTCTGGCTCTGTGGTAAGTCTCTATCCCTGTACAGAGGTATAATGATGAAGGCAGAGATCTCTGGCCCTGTGGTAAGTCTCTATCCCTGTACAGGGGTATAATGGTGAAGGCACAGATCTCTGGCTCTGTGGTAAGTCTCTATCCCTGTACAGAGGTATAATGGTGAAAGCACAGATCTCTGGCTCTGTGGTAAGACTCTATGCCTGTACAGAGGTATAATGGTGAAGGCACAGATCTCTGGCTCTGTGGTAAGTCTCTATTCCTGTACGGGGGTATAATGGTGAAATCAGAGATCTCTGGCTCTGTGGTAAGCCTCTATCCCTATACAGGAGTATGATGGTGAAATCAGAGATCTCTGGCTCTGTGGTAAGTCTCTATCCCTGTACAGGGGTATGATGGTGAAATCAGAGATCTCTGGCCCTGTGGTAAGCCTCTATCCCTGTACAGGGGTATGATGGTGAAATCAGAGATCTCTGGCTCTGTGGTAAGTCTCTATCCCTGTACAGGGGTATAATGGTGAAGGCACAGATCTCTGGCCCTGTGGTAATTCTCTATCCCTGTACAGGGGTATAATGGTGAAGGCACAGATCTCTGGCTCTGTGGTAAGCCTCTATCCCTGAACAGGGATATAATGGTGAGGGCAGAGATCTCTGGCCACGCAAATACCTTGCCTGTGCCCCGTTTACACGCCACCACCATAGCTGTTGTGCCTTTCTGTTTTTGAGCACGGCTCAGCAACAGGTATCTAAGTCAACTACAAGACACCGGGAGGAACTGCCCTATTTACACGCCGCCATTTCGTAGCAATTTCATGGCAACAGGCACAATTGTCCCTAGTGCCAGGCAGTTGCTACCTTCCTGTGGCGGCGTGTAAAGGTACCTTGTGAGTAACGATAGTATGGATCTCTGCCACATGATCTTGTAATCCTTAATTTGCTAAAAATCAAAAAAAATATCATGGAGGGCCTATGTGCCTTTCTTAAATAATATAATATTGCAGGTTATTAGTTCTAGATTTTGTTATGGGCCTTTGATCCAGGGAACTATTCTGATTGACATAACAGACATAACAGGGGTCAGGAAGGAATTTTCCCCCTAATATGGAGCAATCATGGGTTTTTTACCTTCCTCTGGATCAACACATTAGTTTTTTGGTTGAACTTAATGGACTTGTATCTTTGAACCTCATAACTATGAAACTCTTCTGAGGTTCGGGGGTGAAGGCAGGGCTCCTTTGGACCAGCAGGAATGGGGTGCTTTGCTCAAAATCTGTGGAAGCCTTTTTGAGCCAATCAACAAGGGATCAGATAATTATTTCCTTCACTGTAAGTAATGAGTGGTTTGTTTTTTCTTAAGAGCAAATGTAAATATTTTATAAAAGGGATAACCCTTTTCCTTTTTTAATCTTGGACAACCCCTTAAAAAGACATATCTTCTCTTCCAATACTTTGTTATCCGCATGAAATAACAATTATCCACCAGATTTCATGTGTTGAGCCTCTGTTATTTCTCCTAAAAATGAATGTTTATATTGACAATAGGTTTTTTTTATTCCGGTTGGTAATGGATTTTGCCCCTACACATCCTGGCCCTGTCTAAGCACGCAGACAATGTCAGAATATGTGCTGACAACTGGACCTATCAGCTATCCAGACATATCTTTTTTTTCAATACACTGTTGTTGAACCTCTGTTATTTCTCCTAAAAATGAATATTCATATAGACAATTGGGGTTTTCTATTCCAGATGGTAATGCATTTTGCCCCTACCCGTCCTGGCTCCGTCTAAGCATGCCGTCCACGATTACCGTATTTTTCGCTTTTTAAGACGCACTTTTGTTTCCCCCACATTGGGGGTGAAACGGGGGTGCGTCTTAAAAAGCAAATGTTAGAAAAAAAAAGAAAAAAAAAATCTTACTGAGGGGGGTGGGGTGCATAGCGGGGGTGTCCGATGCGGTTCTCATGGGGCCACGGAGGTTGGGGACCAAGGCAGAAGCTGCAGGGGTGTTGCGCCGGTCTCCGGTGGGCGCCGCCATTATTATTTCCCAGCATGCATTGCCTATTCGGCAATGCATGCTCTAGTGTCCAGAAATGGCCGTGATCGCGGTCTGCGCATGCGCCGCGGCCATTTTCACATATTCTATTTTCCAGACTTCAAGAAAATGGCGGCGGCGCTTGCGCAGACCGCGATCCGCGGCCATTTTTAGACACTAGAGCATGCATTGCCAAACAGGCAATGCATGCTGGGAAATAATAATGGCGGCGCCCACCGGAGACCGGCGTAACACCCCCGCAGCTCCTGCCTTGGCCCCCTACCTCTGTGGCCCACCGGAGACCGGCGGAACACCCCCGCAGCTCCTGCCTTGGCCCCCTACCTCTGTGGCCCACCGGAGACCGGCGGAACACCCCCGCAGCTCCTGCCTTGGCCCCCTACCTCCGTGGCCCACCGGAGACCGGCTCGACACCCCCACAGCTCCTGCCTTGCCCCCAACCTCTGTGGCTCCCTCGGTAAGACTTGGGGGGGCTATGTACCAGGATGTATGTCCCCCATTCTGGGACATATATCAGGAGGGGGATATAAATAATGGATGGAGGCATGGAAACCAGGATGGGGGCATATACCATATATCAGGAAGGGGCATATATACCAGGATGGGAGCATGCATACCAGGAGGGGGACCATATATCAGGAGGGGGCACATATACCAGAATGGAGACAAATATACCAGGATAGGGGACATACAATCAGTCTATAAGACAGACATTGGCATTATAAGACAGACCCCATTTAACATTAAAAATTATTTTTTTTCTCTTTTCCTTCACTAAATTTGGGGGTGCGTCTTATAATCAGGTGCGTCTTATAAAGCGAAAAATACGGTATATGTGCAGACATGGTCATTTGACAACTGGTCCTATCAGCTATCCAGGCATATCTTTTCTTTTTTAATACATTGTTGTTTAACCTTTGTTATTTCTCCTAAAAATGAATGTTTATATTGACAATAGGGTTTTCTGAGTCCAGTTGTTAATGGATTTTGCCCCTATACATCCTGGCCATGTCCACACACCTGGACAGTGCTATACTATGCACAGACATGATCTTTTTGACACGTGGAGAAATAAAACTTATTTGCATTATTTCCAGGAGTTATAACAGAGGACAGCACAGTGGAGATTTCTAAATAAAAAAAATATGTAAATAATATATATATATATATATATATATATATATATATATATGTTATTAAAATGATACATTTAATTCTGAAATAAATATTTTAATAGGAGTCTAAGGAGAAGTCAATCTATCTACTCTAGAGGATCGTACTGTGACGGTGTTGCAATAGCAAACACAAGCTGGCTCTGCTTCCAGGGATTCACGTAGAGTCCTGGAGAGGCTTTATGGATTCCCAGACAGATGTCTTCCCTCGGTGACGGCATCCTAATATGGTCACAGAGGAGCGACACCATCCCATGGAAACCGCCGCCACCGAGCTGCCGAGACGGCAGGTTTCTATTAGATATATATATATATATATTTTTTTTTTTTTGTCGGATATGGAGAATATATACCTAAAGCTTAAAGGAATTTCCTGAATTAGAAAAACATGGTTGCTTTTCTTCCAAGAAGCAGAGCCACACCTGTCTATGGGGTTATGTCTGGTATTAGAGCTCAGCTCCATCCCAAAGCTGGACAAGAGAGATTTCAATGGTTGAATATTCCTGGGCGAAATTATTTTTAGGCTCACTAAAAAGAAAACATAATGTTTCTCGGCAGCACATTGCAATGTGCTGCCGAGGACAATGACGTATTAAGCACACAAGACAATCAATTTCTGATCGTTCTGTGCACGGGCGGACACAGACAGAAGAGGGCCCCTGTGCAAGAACAATATATGGGCCCTTTGGAGACCAAGGGGTCATTAAAATGCACAATTCCACCTGTGTTAGATGTGGAAATGGGCCCCCCTAACGCCGCACAGGTTGCACCAATGATATGTCTTCCCCCTGGTTCTGTGCACATGTCTAAATGACTGCCAATCAGTTTCCGTTTAGCCAATCAGTGGTCATTTAACAGCAGAGGGTCAGGCAGTGCAAATGTATATTTCATTGGCTGAATTAGCGATTTGCCCTTTTTTCGGGTGATTGTCAGCCTGTTTAAACAGCTCAATCACGCTTCCATAAGCCCAGAATGATAAGTACTATGATCGTTCTGTGTATATAGAACATCATTATTCTCGGCAGCACATGATCTGCTGCCGAGGACGATGTTTGAAAAAATAACAATTTCACCGGAACGAGTGTTTCATTCGCTCAGCAGCCTTTTTATATTTCACAATTATCGGGAGAGAAGCCTTCATAAGAAAATTAATTCTCGATAATGATTTACACTGGCCGACCTGCGTTGTTAATCTACTGCCAGTTGGCTACATAGAAGCGGAGGTCATTTAATAGCTTGTTTAGACAAAAAGACCGCACTTTTAATTCGCAACGAACGATAGTTTTATGCACGTAGAATATCGCTGTTCTCGACAGCACTGGACGATGTGCTGTCGAGAGTTATACTTATTAAGCAACTTAAAAATCGTTTCACCGGACGAACGAGCGATGTGCTGTCGATAATGATGATTATTCAGCAACTTCACCTAACGAATAAGTGTTATTAAGCAACCTTAAAACATGGTTTCACCTGACAAACAAGTGATGTGCTGTCGAAAACGATTATTATTATTTATTATTATTATTATTATTAAGCAAGCTTTACAAAATGGTTTTACCTGACGAACGAGTGTTGTGCTTGCTAAAGCGATAATTAAACAGCTTAAAAAATAGTTTCAGCAGACGAGCAAGTGATGTGCTGTTGAGAAAAAATGATTACTAAGCAACTTAAATCGTTTCACCTGACAAACAAGTGATGTGCTGTCGAGAATGAGGATTAAGTAAGCTTAAAAAAAAAACGTTTCACCGGAAGAACAAGTGTTGTGCTGTCGAGAACGATGATTATTAGGCAACTTAAAAAAACATTTCACCAGACGAACAAGTGATGTGCTGTCGAGAATGATTATTAATAAGCAAACTTAAAATATCATTTTACCGGACAAACAAGTGTGGGGCTGTCATGAAGGATGATTACTAAGCAAGCTTAAAAAATCGTTTCACCAGACTAACGAGTGATGAGCTGTCGAGAACAATGATTATTAAGCACTTAAAAAATCGTTTCACTAAACGAAAAAGTAATGTGCTGTCGAGAATGATGATTATTAAGTGCTTAAAAAAAATCATTTTACCAAACAAACAAGTGAAGTACTGTCAAGAACGATGATTATTAAGGAAGCTTAAAAAATAGTTTCACTAGGCGAAGAAGTAATGTGCTGTCGAGAATGATTATTAAGTAAGCTTAAAAAATTGTTTCACCTGACGAACGAGTGATGTGCTGTCGAGAATGATTATTAATAAGCAAGCTTAAAATATCATTTCGCCGGACAAACAAGTGTGGGGCTGTCATGAAGGATGATTATTAAGCAAGCTCGTTTCACCAGACTAACGAGTGATGAGCTGTCGAGAAAGATGATTATTAGGCGCTTAAAAAATTGTTTCACTAGACCAGTGATGGGCAACCTTTTGAGCTTGGTGTGTCAAAATTCGCCAAAAAAACAGAGCATAACTCGGCAGGTGTGTCACCTTGAGAAAAAACCCCTAATTTTACGATATTTATAGTGTAAATAACAAATATGTATAATTCTTTAACTTACCTGCTTAGTGACTTCTTTGTTAATCTGTCAGTTGGTTTCTTTTGTTGGTCTTGCTGTTATTTCACTTGTGTGGGGTGTCATGAACTAAGTCAGATAAGTGAGGGGGAGGGGGAATTCTTCCGGTGATGGCGAACCTGTGGCAGTCCAGCAACAGCTGGACTGCCACAGGTTCGCCATCACTGATTTAGTGACTTTTTTGTTGCTGAATTTCATTGGCTAAATCTTCAATTGAAGGTTGGTATTTTGTACACTTCAAGGCCAAGCAAGCGCTACTAAGGTTATCTGTCAATCTGTTTCTTTTGTTGGTTTTGATATTATTTAATGCTGAGAATAAGGTCTCACAAAAGTACGTAGAGGGAAAAATAGTAAGTAAAGCCATTGCTATATTTTTCAGGGTGCTAAAAGTGTCTGGTAACCGATTCCAGGCACTCCAAATTTCCTGTTCATAGTGGCACTCCTCTTGATTCTCCAAGCGGCACCTTTCTAGATTCTCAAGCTTTGACCTCAAATCAACAAACACCTGACCCCAGATGCTGTCCTGAAATTCTGCAAGTTGCATCTCCAAATCATCAATTTGTATCCATTGGAAACCATTTAATTCCAAACTACTGTAGACTACTACATCAGGATACTTAATTATTTTCATGGTCTGTTCTAGGCTTCTAAATTGATTAAATCTATCACTGAACTGGTCAAGTAAGGAGTCTAAAACATGCTGGTACTTTAGATGCAAGGGCTCCATTTCATTTTGTACAGCTGCACTGGCCTTCTCAAAATACTTTGTTACTCGAGGAAAATACTTATAAGTTTTAGTTTCTACATCTCGCTTGAAAATTTTAAGTTTACTTTCAAAAGCTTTTATGTATCCAAACATAACGTCAATACTTTTGCCAAAACCTTGTAGCTTTAAGTTCAGTTCATTAATATGAACAGAGAGATCTGTAAAAAACATCAGGGTGTTGACCCACTGATAATCATAGAGCTGAGGAAAGTTTCCCAGATCCTTATCCTCAAGAAATACCTTAATTTCTTCAAAGCACTCCACAAAGCGCTCAAGAACTTTGCCTCGGCTCAGCCATCTTACATTATTGTACATCAGCAGTCCACTGTAGGTGGAATCAACCTCCAGTAAAAGTGCAGAAAATTCTCTCTTGTGAAGGGGGCGAGCAGCTATTAAATTAACTATTTTTGTAACAACTGACATTAAGTCGTTTAAGTCAGTGAATCCTGCCTTGGCACATAAAGCCTCTGATGGATAATACAATGAAAAGGCACAATCGGGTGTCCAATAGCTTCTGTAAACAATGTAACAAATCCAACTTTTTTCCCCACCATGTTTGGTGCCCCGTCTGTCGTCACTGACACAACTTTAGAGATATCAATGCTTAGGTCACAGAATGTTTGTTTAACAACCTTACATATTTCGCTTCCTGATGTACTTGTTGGCACTGATACTAACTTTATCAACTCTTCTCTCATTGTGAGACCATCAGAATATCGACCAATAATGGCCAACTGTGCATGTGATGTGACATCAGTAGTTTCATCAAGAGAGATCGAAAAATATTTACAATTACTTATGTCTTCCTTTAATTGATGTTGTACGTTTGTGTTGAGTCTCATTATTCGGTCTTTTATGATATTTCTACTGAGTGGTAACTCAGCTATTCTCTTACTAATTGCATCTTTATTCTGCATATCGTGAAATAGAACTGGTGCACATCTTAAGAGAGTTTCTTTAATAAATTCTCCCTCACTGAGGGCTTTTCCATGCTGAGCTATGGAGTGAGCAATGCTCAGACTTGCAGATGTTAAATTTGTAGAGCTTTTTACAAATTTAAGGATGGAATTAGATTGGCTCTTATGAAGTTGTAGCTGCCTGGAAATGTATTCCTTCCTTTCATCCTCACTTTTTTTCAAGAGCTGGGAATGAGTAGTTTCAAAATGTCTATTTATATTCCACGTTCTGCTTACTACCGTTTCACTACATAGAACGCAAAATGATCTGCCATTTTTTTCTATAATGCCATACATCTCAGTCCATGTCTCTTGAAAGGGTCGGCTACTGCTACTACCACTTCCTTTACTTAACCTTGGTTTTTTTGGCTTCTCCATCAGAGGGGCAGTGACAGAAGATTTATAGATAGCCCTGCAGGCAATTAGGGGTTAACTGTCTTTTAGGAAAGGGCAGAGTTAATAAGCAGAAATAGAGATTAATAGGATGAAATGGAGTCTGTATGCTGCAAGATGGCGTTCCTTATGTAAATTAATGGCGGGAAACGGAAACCCATAGCACAGGCCTCTTCCAGCCTCCCCCTCACTTATCTCAGTAATGGCCAATCACACATTCATGACACCCAGCCCAGATTCTGCCCAGAACCTTTCACTGGACTCGAGGATGGTTGCTGTAGTAATCACTGGACCTCCAGACAGCGATCACAGGGCCTCAGATATGCGTCCCCCACAGCGCTCCGCTGCTCCCTGCTGCGCCAGCCAGAAGTTCCGCTTACCGGAAGTCCCAGGACTAGACGCTCTGTGCCGGAGCTCTGCTGTCCTGGCCTACAGTCCTCCAGCACATTTTTTTTTCCTCATCTGTAGTTAGTGATGGGCGAGTCCTAACTCGGAATCGCTTGACTCTAGTCTACTCGTTGCGAGTCTAGCGAGTCCAATGTTAATGAATGGGGAATCGAGTCTAATTACTCGATTCCCCATTCATTAACATTGGACTCGCTAGACTCGCAACGAGTAGACTAGACGAGTCAAGCGTAATAGCTCGCATTGCCGTTTTGGAAACCCGACTCGCAACAGTTTTTTGCTGCTGTGTCCGTGTCTGTGGTTTTTATCCAAATAGCGAGTCTAGTTTCTCCGGCCGGCCGCGTGTCACTGAAAATGGCTACGCGTGTCAGTGCTGACACGCGTGTCATAGGTTCGCCATCACTGCACTAGACGAACAAGTAATGCGCTGTCGAGAATGATGATTATTAAGTAAGCTTAAAAAATTGTTTCACCCAACGAACAAGTGATGTGCTGTCGAGAATGATGATTATTAAGCAACTTCACTTGATGAACAAGTGATGTGCTGCCGAGAATAAAGATTATTAAGCATAAAAAGTCATTTCACTGGACGAACAAGTCAAGAAAGATGATTATTAAGTAAGCTTAAAAAATCCTTTCACCAAATGAACAAGTGTTGTGCTGTCGAGAACGATGATCATTAAACAAGCTTGAAAAATCATTTCACCTAATGAACAAGTGATGTGCTGTCGAGAACGATTATCATTAAACAAGCTTAAAAAAATCGTTTCACTAGACAAAAGAGCATTTTTTCTTTAATTTTCCTTCTCTGGATGACCGGCAGCCTGTTGAACTATTAGACTGGCCTTCCTAGGAGCTCGTTCTTCATCATCATCATCATCATCATCGTCACTGTCCATCAATCGGGCAGACGGAATGTCATCCTTGATAAATCGACTTGATATTTTTAGCCTCATCTCCTGCCGGTCACGGGGATTATATCTATAGCTCACAGAAGAATCCCCATCGTCTGACTTACGTCTGGTCGTAATTCTTCCCTGTGGTTATGCCTTGTTTTCCGAGACATATTAATCAGGAGCAGAGGATACGGCTTTGGGGGGATTTTTTGTTGAAGACGAAGGGATTATTCACATTATAGGCGCTTCTAGACTGGAGATTTATAGCAGATATTTATATGGTGCCCTTAGGGGTTGTCGTAGAGGCGTAAATGACATAAAAATATTTTTTTTGTATGCGGTGTTACACTTTATTTCATTACTTAACGGGGTTATCCGACTTAGGACAAATGCAAAGGCTTAGCAAAAATGATAATATAATGTACTGGGGGCATTATACTGTATTGTGTCAGTCTACACTGTAATCCTGTCATTCTATTCATGAACCAGGAAGCTCAGGATGAAAAACCTGCACTAAAAAATCATAAGGGACTGACACGAATTCAACCACTTTCCAACCTCCTTAGAAAAGAACTACTGAATCATCTAATATCACAGTCCCGGAGGCGAGTGTCCAGCTGGAAATGACAGTTGCCCCCCAGGTCCTTGTTGGCAGAGCGATAAATCCTTTAGGTCATGATCTTGTGCCATTGCTTCAATACATAGGCGGCTTTGTCGCTATAGAAACCAGCAGACGTTCCGGAATATCCACCGTCTACCGCTTTACTCTAGCAATTCGCCCTGCATGTAAATGTAGGCAGACGCCATAAAACTGTCTGAGCTTTACTTTACTGATGATTATATTCATTTAAAGGGGATCTTTCAGTTGACAGAAATATGTAATTACGGTACTTTTTTGCCGCTGTTCTCCTGAATCCGGCGATGTTTTTCTTTTGTTCCTGCGCCTCTCCCTTCCTGAGATACGGCCCCTTCTTCACTGCATATAAATCCTTTTGGACAACTGGGTGTGGTCCACATTCTCGTGGGCGTCTTCTTGAGGGACACACCCAGTTGGATAACAAGACTATCTTTATATACTGCAAAGAAAAGGTCATATCTCAGGAATGGAGAGGAGCAGGGGCACAAGAAAAACATCGCCGGATTCAGGAGCACAGGTGTGTTAACATCAGGTACAAAAAAACTTACGGTACATATTTATGGGAAGTGAAAGGTCACCTTAATAGGGGTTTTCCAGAATATTCCTGATATATTTGAGAGAGAGGATCTGATGTCCGGCACCCTACTGCACCCAAATGCCACATCCTATACATTGCTTACCTAGGAATGATTCGGGTGAAGGGGCTGTTCCAGGGGGCACCATACTGTAAGAGGGAACTGTATGGGCATCATACTGTAAGAAGGCACTGTGGGGCCATCATACTGTGTGTAAGAGGGCACTGTGGGGGCATCATACTGTAACAGGGTACTGTAGGGGCATCATACTGTGTGTTAGAGGGAATTGTTCGGGCATCATACTGTGTGTAAGAGGGCACTATGGGGGATCATACTGTAACAGGGTACTGTAGGGGCATCATACTGTGTGTTAGAGGGAATTGTTCGGGCATCATACTGTGTGTAAGAGGGCACTGTGGGGCCATCATACTATAAGAGGGCACTGTGGGGGCATCATACTGTGTGTATGAGAGCACTATGGGGTCATCATACTGTAACAGGGTACTGTGGGGGCATCATACTGTGTGTTAGAGGGAACTGTATGGGCATCATACTGTGTGTAAGAGGGCACTATGGGGTCATTATACTATAAGAGAGGACTGTGGGGGCATCATACTGTGTGTACTAGGGCACTATGGGGTCATCATACTGTAACAGGGTATTGTGGGGGCATCATACTGTGTGTACAAGGGCACTATGGGGTCATCATACTGTAACAGGGTATTGTGGGGGCATCATACTGTGTGTAAGAGGGCAGTGTGGGGCAGTCATACTATAAGATAGAACTGTATGGGCATCATACTGTGTGTAAGAGGGCACTGTGGGGCCATCATACTGTGTGTAAGAGGAACTGTATGGGCATCATACTGTGTGTAAGAGGGCACTGTGGGGCCATCATACTATAAGAGACCAGTGGGGCATCATACTGTGTGTATGAGAGCACTATGGGGTCATCATACTGTGTATAAGAGGGAACTGTGGGGCCATCTTACTGTGTGTAAGAGGGAACTGTATGACCATGATACTGTGTGGTAAGAAGAAGGCACTGTGGGGGCATCATACTATGTGTAAGAGGGCACTGTGGAGCATCATACTGTGTGGACGGAGCTGTGGGGGCTTCATGCGTGTAACAGAGCACTCAAGGGTTATCACACTGTAAGAGGGCACTGTGGGGGCATCATACTGTGTGTAAGGGTGCCTTCACATTTGCGTATGGGAAAGCAGCGTATGCTGCGTTCCCATACGCAGTCAAACGCATGAGCGCACTGCGGTTCCTATGTTTAACATAGGAACGCATAGTGCCCGCGTTTGCTGCGTTCGGGTGCGGATTGCGGACGATATCTGCTCCTTCCGGTGTCCAGCATCCGCGCCCGGGACGCAGCATGTTGCATTTTTTGTGCGCTCAGGGAGCTTGGAAAATCGGCAAGCGTCCCCAAGCGCACAAAACATGCATTGTCTTCAATGGGTCCGCAGTGTTCAGCGCTTGACAGCGCTGGAGAACGCTGCGGACCCATTGAAAAATCTCCCGGTGGCCGCCGGTGATGTCACAGGAGCTCACCGACGGCCACCGGGAGATCAGCTGAGCCACTGCTGTTCTCCTCCTCCCCGCCGCCGGTAAGCACCGGGACCTGTCGGCGGGGAGTACAGCTGATCTGACAGCTGTTTGAATCTTCCCGCGCCGACATCTCCTCTCGGTGTCGGCGCGGGAAGATTCAAACAGCTGTCAGATCAGCTGTACTCCCCGCCGACACGTCCCGGAGCTTACCGGCGGCCGGGAGGAGGAGATCTCCGGCGCTGAACTCCTCCTCCGGCCCGCCCCCGGACAACGCCGATTGGCTGCCGGGCTCCCTAGTGATGTGTCCGCAGGCGGACATTATCCGCTGCGGACACATCATAAGACACTGGTTTTGACAGCGTTTGTGTCTGCATGCCATCAGCATGCAGACACAAACGCCAGTGTGAAGCCACCCTAACAGAGCTCTATGGAGCATAATACTGCATAATGTGGCATTGTAATAGCATCATACTGCATGGAGCCATAAACAGGGCATCGTACTGTGTGGGAATGCTATGGGGCACTATTTCTGTGTGGTGCAATAAGGAGTGGGCGAGGTGAGGTGAGTGCCGCAGTACGTGTCCCTCTTTCTCGTATGTTAATGGTTTCCCTAATCTGAAGCATGCCCTCTCCAGACATTCTCTTGAGTCGTTTCCTTCCATGAAGGAAATCTGTGTAAAATCTGGATGACAGACAATATGGCTGCGAATACGGGGGCTGTCTACAGCTGTTCTGTTCTCATCTTCCATATATTAACCTGTGCAGACTGATTTTCCATGCTGGGCATTGTAGTTCTACGATGACTGGTAAGCCCTGAGGAAAGGAATACCTGATGCCGTGTATCCCCCTCCCGCTACCAATGGAAAGTGTGGCCCGGCTGTGGTTTTCCTGAGGCCACTTCATGCAGCACCGGCAGCTATTCCAGAAGTTTGGGGAAGAGGGGAGGGTGGTGGTGACGCAGGAGCGTGGGCGACCGCCTCCCGGCCCATTCCCGTCTTATGGGGTTAAATTACAGTTGCAGAATTATTTCCATAGGAAAAGAAGGATACCGTACTTCGGGAAGCCATGCTGCATCGCAGATGAGGAAATCCCGATTTATGAGGCCTGGCAAGGCCTGGACGAGGTTCAACAAAATGTGCAGACTGAAAGTCGCCTGAATTTGCCTCTTAAAACCCTCTGCCATGTTGTTTTTGAGAGTGACGGGACCACTGCGGCCAGAACTGGAACCGCGGAGACCGGCAATGATATTTCATTTACTGAATTGCCTTTCACGTACTTTTGCTTTGTCTCTGAGTATGCCATCCCTCCGTTATTCCTCCTGGAAAGACATTAATACCTTGATAAATGGATATTATTCTTCAAAGTCGAGAAGAAAATGTCCTTCTCCAAGATCCTATCCCAATATGTAATATGTGTAATAATAATGATAATAATAACAATATATGTAAATTCCATATTTTTCAGACTGCAAGACGCACCCTAAATTTAGAGGAGGAAAATAGGAAAAAAATAATTTGTCTTGCAGTATTATAATCTGAGTGTAGTTTATCCAGGGGAAGTGGTCGAGGCAGCGGTGGAGCAGGGTCACCGGAGGCAGGGTCACCACTGCAGGGAGTCAGCAGCAGCACCAGTGGGGTGATACTGCGGGCCCTGGCCTGGTTGGAGGGGGGGTTGTGGCGGCATGGGTAGAGCGATACTGCAGGTCCTGGGCTGCGGGAGGGCATGTCGTGGCGGCACGAGCAGGGCAATACTGCAGGTCCTGAGCTGAAAGGAGAGCGTGTCATGGCGGCACGAGCAGGGCAATACTGCAGGTCCTGGGCTGAAAGGAGAGCGTGTCGTGGCGGCACAAGCAGGGCAATACTGCAGGTCCTGGGCTAAAAGGAGAGCGTGTCGTGGCGGCACAACCAGGGCAATACTGCAGGTCCTGGGCTGAAAGGAGAGCGTGTCGTGGCGGCACAAGCAGGGCAATACTGCAGGTCCTGGGCTGAAAGGAGAGCGTGTTGTGGAGGCACGAGCAGGGCAATACTGCAGGTCCTGGGCTGGGAGGAGAGCGTGTTGTGGCGGCATAAGCGGGGTGATATGGTTGGCCCTGGACTGGGAGGAGGGGGTGTTGCTGCGGCACAAGGTGATACTGTGGGACCTGGGTTGGAAAGAAGGGGTGTTGGGGTGGCACGAGTTCGGCGTTACTGCAGGCCCTGGACTGGGAGGAGGGGGTGTTGCAGCAGCATAAGTGAGGCGATCCCACAGACCTTAGTCAGGGAATAGGAGGTGTTGCGGCAGCACGAGGCGATACTGTAGGCGCTGGGATGGAAGGCGAGGGTGTTGCGGGGCGCAAGGCAGGCACCATTAATCTCCCGGTGGTGGACGTGATGGGCTTCAGTAAAATGCCTATGGACGTAGCGCATGTGCAGATTGAGGTCTCGGAAAGCTGAGATCTCAATCTGAGAGTTCATCGCGTCGTAAGTGGCACATGATGCGGACTTAGATCTCAGCTCTCTGCAGCTATATTCCTAAAGTCCACCATATCCACCGCCGGGAGATCAATGGTGCCCATACAATCGCTCCTCCCAGCCCCAGGCCCGCAGCATCGCCCTACTCATGCCGCCGCCGACTTCCTGCAGCAGCACATGTCATGCACATGGGGTAAGAGACACAGCTCATCGGGAGACCTATACTACATTTCTAATTGAAGAAATTTGCTGATATTATAGTATTATTATTACTATTATTAATATTATTATTACTACTACATAGTAGGTTAGTATCTTGGGTATACCCCTTTAACTCTGATTATGTCGAGGCAGTGCTGGCAATGCTACAGAGTACCAATAGCATTGACAGTACCAGTAATGTCAATTTAGACATTAATTTCCAGGAGGAACTACTGTGGAATTATATAGTAAGAAACAAATGGAAAATATATCAAAATTGCTTTCAAAAGTGGTTTTCTATGTAGGTGACCGTAATAATAACACTGGGGAACACAATTTTTTAGGAGTTAGGTCAGACAACTGCTCTTAATTAATTTTTGGATGCTGAATCCAGAAATGATCTCAGTTTTTCTCTATGACGTCAAGTTTTTGAACTGTAGGATTTTTGTCTTCTCCAAAATATGTAAACTACTGTACCTAAAAAGTGTTTTTTTGGTTTTTTTTAAATACCGTATATACTCGTGTATAAGCCGATTTTTTCAGCCCAAAAATTGGGCTGAAACGTCCCCCCCTCGGCTTATACACGGGTCATACGGTATGCTGTGGGGGGGGGGCTGTGACCGGGGGCTGGAGGAGGCAGGAAGGGGCCGCGGGTGACCGCAGGCGGTCACGTGGGGCCGCCTCATTAGTGCAATGAATATGCACGGCATCCCCCGTCCATCAGCGGCGGGGGGATGCCGTGCATATTGCACTACACAGCCCCCCTCCTTAATATGGGTCCCCCAGTAGTAATAAACAGCCCCCCCTCCTTATCACGTCCCCCCCAGGCTGCGGCAGCTGTGAAAATAACAAACACTTTATACATCACCTTCCGGCGCAGCTCTCCGCTCCTCCGGTCCTCTGCTCCTCCGCTCGCCGGCTTCTTCTTCCTTGTTGTGCCGGTGTCATGTGACCGGGCGCAGGAGATGACGTCATTTCCTGCGCGCGGTCACAGAAGTCGGCACATCAAGGAAGAAGAAGCCGGCGAGCGGAGGACCGGAGGAGCGGAGAGCTGCGCCGGAAGGTGATGTATAAAGTGTTTGTTATTTTGACAGCTGCCGCAGCCTGGGGGGGACGTGATAAGGAGGGGGGGCTGTTTATTACTACTGGGGCTGCTGGATACTACACTGGGGCTGTATACTACCACTGGGGCTGCTGGATACTACACTGGGGCTGTTTATTACTACTGGGGCTTCTGGATACTACACTGGGGCTGTATACTACCACTGGGGCTGCTGGATACTACACTGGGGCTATATATACCTCTGGGGCTGCTGTATACTACACTGGGGCTGTATATACCTGTGGGGCTGCTGTATACTACACTGGGGCTGTATATACCTGTGGGGCTGCTGTATACTACCACTGGGGCTGTATATACTTCTGGGGCTGCTGTATACTACCACTGAGGCTGTATATACCTCTGGGGCTGCTGGATACTACCACTGGGGCTGTATATACCTCTGGGGCTGCTGGATGCTACCACTGGGGCTGTATATACCTCTGGGGCTGCTGTATTCTACCAATGGGGCTGTATATACCTCTGAGGCTGCTGTATACTACCTCTGGGGCTGTATACTACCTCTGGGGCTGCTGTATACTACCACTGGGGCTGCTGTATATACCTTTGGGGCTGCTGTATACTACCTCTGGGGCTGCTGTATACTACCTCTGGGGACGCTGTATACTACCCACCGGGGCTGTATATACCTCTGGGGATGCTGTATACTACCACTGGGGCAGTATATACCTCTGGGGCTGCTGTATACTAACTACTGGAGCTGCTGCTGTATATACCACTGGGGCTGCTGCTGTATACTACCACTGGGGAGGCTGCTGTATACTACCATTGGGGGGCCTGTATACCACACTACTGGGGGCTGTATACCTGTGCTGGAGTCCATCCTCGGCTTATACACGAGTCAATAGGTTTTCCCAGGTTTTGGGGGCAAAAGTAGGGGGGTCGGCTTATACACGGGTCGGCTTATACACGGGTCGGCTTATACACGAGTATATACGGTAGTACAAATATGAACAAAAAATGAAATATATAAGAAATAGGCATGACAAATATGTTTTTTAACACTATCATATGCCACGTAGCTCTATATGAGTCGAATTGTAATCAGATAAGTCTTATTACAGATATCAGTGCAATTGTGCTTCTCTGGCAGGTAAGTTGTGGAGGAAAACCTTGACATGCTAGAAAAAAAACTGACTACATTTTTGGAATCGGCATGCCAATTTTAGTATAAATCAGCTCAAAAACCTAACTCAACAGAAACTTTTTTTCAAATTGTTCCCCAGTGAATTAGGCTTTATACCGGGAAGGTATTTTATAAAGGTTTTATTGTATTTTTATTTTAACTCATTCTCAGCCAGTGATTGGGACCCGATGTCTCCATTTTAATTTGCGATGAAAAGAGGTTGTAAAATATATGATATAGGGTCGGAAGTGCATGTCATAAACCCCTATATAAAGGGTATGGGCACCCGGGAGACTCCGGACTCCGACCTCTTAGAAACCCCTTGAAAAGCAATGTTTTTAGAGAGTTGACGCTGAAATGCTCAGTCATCAAAAGCTTTAAAAGGGCGGGTTATAAAACCTTTCTGCTTTACAATGTGCTCACCATACTGAGCATCCACCCAGACATCCGGATCAAGCCGTTTTCATCTATGGATATATGGACGATCGATCACCAGTAAAGGCTGACGAATTAGTTATACCGACCAACGGGACATGTGCCCCCCCCACTGTCAGGATCTAGGGTTATAACTGTCCTGCAGAATACAATTGTTCCACGTTGCGATAAAAGGGCATCTGCACACTGATACAAATACCCAAAAACCACAGTTCTGTGCTGGGAACAAAACATCCGCTAGTGATCCAGAGCTCAGGACTCGGCCCCCGGGACTTGAGATCTTGCTCATCCCGGAAGAGCCGCAGCTGGAAAGATGAGCAGACTGGGAGAGGCGCCGCAGCAGCAGCAGCAGCGAGCTGTAAACATCTGCGGATTCCAGACACATTGGGTAAGGGAACTGATCCTTCATGTGCGGTATGGAAAGCCTCAAACATGCAGACCAAGGTATATTAACAGGAAAGCATACAGCTCTATTCTGGGGGGACCACCAAGACAGGGCAGACTCTGGAAGAAGTCGACACGCACCTGCTGCTTTTGTTCAGTAAAGCCCGGATTTATGCTTTTTCTCATTTCCAATGCACATTAGGAGTGATTTAAAACTAATCTAAAAAAAAAGTTATTTACAGAATTTACAGAAAAAGACGTCCAGGAGGAATAACAGAGGGAACTGCAAAGCAGGTCAGAGGAATAACTGGGGGATGGTGCAAGGGAAATCAGAGGAATAACAGAGGGAATGTAGGGCAAGGGAGTCAGAGGAATAACAGAGGATGTGCAAGGGAGATCAGAGGAAAAAAAGGGGGTGCAAGGGAGATCAGAGGAATAACAGGGAATGTGCAAGGGAGATCAGAGGAATAACAGAGGGAGGTGCAAGAGAGATCAGAGGAATAACAGAGGGATGGTGCAAGGGAGATCAGAGGGATGGTGCAAGGAAGATCAGAGGAATAAAAGAGGGACGGTGCAAGGGAGATCAGAGGAATAACAGAGGGATAGTGCAAGGGAGATCAGAGGAATAACAGAGGGAATGTGCAAGGGAGATCAGAGGAATAACGGAGGGAATGTGCAAGGGAGATCAGAGGAATAACAGAGGGAATGTGCAAGGGAGATCAGAGGAATAACAGAGGGAATGTGCAAGGGAGATCTGAAGAATAACAGAGGGACGGTGCAAAGTAGATCAGAGGAATAACAGAGGGATGGTGCAAGGGAGATCAGAGGAATAACAGAGGGACGGTGCAAAGGAGATCAGAGGAATAACAGAGGGATGGTGCAAGGGAGATCAGAGGGATGGTGCAAGGAAGATCAGAGGAACAACAGAGGAACAGTGCAAGGGAGATCAGAGGAATAACAGAGGGACGGTCCAAGAGAGATCAGAGGAATAACAGAGGGATGGTGCAAGGGAGATCAGAGGGATGGTGCAAGGGAGATCAGAGGAAGAACAGAGGGATGGTGCAAGGGAGATCAGAGGGATGGAGCAAGGAAGATCAGAGGAATAACAGAGGAACAGTGCAAGGGAGATCAGTGGAATAACAGAGGGACGATGCAAGAGAGATCAGAGGAATAACAGAGGGACGGTGCAAGGGAGATCAGAGGGATGGTGCAAGGGAGATCAGAGGAAGAACAGAGGGATGGTGCAAGGGAGATCAGAGGGATGGAGCAAGGAAGATCAGAGGAATAACAGAGGAACAGTGCAAGGGAGATCAGAGGAATAACAGAGGGACGATGCAAGAGAGATCAGAGGAATAACAGAGGGATGGTGCAAGGGAGATCAGAGGAAGAACAGAGGGATGGTGCAAGGCATATCAGAGGAATAACAGCAGGATGGTGCAAGGGAGATCAGAGGGATGGTGCAACGGAGATCAGAGGAATAACAGAGGGATGGTGCAAGTGAAATCAGAGGAAGAACAGAGGGATGGTGCAAGGGAAATCAGAGGAATAACAGAGGGATGGTGCAAGGGAGATCAAAGGAATAACAGCGGGATGGTGCAAGGGAGATCAGAGGGATGATGCAACGGAGATCAGAGGAATGACAGAGGGATGGTGCAAGGGAGATCAGAGGGATGGTGCAACGGAGATCAGAGGAATAACAGAGGGATGGTGCAAGGGAGATCAGAGGAAGAACAGAGGGATGGTGCAAGGCAGATCAGAAGAATAACAGAGGGATGGTGCAAGGGAGATCAGAGGAATAACAGAGGGACGGTGCAAGGGAGATCATTAAGAAAAGGGGAATTCAAGTATTTACTAATGGTACCGTCACACATAGCAATATCGCCGCTATATGGCTGGCAATTTGACGTGAGCGTGCACGTTCCGGGCATTTTTTACACATCGCCGTCGCCCTGTCACACATAGACATCTCGCGTGTGATGTTCGCCTGTTCCGGAAATTTCCTGCCGCAGACCAGAAGCAATTTCACATACCCACATCGCCGCCAAATCTGCGTGTCACACGCCTCCACCGCATCAGCGATGTGGGCATAGAGTGTGATCGCGCCGAGGAGACAGGCGTGGCAGAGTGTTGTACACCGCGCCCCTACCACTCCTATTGGCCAACACAGCTGCGTCGCCATTGGTCATCCTTGTCAGGAAGTCTGCCCACTACATGACGCATGTGTCCTTTCAACTATATCGCGATTCAAATATGGCGCCTTAGCCATGGCCAGCCAATGGGAACGCAGGAGTGACCACCAATCGAGGCAGACGGGGCGTGCCAAACAGAACGCTCAGGCACGCCTCTGGAATTGCTTCCAGATGGTCTGATCTTGCTTTCTACATCGCTATCGCCCAGACATACGCCATGATGCGCTGAAATCGCCTGGTGGAAATCGCCCGATTTCTCAGCAGAGCAGGGCGATCAGGCGACGCTCCACCGGCGCTTTCATGCCGTAAAATCTCCCTGTCTCACGCCACTACGCACAGGCGATGTGGTTTGCACATTGTCGAAATAAACAAATTGCCGGGGACATGGAAGCCATATTGCCACAGTACCTTAACACAGACAAGTCAGGACAGCAAAGAGTATTCCATTTTTATAAATCCATGATACGGTTCCAGATATATGGGAGTTTTTTATTTGGTGCAAGTTTTTATGGCCTTTTACATAAAGAATACAGCGGTGCGCTGCAAAAATGAAACGTAAAAAAATGATTTTTCCTTTCTTTGCCTGTTTGTTAGATTAACATATGACATTTGCTCTCTTCCCAGGCTCCGCAGATCCCTCGGATGTCGGCAGGGAGGATTATATTGCAGTTGGCATAAAGCACGATATTCAT
Organism: Allobates femoralis; assembly: GCA_033576535.1. Taxonomy (NCBI): domain Eukaryota; kingdom Metazoa; phylum Chordata; class Amphibia; order Anura; family Aromobatidae; genus Allobates; species Allobates femoralis. The sequence goes on along the minus strand of JARQOC010000011.1, from coordinate 222,754,711 downwards.
TTTAATGGGATTTGATAGCATTTTAGCATAGGTCATTGCCAGTAGTAGCGATCTGTCCAGCAGCGGCTCGTGGGACGCGGGCTTACTGCTAAGCGGGAGGTGGTGTCACGCTCAATAGGACATAAGGAAACTGAAAATCCATCTGATATAAATCTGTTTTGGAATTATGGACGGCCGGACTTAAAGTGTACCGGTCGTTTTAATAAATCAATAGTACACATGAAAAAAAAAAAAGAAAAGTTTGACATATATCTGATCAGAAAAATCAGCTTTTTTTTCTCTCCTGAACTGATCGGTCAGTCTCAAAATTCTCAATATAATCTGCATTCAATGAATAGAGATTTTCCCATTAAATAAGAAATGACAGTTGGTGCAAATAAAGTTCTATGGAAAAACGGACGGACATTTTAGGCTGGTTTCACACTACGATTTTATCAGTTCCGATGCTGTCCGATAAAAATCGGACAGCATCGGACCGATTTTGGGCCCCATGCATCCCTATGGGCATCAGACCGAATCGGATGTGCACTAAATGCCATCCGATTTGGTCCGATCCGATTCTGTCCGATTTTATTATCGGTGCTAAAATCGGCGCCTGCTCCGATTTTAGCACCGAAAATAAAATCGGACAAACTCGGATCGGACCAAATCGGATGGCATTTAGTGCACATCCGATCTGACCCGATCAATTTGACATGGGGCCCTATGGAGCAGGGTCCGAGGAAACATCTGATGTCTCCTCGGACCGATTTTAGTGTACTGAGCATGCTCAGTACACTAAAATCGCTCCAAAAGTGAATGAATGGGTTAATTAAAAAAAAAAAATCTATGCTCACCTGTCCACGAGGCCCCGGCGTCTCCCGGCGTCTCCGGTGTCTCCAGGTATCTTGCCGCGTGTGCTGACAAGACCTGCCGTGATGTCACAATCACATGACTGCCAGGAACCAATAGCCGGCAGTCATGTGATTGTGACATCACGAGAGGTCCTGGCAGCACAGAAGACAGAACAGCAAGACACCGGGAGACGCGCGGGACCGTGCAGGAGTCGTGGACAGGTGAGAAAGGAGAGGAGGAGAGGGGAGGACAAGAGGAGAGGAGGAGGACAAGAGGAGAGGAGGAGGACAAGAGGAGAGGAGGAGGACAAGAGGAGAGGAGGAGGACAAGAGGAGAGGAGGGGGACAAGAGGAGAGGAGGCGGACAAGAGGAGAGGAGGGGGACAAGAGGAGAGGAGGGGGACAAGAGGAGAGGAGGAGGACAAGAGGAGAGGAGGGGGACAAGAGGAGAGGAGGGGGACAAGAGGAGAGGAGGGGGACAAGAGGAGAGGAGGGGGACAAGAGGGGTAGCGCAATGGGGGACAAGAGGGGGAGCGCAATGGAGGACCGGGGACCATATTGGAGCACCAGGGGAGAGACAGCTGATGACAGCTGACAGGAGGGAGGTGAGGGCAGGCATCAGATAAAATGTCGGAATCGGATGCCTATTTGGCATCCAATTCCAGGCATCAGAAGAATCCGATGCTGTCCGATTTATATCAGACAGCATCGGATTTTAAAAAATCGTAGTGTGAAAGTAGCCTAAGGAGAACTTGTGGAATGTCTGTGTGTTCCGCTAGCCCCGCCCCTTCCATATATGTCACGATGGAGCATATAGACTCCCAGGGTGCGGAACAAAACAAGGGTGATAATGGAGATAGTATAGAAGGAAGGCATATAACATATGGAAGTGAAACATGGATGATAAAGGAACAAGTCAGAAGAAGAATCAACGCCTGTGAAATGTGGTGTAGGGTAAGGGTTTTATCAATACCATGGATGGCATGAAGAATAAACACATCAATTTTGGAACAAACCAAGCCAGGCATGTCACATGAAGGAAGGACCACTAAGCTACGAAGAAAAATCACTTGAAAAGGACAGGTCGTGGTCGGAAGAATAGAATGTACAAGGCAAAGAGGAAGACCAGTAACTCAATGGCTTGGTACTATCAAGATAAGAGCGGAGAAGACCCTGGTAGACTTATCTAGGCTTGGAGAAAACTTTGGTGGCCTTATCTCAGCTTGGAGAAGACCCTGGTGGACCTACCTAGGCTTGGAAAAGGCCCTGGTGGACCTACCTAGTCTTGGAAAAGACCCTGGTGGACTTATCTAGGGTTGGAGAAGACTCTGGTGGCCATAATATAGACTTGTAGAAAACCCTGTTAGACCTATCTAGGCTTGGAGAAGACCCTGGTGGAACTATCGAGACATGGAGAATATCCTTGTTGACCTATCTAGGTTTGGAGAGGACCCTGGTGGACCTACCTAGGCTTGGAAAAGACCCTGTTGGACCTATCTAGGGTTGAAGAAGGCTCTGGTGGACCTATATAAACTTGTAGAAAACCCTGGTGGACCTATCTAGGCTTGTAATAAAAAACCTTGTTGGACCTATCTAGGCTTGGAGAAGACCCTGGTGGAACTATCTAGACTTGGAGAAGATCCTGGTTGACCTATCTAGGCTTGGAGAAGACCCTGGTGGACGTATCTAGATTTGGAAAAGATCCTTGTGAACGTATTGAGACTTGGAGATCCTGGTGGACCTATCTAGAATTGTAAAAAAAAAACCTGGTGGACCTATCTAGACATGGAGAAGATCCTTGTGGACCTATCTAGGCTTGCAGAAGACCCTGGTGGACCTATCTAGGTTCACACAAGATTGATCTTCCTACAGACCATTCATCCATCAAGTCGCCATGGCCCGAGATCAAGCGGAAGGCCAATAAATAATAATAAGAAACAATAAAGAGGCTATCCACTTTTAAAAATTAATAATCCCCCCAAACAGATGATCACAAGTTCTGGGATCCAAAGTGATCAGCTGTTGCCAAGAGTGTCCTGCAGTGAGTGTTCAGTTACGCTGCAGCGCCACTGCAGGAGCAATGAAGTATTACATGGTTCTTAGTTGAAATCAATGGGAAAAGAGAGTTGACTCTCTTGATTGATTAAGGTCACTAATGAGACAATTAAAAATTAGGTTTGCAAGTTTGAAACCAATTTTGGATTCTGATATCTTCTCCAGGATGTTCCCAGATCATAACATAAAAAAAATAAGCCTCAGCCCCAAGGACACGAAAAACAAAGCATAAACGACCTCTTCTCTGTCACATGCCGAAAAATCAAAATATATCACCAATGATTAACTCTCCCGAGGACAGTTTTGTTTCCCAGTCTCTCTGGACGACAACAGGTATCAATGGATATAACTGCATGTTACCCGGAAATACAGCGTCAGACGATGCTGAGACTCGGGTCCTCAGGTCGTAATGGTTGATGAACCTAAAAATCTGCAGCGAGCGCCAACATTTTTTTAGTTATTTTCAATTGATGTTTATGGATGTTGTCATCCATAAAAATAGTGGAATTGGCTGTGGCCCTGGATTCATGGCGGCCCGGGACCTGGCGAGCCCCCATGCTATTACTGCAGCACTACAAACAATCTGTAATAAACCTTGATTTGATTATCTTCTTACAATGCACTCGACGTGAGTAATGGAAAGAGTCTGACATCATCCAGGAATAAGCGGCTAATGACAGGCACAAAAATAGCGACATGACGTTTTCATTATCATATTATAGCAGGACAGAACCGATGATGGCAATCGTTCTCTAACGGTCGCTCCAGTGTAAGAATATATTTATAGGATCAGCCACATCATAAAGCCACTGACAGGTGAGGAGAGCAACCAGGATTACCTGGTGAGAATGGCGCCTGTCGGGAGGGGGATAGAAGAAAGCAAGCGATACGTCAGATCTTGGCGATGATGCGTTGGAAGTCGGGAAACGGGAAAGTGTAAGGATTCAGACAACTGAAATAGGAGCTGAAGTGTATATCTAAAACTTTAGGTCTTGAAGGGTTTTTTTTTTCTGATATACGGACAACTTGTATGGTGTTTATGGTACACAGCAGGTGTAATATGGAGCTCAAAGAATACAGCGAGTCTTGTGATGTGTAGCCAGCATTCGGTGACTCTTTTGGGGTGTTCCTGATATACGCAGGGTCTTGTGGGATGTTCTTGGTATATGGTGGGTCTTGTGGGATGTTCCCGATATATGCAGGTTTTGTGAGTGTTCCTGGTAAACAGCAGGTCTTGTGGGTTGTTCCTGGTATACAGAAGGCCTTATGGGATGTTGTCAGCATAAACTCAGTCTTGTGAGTTTTCCCAGTATACGGCAGGCCTTGTGGGGTGTTCCGGTATACGGCAGGCCTTGTGGAGTGTTCCTGGTATACGGCAGGCCTTGTAGAGTGTTCCCGGTATACGGCAGGCCTTGTAGAGTGTTCCCGGTATACGGCAGGCCTTGTGGAGTGTTCCCATTATACGGCATGGCTTGTGAGATGTTCCCAGTATACGGTAGGTCTTATGGGGTGTTCACGATATACGGCAAGTCTTGTGGGATGTACTTGGTACACATCAGGTCTTGTGCGGTGTTCCCAGTATACAGCAGCAGGCTTTGTGGGGTGTTCCCGGTATATGACGGGTCGTGAGGTGTTCCCGATATATGGTGGGTCTTGTGAGTGTTCCTGGTATACGGCAGGTCTTGTGGGGTGTTCCTAGTGTACAGCAGGTCTTGTGGGGTGTTCCTGGTATACAGAAGATCTTTGTGGAGTGTTCCCGATATACAGCAGGTCTTGTAGGGTGTTCCTAGCAGGTCTTGTGGGGTGTTCCTGGTATACAGAAGATCTTGTAGAGTGTTCCCGATATACAGCAGGTCTTGTAGGGTGTTCCTAGCAGGTTTGTGGGGTGTTCCTGATATACAGAAGATCTTGTGGAGTGTTCCCGATATACAGCAGGTCTTGTAGGGTGTTTCTAGCAGGTCTTGTGGGGTGTTCCCGTTATACAGCAGGTCTTGTGGTGTGTTCCCTGTGTATGGCAGGTCTTGTGGGGTGTTCCAAGTACATGCAGGTATTGAATGGTGTACCTGGTATACGATTGCTTGCTGCAAGCAAAGTGAAACATTTTTGTTCATAAGCAGCTGTAGATTTTTGCATTAAGAAGGGTTCTAGACTGATCCAAAGTAAGGTAAAGCTTCCATAAATGGGCCTTCAGGAATGAGCTGTCACTTTAAATAAAGCCCTACATGAATCAAAGAGAAAATATGCAGATTTTCCCCATTATCTATAACTTAATTATTAACATCGAGAGGCCGCAGAAAGGTCCATATTTCAACGCAGGCCAAAATGAGAAGAAAAACACATTTTATAGACAACCAGCCCTCAGCAGATGTGCGGTCATCAGCCAAGCTCCAAGCTGATCCAGGACCAACTCGGTGAGAACCGCTCTTAGCTAAGGAAGAGATAATTGAAGTAGTTGCCACCGATCGCCCCACATCAACGGGACATACAAATAACCCATCGATCCTGAGGGAGTGAGTCATGGAGAATAAACCTGCGGTCATTACCACAATGATTCAGAACTCAACAAATCATCCCGATGGCATACTAAATCATCCCGATGGCATACTAATCGTCATCCGTACCAAATAGTGTCAGGCAATCAACGGTATAAGGTGGCCGGAGTAAAACTTGAGAAGGGAACTTATCTTATCCCAAGGGATTAAAACATAAAAACATACTATTAATATCATGTATGGAGCACTTAGGACTCCTCCCAAGTGTCGTTTCGACTTCTATAGCGACAGAATATTGAGAATTTCGAGAATGTGGGCACCTACAAATTTTTGGGAGCAACGATGGCTTCCTGGGGACAACTTGCCTTATCACTTTTTCAACATGGCTCCTCCAAGAATAATATGGCACACCTGGCACAGAAAAATGTCATCCCTGCATCTCTTTTACACTTATACATTTGAAAAGATGTAATAAATCATGTTACCATCATGGTTCCAAGCACAGATCGGCCGGGGGAAGGAAGGGGGGGGGGGGGGGAATCGTACCCAATCCAATCCTTCTAAAAGCACAGACCGGCACAGGGGGGGTCTTACCCAATCTTTCCGAAAGCACAGACCCATACAGTGGGGCCTTACCCAATCCTTCCAAAAGCAAAGACCAGCACAGGAGGGTCTTACCCAATCCTTCTGAAACACATACCTGCACAGGAGGGTCTTACCCAATCCTTCCTTCTGAAAGCACAGACCGGCACGGGGGGGGGGGGGGGGGATCTTACCCAATCATTCCAAAATCATAGACTGGCACAGAGGGGTCTTGCCCAATCCTTCCAACAGCACAAACCGGCACAGGGGAGGTCTTACCAATACTTCTGATAGCACACACCTGCACAGGGGGGGTCTTACCCAATACTTCTGAAAGCACAGACCTGCACAGCGGGGGTCTTACCCAATTCTTCCAAAAGCACAGACCGGCACAGGGGGGTCTTACCCAATCCTTCCGAAAGCACAGACCTGCACAGGGGGTCTTACCCAATTCTTCTGATGAGAATTTTAAGAAAATGATGGGATACCCTTTGATAATCAAAACATGATTAATCACTTCCAACGGACATTATGCTTCTTGCCCCAATTCTCAGATCAGAATACTAACCTGTTAATTTGGGACTGCCTAATCCCAATCTGTAATACAATCTAAAAAGTATAATAAAAGACTAGTAAAAGCTATAAAATGCATACAAGAAGACACAAAAATATTGGCGCACTGGCCTCCCTCCCCCAAAATAGGGGACACATTTAGAAGATCCACTTCTCACCATAATGTAATACTGTCATAACATTTAAATGGTTAAACTGAAATCTACGCCTTGTTCTGCTGCTCCCCGGACCACACCTTGATCCAAGAACATTTTGGGAACCATAAGCCAAAAATCTGTGCAGTGTAGATGTGTCCAAAATGGTTAGTTTGTGCAACCAGTCCCAAGTATCCCTTAATGATCTCCACTTGCTGAGAATATCCCACGCTCACAGCTTCATTTTATCTATATTTACACCATTCGCACTCAAATTCCAGAGTCATCGTCCCATGACGGTCGGAGGAGCGTGACTACAACCCATCTGATCCAATGGTCAGGCTTAAAGGACAGGGAAAGGTTAATTGGTGTAGGCGCATCCACAAAAAGTTGGAAAATGTCCTGGTCGGTCAGGAGTGTGCAACATCTCATATATTAGCCGACTTGGACAACATTTCCCTGATACATACACCCTTCTTCAGGCTTTATTGCTTAAGTGAAGGTTTCCAGACTTAAGACACTTCACCAACCTGAAGATGGGTTCATGTATCGCCCAAAACGTGGTCATGGATTATCAGTATGTTCATTAATCATATAGTCAGGGCTCCAAACATATAGTCAACTCAAAACTGGATGAACCATGTTCTTGGTATATGGCAGGTCTTTTGAGGTGTTGCCAATATACACAGGTCTTGTGGGGTGCGCCTGATATACAGCAGTTCCTATGGCAGTTCCAGGTATACGGCATGTCTTGTTACTGTATGTGGTATTCAGCGGGTCTTGTGCAGTATTCCCGGTATATACCAGGTCTTGTGGGGTGTTCCGGTATACAACAGGTCTTGTGGGGTGCTCTTGGTATATCTATAACCGCTGGTCTTGTGGGATGTTCCCGGTATACACCAGGTCTTGTGGGGTGCTCTGGTATACGGCTGGTCTTGTGGGGTGTTCCTGGTATACAACAGGTCCTGTGGGGTGCTCCTGGTATACGACTGGTCGTGTGGTGTTCCCGGTATACACCAGGTCTTGTGGGGTGATCTTGGTATACGGCTGGTCTTGTGGGGTGTTCCTGGTATACAACAGGTCTTGTGGGGTGCTCCTGGTATGCGGCTGGTCTTGTAGGGTGTATCCTGGTATACGGCAGGTCTTATTGGGTTGTTCACGGTATACGGCAGTTTCCAGTGGGTGTTCCAGGTATACGGAAGGTCTTGTGGGGTCTTCCCGGTATATGGTTCTTTCTAGGTTAACCAAACATTTTTGGGCAGAAAATCAATGGAGATGTTATTGTTTGTCCCTTTGTTAATGATTTTAGGCTGGACCTCCCCATTAAATATGGGTTATTTCAGTATTTTAGACCTTCAAGACACTAAATATAACAATTTAGCCTTTGGCCTTAACACAGAGAGTCTACGAGTCGTTTATTGGGATCCTAGACAGAATCCAAAAAAGCCTATCTCTGAGTGTGAACCGTTGGTTGTGAGGAGACGAAGGTTAATTGGATCGTAATTAGCAATTTCGACTTTTGAGACAAAAATTTTGACAATGGACAGAAACTTGTGGACGGGGAAAGAAGAAAAATGACAGTGAGGCAGAATTTGATACCCACAATGCGTGTCTCTGTTCTGTCCTCCCTTTTCCTATCGACTCTCCCTTAAATTGACGTTCTGGGCAAGAGATGAGAAATTCTATTTAGTAAATGGATGGGGAATTAAAAAATCTCAAATAATTCTGCACTGTGTAGTTCTCAGTCTAGATTTAGAAAATTTAAAGAGCAACTCCACCTAAAAGGTTGAAATTCGGGAAGCAATAAAAATGGTCATAAACGTCATAGTTCACAAATAGTCCTTGTATATGGTCCTGAAAAAGGGGAGCTGTAAGTTATGATCATCCCTCTAATTGCCCCCAAAAAAGGATACTTAGAGCAGTTGTACCTTTTCTTAGCTCATGGTTGGGGGTAGAAATGAAGAAGGGGAAAATTGTGGACCACTGACATACGGGTTATTAACTGAAACAACTGGAGAAAGACAGGATTGTGGTCCACAGGATTATATGAGATGTTGAAATAGAAATAAGCAAAAATAAAATAAATTCTGAAAAAAAAAAGTCTAAAAGGTTTCCATATGCTGTAATTTAAATCTTGCAAAACTAAGTGGAATCCGGGCCGACTGTCAAATTTTAATAGGAAGGGATCACTGGGGTATGGAGGGGGTGAAATTCCATTTTATGAAATGTAAATAGCTATCTTTGCCACCCATAGACTAAATGGGATGCCCCCAAACCCCATTGCGGTACCCTTTTAGGCTTATTTGTTTTTTTCACAAGAGCAGTTGCGATATTCCATGAAGTGCAGTTGAGCAGGGGGTCTCTAATTTGGGGATTCAACCAAATGATTGGAGCACTATTTGACTTGTTTATGAAGGACTTGCCACCTTGCAAAAACTTTATTTTTCCTGCCAGGGTGCTTAGAAATTAAATGCTTTCTACTAGGTGCCATGTTAATCAAGACTGATCACAATAGGAAACATCCAATTAATTTACTTTCAAGAGACATTAAAAGGGGATTGTTCAAGGTGGAATACCCCTTTAAATCTTAGATATTACGTCTATATGATTCAAGTTGAGCACCAGCCAGGGGTAGGCTGGGCCTGGAGGCAGGGGGGTATATGCCCCTAGGCCAACCACCTAGGGGTAGGCTGGGCCCGGAGGCAGGGGGCATCTGCCTCGCAGGCCAATGCCCAGGCTGCTGTTCGGGTGGATCCTGCCGCCAAGCTTCTCTAGCAGCCGGAGACTCGGACTTCTTGGCTTGTAAGCAAATGTATTGCGTCTTTAGACAACATTTGAATACATAACAACCTGTCCGGGATTGTGGTAGGGCAGTGTGCATCATCCCACGGGCCAACGTGCAGCAGGGTAATGAGGTGATCACACTGCGACCTCATCACACTGAGGCTGACAACATGCAGCCACACGGAGGAGGCAAGGACTTGGCGAGAATGGTGAGCAGTGCTTCAAGGAGGAGCTGAAGATTATATGTCCTGGTACAGGGAGAGCCTCGCCGCCACCCACTTATTAAAATATTTATTACTAACAGGTAACCATAAACTGACTTCTTCAGAGACCCTCGATACATCCTTTTACTGATACTACTTTACATTGCAACTCAATGCACTGCAGTCGGATGAAGTGAAGTCATCTTTTGGTACAAGGTCATCTAACCCTGCAAATATTTTTTTTACAAGAGTATTTGGTGTGCGGCTATAAAGTAGTCCCTAAATTGGAGCTTCATGGAATTAGGTGCAGCAATGATTGACTACAAAAAGCAACTTTATCTCTGGAGGACTTGACACCTTGTAATACTTCATTTCTCCTGCAGGGATGCTGTAGGTTCCAAGTCAAGTAAAGGCAATCATGCAAGACACAATGGATCAGAATATTTTCAACAAAAAGTGATTGTCCAAAGTGGGCAACTTTATAATTTGTGATCCAATTCAAGTTGTACACCTTTTCCAACCCTCAAATTTGGAACAATGGCAACAGAGACCCCCAACGTAGCCCTCTACTGATCCTACTTTCCAGATGACAATTTGCAGCTCATTGCATTCAAATGGGATCTCTCAGCACAAGGTCGTCTACCCGCACTCTCAATATACTTCAGCAAAGCAAAATACTATTTTTTTCCCCAAAAAAAGTTATTGTAATATAATATTCCATAGTGTGCGCCCATTTACATAAACTTCAGATTCTGTTACATAAGTTCACAGCACATTCAGAACATACTGAAGCATGTTATTCCTTGTAGCTGGCAAGTTTTTACCATAAGCGCGTTCCAAAATATCTCCGAATTTATAGTCCCAACACCTCTACACTCTCCAGTTCAAGTGGCCAAAATACAAGCGAAACTGCTTATTAGCCAAGATTACGGGATTTTTTTCACATATTTTTTCCATCTGGATATCGTTCATTTTACCCACATGAATTACGAATACACCACCCCACGCCCGATAGATATTATACAACCGTGAGCTAACAGGACAATTCTGCAGGTCAGCAATAGTGCAGAGGCTATGGGTGAACCCCATATTGAGCTATACGCTCATACATGGTCATTGCTTAAAGGGGATGAGAACCATATATACAAGTGAGAATATCACAATCTGACTTCCAAAATTAAAGGGTCCTTATGCACAGATCAAGCCCCTTGCATCACTTTTGGTAACCCCGGATTTTGTCGGGAAAGGCCACTGTATCCACAAGACCAGTGGTAAGACTTCATGCTGCAACTACCAGGATAGGAGATAACTCTGATCCTGGCAGTTTAACCTCTTAGATGATGTGGTGTACTGTCTCCTGTTCTTTGTTTTTTAGATACAAACTACTGGAAAAAAAAAAGGAACGAAACGCGCGCTGGGGTGGCAGAGACCTGGCGATGCTATCAGCTGAATGTTATCACATTATAACTCTATGCCTTAATGAATAGGATGACATTTACCTATATCTGAATTTGGTTCATATAGTCATTACTTTTGCTACATACATACATTATAGCTGAGCATATTTAGTCTAGGTACCTATATTTTCTAGCAGCACTTGTGTTGTATTTTATCTTCCTTGTAATTTTAATCAATTATATAATAAAATTTGGGCTTTTATTTATATATTCTTTTTTGTGGATTTATTCATACCCTAGTATTTCTGCAATATATCTAAAACACGTAATATAGCAAAATATATACCGTAATTATCACATATTCTCTTCGCCATGGATCCAGCATAGACCTTCCTACCACGCACTTTGTCTTTGTTTATATTAGGCCAGTGTGTGACCGCTGCAGTCAATCACTGGCCACTTATACCATGCTGATGCCATCACTGCTTGGTAATGGGAGCCATTATGCCCGAAGTACGTGTATGAAGAGGCCAGTTATTAGCTGCAGTGGTCCGCAGTATGTGAATGAAGTGGCTAGTGATTAGCTACAGGGGTCATATATACAAAGACCAATAGGGCTGCCAGAGGGCTAGCATTGGATTGCTGGGGTTTGAATAGGTTATTAAGTTGAGCAGAAAAATTTGCAAGCCCTGGCCCAATGGTTATGTTGGCAGTTGCCTACTAGTCACAAGAGGCATCAGGGTAGTAGTAGCTTTGCAGGGCTCGTCTTTAGGCCTCGGACTATCCATATGGCTGCTGGACCAGGGTCTCGTTACTGAAATTTGACAGGAATTACCAGTGGTGTAACTTGAAGCTCAAGGGCCCCGATGTAAAAGCTCCAACGGGGCCCCCAATTGTTGCAAATCTTTAATAGCAATAGTCTCGTTTTCTATAGGCCAAAAAGTTGTCCGCCTCCATTAAGGCCAAAGTCAAACTGTACGTAGAGGGAGACGATGGTTGTCACATGTCTGCTGAGCCGTCGGAGGCTTTCCTATGCCCGCAGGCCCACGGAGACATTGTACAGTCTTTACATAAGATCTCCACATGCTGCAGTCCGGTCATATGTGAACACCCAGTGCGGCGGCCCTGCTTTTTCCTGGTACTAGTTTACAGCTCCCAGCTGTGAAATCTGCAGCTCTTTCCTCCATTGCACATTTACACATAGTTCACATTCCACCCCAAAGTTACCATGGCGAAAACTCAAGTGGATGAAACGTTTTGTACGTTTGTGGGTTTTTCTTTTTTTTTCGAAATAAAACAAAATTGTTCAAAAAAGTAAAAACAAAAAAAAAATCAGCAACGAATCTGCACCACTAGTTACATGGGGATTTGCCATGGAATTTCATCCTCTATTTTGCCACCGCAAAAATTGGCTTTAAAAATCTCGTCTGTATGCCACAAAAGAAATTGGCACTGGAACTTGGGATCACATATGGTAAAATCTTCCCTATTTTGCCAGAACTGTCACCCCACAATGTACCCACCCCATTGCCTTAGTTGCAGTGATTCTACAATTCGTTAAAAAATGTGGAATGCACCAATACCTGATTACATTTTCAAAATCTCCGCTTGCTATTGTTTAGTGCAAGCATTCTTGTTCACAATCAAAGAGTGTTAAAAAAAAAAGTACATCTCACAGCTAGGCCTGATTCACACATCCGTGACACCATGGACGTGAGAGACAAGGCCGTTTGGGTGCGGGGCGTAGATCCATGTGTCACGGACATATGACAGCCTGTCCATCGCATACTCACCTTCCTCCAGTGCCGCTGCTCCTCTCACTTCCGGTCCGCTGTGAGGCTAAGTGAAGTGAATATTCATGAGCTTAATGAGCGGCAATGTAAGAGAGAGGAACTGTCAGCGCTGGATCGGGGTGAGTATGAAATTCTTTATTTTTAAGTTTGTTACTTTGTGGTCTGTGCATCTGTGTGCATGGACGTTTCAGGGCAAAAGCAGTCCGTGCTTCCGCATAAAAACGGACATGTCGCCGTGTGGAGCACACAGACATGCATCTGCTCCACACGGCGACACGGTCCGTGCAGAATTACGGACATGTGAAGAAAGCCCTAGGGGATCATGTGTCCCCATATGTCCGTGCCTCTGGCATGTGTTGGCACGAATTGCATACGTGCCGGAAGCACGGACATGTAAATGAGGCCTTATACATCTTACAGCTGAGGGTTCGCTACTATTGAAATCAGTCTTGACAATGACCTGTTAACAAAGTCTATGAGAATTCTGAATTGTGCTTTTTTTCCCTTGCAGATTTGCAGCATTTTTCCGTCCAGAAAAATAAATGAGCATGTCAATTGTTGGTGCATTTTTCAGCCCTCTCTGCCATTGACAATAGTGAAAAAACGCAAGGCCAAAAGCTGCACCAAAATTGCATTGCACACTTTTGTGCATTTTTCTGGCACAGGGTGCAGTTTAGCAGCATTCTTGCTGCCGAAAATTTCTGCACCATATACTCAGCATCTGCACATACTCTAAACCAGGGTGGACTAATAGACGGCCATATTCCACTGTCCATGGGACAGATCACAATTGATATCTAAACTACCTGCCACATTTACACGTTCCGTTTTTACTGCCTTTATTTATTATTTTATGCAACTTATAAACTGCTTTTACCGTCCCAGCAATGCCTGCTTTGTCTCTGTGTCAACGGAGCTTTCTTGGTGCTTTTTTTGAGAATCTGCATCCAAATCTGCATGTCTATCATAAAGCCAGCAAAGTCTATGAGAATTATAATGTGCTGTGCCAACACTGCTTTTTTTTTCCTTGCAGTTTTGTTGCACACTTTCGTGCAGAAAAAATAAGCATGTCAATTATAGCAGAGTTTTTTTGCAGCGTTCTTTTGTCCATTAACCCCATTGTGATCATCAAAAACACTGCAAAAACGTATATGTGTTCACAAAATGCATTTATGGTGGGAAAAAAAAACGCATCATGTGAACAGGACTTTACAAACCCCATAGACTTGGCTGGGAAAACACAACGCTGCAAACCTAGTGAGGATCCGAACCAAATACGCGATGAGATACGCATCAAGCAAACGAAGCCTAATAGGAGAAGAAGACATATGCCAATTCTTTCAGTGTCTTTGCAGCGTTTTTGCATCACTGAAAGCAATGAGAAAGTGCAAAAAAAAAAACACTGTAAAAAACAACTGGAAAATTAAACATGTATTGTAGACAAATGATACCAAAAATGTACCATCGTTCAAAAAAACGCATAAAAAACACAGCAAAACCTGTTTTTTGGATGCAGCTTTTTTACTGCCAAGAGAGCAGACTTTGCAGGGAAAAAAAAACGCAACCTCTGAACATGACCTTAGGCTGTAAGTTCTGGTCAGAAAACCTGCGAGCGGTCCGGGCATATGGCTGACTGAACCCGGCCTAAAGCCCTCGTCACACATAGCGAGATTACTCTTACATCACAGGTTTTGTGACGCAACAGCGACCTCGCCATGTTAGACACGTCGCAGCGACGGGGCCCCTGCTGTGACATCGCCGATCGTCTTGGAATGGCCTGGACCATTTTTTGATCGTTTGGTTCCCGCTGGGCAGCATGCACCGGTGTGCTTGACGCCTTAACAACCTTGTTTGCGACTCAGAACTCAGCCACGTATGTCCGAGACGTCAGACTAGCTGCTGTGTGACTGGGTCCAAACGACCGCTGAGGTCGTTATACGGGTCGCCGTATCGTTGCTGCGTCGTTGAGTAAATCTGCCTGTTTGACATCTCACCAGTGACCACGTAGCGAAGTTCCAGCGATCCTTACCAGGTCGTATTGTTGTCGGGATCACTGGAACGTTGCCAAGTGTGACGGGGCCTAAGCCTGACACGTTATAACAAACTATCAAGACAAGGAAAAATACTTTGGCACGGATGTCTGTAGCTTACAATGGATGGTGCTGAAAGGTGTAACGCTGCTTTCACATCACGAGTTTTGTGCATTCATGGCTACCCCTTGTAAAACGGATAGCTACGGATCCTATTTGGCCCTCATGTATCCCTATGGGCACGGATTGGTCCTGTATGGCCATCCGATTGTGTCCAAATTGTAATGGATCCGATTGTGTCTGATTTTTTGCTGTACCCAGGATCGGAGACTGCTCCAAATCGGACACAATGGAATCCGGCGCGGTCCGCGACTATTAACATGGAGGCCTATGGAGTGTGGGTCCGCAAAAACATCAGATCGTTTCCCGGACCCGATTTTAGTGTACTGAGCATGGTCAGTACACTAAATCTGCTTTTTACCTTGTAATTTCACTTTCGCAATGTACGGTATATACATACATATAAAAAATTGCGATGTGAAAAGTAGCCTTACAAATCATTATGTCCTCTATAAACAAGAATGCTGTAATTCACTAACAGCAATGAGAAACATTAAGTGTATTAGAAAAGTGTAAGTAGTTACCGTATTTGATGCTTCAGCTTTATCATATAAAAACTAATTCTGACAGGAAAAATTGAATAGGAAAGGCCTCAATTATTAAAAAGACATACTAGGCCACGTTTCCCATAGCAACCAATCAGAGCTCAGCTTTTGTTTCTTAAACTGCTGTGGGAAAATGAAAGCTGTGCTGTGATTGGTTGCTATGGGCAACAAAGCAAATGTTGATAAATGAGGCCTAGGAATTTGTTGAAATCCAATGTTGTATTAAGGGATGTATTAAGGAAAATTTAATTTGTATGCTATTAATATTTAATAAATGTTTCCACACCTCTGCACTCAGTAGTGTAACTTGAAGCTCATAGGCCCCGATGCAAAAGCTCCAATGGGGCCCCCGATTATTGCAAATCATAATACAAGTCTTTTTCTATAGGCCAAAGGGACTTTTGGGTTTCAGGGCCTGGGTGTGATTGCAACCCCTTCACCTAATGTGGTTACCCTCCTTCCTTCACTAATTAAGCCCTTTTAATTAGATGGAAGGAGAGTAGCTGGCCAATTATGCTCTGTCATTCTTTGAGTTCTCTGAGCCAATCAAGAGGCCCAAAGGAAGTCACATGACACTTAAAGGGATTTTCCACTACTTAGAAAAGTCCTTCTTAAAATGAACAGGGCACATATAAGATCAAAACACCATATACTCACCTCCTGGACTGGCGGCATTGCAGAGCTGTGTCTGTCGGCACTCACTAGACTTTCTTATGTCACGTGAATGCGGTCTGCACCCACTGATGGACCGCAGCACTCACATGACATAATAATATCATGAAAAAGCTTCAGACAGAGCACCAATATTGCAGGAACAGCGCTGGTCCGGAAAGTGAGCAGTGGTTTAACTACAATAGGTGCAGGGGTTGCAATCGCAGCCAGTCCCTGGAGCCCCAAACATCCATTTGGCCTATAGAAAAAGACTAATGCTATTAAAGATTAGCAATAATTGGGGGCCTCGTTGGAGCTTTCACATTGGGGCCCATGATCTTCAAGGTACGCCACTGGAGGTGAGTATATGGTCTGGGGCACTGAAGGGGGATGTCCTAGTTATGGACAACCCCTTTAAGACTAAGGAATGGTACAGTTATCAATGTTTTGGGTGGTTCAAAGGTTAATGCTATTACCTTGCTTGTGATTCATTAATAAAGTGTCCTCAAATGTTTTTAAGGTGCCAAATTTAAAAAGAAATACCGTTTATATTAAAAAAATTAGTTTGTGCCGCCATTTTCTGTGATCCATAGCTTTATAATTTTTCCATCCACGGAGCTCTGTGCTTGTTTTTTGCATGATGTGCTGGTACTTCTCATTGGTACTAATATGGGTGCATATGATGTTTTTATCGCTTTTTATTCCATTTTTTGAGGCAATTATTCCACTTTGAATTTTTTAAAACTTTTCTTTAATCTGTCATTTACTGTTTGGCTTAAATGATTTGATATAACAGACTTTTCCGGATGCAGCAATACCGCATGTTTTTTTTAATGCCTTTATTTTTAAAAGGGAAAAGTGGATAATTTAAATTTTTTATGGGTTTTGTTAATCTCATAAAAACTTTTTCTTTTTACATTTCCTTTTTTGTATGGGTTTCACAGCAGTACTTCAAAGGCAGCAAGTGAAGGCTACTGCAGAAAAAGCCATTGCTAACTTGCATATGCTTTCTTCTAGAAACAGCACCACCCCTGACCATGGCTTGTGTCTACGGTTGGAAATACACTATACGAGAAGCATGCATCTCGTATGACTTACCCAGAATGGCCCCTGCCTCTCTGGACAGGAGTTTGTCAGCTGCATAGAAACACAAGCAGCTCAAAGCTCCCATTTAGAGAGGCAGGGGCTGTTCTGCATGAGTCATGCGAGATGCATGCAAGATACTCGCATGCATCTTGCATAAGTGTGTTTCCACCCTAGTACTGCAATACAGCTTCCTTAATTGGAATCTGTCAGGTCAATAATCCATATGTAACTGGTATCATTTTCTAATTCCTCTGGTGCATCTCTCTCTATTGATCTATTTATTTTATTTATACTTCCTCGTATCCTCTGTAAACTGCAAATAAAGAGATTCATTCCATCTGTCAATCACAGTGAGTGATCACTTGCTTCTAATCACAGTGAGTGATCACTTACTTCTCTGCTGCACACTCCCCAGGACGAGGGCTGAGCTACAATACCACACACAACCTATAGACAGGTGGGGCACACTTTTTGGAAGAAAGCAACTACATATGTTCTATTCTAGAAGAACCCCCAACAATCCTACAAAAAAACAAAGACAACGTTTAATCCTCTGTGCAGCTAAAATCCAAAACTAGCGATGGGCACCTTGACTGGCATGATGTCCACATGGAGGATCTAATCAAATACTGACTGCACTATTCCCAAATCTTGAAATGTTCGAAATGAGCAATAATAATATATAAACAGGATGTCGTAGCTCGGTGGTCAGAAAACAATCAGCAGAACAAATCTTTCTAAAATCTGGAAAGTTATCCAAACTATGGAAAAATAAAACCAGAACGGATTTATAAGACTGGCATAAGGCTGGCACACAACTAACATGAGACCTACCGATGGTTGTAAGATTGTCTGGAACAACCCAGTATATAATGGATATCATCTCGGCCATCGCTGCTGTGAAACTACAACTCCCAGCATGCCGTGAAGCCCTACAGGTGTCTTCAACTTACTGTCAGTGCACATGGTGACTTTTCCAGTTGCGTGACATTTCTATTTACAGTAGTACATCTATGGACTGGGCAATAGTGCAAATCCTGCCATGCAATACCCGCTGGAAGTTGGTCAAACAAATTATGGCATATGTTATAAATATATATCTATTATATAATCACGAATGGGTTTTTTGCCCCTTTTGAGACCGCTCTCGCTGCGAGTCAGCGTGGTCATGTGGATACGAACGAAGCATTGGCCGCGCAGCGGCCATTGCGAGCAGCTCTAAGGCGACTCGCTATGCCCGCGCAGCGGTCATGGCGAGTCGCCTTAGCAGCGCGAAGCATTGGCCGCGAAGCGGCCATTGCGAGTCAGAGACTCGCTCTGCTAGAATCCCGATGCATTGTGCATCGGGCACCCATCTAGTTATATATAAATATCTCATAGATAAGCTATAAATAGCATAAATTAAATTATATATATATATCGGTTTGATATGAATATCTTTTATATAAATATATATATATATAATATAAATATATGAATATTTTGCACTACATCTGACTGGGCAATACTGCAAATTCCGCCATGCAATCAATACCTGCTGGAAGTTGGTCATATCAATTACGGTATATGTTACAAATATATATTATGCAGAAATATGTTATATATATATATGTGTGTACTATAAATACATATTCATATGTTACCAGTACATAATATATATATCTTATATATATAAATATATGACTATTTGGCACTACAGACTGAGCGCCAAAGCTGTACCACAAAGATCGGATGCCAACGGTGGCATCTATTCTGCATCCTAATAATCTTTATAATACATACCGGTAATATATAAATATAAATATATTATATATATATAAATGTATAGATAATATAAATATATGACTATTTTGCACTACAGACTAAGCGCCAAAGCTGTACCGCAAAGATCGGATGCCAATGGTGGCATATATTCTGCATCCTAATAACCTATATGATACATACCAATAATATATGAATATCATATATATAATATAAATATATGAATATTTTTCACTACAGACTAAGCGCCAAAGCTGTACCGCCAAGATCGGATGCCACCGGTGGCATATATTCTGCATCCTAATAATCTATATGATACATACCGATAATATATTAATATTATATATATATATATAATACAAATATATGAATATTTTGCACTACAGACTAAGCGCCAAAGCTGTACCGCAAAGATCGGACACCAACGGTGGCATCTATTCTGCATCCTAATAATCTATATGATACATACCGATCATATATGAATATCATATAATAGAATATAAAATAAATATATGAATATTTTGCACTACAGACTAAGCGCCAAAGTTGTACCGCAAAGATCGGACGCCAACGGTGGCATCTATTCTGCATACCAGTCGGTGGCGTAACTTGAAGCTCATGGGCCCCGATGCAAAAGCTCCAATGGGGCCCCCAATTGTTGTAGGTAGACCAAAAGTAGACTTTTGGGGCCCCCTAGACTCCGAGCCCCCGCACCTGTTGTAGGTACGACGATCCTGATCCTACTGATGTATTATTAGACGCCATCATACTGGTCCTTAGAAATGACAATGGAATAGAAGATGCCATCAAGTCTGGCACAGCACAGGTATTACGTCACTCAATGCCAGTCCATAGGATGCGACTTTGAGCAGCGGAATTCATCTAAAGTCAACGATATCAGTATGAACAAAGGGTTAACGGTTATGTCATAGAAATATCCTATTTTCCAATATGCCATGATAATAATAACCATTACACAGCAAGAAAGTTAGAAAAAGTTTTGGAAAGTTTCAGAAGTTTGTAGGTGGCACAAGGTGAGGGGTGGGCATACTCACAGCACTGTCACACTGGCAGGGACAGTCTCCAGGACCCGCAGTCCTGCACCAGAGCACTTCACCTGGCAGGAGTCGTCGTTGGCACACGTACAGTTACCCGGACATGGTTGGCACCATCCTGCTGCTGCTGCCCCCGATCCGAGCCCCAGCAAGAGCCCAGCAGCAAGAAGGAAGAAGAGGGGGCAGAGCTGCAGTCCCAGCACAGGGGGGGAGGCGCCATCTTTTCTTCTTAGGGCTTCAGCCTGGGCATTTCCAAAATGCATAGCTTACTCACATCGCATGGGATCCCCTGCTGCCCCCCACAGCATGCAACACTGGAGAAAAGCCCCGATCCCGACCCCCGGAGTGCTGATCCGGCTCTCAGCTGCAGGCAGCGCTCATCCAAGCTGCCTCTGTGTCTGGGTCGTTCTGCCTTTCCCTGTCCTGTAGGGGAGGGAGCTTGCACTTCTCAATGGATAACGCTAGATGGCGCTGGAGAGAATGGACGATTCACTCTTCATCCTGGCGCAATTCCCTGCAGTCCCGCCAGAGGGCGCCACGAATAACTCTTCTTTTGTTCCTTACCCCAGACTACATCATACGGTAGAATTAATAACTGGAAAACTATGCACATCTCATCATTTATAGACTTGTTTGACTTTTTTTTTTTTGTTTCTGCTAAAAAGACCAATTTATGACATAATGGGCTGAACTATTATCTAATCATTGCATAATATCACTATTTCTAATAAAGTGCACCTTTTTATATATGCCATTAATTACCTTCATTTACCTTTCTGCTTATTGTAAGTCAACATCTCTTCAAGTTTTTTTTTTAATTCTATTATTATTTATCAACCTTCAGCACGATCTCGAGCCGTGGCAACATGGAGATAGGTCCACCAGGGTCTTCTCCAAGCCTAAATAGGTCCACCAGGGTCTTCTCCAAGCCTAAATAGGTCCACCAGGGTCTTCTCCAAGCCTAAATAGGTCCACCAGGGTCTTCTCCAAGCCTAGATAGGTCTGCCAGGGTCTTCTCCAAGCCTAGATAGGTCTGCCAGGGTCTTCTCCAAATCAAGATAGGTCCATCAGGGTCTTCTCCAAGACTAGATAGGTCCACCAGGGTCTTCTCCAAGACTAGATAGGTCCACCAGGGTCTTCTCCAAGACTAGATAGGTCCACCAGTGTCTTCTCCAAGCCTAGATAGGTCTGCCAGGGTCTTCTTCAAATCAAGATAGGTCCATCAGGTTCTTCTACAAGCCTAAATAGGTCCACCAGGGTCTTCTCCAAGCCTAGATAGGTCTGCCAGGGTCTTCTCCAAATCAAGATAGGTCCATCAGGGTCTTCTCCAAACCTAGATAGGTCCACCAGGGTCTTCTCCAAGCCTAGTTAGGTCCACCAGGGTCTTCTCCAATCCTAGATAGGTCCACCAGAATCTTCTCCAAGCCTAGATACATCCATCAGGGTCTTCTCCAAGCCTAGATAGGTCTGCCAGGGTCTTCTCCAGGTCTAGATAGGTCCACCAGAATCTTCTCCAAGCCTAGGTAGGTCTAAAAGAATCTTCTCCAAGCCTAGATATGTCCATCAGGGTCTTCTCCAAGCCTAGATAGGTCCACCAGGATCTTCTTCAAGCTTAGATAGAGCCCACAGAGTCTTTTGCCAAGCCTAAATAGGGCCATCAGGGTCTTCTCAAAGCCTAGATAGGTCCATCAGGGTCTTCTCCAAGTCTAGATAGGTCCCCTAGGGTCTTCTCCAAGTTTACATAGATCCACCAGGGTCTTCTTCAAGCCTAGATAGGTTCATTAGGGTCTTCTCAAGCCTAGATACAGTGCTGTGCAAATTAATGTGGACAAAGCATTTTTTAAGTAAAATCGTAAGTTGGGGTCACCAGTCAGTGATTCAAACCAGTGTTAACAGCTTTGAAAAGGTGTGAGTGTACAACCTTGAGTAACAAAATGTGGTGTGACTGGATTTAGACAGAAAATACCAGCTAGCTGCCCCCTCAGCTTCAGGTGAGAGCTTGTTTCTGTGAGGAGTGGTTTAGTTACTTTTTCTCTCAATGTGATTCGTGCCTGTAACAATGGATGTTACTCCACGGAAGAGTCTAGAATTATTACTCTTAATGAACATACAAGTCTGACTGTAAGAGAAATCACCTCCACCGTTGGGATTGGAAAATCGACCGTTTCAAGAATAATTCGCACAAATAATGAAACTGGATCATTTTCTCCAAAACGTAAAGGGAAGAAAAAGGAAAACGACACCAAGAACTGATAAATCACTTATCAGAAATAGTAAAACGAATGCAAGAGAAACAAGTAAAGACTTGCTTTGTCCCAATTAATTTGCACAGCACTGTAGCTCCACCAGGGTCTTCTCCAAGCCTAGATAGGTCCATCAGGATCTTTTCTATGTCTAGATAGGTCCACCAGGGTCTTCTCCAAGCCTAGATAGGTCCACCAGAGTCTTCTCCAAGCCTAGATTGGCCCAACAGAATCTTCTCCAAGCCTACATAGGTCCACCAGGGTCTTCTCCAAGCCTAGATTGGCCCAACAGAATCTTCTCCAAGCCTACATAGGTCCACCAGGGTCTTCTCCAAGCCTAGATAGGTCCACCAGGGTCTTCTCCAAGCCTACATAGCTCCACCAGGGTCTTCTCCAAGCCTAGATACATCCACCAGGGTCTTCTCCAAGTCTAGATAGGTTCACTAGGGTCTTCTCCAAGCCTAGATAGGTCCACCAGAGTCTTCTCCAAGCCTAGATACATCCACCAGGGTCGTCTCCAAGTCTAGATAGTTCACCAGGGTCTTCTCCAAGCCTAGATAGGTCCACCAGGGCCTTCTCCAAGTCTAGATAGGTTCACCAGGGTCTTCTCCAAGCCTAGATACATCCATCAGGGTCTTCTCCAAGCCTAGATAGGTCCACCAGGGTCTTCTCCAAGCCTAGATACATCCACCAGGGTCTTCTCCAAGCCTAGATAGGTCCACCAGGGTCTTCTCCAAGCCAAGATAGGTCCACCAGGGTCTTCTCCAAGCCTAGATAGGTCACCAGGGTCTTCTCCAAGCCTAGATAGGTCCACCAGGGTCTTCTCCAAGCCTAGATAGGTCCACCAGGGTCTTCTCCAAGCCTAGATACCTCCACAGGTCTTCTCCAAGCCTAGATACATCCACCAGAGTCTTCTCCAAGCCTTGACAGGTCCACCAGGCTCTTCTCTGCCATTATTTTGACAGTATCAAGCCATTGGGATGCTGGTCTTCCTCTTCACCTTGTACCTTCTATCCTTCTCTAGTCAATTGTAAATCGCTGTGGAATATGTTGGTGCTATATAAATAAAAATTATTATTATTATTATTGAATAATGATAATAATAATTCTACACTTTTTTATTATGCCTCAGATGTTTGGTGCCAGGCAGGGCCATTCTGCATGGGTGGGTTTCATGATAAACGGCTAGGGCAGATAAATGACCTGGCTACAGCTAAGATATCAGAGCCATTGCTGGATGATCTTTTCCCCAGGGTAAAACCTCAGTGTGAAGCCCCTATCCCTGCCCAAAGAAAAGTGGCTTCTGAGGCCGGTACCAGCCCCTGCTAATCTAGGAAAGTTCTGGGGCTGATGGTCTAGTGTAACTCTGGTGATTGACGTTTGCCCCGATCCCAGCATAGGCATTTAAAGGGAATCTGTCAGGAGGTTTTTGCTATGAAAGCTGAGGACATCATGCTGTAAGGGTTAACAGACGAAAGGCAACTGTGTTTCTCTTATCAGGCTGTGTGCAATTGTTTACTGAAACTAAAGGCTTTATCACCTGGCGATTAACATCACAGAACTACTTTGTAACATGCCCAAAAGTCTGACACGCCCCCTGCTGTGATTGGCACAATCTCTGGTGAGGGCGGGGACAGCTCTCCCAGCTCTGCTGTGTTACTAAAACTAAATTCTATGATAGTGTGAGAACTGCTTCAGCCAGTAATCTATGTGATACATCGTTGGATTCAGGGTTTCTTTGCACTCCGCAGCAGTACCAGAAGCAAACCTCTGAATAAATGGATCATTTGTAGATCAATAGCTCTTAATAATGCACAATTTCATTTGTTTTGGAGGTGAACATGGGCCCCTTATCTCTTGGGTTCCTGAGCAGCTGCCCCCATGGTAGGCCCACCCCCGACCAACACCCTCAACACAGCCACCTCGCCCATTTCATTCTCTTCATCTAACGTCCATATTTCTTGCTTCGTCCAATCATATTTTTCTATTTTACGGAAGATTTCCCGTCTCTCAGACTGTAAAGTTCATATTTCAAAGGGCGAAATACCAGACAGGAAAAGTCACATCAGAAGAATTTAACTACTACCTTTACTGCCACATCTCTGTATTGGCCAGCGCTGGTTATTATGCAACTCCGATCCGGAACACCAGGGGGCGACATGAAAAGATTGAAAAGTTCCGCAAACGTTTCTGTAGTTTTTACATACAAAGGCGCCAATTATATTAAAAGAAATATAACCGAATTCTGACGCACTTTACTGCTACAAAGGAAATACCCCACTGATCTGATAGCGATGACGTATCAATATGTCCGTCCTGGACAACCCCTTTTATGATGGCGCTCTCTAGACTGTTTTTTTCTGCAGAGGAGATATCACAACTATAGCATGCATCACCGCTGCAGCCGAACACTGAGCTCAGTGGATCTTATCCTCTCTACAGCCGATCACTGAGCTCAGTGGCTCTTATCCTGCCTACAGCCGATCACTGAGCTCAGTGGTTCTTATCCTGTCTACAGCCGATCACTGAGCTCAGTGGTTCTTATCCTGGCTGCAGCCGATCACTGAGCTCAGTGGTTCTTATCCTGGCTGCAGCCGATCACTGAGTTCAGTGGTTCTTATCCTGTCTACAGCCGATCACTGAGCTCAGTGGTTCTTATCCTCTCTACAGCCGATCACTGAGCTCAGTGGTTCTTATCCTGGCTGCAGCCGATCACTGAGTTCAGTGGTTCTTATCCTGTCTACAGCCGATCACTGAGCTCAGTGGTTCTTATCCTCTCTACAGCCGATCACTGAGCTCAGTGGTTCTTATCCTGGCTGCAGCCGATCACTGAGCTCAGTGGTTCTTATCCTCTCTACAGCCGATCACTGAGCTCAGTGGTTCTTATCCTGACTGCAGCCAATCACTGAGCTCAGTGGTTCTTATCCTCTCTACAGCCGATCACTGAGCTCAGTGGTTCTTATCCTGACTGCAGCCAATCACTGAGCTCAGTGGTTCTTATCCTGGCTGCAGCCGATCACTGAGCTCAGTGGATCTTATCCTCTCTACAGCCGATCACTGAGCTCAGTGGTTCTTATCCAGGCTGCAGCCGATCACTGAGCTCAGTGGTTCTTATCCTGGCTGCAGCCGATCACTGAGCTCAGTGGTTCTTATCCTCTCTACAGCCGATCACTGAGCTCAGTGGTTCTTATCCTGGCTGCAGCCGATCACTGAGCTCAGTGGTTCTTATCCTGGCTGCAGCCGATCACTGAGCTCAGTGGTTCTTATCCTGTCTACAGCCGATCACTGAGCTCAGTGGTTCTTATCCTGGCGGCAGCCGATCACTGAGCTCAGTGGTTCTTATCCTGTCTACAGCCGATCACTGAGCTCAGTGGTTCTTATCCTGGCTGCAGCCGATCACTGAGCTCAGTGGTTCTTATCCTGTCTACAGCCGATCACTGAGCTCAGTGGTTCTTATCCAGGCTGCAGCCGATCACTGAGCTCAGTGGCTCTTATCCTCTCTACAGCCGATCACTGAGCTCAGTGGTTCTTATCCTGTCTACAGCCGATCACTGAGTTCAGTGGTTCTTATCCTGGCTGCAGCCGATCACTGAGCTCAGTGGTTCTTATCCTGGCTGCAGCCGATCACTGAGTTCAGTGGTTCTTATCCTGGCTGCAGCCGATCACTGAGCTCAGTGGTTCTTATCCTCTCTACAGCCGATCACTGAGCTCAGTGGTTCTTATCCTGTCTACAGCCGATCGCTGAGCTCAGTGGTTCTTATCCTGCCTACAGCTGATCACTGAGCTCAGTGGCTCTTATCCTGTCTACAGCCGATCACTGAGCTCAGTGGTTCTTATCCTGGCTGCAGCCGATTACTGAGCTCAGTGGATCTTATCCTGGCTGCAGCCGATCACTGAGCTCAGTGGTTCTTATCCTGGCTGCAGCCGATCACTGAGTTCAGTGGTTCTTATCCTGGCTACAGCCGATCACTGAGCTCAGTGGTTCTTATCCTGTCTACAGCTGATCACTGAGCTCAGTGGTTCTTATCCTGTCTACAGCCGATCACTGAGCTCAGTGGCTCTTATCCTGGCTGCAGTCAATCACTGAGCTCAGTGGTTCTTATCCTGGCTGCAGCCGTATCACTGAGCTCAGTGGTTCTTATCCTGGCTGCAGCCGATCACTGAGCTCAGTGGTTCTTATCCTGGCTGCAGCCGATCACTGAGCTCAGTGGCTCTTATCCTGGCTGCAGTCGATCACTGAGCTCAGTGGTTCTTATCCTGGCTGCAGCCGATCACTGAGTTCAGTGGTTCTTATCCTGGCTGCAGCCGATCACTGAGCTCAGTGGTTCTTATCCTGTCTACAGCCAATCACTGAGCTCAGTGGATCTTATCCTGCCTACAGCTGATCACTGAGCTCAGTGGTTCTTATCCTGGCTGCAGCCGATTACTGAGCTCAGTGGTTCTTATCCTGGCTGCAGCCGATCACTGAGCTCAGTGGTTCTTATCCTGGCTGCAGCCGATCACTGAGCTCAGTGGTTCTTATCCTGGCTGCAGCCGATCACTGAGCTCAGTGGTTCTTATCCTGGCTGCAGCCGATCACTGAGTTCAGTGGTTCTTATCCTGGCTGCAGCCGATTACTGAGCTCAGTGGATCTTATCCTGGCTGCAGCCGATCACTGAGCTCAGTGGATCTTATCCTGCCTACAGCTGATCACTGAGCTCAGTGGTTCTTATCCTGGCTGCAGCCGATTACTGAGCTCAGTGGTTCTTATCCTGGCTGCAGCCGATCACTGAGCTCAGTGGTTCTTATCCAGGCTGCAGCCGATCACTGAGCTCAGTGGCTCTTATCCTCTCTACAGCCGATCACTGAGCTCAGTGGTTCTTATCCTGTCTACAGCCGATCACTGAGTTCAGTGGTTCTTATCCTGGCTGCAGCCGATCACTGAGCTCAGTGGTTCTTATCCTGGCTGCAGCCGATCACTGAGTTCAGTGGTTCTTATCCTGGCTGCAGCCGATCACTGAGCTCAGTGGTTCTTATCCTCTCTACAGCCGATCACTGAGCTCAGTGGTTCTTATCCTGTCTACAGCCGATCGCTGAGCTCAGTGGTTCTTATCCTGCCTACAGCTGATCACTGAGCTCAGTGGCTCTTATCCTGTCTACAGCCGATCACTGAGCTCAGTGGTTCTTATCCTGGCTGCAGCCGATTACTGAGCTCAGTGGATCTTATCCTGGCTGCAGCCGATCACTGAGCTCAGTGGTTCTTATCCTGGCTGCAGCCGATCACTGAGTTCAGTGGTTCTTATCCTGGCTGCAGCCGATCACTGAGCTCAGTGGTTCTTATCCTGGCTGCAGCCGATCACTGAGTTCAGTGGTTCTTATCCTGGCTGCAGCCGATCACTGAGCTCAGTGGTTCTTATCCTCTCTACAGCCGATCACTGAGTTCAGTGGTTCTTATCCTGTCTACAGCTGATCACTGAGCTCAGTGGTTCTTATCCTGTCTACAGCCGATCACTGAGCTCAGTGGTTCTTATCCTGGCTGCAGCCGATCACTGAGCTCAGTGGTTCTTATCCTGGCTGCAGCCGATCACTGAGTTCAGTGGTTCTTATCCTGGCTGCAGCCGATTACTGAGCTCAGTGGATCTTATCCTGGCTGCAGCCGATCACTGAGCTCAGTGGATCTTATCCTCTCTACAGCCAATCACTGAGCTCAGTGGTTCTTATCCTGGCTGCAGCCGATCACTGAGCTCAGTGGTTCTTATCCTGCCTACAGCCGATCACTGAGCTCAGTGGTTCTTATCCTGTTATCTACTGTATATAGAGGTGTTATCAGTCATTTTACAGGAGGAGGAGGTGAGCTGTGATATCACCTATTGTGAATGGTGGATCCTGTGTTATCTACTGTATATAGAGGTGTTATCAGTCATTGTACAGGAGGAGGTGAGCTGTGATATCACCTATTGTGAATGGTGGATCCTGTGTTATCTACTGTATATAGAAGTGTTATCAGTCATTGTACAGGAGGAGGTGAGCTGTGATATCACCTATTGTGAATGGTGGATCCTGTGTTATCTACTGTATATAGAGGTGTTATCAGTCATTGTACAGGAGGAGGTGAGCTGTGATATCACCTATTGTGAATGGTGGATCCTGTGTTATCTACTGTATATAGAGGTGTTATCAGTCATTGTACAGGAGGAGGAGGTGAGCTGTGACATCACCTATTGTGAATGGTGGATCCTGTGTTATCTACTGTATATAGAGGTGTTATCAGTCATTGTACAGGAGGAGGTGAGCTGTGATATCACCTATTGTGAATGGTGGATCCTGTTATCTACTGTATATAGAGGTGTTATCAGTCATTATACAGGAGGAGGTGAGCTGTGATATCACCTATTTTGAATGGTGGATCCTGTTATCTACGGTATATAGAGGTGTTATCAGTCATTGTACAGGAGGAGGTGAGCTGTGATATCACCTATTGTGAATGGTGGATCCTGTGTTATCTACTGTATATAGTGGTGTTATCAGTCATTGTACAGGAAGAGGAGGTGACCTGTGATATCACCTATTGTGAATGGTGGATCCAGTGTTATCTACTGTATATAGAAGTGTTATCAGTCATTGTACAGGAGGAGGAGGTGAGCTGTGATATCACCTATTGTGAATGGTGGATTCTGTGTTATCTACTGTATATAGAGGTGTTATCAGTCATTGTACAGGAGGAGGAGGTGAGCTGTGATATCATCTATTGTGAATGGTGGATCCTGTGTTATCTACTGTATATAGAGGTGTTATCAGTCATTGTACAGGAGGAGGTGAGCTGTGATATCACCTATTGTGAATGGTGGATCCTGTGTTATCTACTGTATATGGAGGTGTTATCAGTCATTGTACAGGAGGAGGAGGTGAGCTGTGATATCACCTATTGTGAATGGTGGATCCTGTGTTATCTACTGTATATAGAGGTGTTATCAGTCATTGTACAGGAGGAGGTGAGCTGTGACATCACCTATTGTGAATGGTGGATCTTGTGTTATCTACTGTATATAGAGGTGTTATCAGTCATTGTACAGGAGAAGGAGGTGAGCTGTGATATCACCTATTGTGAATGGTGGATCCTGTGTTATCTACTGTATATAGAGGTGTTATCAGTCATTGTACAGGAGGAGGAGGTGAGCTGTGATATCATCTATTGTGAATGGTGGATCTTGTGTTATCTACTGTATATAGAGGGGTTATGTGTCATTGTAATCCTGCCTCTGATGATAACGAGCCTGCTGAAAACTGTTCTTGAAAGAATAATAAGTATGAGTCTAAAAAAAGGTTACTAACTTTATTTTTTAAGAAAGTTCAGGGAAGGTTGTCCAATTGATAAGGTCACTTCAAATTCAACTTCATTATTTCTGGCGGCTCCTGCCTTCCACTACTATTATACACTAGTAAACAGTAGGAGAATATACAAACGTCTCTGCGGGTTAATGATGATGTGACAAGGACAGAGGTGAGTGAGCAGCTACAGTATCCAGGAGCCGATCAGTCATTAACCAGCCCAGGACTACCCTGTCCTGCAGATTGTGTGCCAGTTATATATTCACCTCCCAGTCATATGACCAGTCCATTCATTCCTCTGTAGGTCAGCTCTGACCCCATCTGCATTACCATTACCATTATCAATCACATTTAATGGTCTAAATAAGAAATTCATAACATTTTGATCATCACACCATCAGAGGTCTCAACAAATTAGAATATCATAAAAAATCAATGTAATATTGCTATGTTTCAGGGCGCTTCTGGGAGCTAGTAATCAATATTATATTCACCCTTTGATGACTCATGGAATACAGCAGCGTGGTTTTTAACCCTTCATCCTCCTTACTTTAATTTTCTGAGATAACGACCTTTGGGTTTTCATTGGTTGTAAGCCAAAATCATCAACATTAACAGAAATAAACACTAGAAATAAATCTGTGTGTAATGACTAATGATATAATATATGTGTCTCACTTTATGTATTGCATTACTGAAATAAGTGAACTTTTTGATGATATTCTAATTCATTGAGATGCAGCTGTATAGACGTATTCCTGGCTGCCATCCAGTGCCAGTTATATTCTGTATACTGACCACTTTGAAGGAGCCTGTCTCTGGAGAAGCTGAGGAGTTTGTTGCTGTAGCTACAGTGACGTTCCTGCTGGAGCATCTGAAGATTGTTGTTTGTTGTGTATTTTCCTACCTGTCTGTCTTACCTACCTCGTGTTGTCTTATTGTAGTGGTGAGACTAATGTCACGCTAGTCAGGGTTAGTCCATGGCCAGCGAGGGCCTAGGCATGTGACAGCAATGGGAGGAAGGACCCGTATAGGGACCTCAGGGGTCAGCCTCAGGTGAGTATTAGGAGGTGAAATCTTAGCCACTTTCGATAACACCAGGGTCATCCAATATCATCTTCCCTGGTGTTCCCATTTATGTTACACCGCGCGCTGGGTGTTCCCTTGCTCCAGTGACAGCATATGACAGCAATGGGGGGGAAGGACCCATATAGGGTAACGATTAGGTTAGGGTGAACAGCAGGTATCCATATCTCTACTGTGTTCCATCTGTTAGCCAGCTGGGTGTTCCCTAACCCCAGTGACGCTGTGACAGCAATGGGGGAAGGACATATAGGATAGGGAACGCAGGATCACCCCCGTGAGTATTAGGTGAATAGCCAGTGTCATCCAATATCATCTACCCTGGTGTTTCCATCTATGTTACGCCGCACGCTGGGTGTTCCCTACCCCAGTGACAGCATGTGACAGCAATGGGGGGGAAGGACCCATATAGGGACGTTAGGGGAACGCAGGGATCGCAGGGATCAGCCTCCAGTGAGTATTAGAAGGTGAAACCTCACCCCCTCTCTATAATGCCAGTGTCATCCAATATCATCTTCCCTGGTGTTCCCATTTATGTTACGCCGCACGCTGGGTGTTCCCTAGCCCCAGTGACAGCATGTGACAGCAATGGGGGGAAAGGACCCATATAGGGACGTTAGGGGAACGCAGGGATCAGCCTCCAGTGAGTATTAGAAGGTGAAACCTCACCCCCTCTCTATAATGCCAGTGTCATCCAATATCATCTTCCCTGGTGTTCCCATCTATGTTACGCCACACGCTAGGTGTTCCCTCACTTCAGCGTGACACGTGCGATAAATATGTGTTTTTATTTATTTTTACCTGGTGTAAATGCCCTGGTTCTCCTGAATCCAGCGATGTTTTTCTTTTGTTTCTGCGCCTCTCCGTTCATGAGATATGGCTCTTTTATATAAATCTAGTGTTTATAGCCAAGTGGGCGTAGTTCTAACAATTCTTCTCTGTGGGCGTGTCCTTGAGGACTC
Organism: Allobates femoralis; assembly: GCA_033576535.1. Taxonomy (NCBI): domain Eukaryota; kingdom Metazoa; phylum Chordata; class Amphibia; order Anura; family Aromobatidae; genus Allobates; species Allobates femoralis. The sequence continues at coordinate 222,723,021 of JARQOC010000011.1, read as the reverse complement.
TACCCAGTTGGCTAAACAGAATGCATTATTATACAGGTAAGAAGGGGCCATATCTCGGGAACAGAGAGGCGCAGGAACAAAAGAAAAACATCGCTGGATTCAGGAGAACAGCGGCGTTTCAATGAGTAAAAAACATCTACATATTTATGGCGAGTGATATATCTCCTTTAAGATGGCTATCTGGCTTAGAAACCCCATTTTATAAATACCCTGTTAGAGGGGTTTAGGATCAGACCTTTAATTGGCTACAAGGAGTGTATAAACCCCCTTTACATTGATGATACATTTGTAGCAATGTAACTATGTAGTATTGCTGCTCTCCTGTGGGGGCGCTGTAGGGGACTGAGTATTTATTGTGAATGAAATCTATGTCCTTGTGCTGACATCTAGTGGTCAAACACATACAGGCTTCACAGCAGACAAAATATCTTTAAGAAAGAGCACATTATAATAATAATAATAATAATAAATCTTTATTTATATAGCGTCAACATATTCCGCAGCGCTTTACAATGTAGGGTACAGAAAATATACAGTAAGTAATTACAGTAGAGAACAAATACAATACAATAATTGGATACAAAACAATAGGCATAGAATCAATGTAAAAAAGAAAATACAATAAATAAAGCAAGAAATGAAGGTGACCTTGCTCAAAAGAGCTTACAATCTACAATGGGATAGGGGTTTCACAAGGTACAGGGGCTTATTGCACTGATGGTCCAGGCATCTTGAGGAAGTGGGGCATAGGGCTAAGCTTACATGGATGGTCATTATACAGTCTGTGTAGACCTTATGGTTTGGTGGAGTTTGTAGAAGAGTAATGTCCAGAGGGATAGCCCATTCAGTATCTACAGTACAATGGACTTCTATTAGGGAGTATGATAGGCCGCCTTAAAAAGATGCGTTTTTAGGGATCGCCTGAAGCCATGCAAGTTGTGGATAGTCCTGATTTCTTGGGGTAAAGCATTCCAGAGTTTTGGTGCAGCTCTGGAGAAGTCTTGGAGCTAGGAGTGGGAGGATCGGATTAGTATGGATGTTAGTCGAAGGTCATTTGAGGAACGTAGAGAGCGGGTGGGGTGATAGACAGATATGAGGGAGGAGAGGTAGGGGGGTGCTGCTGCATTCATTATTCCTGCTTAATCCAAATTGTACATCTGCAAAGTCACGACATTGAATGACATCTGGGGTAAAACTTGTGCAGGTTCGCCAATGTACGCAGTCTGAATGTCTGCCACAGATTCTTCTATAAATGTAGATCAGATTTACCTTTCACAGTCTGTGAACTTGAGCTAAGATAAGCAGCTTTCCCACAGTCCCCAAAGACATTAGAGTAAGCCGGCCAAGATCCAACAGCCTAATATATGCGGGAGATGTTACGATCCTCCATACAGCACGTCTTGGACTTTTCTGTATGTTGCTGTTTCTGGTACCTGGATGTGGCTGAGCTGTCAGTCTGGTTATGTTCAGAGTTATTCTCCATGCGAATTCTGGGAAGGGTTGGATCACTCAGGTGTTTCTACTTTCAGTGATTACCCTGCTTCTTAACTAAGCAGCTTTCCCCAGTTGCTGCCAGTCTGATGGTGGGGTTACACGTCCCGATATCGCGGCGATATCAGAGGCAACGACGCGGGAGCGCGCATTTAGTGCACGTTTCTCCCTGCATCGCATCGCCAGTTTACACGCCGCGATATCGGGATGCAACGTCCCTCCGATGTGTACGCCCACCAACCCAGGAACGACCAGTTAACATGGGAGTGAATGGGTGACGTGAGCGTACATATCGGAGTTGGGCTGTCACACGCAGCGATGCTGGTACAACGGCCTTGCGATATCGGCGAGTTGAATAGCTTTGCTATTCAACTCCGATATCGTTTTGGCATCGTTCCAGCATCGCGTTGGATGCTAAAACAGTACAACGCGCACCCGATATCGGCTCCAACTCGCGACCCACGTGACTTTTTGTCGGAGTTGGGTCGGAGTTGGACGCCGATATCGCGGCGTGTAAACCCACCATTACACTTTGCCTGAAGTGCTGTGTGGCCTGTACTCCTGTGCTTATCCTGATTTCTGTTACTGACCTTTGTCTACTCTTTGTCTGTTTCCTGAACCTGATATCTCTATGTTGTTTTTTTGACTCCTGGACCTTAACCTGTTAAAGCCTCTGTTTATTCCCTGGATCCTCATCTCACTCTCCTTCTAGTCGTACATTTTGCCTGAAGTGCTATGTTGTCCATACTCCTGTGCTTATCCCGATCTCTGTTACTGACCTGGACTGACCTTTTTCTACTCTTTGACTATCTCCAGTGCCTGTTATCTGTCTCCTGTTTTTTGACCCCTGGACCATGACCTGTTAAAGCCTCTGTTTATTCCCTTAATTCTCATCTCACTCTCCTGGAATACCTGACCTTGGACCACTATATGACCACATCTCTGTCTTCTCCTGGTGTACTGCGACCTCTCCTGGAACTGACCCCACATTGCCTGACCATGTCTTTATCCCTGTAAATAGTGACTGTGTCACATCTTTTGTAGTCACATACTTCACATTCTGTGTCACAACCCTGCTTCCGTAGTGACTCGTATCACAAAAGACAAATGTTGAGGAGCAGAAAGATCAGGCACGTTAGACATCACATGACTGATCTTTTTGAACTCTTGGAGAAAGCAAGGATGGGGTATATTGGATTTCAACATGCCCAGTCCTTTGTTATGACTAAAGATGGGGTTCCCTGAGTAAATGTGTCAGCCACAGACTTCTGTTTTCTTTAATATACACATTAGTTTTGTCGTAGGAAAGTATGTGACATATGAACTTAGCCTTACAGTACTGGCCTGCCTGAGTCAAGATAAGCAGGTTCAACACTGATAATAGTACAGAGAAGATAGAAAAAAGATGGGGCGGACAAGCTGGAGACTGAGAGTCTGGGGTGGGCCTGCTGGAGACTAGGAGTCTAGGGAGGGCCTGCTGGAGACTGGGAGTCTAGGGAGGGCCAGCTGGAGACTGGGAGTCTAGGGAGGGCCAGCTGGAGACTGGGAGTCTAGGGAGGGCCAGCTGGAGACTGGGTGTCTAGGGAGGGCCAGCTGGAGACTGGGTGTCTAGGGAAGGCCTGCTGGAGACTGGGAGTCTAGGGAGGGCCTGCTGGAGACTGGGAGTCTAGGGAGGGCCTGCTGGAGACTGAGTTCTAGGGAGGGCCTGCTGGAGACTGGGAGTCTAGGGCACAAGCTGGAGACTGGGAGTCTAGGGAAGGCCTGCTGGAGACTGGGAGTCTAGGGAGGGCCTGCTGGAGACTGGGAGTCTAGGGAGGGCCTGCTGGAGACTGTGAGTTTAGGGAGGGCCAGCTGGAGACTAGGAGTCTAGGGAGGGCCTGCTGGAGACTGGGAGTCTGGGGAGGGCCTGCTGGAGACTGGGAGTCTAGGGAGGGCCTGCTGGAGACTGGGAGTCTAGGGAGGGCCAGCTGGAGACTGGGAGTCTAGGGAGGGCCAGCTGGAGACTGGGTGTCTAGGGAGGGCCAGCTGGAGACTGGGTGTCTAGGGAAGGCCTGCTGGAGACTGGGAGTCTAGGGAGGGCCTGCTGGAGACTGGGAGTCTAGAGAGGGCCTGCTGGAGACTGAGTTCTAGGGAGGGCCTGCTGGAGACTGGGAGTCTAGGGCACAAGCTGGAGACTGGGAGTCTAGGGAAGGCCTGCTGGAGACTGGGAGTCTAGGGAGGGCCTGCTGGAGACTGGGAGTCTAGGGAGGGCCTGCTGGAGACTGGGAGTTTAGGGAGGGCCAGCTGGAGACTAGGAGTCTAGGGAGGGCCTGCTGGAGACTGGGAGTCTATGGAGGGCCTGCTGGAGACTGGGAGTCTATGGAGGGCCTGCTGGAGACTGGGAGTCTAGGGAGGACCTGCTGAAGACTGAGTGTAAACATCCAATTGTGACGTTACAGCCAGGCTCCAGAACAACACGCTTCTAGTCTGGAGGGGAGCAGTGTCTCCACACATGCTGAATCGTCATATCTACAGTAGGTGATCATGCAGAATGGTAACAGGGTGTAAATTACAAATTGTTAGCATTTTGCAGCCTAGATACATACACAGATTTTAGGAAAAGCCCGGAGGACCCCTTTAAGGTACCATAGACATCAGATGAAGGAAGAGGTGTCATCCTACTGACACTTATTGGCCATCTAATGTATAACAGGGTTTCCTGATCTTCCCCTGACAGCTAATAACATGGGATTCCAATGATTAGAAAGAAGGATCGGACATCTTGGATTTCAATATGCCCAATCCTTGTTTCGGCAGGAGATAGGCAGGAGATAGGTGGAGGCTTATTCCCCATACCCATTGTTTGTTCATCAGCTACTGTCCGTCTATAGTATGTGTATATTTAAAGGGAGAGATTTGAGGCGTGCCATCCCTTTAAATACTGGTTTCCTGCAGTTGATCACCGTCATGAATATATCATGCCCCGGTTTTATCTCCTCATCCGTTGCGGAGACTTTGATTCATCACCAATGAAATTTTCCTTTAATAGAGGAGCAGGGAGGTGACGCTCATGATAAGGACATCTGGCGGCAAGATATACGAGCGCCCGTCACACTGGCAGCAGATAGTCCTGAGCGGATATCGCTCACATCCAACCAACGCCACACGGAGCCTCAATGAGCAGAAAAAATATCCGAGCTGTCAGATACCGACACGTCCGAATCTCCCAGGACCCGGAGACGTTCTCCTCCACCAGCAACACTGAGCTCCAGGATACCGGCCATGGATCACACATACTGCTGCTTGACATATGTGATACCTCCTGACCACCCTGGGACCACCTGTATGTAGCACAAGAGCTTGCAATCCTTTCTGATATTCAGTTTTTTTCAAATCTGTTTTTTGTTTTGTTTTTCAATGGAGACTTTTATTTTTTGTACATAATTGCAAGGGAAACGTTCCTGCCAGAGCCGATGTTCAGCAGCCGCGAAACGGATCGTAGGCAGCAATGTGCTGGAGGTGTCTATAGACCTCTATAGGAGATAATGTGCGTGTTCTGTGATCTGTACAGACATCATTGTGCAGGCAGGGGGAGGAGGTGAGCTGTGACCATCAGCTGCTGTGAATAGTGAATCTTATCATATGTATCTCTAAATATGTCTATCATCTATCAATCTAAGGGGCCGTTACACGCTACGATATCAGTAAAGATATCGCTGAAACGTCACAGATTTTCAGTCGCTCTAACGACGTTGTTGCATGTGACAGGTCGATCTGACAAAGCGATAAGTGTTCAGATCGTTTATCGCAGATATGAGAACCGGACCCCATATCAGACGATGTCGATCCTGCAATCTGCTGCATCGTTCTGTGTGACACCGCCATAACCGATCTCCTGACCGATTTCTCCTATTACTGACACTGGCTGCCCTCGATCGCTGGGTTGTGCGCTGGATCGCTGGCGTGCTGCCAATTGAAAAATAGTTAACGAGATCTATGCTTGTGACACCGCACAATCCATATCAATACATTGTTGTAGTGATCTCAATCAAGTGACTTTCCAGCCGACATTGTTTAATATATCGTAGTATGTAACAGCCCCCTATCGTCTGTCTGTCTATCTAACCAGAAAGATAGGTGAAGCAGCGCCACAAGCTGGTATTTAGTGGGTGCAAGAGCGAATAAGAATACTCCTTTCAAGGCTCCTGTTATACATACAGTTTTTCAAAAAAGGTTCGCAGCACTCCAAGGTGATGTAGCCAAGTGTTTAACCCAGCATAGGCACAGGATATGGTGACGTCTCAAGCACATACGCTTGACTGGACTAAGAGCGTATGTGCTCGAAACGTCACCATATCCTGTGCCTATGCTGGACTAAACACTTGGCTACATCACCTTGGAGTGCTGCGAACCTTTTTTGAAAAACTCTATTTATCTCTATCCATCCATCTATCTATCTATCTATCTATCTATCTATCTATCTATCTATCTATCTATCTATCTATCTCTCTCTATCCATCCATCATCTATCTATCTATCTATCTATCTATCTATCTATCTATCTATCTATCTATCTATCTATCCCTCTATTTGTTCTGTATTTATCTAAAAAGGAAAAAATTCACTGCAGCACTCAGTTGCTACCAAATATGTACACATGCTAACAAGCAGTTTATATTTGAGGAAAAAAATGTAAAAACCTATGTTTTTTTTCAAAAAACTCAATGTTCACTTGTTTTTATTTACTAAGGTTCTTGGTACATATATTGGCCAATATCTGTTTGCCCATCAACCACACCACGGTGACCTTAGATCTGATGAATCCTACGCTGACATCCCTGTCCTCCCTGTCCCGCATCTTCACTAAATCTTGTGCTCAACTGAAATGCCATCTCTATTTCTGAGTGGGTGGACCCATCAGATCTAAGGTCACCGTGTAGTGGTAATAGGTAGATAGATAGATAGATAGATAGATACATGGATGATAGATAGATAGATAGATAGATAGATAGATAGATAGATAGATAGATAGATAGATAGATAGATAGATAGATAGATAGATAGATAGATAATAGATAATAGATAGATAGATAGATAGATGATGGATGATGGATGGATGGATGATAGATAGATAGATAGATAGATAGATAGATAGATAGATAGATAGATAGATAGATAGATAGATAGATAGATGTACATGGTAGATAGATAGATAGATAGATAGATAGATAGATATAGATAGATAGATAGATAGATATAGACATATTTAGAGATAATAGATATATAATGGATAAATAATTAGATAGCTAGATAATAGACCCTTGTATTGAAGCCTACAGGTATAATAATCTCTTACAATATGATAGCCATCACCCTTTAAGAATGGTGCAATAATCAATTCCATAAAGTCAATTTCTGAGTGTACAAAGAATTTTGTAATGTCAAAGATGAATCACGGAACATAGTGAATGGTTTAGAAGAGAAATTTAGATAAACGGGTTATCCCAGATGACTTTTAGCAGCTCAAGCTGATAAATCAACTAATTCACATTAATAGCTTACCTTAAATCCAACACATAAAAAGTAATCTGCATAGGATCCTAATGGTTTCCACCTGACGATAGTAAAGAAATTGCTGAAATCATTGAAAAATTCTACAGAACATCATGAAATGTAAGAATCTACCATTATTCTCTTATAGAAGAACTATACTATAAGGAAAAAGAGACAAGATCTCTAACTCTAAACATTTTACAATATAATAAGGCTCGTTAAAGGGTCAATATTGACTTTTAGGATTGCTACTACCAATAGATGGCGCTATAGTTCAAGTCCTCTTTGAAGAGGCAATTAGCATATAAGAATTCTGCTTACTGCTACCCTTACACTCTCTTCCTGCTGCCCTCTAGTGGTGCTACTAGAGTATAACAATATACGGATATATTTTGTATAACTATGTGCCCAGCCCTCTGGTTAGAGTTCAGGTGGTGTGTGAATGCTTTAGGAGACCAACAGAGGGAACCTCAATTCTCCCCAGGCATTGCATTATTACCAATTTCCTTAAATACCATTGTGGCAGCCAGATCGCAGGGGTGCCACACAGCCGCATGCACTTTAGCATCTAAACTGTTTCCAGACATGCGGGTGGTCTGGGGGCCAATGGGGTGACCCATATCAGAAATCTCATAATTACTCAATAGATGTGATAGTTATAATATGATACTATGGGCGACCTATGGCCGGTTTATAGATGACGCTTTGTATCTCACCTTTGAACATTCTACACTTTGTACTTTTGGTTACTATTAATGGATATAGCTACACACATTTTATATAATATGGATTGTGCATGTGCACAAATGATCACAATTTGCTAATATTATAAGTGAACTACGTTAGTTTTTGCACAATGGCATAAACCTAAATACGTGAAACTTTGTGACCGCTGCAAACAAAATGATGCGTGAACTACAAAAAATGATAAATTATAGTATTAAATTTTGTATTAAATATTTGTAATATATATTAAAGGTTATTATAACATTATAGGTCATTTTTACTGCACACTGAACACCACTTTCATTCTTTTCCCTTCTTTCAGTACATCTACTTACAGTACATAACTGCCTTGGAGTCCGGATGTCCCTGATAAAACACCACCTGATTGGCCAGCTGCGGCCAGCTGACCTCCACCTGATTGGCCACCTGAAATTCAAACTAACCCTGACAGCCGCCATATTGGCACACCTAAGTGATGGATGTGCAAAGAGGGAGGCCACTGCATAGGACTGTGCAGTGGATGGGGCACACTGTGCAGTATCGCCAATGGCGCCGCATGCGGCTGCCATTCTCCTCCGCCAGTGATGCTGTGCCGCCCCCTCCCATAATAAGGCTGCCTCAGAGTGTGCCCCCATCATGACGTCACATCCTTTGTAAATGCATGTACCGCCGCCATGTTTGCATACTCAGTCCACTATTGCGCATGACAGGGTGAACAAACATAGCGGTGGTGTCAATCACAAGCTTGCCCTAATGATCACCTCCCCACCCTCCAAATAAAGGATGCCACCACTGCATGTGCCGACCCTCAGCGCCACAGAACCTGCCCCCATTGTGACGTCAACAAGGATGCCCCCGCGCATGAACCTGACCCCAGTGCCACACAGCTTGCCCGCATTATGACATCAACAAGGCCCCCCCCCTTGAGCCCATCCACACTGTGACGTCAACAAGGATGCCCCCGCCGCATTAGCCCGCCTCAGTGCACAGAGCCCGACCCCATCATGACATCAACAAGGACACCCCCACCACATGAACCCGCCCCCATCGTGACATCAACAAGGATGACCCTGCCGCATGAGCCCGCCCCCAGTGCCACAGATCCCGCCCCCATCATGACATCAACAAGGACACCCCCACCACATGAACCCACCCCATCGTGACATCAACAAGGATGCCCCCGCCGCATTAGCCCGCCCCCAGTGCCACAGAGCCCGACCCCATTATGACATCAACAAGGACACCCCACCACATGAACCCGCCCCCATCATGACATCAACAAGGATAACCCTGCCGCATGAGCCCGCCCCCAGTGCCACAGAGCCTGCCCCCATCGTGACATCAACAAGGACGCCTCAACCGCCAGTGCCACAGACCCCGCCTCTATCGCGACATCAACAAGGATGCCACCGCCGCACGAGCCCTCCCAAATTGTGACGTCAATAAAAATGCCCCCACTGCATGAGCCTGCCCCAGTGCCACAGAACCCGACCCCATTAAGACATCAACAAGGACACCCCCACCACATGAACCCGCCCCATAGTGACATCAACAAGATGCCCCCGCCGCATTAGCCTGCCCCCAGTGCCACAGAGCCCTACCCCATTATGACATCAACAAGACACCCCACCACATGAACCCGCCCCCATCGTGACATCAACAAGGATGCCCCTGCGCATAAGCCCAACCGCCAGTGCCATAGAGCCCACCCCTATGGCGACGTCAACAAGGATGCCACCGCCGCACAAGCCCTCCCCCATCGTGGTGCCAGCAAGGACAACCCTGCCGCACCAGCCTGCCCCCATTGTGACGTCAACAATGACGTCACTGCTGCATGAGCTCACTTCCATTGTGACATCAGCAAAGACGCCCCCGCCGCACGAGCCTGCCGAAATCGTGACGTCAACAAGGACACCCCTGCCGCACGAGCCTGCCCCCATTGTGACATCACCGCCCCACTGATGCGATATCATCGGGCCTCCATCTAATTACATGATAAAATGAAAGGTGGATTCATGACTACCACTCGTCTTGCAAAAGAGCAAGCTATGGGGACGAATAATATAGAAGTGATGGATCTCAGAAGAAAGCGAGAAAGAACAGAAGCGCAAAAGTGAATCTGGTCTGGGAGGGGGTTAATTGTCTGGTAATGGAGGAATCTGGGCTTTTATAGCGTCGGCGATGATCTATTCCAATCTATACAGTGAGATGACAATACAGCCCTGATCACAGGAGGACGGCAATGTGTAATTCAGCCTCATTATCATGCAAACTTGTGGAAAATCTGCAATCCGCTGTGCAAACAGAGACACGGAAAAATCCACTTAGGCTCCATACTGCTCCACACAAAGGTACCCGGACAATGGATAATAGAAGTACAGATGATGGGAATGGAGCGGAGGGACGTAATGTACAGCGGCGTCTGCTGTAATCATATACTATTAGTGTGTGGAGTGACACCGTGATATCATGGAGGAGAGGCGGAGGGGGGGGGGGTTATATTTGCTTTTAGTGCTAAGTAATAGGAAAAAAAATATGGATGCTACTGATTTGCTATAAGTGGATGATGCTGTACAGTCTAGACAATCCTCCGCGAGCTAAAATCCAGGCGGTCCGACTAGGTGCACTCAGGGTCCGACATAGGTGCCTCAGGGGTCCGACACTAGGTTCACTCAGGGGTCCGACACTAGGTGCACTCAGGTGGTCCGGACACTAGGTGCACTCAGGGGTCCGACACTAGGGACAACCCAGTGGACCCCCAAACCAAGTAAATCATAGGGACTATGACAGTAACTGCAACAGGTGCAGAGGTTGCAATTGCCCCTGGGGCCCTGGAGCCTAGGAGGCCCCAAAAGTCCCTATTGAAAAAACCCTAATACTATTAAAGACTTGCAATAATTGGGGCCCTGTTGGAGCTTTTGCATCGGGGCCCATCAGCTTCAAGTTACCCCACTTCCTATGACCAGTGGAGTACCTTGAAGCTCATGGGCCCCGATGTAAAAGCTCCAGCACGGCCCCAATTATTGCAAGTCTTATTATAATTGTTTTTTTCTATAGGCCAAAGGGACTTTTGGGGCCCCTCTAGGCTCCAATTGCAACCCCTGCACCTGTTGTAGTTACACCCTTGTATATGACAAAGGCTTTAACGATAGGGACTCCGCGAGGATAATCAAAATCACTACACAGACTCCAAGACCAATAATACCGCCATGTAGTGACTGTAAATGGCATCTACTAGTGATGAGCAGGCACTACCATGCTCGGGTGCTCGGTACTCAAAACAAGCAGGTTGGTCGCTCCGACAGGCGCGCCGTGAGTACCAAGTAGATCTTCCGGAAAAATACTCCAGTTTCTCATGACATCCATTATACTCGGGTTCATGAGTTGTGCCCATCAAGCGTCCGACCTGCTCATTTCGAGTACCGAACACCAGAGCATGGCAGTGCCCGCTCATCACTAGTAGAACCCAATCCTGTTTAATGTATAAGTGATTACAGTGCTGTTACATAGGGACTCAAATCTGACGTCCTTTCACTTTTTCCTGTTTTCTTCCATCTGGCCCAGACCATCACGATAGCATCTTCCAGCCAAGACTCCTCTGCGGAGCTTACAACAAAGACATGTTCCAAATTCTCACATTTTCAGCACCATACCCCCTATTCTCAACCTACACAAACTCGCCATCCGGCGGGTACTGCCAGTCCTGTGAAACCCTAAATACCATATTTCAAAAATATTGGCGTCATTGGTAATACACATTTCATGCGACTAGACAGTGCCACCTTTGTGCCCATAGACAGTAATATTACCCCTTAGTGCCCCTGGACAGCTATATTGCCATCTTGTGCCAGTAGACAGTAATAATGCCCCTCTTAGTGCCACTAGACAGTAAATATGCGCCTTAGTGCCCCTGGACAGCTATATTGCCCATTTGGGCTCCTAGACAGCAAAAAGCCTCCTTTACGCACTTAGACAGAAATAATGCCCCCTGTGTGCCTATAGGCAGTGAAAATGCCCCTTTGAAGGCTGTAATTCTCAAAATGCCCCCTCTTTAAAGATATAATGCCCTAAGTGCCCTCTTTTTAAATGAATAATGCCCCTTAGGTGACATTGTTCTAATTGGCCCCAGAAAAAAAACTAATGCCCCCCTAACACACAACCGTAATAAGAAATAGGGGTATGACTAGGGTTCGGTTTAGGATAAGAATAAGGCTAGGAATAGGGCTGGTCTAGGATTAGCGTTATGGATAGTGATAGGTTAGAAATAGGGTCATGGGTAGGGTTATGGCAAGGGTTAGAGTTTGGTTTAGAACTAGGGTTAAGAATAAGGGAAGGATTAGGGTTATGACTAGCGATAGGTTAAAGATAGGGGTAGGGTAAGAATTTGTTTAAGGACTAGGGTTAGGAATAATCCTAAGAATAGAGCTAGGATTAAGGTTATGGCTGGGGAAAGGTTAGAAAAAGGGTTATGACTAGGTTAGGGTTTGGTGTAGGACTATGGTTAGGAATAGGGCTTGGATTAGGGTTATGACTAGTGATAGGTTAGGGGTAGGGGGGTTATGTCTAGGGTTTGATTTTGTTTTAGGAATAGGGTTAGGAACAACCCTACAGACAGAGATAGTGTTAGGGTAATGAGATAAATTAAATATAGGGTTAAGAGTTAGTTAGATTATATCTAGAGTTAGAGTTTGGCTCAAGACTAGGTTTAAGAATAAGGCAAGGGATAGAGTTAGGATAATGGCTATGGATAGGGTGGAAATAAGGTTAGGGCTAGGTTTAGGTTTATGCTTAAGACTAGAGTTAATAATAAGGCTTGGGATAGGGCTAGGATTAAGTTTATGGCTAGGGAAAGGTTAGAAATAGGGTTATGGTTAGGGTTCGGTGTAGGATTAGGGCTAGGAGTAAGGCTAGTGATAGGGCTGGCCTAGGATTAGGGTGATAGATAGGGAAAGGTTAGAAATAGGGTTATGGGTAGGGTTAGGAGTAAGGCTAGTGTTAGGGCTGGCGGTCGTAAGGAATTAGGGTGTATAGATATGGAAAGGTTAGTAGAGAATAGGGTTATGGGTAGGGTTAGGAGTATGGCTATGTTAGGGCTGGCCTAGGATTAGGGTTATGGATAGGGAAAGGTTAGAAATAAGGTTATGGATAGGGTTCAGTATAGGATTAGGGTTAGGAGTAAGGCTAGTGATAGGGCTGGCCTAGGATTAGGGTTATGGATAGGGAAAGGTTAGAAATAGGGTTATGGGTAGGGTGAGGTGTAGGATTAGGAGTAAGGCTAGTGATAGGACTGGCCTAGGATTAGGGTTATGGATAGAGAAAGGTTAGATATTAGGGTAGGGTTCGGTGTAGGATTAGGGTTAGGAGTAAGGCTAGTGATAGGACTGGCCTAGGATTAGGGTTATGGATAGGGAAAGTTTAGAAATAGGCTATGGGTAAGGTTAGGGTTCAGTGTAGGTTTAAGAGTAAGGCTAGTGATAGGACTGGCCTAGGATTAGGGTTATGGAAAGAGAAAGGTTAAACATAGGGTTATAGGTAGGGTTCGGTGTAGGATTAGGGTTAGGAGTAAGGCTAGTGATAGGGTTGGTCTAGGGTTAGGGTTATGGATAGGGAAAGGTTAGACATAGGGTTATGGATAGGGTTCAGTGTAGGATTAGGGTTAGGAGTAAGGCTAGTAATAGGACTGGCCTAGGATTAGGGTTATGGATAGGGAAAGGTTACAGATAGGGTTATGGGTAGGGTTAGGTTCGGTGTAGGGTTAGGAGTAAGTCTAGTGATAGGACTGGCCTAGGATAAGGGTTATGGATAGAGAAAGGTTAGACACACAGTTATGGGTAGGGTTCAGTGTAGGATTAGGGTTAGGAGTAAGGCTAGTGATAGGGCTGGCCTAGGATAAGGGTTATGGATAGGGAAAGGTTAGACATAGGGTTATGGGTAGGGTTCAGTGTAGGATTAGGGCTAGGAGTAAGGCTAGTGTTAGGGCTGGCCTAGGATTAGGGTTATGAATAGGGAAAGGTTACACATAGGGATGGAGTGAAAAAATATTACATTTAAAAAAAAAAATGTAATGAAAAGTGGTAAAAAAAAGACGCCCCCTGGCCGGAAATGAAGGTTTCACGCTGTTTATAGTTTAAGGGTCCCTATAATGTTTTTTGGGCCCCACCTGTGTATTGTACCTGGCCGTCTGGTGGGATTTCAATAGAGATGATTCCTATCATCACACCTCTGCTGCAGTAATTACATGTTTACAGCCGCTCTGATCTATATATACAGCCATGTTCCATCATCGTAGATGCAGGAAAGTCTGACACGTTCTTCTCTCAGCGTCAGGGTTTGGGGATTTCTAAAATAAAAAAACAACAGAATAAATATGTAAAAAAAGGGTAAATGTGCGACTTGGGTGGGTCATAGCGGATAATAGACACAACCTAAGGAAAGCAACGCAGAAAGTCAGGAGGCCGCGGCCTGAGAAGAGGAAAGTACAGGGAAGAAAAGGGAAAATGTGAAAATAATGCATTTAGATAAAAAAGCATAAATATCTAAAACTAAATATTACTTTTTCTGAACAGCAGGGGGCAGCATTGAATCTATCAATTTTGCATATAGTAACCTGGTGTAGAAGTAAATACCTGAGAGCAGGTCTGTCTGTCTGTCCACCTATAGTGTTATCTACAGTATGTGTGTATAAATCTATCTAATATTATGTATTATCTCTATATATATATACATATATGTGTATCTATTCACAGTCTCCCTCTCCTTCTTCCTCTACCTTTCCCCTCTCACCTACTCTAGATGTGAAGCGTTTGCCCCTGTTCACATGGACCAATAAATAACGCAGTATATGGCATGGTTTCTTTCTTTCTCCCTCTCTATTTCTCTCCTCTCCTTTTCTCCCTCTCTCACCCCCTTTCTAAGCCTCCTCCTCATTCACTTTTTCTTTCTTTCTTCTCTCTTTCTCCATCTCTCTTCTCTATCTCTCTCTCACCCCCTCTCTTCTCTCCTCTCTCTCTCCCCTCTCTTCTCTCTCTCTCCCCCCTCTTCTTCTCCCCTTCCCCTCTCTCTCTTTCTCTCTCTCCCCGTCTCTCTCCCCCTCTCTCTCTCTTCTTCTCTCTCTCTTCCCTCTGTTCTTCTCTCTCTCCCCTCTCTCTCCCTCTCTTCTCTCACTACCCCTCTCTTCTCTCCCTCTCTTCTCTTCTCTCTCTCCCCCTCTCTTCTCCCTCTCTCTCTCTCCTCTCTTCTTCTCTCTCTCCCCTCTCTCTTCTCTCTCTCCCCCTCTCTCTCCCTCTCTCTCTCCTCCTCTCTCCTCTCTCTCTTCCCTCTGTTCTTCTCTCTCTCCCCCTCTCTCTCCCTCTCTTCTCTCACTCCCCCTCTCTTCTTCCTCTCCCCTCTCTTCTTCTCTCTCTCTTCCCCCTCTCTTCTTCTCTATCTCCCTATCTTCTCTCTCTCCCCCTCTCTCTTCTTCTCTCTCACCCTCTCTCTTCTCTCTCTCTCCCTTTATCTTCTTCTCTCTCTTCCCCTCTCTCTCCCCCCTGTCTTTTTCACTCCTTCTTTTCTTCTCTCTTTCCCCCTCTTCTTCTCTCTCTCCCTCCTCTTCTTCTCTCTCTCCGCCCTCTCTTTCCTCTCTTCTCTCTCTCGCCCTCTCTTCTTTTCTCCCCCTCTCTCCCTCCCTCTCTTCTTCTCTCTCTTCCCCTCTCTCTCTCTTTCTTCTCCCTCTCTTCCTGTATCCTCTCTTCCTATCTCCTCTTTCTTCTCCCTCTCCTCCTGTATCCTCTCTCTCTTCTCTCTTTCTTCTCCCTCTCCTCCTGTATCCTCTCTTCCTATCTCTGTCTTTCTTCTCCCTCTCCTCCTGTATCCTCTCTTCCTATCTCCTGTCTTTCTTCTCCCTCTCCTCTTGTATCCTCTCTTCCTATCTCCTGTCTTTCTTCTCCCTCTCCTCTTGTATCCTCTCTTCCTATCTCCTCTTTCTTCTCCTCTCCTCTTCCTCTCCTTATCCTCTCTTCCTATATCCTTCTTTCTTCTCCCTCTCCTCTTGTATCCTCTCCTCCTTCTCTCCCTCTCCTCCTGTATCCTCCCCTCCTCTCTTCTTCTCCCTCTCCTCCTGTATCCTCTCTCCTCTCTTTCTTCTCCCTCTCCTCCTGTATCCTTCCTCTTCTCTTCTCCCTCTCCTCGTATCCTCTTTCTTCTCCCTCTCCTCCTGTATCCTCTCTTCCTATCTCCTGTCTTTCTTCTCCCTCTCCTCCTGTATCCTCTCTTCCTATCTCCTGTCTTTCTTCTCCCTCTCCTCTTGTATCCTCTCTTCCTATCTCCTGTCTTTCTTCTCCCTCTCCTCTTGTATCCTCTCTTCCTATCTCCTGTCTTTCTTCTCCCTCTCCTCCTTGTATCCTCTTCTTCTCCCTCTCCTCCTTTCTTTCTTCTTCCCTCTCCTCTTTATCCTCTCTTCTATTCCTGTCTTCTTCTTCCTCTCCTCCTTATCCTCTTTCTCTCCTCTCCTCCTGTATACTCTCTTCCTATCTCCTCTCTTTCTTCTCTCTACCTCCTGTCCTCTTCATCTCCTCCTCTTCTCTTACTCCTCCTGTACTCCTTCATCTCCTCTCTTTCTTCTCTCTCCTCCTGTATCTCTCTCCTACTCCTCTCTTTCTCTCTCCCTCTCCTCCTGTATCCTCTCCTCCTCTTTCTTTTCCCTCTCCTCCTGTATCCTCTCTTTCTTCTTCTCCCTCTCCTCCTGTATCCTCTCCTCTTTCTTCTCCCTCTCCTCCTGTATCCTCTCTTCCTATCTCCTGTCTTTCTTCCCCCTCTCCTCCTGTATCCTCTCTTCCTATCTTTCTTCTCCCTCTCCTCCTGTATCCTCTCCTCCTCTCTTTCTTTCTCTCCTCCTGTATCCTCTCCTCCTGTATCCTCTCCTCCTCTCTTTCTTCTCTCTCTCCTCCTGTATCCTCTCCTCCTCTCTTTCTTCTCTCTCTCCTCCTGTATCCTCTCTCCTCCTCTCTCTCTCCTCCTGTATCCTCTCCTCCTCTCTTTCTTCTCCTCTCCTCCTTTATCCTAATCTCTCTCTTTCTTCTCTCTCTCCTCCTGTATCCTCTCCTCTCTTTCTTCTCTCTCCTCCTGTATCCTCTCCTCCTCTCTTTCTTCTCTTCTCCTCCTGTATCCTCTCCTCCTCTCTCTCTCTCCTCCTGTATCCTCTCCTCCTCTCTTTCTTCTCCCTCTCCTCCTGTATCCTCTCCTCCTCTCTTTCTTCTCTCTCTCCTCCTGTATCCTCTCCTCCTCCTTTCTTCTCTCTCCTCCTCCTGTATCCTCTCCTCCTCTCTTTTCTCTCTCTCTCTCCTGTATCTCTCCTCCTCTCTTTCTTCTCTCTCCTCCTGTATCCTCTCCTCCTGTATCCTCTCCTCCTCTCTTTCTTCTCTCTCTCCTCCTGTATCCTCTCCTCCTCTCTTTCTTCTCCCTCTCCTCCTTATCCTCTCCTCCTCTCTTTCTTCTCCTCTCCTCCTGTATCCTCTCCTCCTCTTTCTTCTCCTCTCTCCTCCTGTATCCTCTCTCTCCTCTCTTTCTTCTCTCTCCTCCTGTATCCTCTCTCCTTACTCCTCCTCCATCCTCTCTTTCTTCTCTCTCTCCTCCTGTATCCTCTCCTCCTCTCTTTCTTCTCTCTCTCCTCCTGTATCCTCTCTCCTCCTCCTTCTTCTCTCTCTCCTCCTGTATCCTCTCCTCCTCTCTCTTCTTTCCCTCTCCTCCTTTATCCTAATCCTCCTCCTCTTCTCTTATCCTCTCCCCTCTCTTTCTTCTCTCTCCCTCCTGTATCCTCTCTCCTGTATCCTCTCCTCCTCTCTTTCTTCTCTCTCTCCTCTGTATCTCTCCTCTCTCTTTCTTCTCCCTCTCCTCCTTTATCCTCTCCTCTCTCTTTCTTCTCCTCTCCTCCTTTATCCTCTCCTCCTCTCTTTCTTCTCTCTCCTCCTGTATCCTCTCCTCCTCTCTTTCTTCTCTCTCCTCCTGTATCCTCCTCCTGTATCCTCTCCTCCTCTCTTTTCTCTCTCCCTTACCTCTCCTCCTCTCTTTCTTCTCTCTCTCCTCCTGTTCCTTCTCCTCCTCTCTCTCTCCTCTGTATCCTCTCCTCCTCTCTTTCTTCTCTCTCCTCCTGTATCCTCTCTCCTCTCCTCCTGTATCTCTCTCTTCTTTCTCCTCCTGTATCCTCTCCTCCTCTTCTCTCTCCTCCTTGTATCCTCTCCTCCTCTCTGTATCTCTCCCCTCTTCTCCTGTATCCTCTCCTCCTCTCTTTCTCTCTCTCTCTCCTGTATCCTCTCCTCCTCTCTTTCTTCTCTCTCTCCTCCTGTATCCTCTCCTCCTCTCTTTCTTCTCTCTCTCCTTGTATCCTCCTCTTCTTCTTCTCCTCTCTCCTTACCTTTGTCTGATCTGTGGCTTCCATGTTCACGGTTTTGTTGTCAGTCTGTCCCTCCATCTATGTATTATCTGTCTGTCCCTCTAGACTCTGTCTTTAGCCTCTGTACATGGCCTGCCGGGGTTACAATCACACCCTGGAGCCTCGGGGGCCCCCAAAGTCCCTCTGGCCTATAGGAAATGACCAAAGCTATTAAACATTAGCAATCATTGGGGGCCCCTGAGCTTCTGGTCCCTGATACCCAGCCATGTATCAGCAGCTGAGGGCCCGGCCCCATCACTCTGGGGCGCCCCTGTGGTCGGTCACCTCAGTGCTGTGCTCTCTGGGGCTTGTCGCTGAACATTGGCTGTAGTCAGTCAGGTGTTGTGTTTCTGTAGATACAGCGCCCCTGTGCTCAGGTGTGTGTGGGGCTGCACTGGAGGTGTAATACCAGACACAACCTGTGGACGGGGCGGCGCCAGATGTGCAGGAGGACGGCCGGGTGCCGCGGTGTCCTGCAGTCACATGTGACCGGTCCCGGACTGTCCGGACCCGCGGCCGCTCCACGAGACGCTGCAAAAGGCAGGGAAAACATCTGCCGGCCGCTACTTACATAGCCCCGCCCCCTGAGCATTCTCATTGGCTGACAGCAGCGCTTTCCCTAGTGTTGTTATCGTCTCGTAGCTCTGATTGGTTATCGCGCCTGTCAGTCAGGGCGGCACCACGCCCTATTAGTAAGGCTCATACCGGCGCCCGGGAGGTGAGAGGAGGAAGCGGCGGCGACAGCACCGAGCACAGGGGGGCTATACCCAGTACAGGGGGGCTATACCCAGTATAGGGGGGCTATACCCAGTACAGGGGGGCTATACCCAGTATAGGGGGGCTATACCCAGTACAGGGGGGCTATACCCAGTACAGGGGGGCTATACTCAGTACAGGGGGGCAGAACAGAGGTACACCTCAAGAAAGGGGACAGCACCGAGCACAGGGGGCTATACTCAGTAAAGGGGGGTTATACCCAGTACAGTGGGGCTATACTCAGTACTGGGGGGGGGGGCTATACTCAGTATAGGGGTGCTATACCCAGTACAGGGGGGCTATACCCAATACAGGCTGTCTATACTCAGTACAGGGGGGGGCTATAATCAGTATAGGGGGGCTATAATCAGTATAGGGGGGCTATACCAGTACAGGGGGCTATACCCAATACAGGGGGTCTATACTCAGTACAGGGGGGCTTACTCAGTACAGGGGGGCTATACCCAGTACAGGGGGGCTAACCCAGGACAGGGGGGCAGAACAGAGGCACACCTCAACATAGCGGGCAGCACCGAGCACAGGGGGCTATACCCAGTATAGGGGGGCTATACCCAGTACAGGGGGGCTATACTCAGTACAGGTGGGGGGCTATACCCAGTACAGGGGGGCTATACCCAATACAGGGGGTCTATACTCAGTACAGGGGGGCTTTACTCAGTACAGGGGGGCTATACCCAGTACAGGGGGGCTAACCCAGGACAGGGGGGCAGAACAGAGGCACACCTCAACATAGCGGGCAGCACCGAGCACAGGGGGCTATACTCAGTATAGGGGGGCTATACCCAGTACAGGGGGGCTATACCCAGTACAGGGGGGCTATACTCAGTACAGGTGGGGGGCTATACCCAGTACAGGGGGGCTATACCCAATACAGGGGGTCTATACTCAGTACAGGGGGGCTTTACTCAGTACAGGGGGGGCTATACCCAGTACAGGGGGGCTAACCCAGGACAGGGGGGCAGAACAGAGGCACACCTCAACATAGCGGGCAGCACCGAGCACAGGGGGCTACACTCAGTACAGGGGGGCAGGACAGGGGGGCTATACTCATTACAGGGGGTACAGCTCAATGGAGGGGTGCAGCATGGACCTGGGGAGGAGGGAACACCGGTGGTACAAGCTGATATCAGGGTGAGCAGTGTGACTGTTGGGGGCTCTCTGTATTATCCCTACGGGGCACTAGATTAGACATTTAGGGGAAACCCTATTATAGCTTAAGGTGCCCGCAATATTACATACATTAAATTTAGGGGATATACGGTGCACTATACCTGGGGTGCACTATTACATTTAGGGTGCCCCCTGAGGTTAGGGTGAGTGTGTCACCTGTAGTTACCTGTTGCATTGGGGTGCACTATACTCGGGGTACACTATACTTGGGGTGCACGGTGCACTATATCTGGGGTGCACTATACTCGGGGTACACTATACCTGGGTGCACGGTGCACTATATCTGTGGTGCACTATACCTAGCGTGCACTACACCTGTGGTATACTATACTTGGGGTGCACTGAGTGTTACATTTAGGGTGACTGCAGCATAGTTAGGGTGTCACCTGTAGACACCTGTTACATTGAGGTGCACTCTTTATTACCAGTGCTGGGGTGCTGCCTCATTACTTTAGGGTGCACACAATATTAGGGTGCATAATATATTATATTAGGGTGCATTTATCTTATATCCAGAGGGCACAGTGCATCATACTTGGGGTGCACAATATATTTACATTTGGATCTATCACATTTAGGTGCACAATATATTACACCTAGAATATTCGTTAGGGGTGTGACTCTATTAGATTGGGGACAGCCTGACACATTGCAGGGTGTTAGATGAGGGGGGCTGCCTGTATGTAACCCCTGGTATTAGAGTCCTTTAAGCACCTGTTGTATTGGGGTGCCCCCTGTAGCCTGTCCCTGTTGTATTGAGGTGCCTGCTGTAGCATGTCCCGGTTGTAATGGTAGCCCCTGTAGTGTGCCCACCTGTTGTATTGGGGTGCCCGCTGTAGCTTGTCCCTGTTGTATTGGGGTGCCCGCTGTAGCCTGTACCTGTTGTATTGGGGTGCCCCTGTAGTGTGTTCCTGCTGTATTGGCATGCTCACTGTAGTGTGTTCCTGTTGTATTGGGGAGCCCCCTGTAGTGTGCCCACCTGTGGTATTGGGGTGTCCCCTGTAGCTTGTCCCTGTTCTTTTGGGGTGCCCCCTGTATCATGACCACCTGTCAGGGTGCCCCTTGTATGTAGGGTGCTTCCTGCATTGCACGGTTAGATCAGGGGGCTCCTGTAACTTAGGGGGGAGTTCCCTGTATACAGAGGACGCAGCACAGAGACGAGGTGCAGGCAGTGAGCGCAGCAGAAGGGAGCGAGCGGAGGAGCCGGGAGCAGCAGGCAACAGATTGCAGAGATCTAAGAGACATCACAAAGCAGCAGAGACGTCAGCGGACAGAGCGGTGAGTGACAGCAGCCGAGGAGGGGAGCAGCCGGGACCGCTGAGGTTAGACAACAGAGTACACCAGAGCCGGAGAGAAGAGGGACCGCAGGAGGGAGCCGTCCACCCGGAGGGGTCATTGTGGCCCCGGTGACTGCTGTGTGACATACAATCCATTGTGGACGGCTGGAGCTGGCGTATTGGATGTCAGGGGTTGTAGTCCAGTAATCCTCAACATCCTCCGAGACACCAAACCAAACTCTTTACATTCTCGGTGACTCTGGCTGCGGGCGACCCCTAAGCAGCGACACCTGCCGGCTGCGGGCGACCCCTAGGCAGCGACACCTGCCGGCTGCGGGCGACCCTAAGCAGCGACTCCTGCCGGCTGCGGGCGACCCCTAGACAGCGACTCCTGCCAGCTGCGGGCGACCCCTAAGCAGCGACTCCTGCCAGCTGTGGGCGACCCCTAGACAGCGACTCCTGCCAGCTGCGGGCGACCCCTAAGCAGCGACTCCTGCCGGCCGCATCATGTCCAGGAAGAAGAATCAGAAGAGTAAAGGGAGCAGCTCCCCGGCTGCCTGTAGCGTCCCCCCCGCCAAGGAGAATGGCAAGGCGGGCACCGAGAGCCAGAGCAATGGCATGGCCATGTCCGGGCGGCCGTCCCTCAGCAACAGCGGAGAGTTCTACGACATCGCTTTCAAGGTGAGACCCTCTGTATGTGCCCGGTGATACCGGCTGAGATACCGGCCGAGGTCTCCACATGTGGAGGAGACATCCATCTACAAGTGTAAACGGGATAGAGAAGTATTAGGTGGTGGAAAGTGCAGAATATTGTATTGTACAGCGAGGTCTAGGGGGTATATTGCCATGTTTTCCTACAAAGAAAAGTACAAAGTGCAAGTACTAACCACAGCGGGGTACAAATATGGAAGAAAACTAGTAGATCTATCTATATCTATCTATCTATCTATCTATCTATCTAAACTATCTATCTATCTATCTATCTATCTATCATCTATCCATCCAGGCGCCTATCTATCTGTCGATCCATCCATCCATCTATCCTCCTATCCATCCACCCATCCATCCATCCATCTGTTTCTCTATCCATCTATCTATCCCCTCTTTCTCTCTATCTATCCATTCATCCATCCCTCTATTCATCCATTCCTCTATCTATCTATTCTATTATCTATCTATCTATCTATCTATCTATCTATCTATCTATCTATCTATCTATCTATCTATCTATTCTATCCATCCCTCTTTACAATATTAACCCCTTATAGAACCGGTGTGTTGTGCTGCCCTTGATTATCACCTGTATTTGCACTACATTCTAGAATAAACAAAACTTCTTCCGTCATCTCCACATTTTTTTCATACTCGCACTTCTCATTATCTATAAACCCCGTCTGTGTAGGTATCAGATATCGAGATCTCTCCATATTCTAGGGCTGTCAGATCCAATGTAACGCTGATCACTGGGATGTCACCATTTATAAGACAGATGTCACTCATGGGGCATCGGTGTCTGCTAGAAGGGGGGGTTGTTAGTGTTCTGCAGAATATTGAGGGGTCCATCTACTGTTTGTGATTATTCCTGTAATAATATGTACAGATGTTTACAAGAGTCTGTAAGACACCTAGAAGGTTATTACAGGAAAATCTGGAATTTCAGTCCAGTGACCGTAAGATCATCAGGAACCAATTTTCTTCTATTATCTATCTATCTATCTATCTATCTATCTATCTATCTATCTATCTATCTATCTATCGTATTTTCCGGTTATAAGACGACCCCCAACTTTTCCAGTTAAAATATAGAATTTGGAATATACTCCCATATAAGACTACCCCAGTTCTACTATATGATCCTCACTGTGACCCCCACACAGTCCTCCATACAGTATAATGACCCACATAAAGAATAATGGCCCCTATATCTCTTCACACTGTTTAAGACCTCCACACAGCCCTCAAATAGCCCTGTAATATAGAGGCTCCCTCATACCCCTTCAAGTATTATCATGCTCCCACAGAGGCCTCTAAGTATTATAATGGCTTCCATATAGTATAACTGTCTCCATAAATTATAATGCATCATCATAGTCCTCCATATATTATAATGCACCCCCGTAGTCCTCCAAATATTATAATGCACTCCCCATAGTCCTCTAGATAATATAATGCACCCCATAGTTCTCCATATAGTGTAATGCACCCCGATAGTCCTCCGTGTACTATAAACACAGAGAGGGTAATGTGCCAGCACTGGGGTGGGTGGGAAGGGTGAGTGACACAGAGAGGGGGACATACCAGCTCCAGATGGGGGGGTTTAAGTGAGACAGAGATGGGATTGTGCCAGCGTCAAGGGGAGGGGTGTAGGTGACATGGAGAGAGGGTTGTGCAGTGGTGGTGGGGGAGTATAGCCCCCATCAACCCCCAATATTCCTCTGCAGCCTCCATCATCCCCCAATATCCCTCTGCAGCCACACACACACATCGGGTCCACAGTCAGACAACACACACAGTCAGACACAGACACACACAGTCACACACACACACAGTCAGACAAGACACACACACACAGACACACACAGTCAGCGACACACACATCAGTACAGACACACACAGTCAGACACACAGTCAGACATACACAGTCAGACACACATATACATAGTGCCACTGCGGTGTCACCGGACCTGCCGGAGCTGTACCACTGCCACCGCACGTAGCCGGGCACCGTAGATGTACGATAATAAGCTATCAGCCAATCAGGCGTCTGATTGGCCTTGGCATTACCGTGACATCTACACTGAGCGGCGCAATTACCTCTGTACATGAGATGTATGGTAATGCCGCGGCCAATCAGACACCAGCAGCCGCCTGATTGGCTGATTGCTTATTATGGCACATCCACGGCGCCCGGCGGCTATGTAACGGTGGCGGTGCAGCTGGAAACTGCGAAGGACATGGGAAGGCAGGTGAGTATGATTTTTTTTTTTCTTTTTTGCCTGCTTGCCACAGCTCATTTTCGGGGGGGACCTTATATTAAGCATGGCGGGCCTCCTGCAGATGCCGGCGCTTCTTTTTCCCAGTAGGTGGCGCCCTGTACCCGGCGTATAAGACGACCCCTGACTTGGGAGAAGATTTTTAGGGGTTAAAAAGTCGTCTTATGCGCTGGAATATACGGTATCTATTATTATCTATCTATCTTATCTGAAAAAATTACTGCAGCACTCAGTTACTACCAAAAATGTACACATAAGCGGTTTATATATGAGGAAAAAATTTTAAAAACTATGTTTTTTAAAAAAAACTCAATATTCTTATCTTTTTCATTTACTGGGGTTCTTGGTACATATATTGGCCAATGTCTATTTGCTCATCAACCACGACACGGTGACCCCAGGTCTGATGAGTCCTACGCTGACATCCCTGTACCAAGAACCCCAGTAAATAAAAAGATAAGAATATTGAGTTTTTTTTAAAAAAAAACCTAAGTTTTTAATTTTTTCCTCCTATATAAACCGCTTATTAGCATGTGTACATTTTTGGTAGTAGCTGAGTGCTGCAGTGAATTTTTTATGGTTGTTTATTCCAGCATCGCAGCTTGCACCAGTTCACACTATATCTTCAGTGCTGTGCAGCTTTTTTTCTGTATTTTCTATATCTATCTATCTACACTAAATCTAGGCAGCACTCAAAAATATAGGTGAAATAATGGACTTTTTAATGAACTCAAAGTGGCACAACATTTCGCTGTGCGTGACACCTTTATCAAGTACAAAGTGCATTAGAGACAGATCCTTTTTATAAGGCATAGTGATTACAATAGTGATTATACATCATTATATTATTATACATAATATTACATCAAAATTCACCACTCCACTGAAACAGCCCTAACCAAAGTCACCAACGACTTACTGACCGCCAAGAGCAAGCGACATCACTCCGTCCTCCTCCTCCTTGATCTATCTGCCACCTTCGTACACTGTTGACCACTCCCTTCTACTTCAGATCCTGGATCTCTCGGAATCACTTACCTAGCCCTCTCCTGAATCTCCTCTTACCTAATTGACCAGACTTTCACCCACTCCCACACCTCCTCTTTGCCCTACCTTCTTTTTGTCAGTGTCCCCAAGGCTCAGTTCTGGGACCATTACTCTTCTCCATCTGCACCCTCTGCCTAGGACCCACTCTACACCGACGGCATCCAAAGATCTATTTGTCTGGACCCGATATCATCTCCCTACTATCCAACATCCCACAATGCTGTCCGCCATCTCATCCTTCTCTGCTCGCTTCCTCAAACTGAACATGGACAAAACCGAGTTCATCGGCTTCTCCCCTAGTCGCTCTCCCCCCTCTACCAGACATATCCATTAATGTCAACGACTGCTCCCCATTCCCCCACGCCAAATGCCTCGGGTAATCCTTGACTCTTCCCTCTCCTTTAAGCCCCACATCCAGGCCCTCGCCACCTCCTGCCAACTCCAGCTCAAAAACATTTCCCAGATCTACAATTTCCTTGACCATGTCACTGCTAAAACACTTGTTCATCGCTCTCATCATCTCCTGCCTTGACTACTGTAACCTCCTGCTCACCGGCCTCCCCGCTACCTCCCTCGCAACTCTCCAATCTATCCTACACTCCGCTGCCCGACTAATCCGCCTGTCTCCTCCCTCTGCCAAACCCTTCACTGGCTCCCCACTTCTCAGAGATCCCGTTTCAAAACCCTAACCATGACATACAAAGCCATCCACAACCTGTCCTCTCCATACATCTCTGACATGGTCTCCCAATACTTACCCTCATGCAACCTGCGATCCTCCCAAGAGCTCATTCTCCACTCCCCCTCATTTCCTCTCACAACCGCATACAAGACTTCTCCCTATGCTTCACCCATACTCTGGAACTCTCTCCCCCATCATATCAGACACTTGCCTACCCTGGGAACCTTCAAAAGGAACCTGAAGACCCACCTCTTCCGTCAAGCTACAACCTACAGTGAGACCTGCTCCACGCTCGGCACTTCCCCCTCCTACTGTATCCCCACCCGTCCTCGAAGACGGTGAGCCCTCTGGACAGGGTCTCTCCCCTCCTGTATCCTGTACGACTTGATTGTCCATACATGTTTTACTTGTCCTTGTCTAACCTTTCCATATGTAAAGCCCATGGAATCTAATGGCACTATATAAATAAATATTAATAATAATAATAATAATAAAATACAACAACATCCAATGTACATTTTACAGGGCTTATCATTGCCCATAAAGTGCAATGTGCCAAAATAATAATCCATAATTGACTTGATGATTAAAAGGCTGTACACCTGTGAACACATGTGAGAAGACAGATTAATAATACATACTGTGTCCCTTGTGTAGTTCATCGCTGCCGTTATTATCGCCGCCATTAGGCAGTCTGACAGTCTCCACTGCGCATGCGCAATACTGCTGATTGGATTGACCCGCTGTTCACGCATGCGCACTACGCGCTGAAGCGATCACCGCCATTCAGGAAGTGGGCAACTTTGCCCTTAGATAACAGAGCTGTATTACAACATTAAGAACGGATCTGACAAAATACAAACATAATAGAATATGTCTCTGCAAATAATAAGAAGCATTTTAAACTTCCCATTGTTATTTCTAACCAGAATGCCAAGGTACAATATCGCAGGACTACAGTAACATACACCATGTTCCAAATTATTATGCAAATGTTCTTTTTCTCTGATTTTCCTAAATGGTCGGTGCAGATGACAGTCCGTGTAAGAAAAGTCATCACCCGTTAGAGTATACATCGAATTTTATTGAAGAAACTTCCCAATGATAACTAAATCTTTAAATTAAAATCCTCTAAATGCCTGTTCCAAATTATTAGCACAGGAGAGTTTCTAAACATTTGATGTTTGAAAGACTGAAAATGCTCATTTGTTGAATTTGCAGCATTAGGAGGTCACATTCACTGAAATAAAAAGCTATTTAACTCCAAAACACCTAACAGGCCAAGTTACATGGTAACATAGGAACCCTTCTTTGATGTCACCTTCACAATTCTTGCATCCATTGAACTTGTGAGTTTCTGGAGAGTTTCTGCTTGTATTTCTTTGCATGATGTCAGAATCGCCTCCAGAGCTGCTGTTTTGATGTGAACTGCCTCCCACCCTCATAGATCTTTTGCTGATTATACTCCAAAGGTTCTCTATAGGGTTGAGGTCAGGGGAAGATGGTGGCCACACCATGAGTTTATCTCCATTTATGCCATAGCAGCCAATGCACAGAGGTATTCTTTGCAGCATGAGATGGTGCATTGTCATGCAGAGGATGATTTTGCTCCTGAAGGCACATTTCTGCTTTTTGTACCATGAAAGAAAGTTCCAGTCAGAAACTCTATATACTTTGCAGAGGTCATAGTCACACCTTCAGGAACCTTAAAGGGGCCTACCAGCTGTTTCCCAATGATTACGGCACAAAACATGACTCCTCCTCCTCCTTGCTGATGTTCCAGCCTTGTTGGGACATGGTGGCATCCCCCAACCATCCACTACTCCATCCATCTGAACCATCCAGGGTTGCTCGGCACTCATCAGTAAACAAGACTGTTTTACAATTAGTCTTCATGTATATCTGGACCCACTGCAACCTTTCTGCTTGTGAGCACTGTTTAGGGGTGGCCGAATAATAGGTTTATGCCCACAGCAAGCCTTTGAAGGATCGTACACCTTGAGGTTCGAGGGACTCCAGAGGCTCCAGCAGCTTCACATATCTGTTTGTGGTTTGTAAAGGCCTTTTTAGCAGCTGCTCTCTTAATCTGATGAACTTGCCTGGTAGAAACCTTCCTCATTCTGCCTTTATCTGCACGAAGCATCTGTGCTCAGAATCAGCCACAAATCTCTTCACAGTACGATGATCACGCTTACGTTTTGTGCAATATCTAATGATTTCATCCCTTGTCCAAGGCATTGCACTATTTGTTGCTTTTCGGCAGCAGAGAGATCCTTTTTCTTTCCATGTTTACTTGAAAACTGTGGCCTGCTCAATATTGTGGAACACCCAGTTTTCCTTTTATTGGGCTCACCTGCCAAACTAATTATCACAGGTATCTGAGATGATTTCAGTGATCCAAAGAACTCTGAGGGTACCGTCACACCTGGCCAGATCAGAGGAGATATCACCGGCGTGTTTACATGCGGCGATACCTCCGGCGACGCACCGGCGATGTTACAGCCGCCATCGCCGCTGGGGTTTGTGGACACTGTAACATGGGAGCCTATAGCTCCAAACGCCTGTAACATCGGCGATCGCCATTTTACATGGGGCGAAGTGTAATAATTCATTATAATATTTAGCAAATTCTGCTTTGAACTACTGTACCCAATCTATTATATATTTTAAGAGTCGAAGTCAGTCCATTTTCTACCGACTCCGACTCCACAGCCCTGCTGATAAGTATAAGTTTGCGCTGTTCTGTTTTTTCTCTTTTTATCTATCTATCTATATCTATTCTATCTTCTGTCTGTTTATCTATCTGTCTCCAGCTGTTCACTTCTACACCTATAGGGGGCAGTATTTCATATTGTGGCTGGTGCTATTAGAATATTTATGTATCGTGGACCTGGGTTGATTCCGTGTGGATTGCCTCTGACTGCGATGAAGGTGACAGGAAAGAGGATTCCTGGGTGTGAGAACGTGTGATGGCGTTTTGTGAAAGAGTTAAATGCCTCCTCTACCTCCGGAGACAATTTATTTTTTAACTAAAATCTTTATAATTGGAACTAAATTTATTTTTGTATTTGATTTTTCTTACAAATATTGCCCCATTTGCCTTTTGCACTCTTGTGTGCATCTGACATCACAACAGCTGTGACACCAACCTATCAGAGATAGATATGAGTCTTTTCCATCTTGTAGAACAAAGACGACCCTTTCTTGCATCAGCTGCAATCGGGAAGGGGGGGATCGATAAACATGTCTTGATGCTGCCTGCATGGGGGTAGGTCCTTTCTTGCGATACCGAGAATGGAGAAGCAGCTGCGCATGCGTAATTCTTTTTATTTCTTTCTATGGGATTGACAAAAATTGCCAAACAGTTGTGCTCATGGAACGGAGAAGAGGCTGCGCATGCGCGCAACACTTTTAATGACTTCTATGGGATTTATGAATATTGACAAGCAACTGTCCTGGAGTAAACAGGGAGTGGCGCATGCGCAGTCACTGAGATTCACAGCATATGCAAGACAGAGGGGAGAATCTGCACTAAACAGAGATTAGAATACTTCTTTAAGAGCCTCGGCCATCTTGTCGAATAAATGAGGGCTTTCTTTGCTCAGATGTAGTTGGTGGGATTGTCTGGATTCTGATTTATCGCTTGTTGACTGCTCTGTAGTCCATGTGAAAAGATCTGCAATTCCCTTTGGCACATTCAATGTTCATGTCAGAAGCTGCTGCTGTCTATGGCATTATGGCTCTCCAGGCACAGGTGAGCTGCTGCTGGGTATGTCCACTCCCCCAGCCTTTAAATACTTTTCTCTTCCACCAGATGTCGCTGATAGTTTTAGTCTCTGCTAAGACCGCGTTGGTGTCAGTCCATAGTGCAGTGTGTGCTGATGCCTTCCTGCTGTCCCTACCTGGTGTTTTCCTTTTGTGGGAGTTGCTGTGAGTCCTAAACCGTAGGTGGATCAGGAGTTAGGGCAAGGGTGGTGGCCCGGGCATCCTCACCTTCAGAGGTAATTCTGGAACAGGGAGAGCTAGGGAAACCAAGTCTAAGGGTCAGATTAGTCCCCCCTGCTTCCTTTTGCCCAACATTTAAATCCTGCTACCTGACTCCCTTTACCACCCGTGACATGATTCAGATCGTACTTTCTGATCCAGTGGCGCCTTCCGCAGCAGAATTAGCTAATAATCTCACACTCTGAAGTGGGGTCCGCAGACTCTTTTCTATCCCATGGAGGGAGTTTACATCATATACATTTGCCAGATATGGGAGAAATTATCGCGCCATCACGAAAAGCTTTCCTGGAACATTAAACGCTGTTGGGATTCAAGAACGAGCGAGACGGAGCGTCGCTCCCCTGAATACAAAGTAGATTTCCTCCCAAAAAATAAATGATGTCAGACGCAATTTTTATTTTTTTTTTGAGAAAATCTCATTATTTTATTTTAAGGCTGAAAACATTTGCAGCCCCCCAGAGGGGAAGCGGGGAACAGCCGTCTATAAAATATGTCACTGGTCCCAGTGGCGAGGAGGACCGGCAGAGAAAGAGGGAAGTTGTGTTGTATTTTTAATGGAAATTTGTACAAAGTTTTTTGCGCAGAATCGGAACGATGAGTTACAGATGATGAATATTTTATCATAAGACTTTGTAGTCAAAGGAGAGTTATAAAAGAATCCCCCCCCCTATCTTAGAGGGGTGACAACTAGCACAGCTCCCATGGAAGTCGGCAGTGCTGTAACACGGGTAAAACATTCCAAAAAGTTGCGTGACATAACTTGAAGTTCTTGGCCCCCAATGTGAATAATGCTCCATGGTGCCTTCCTGGGGACTTTTGGGGGGTCTCAGACACCTCTTATGTATACGTTTATAATATTGGCAACTATATTGGTGCTCAGCCGCTTCAGATACACACACCAGCTCTCCCTCCATGTCGCATAGGTTATTGAACATCCCAGCAGTGACCTCTCTGCACTTACAAGCTCTATAAAGAAGAACTTGTAAGCGCTACTCTCCTTGCCTATGATGAGGCTACTGCTGAAGTGTGCCAATAATCTAAGCAATGAACAGTTAATAGCCACCTCCAGAGTGGTTGACTCTCTAATAGGCAAGGAGTTTAGCTGTTAGGCTCTCAGTAGGTGAGGTGGATCCTCTAAGCCCAAAGTCCGGGTGGGTACACAATGAACGGGCGTCAGTGCATCAGACAGGTGAAGCATGCAGGGCACAGACAGAACAGGGACTGGAGATGGCAGGCAAATAGTTGAGATACTTGAAAGTATAGGCAGACAGGAGATATCCTGGAGACCAAACAGGTAGGTTGTGATACTGGAAACCGCAGGTAGGTAGATAACTGGAAGCCCCAGACAGCCAGGAGATGTCTGGAGACTGCAGGCAGGTTGTGCATTACTGGAAACTGCAGGTAAGTAGCTTAGGAACTAGAAGCTACAGACAGCCAAGAGACTCCCTGGAGACCACAGGCAAGTTGTGTAATATTGGAAACCGCAGAGGCAAGGCTACATGCAAAGTTTGATCGGGAGCCAAAGTAAGTTCAGTGGTCCGAGGCAAAGGGAGCAAAGCCCAGATGTGGGACAGGTGTGCAACATGCAGCTAACTTTGCAAAACTGCAGATCTATAAAGAAGAGCTTGTAAGCATTACTCATTTTGCCCATGAGACTTAAGCCATGAGCAGTAATCGGCCATCTCAGAGGTAGCCTTCCTACTAAGCAAGGAGTGCAGTGCTTACAAGATCTATAAAGAAGAGCTTGTAAGCGCTTTGCTTCTTGAATAGGAGAGACGCTTGTAGTTGAGTGGCCAGTAACCTAAGCAACAAGCAGTAATCAGTCACTTCAGTGGTAGTCCCTTTCCTAGACAAGGAGCGCAGGGCTTACAAGCTCTTCTTTATGAAGCTTGTAAGTGCTGCTCTATAGTTGTCCACATCAGTAGATCCATCCAGAGTCAGTGCCTATGTGCTCGTCTGATGCACAAAGTTTTGGTCAGTGATACGATGATGATGCTGGTCCAATGTGTCAATCGAAGCGTTCACCGCCCCCCTGACAAGCGGATGCGGCGACATCCGAAACGTTGAAGATGAGACAACACCTTTGGTTTTTCTCACATTTGTGCTTTATAATAATCATCCTTTGTGGGCCTGGTCTGCTGGTGCTTATAAACTATCAGATCTACAGGAAAAATAACAATAATAATAGTGCTGCTCCTGTTGATTTTCCCTTTGCTGTTGAGGAACCGTTCCTCTTTATTCCTCGCCTCCAGCGCTGAGCCCTGATTGGCCGATCTCTAATCCCGGGTTATTATAGCTGCGGTGAACATATAATAGCTGCACCACTTGTACCTGTAATTCAGAGCGAAGTTCACCACCTCTAATTTTTCTCCGATGCCCTTAATAGCGGCTCCCGAGGGCCCGAGACTCTGATCTCCCTGCTCCACACTCACCGCTGCCCAGAGAAGTGACTGTGTAATCAGTGTCCTGGGGGGCTGGAGGGCTCCTGCTTTTCAGGCCCTCTTCTAGCAATACGATTAATGGGGCTTTCCAATCTTATAGATTCTGCAGCTTTCTATGTTTGAAGATCAGTGCGAGCAGAGAAACCTCGTGCTTGGGGATTTGCAAAATCCGAATGTGCAGAACCCCCCCAGTATTGATGATAAGTATTCATCCCCTTTGCTCAGTATTGATGATAAGTATCCAGCCCCTTTGCTCAGTATTGATGATAAGTATTCAGCTCCTTTGCTCAGTATTATGATAAGTATTCAGCTCCTTTGCTCAGTATTGATGATAAGTATTCATCCCCTTTGCTCAGTATTGATGATAAGTATCCAGCCCCTTTGCTCAGTATTGATGATAAGTATTCAGCTCCTTTGCTCAGTATTAATGATAAGTATTCAGCTCCTTTGCTCAGTATTGATGATAAGTATTCAGCCCTTTGCTCAGTATTGATGATAAGTATTCAGCTCCTTTGCTCAGTATTGATGATAGTGTTCAGCCCCTTTGCTCAGTATTGATGATAAGTATTCAGCCCCTTTGCTCAGTATTGATGATAAGTATTCAGCCCCTTTGCTCAGTATTGATGATAAGTATTCAGCCCCTTTGCTCAGTATTGATGATAAGTATTCAGCCCCTTTGCGCAGTATTGATGATAAGTATTCAGCCCCTTTGCTCAGTGTTGATGATAAGTATTCAGCCCCTTTGCTCAGTATTGATGATAAGTATTCAGCCCTTTGCGCAGTATTGATGATAAGTATTCAGCCCCTTTGCTCAGTATTGATAATTATTCAGCTCCTTTGCTCAGTATTGATGATACGTGTTCAGCCCCTTTGCTCAGTATTGATGATAAGTATCCAGCTCCTTTGCTCAGTATTGATGATAAGTATTCAGCCCCTTTGCTCAGTATTGATGATAAGTATTCAGCCCCTTTGCTCAGTATTGATGATAAGTATTCAGCCCCTTTGCTCAGTATTGATGATAAGTATTCAGCCCCTTTGCTCAGTATTAATGATAAGTATTCAGCCCCTTTGCTCAGTATTGATGATAAGTATTCAGCCCCTTTGCTCAGTATTGATGATAAGTATTCAGCCCCTTTGCTCAGTGTTGATGATAAGTATTCAGCTCCTTTGCTCAGTATTGATAAGTATTCAGCCCCTTTGCTCAGTATTGATAAGTGTTCAGCCCCTTTGCTCAGTATTGATGATACATATTCAGCCCCTTTGCTCAGTATTGATGATACGTATTCAGCCCCTTTGCCCAGTATTGATGATAAGTATTCAGCCCCTTTGCTCTGTATTGATAAGTATTCAGCCCCTTTGCTCAGTATTGATGATAAGTATGCAGCCCCTTTGCTCAGTATTGATGATAAGTATCAGACCTTTTGCTCAGTATTGATGATAAGTATTCAGCCCCTTTGCTCAGTATTGATGATAAGTATTCAGCCCCTTTGCTCAGTATTGATGATAAGTATGCAGCCCCTTTGCTCAGTATTGATGATAAGTATTCAGCCCCTTTGCTCAGTATTAAGTATCAGCCCCTTTGCTCAGTATTGAAGATAAGTATTCAGCCCCTTTGCTCAGTATTGATGATAAGTATTCAGCCCCTTTGCTCAGTATTAAGTATTTGCACCTTTTGATCTAGTACAGCCATGAGTCTTCTTGGGAATGATGCAGTTTCCCCCCTGGATTTGGGGATCCTCTGCCATTCTTCCTTGCAGATCCTCTCCAGTGCCGTCAGGTTGGATGGTGAATGTTGGTGGAGCCATTTTCAGGTCTCTCCAGAGATACTCCATTGGGTTTAGGTCAGGGCTGTGGCTGGGCCGGTCAGGAATGGTCACAGAGTTGTGGTGAAGCCGCTCCTTTGTTATTTTAGCTGTGTAGTTAGGGTCATTGTCTTGTTGGAAGATGAACCTTCGGCCAAGTCTGAGGTCCAGAGCTCTGCAAGAGGTTTTCATCAAGGTTATCTCTGTACTTGGCCGCATTCATGTTTCCTTCAATTGTAACCAGTCGTCCTGTCCCTGCAGCTGATAACACCCCCATAGCATGATGCTGCCTCCACCATGTCTCACTGTTGGGATTGTGTTGGGCAGGTGATGAACAGGGCCTGGGTTTCTCCACCGCTTACAATTATCACCAAAAAGTTCTGTCTTCTCATCAGACCGGAGAATCTTATTTCTCATAGTCTGGGAGTTTTTCATGTGTTTTTTTGAAACTCTGTGGTCTTTCATATGTCTTGTACTGAGGAGAGGCTTCCGTCGGGTCACTTTGCCATAAAGGCCCGACTGGTGGAGACTGCAGTGATAGGTGACTTTGTGGAACTTTCTCCCATCTCCCAACTGCATCTTTGGAACTCAGCCACAGTGATCTTGGGGTTCTTCTTTACCTCTCACCAAGGCTCCTCTTCCACGATTGCTCAGTTTGGCTGGACGGCCAGGTCTAAGAAGACTTCTGGTGGTCCCAAACTTCTACCACTTAAGGATTATGGAGGCTACTGTGCTTATAGGAACCTTAAGTACTGCAGAAAGTCTTTTGTAATCTTGGCCAGATCTGTGCCTTGCCACAATTCTGTCTCTGAGCTCCTTGGGCAGTTCCTTTGACCTCATGATTCTCATTAGATCTGACATGTACTGTGAGCGGTGAGGTCTTATATAGATAGGTGTGCCTTTCCAAATCAAGTCCTATCAGTTAATTAAACACAGTTGAATTTACCAAATGGCTGCAATGAAACAAAGAGTGAAAAATGTAAAGGGGTCTGAATACTTTCCGTACCTGCTGTAATGTGCTGGAATATTGGCAAAAAACTTCTGTATTTGGTTCACAACTTTCTGAGATGTAGCTTTTTCCCTTTGATAATAATGACGCCGGGCGAGCGCTCGCCTGCTATAGTTTTTATGGATACCATTTTCGGGTACATTTTATTTTTGTATAACTTTTTTGGGAGCAATTGATTCTGATGGTTCGATTTTGCAAATAATGTTTAATTTTGATAGGTGCATGATCGATACTGAACTAATTGTTATTTTTCGTATTCGGAAAAGGGGGTGATTTTTATCTTTATTGCGTCTTTTTAACACTTTTAAAAACTTTTCTTTATTTTTCACTAAATTTTTCAATCTCTGTTGGAGAGTTGAACGTGCGATTTGTTTCATTGTTAATTCTGTAGACCATAGTGGAGAATATAGCATTGTAAGGGGAAAATGACCTATGAAGCCTGGCTTGTAGCTCGGCTTCACAGATGTGCCAAGATAGCGAGGACGCAGGGCCAGGGGCGGACCCAGACTGTAGTGGGCCCTGGTGCAAGAAATTTTTCGGGGCCCCCCCCCTGGAATTCAGTGCCAGAATAGTGCCGCAGGTGTGCAGCACAGCCAGCGGCGTAGCAACTGTTTGTGGCGCCCGGGGCGGTCGAAAAATGTTTCCGCCCCTTTGGTTATTGATAATCTGGAAGTGTACATAGCATATACTGTCTGCCCCTATATACAAGAATATAACTACTATACTAAAACACAAAGAGAAGGGGTGCAATTGCCACCTCTGCAGAACATGTATATGGCAACAAGCAGGAGTCAAGGAGGGCCCGGGGCCGAAGCAATTTTCGCCGCCGTGCTGTGGAGTTCATAATGCAATATAAATGCAAAAAAACTTTATTCTTAATATTATGTCACAATACCGGGATCTGAGGATCTTCTATTTGGAGGTCAGGGGCTCTCTGATGCCATGTTGCTGTCTGTCTCGCTGTCGTCCTCTTTTGACACTGGAGTGCGGTGGACAAGAGAGCATTAACTGGTTAATAACAAGAAGTATGGTGTGTGTACTGAGCCATAAACCCTCCCCATACCAGTAGAATTACTATATGGATTTTAGTATTCGGGTACGAACACACTGGGGTGAAACTCTGATGAGTGCAACGTGTGATTTTCTCGCATTGCAATCAATCTCTGAGAGCAGATTGGCGAGTGTCGGACGCTTTTTTCTCATCCAGATTTAGGATGAGAAAAAAGTTGCAACATGCTGCGACAGTCTGCGATTCACACCGAGACTCACCAATGCAAGTCTACGGATCCGACAAAATCACAGACCACACACGAACCATCCGAGTCTGAGGCTGAGGCTGCGTTCACACATTGCGTATTTTGCTGCGCTTTTTTACGCGCGCGTTCTCAAAATACGCAATGTGCCTTTTGTCTGCCAGCAAAGTGAATGTGAAATTCACTTTGCAGTGCAGACATTGGGCAAAAATACGCAGTGCGTTTATGGGAGAAAACGCAGCTGCGTAAAGAATTGAGATGTGAATTCTTTACGCAGCTGCTCCTGCATTTTCTCCCTGTGATGTCACAGAGGGGAGGAAGAATCCTGCTTCCTCCTCCCCCCTGTGACAGCTGTGACCGCCCATTAGATTTCGCAGTGTATTAATATACACTGCGAAATCTAAATTAAACAAAAGCAAGTGTCTGAAAAATAAAAAAGAAAGAATACTTTACCTGTCCGACGCCTTTTCCCGGTGTCCAGTGCCAAGCGAGGTGTCTTCTGCCAGGACCTGTGGTGACATCAGAGGGCCATTCCCGGCGCAAACGCAAAAAAGCGCAACAAAATACGCAATGTGTGAACGCAGCCTGACACTTTTTTTCACGGATACATTCTCATTCTGTAGCTGAGAACACTGTAAAATGTTCCTGTAAATGATTCTACAGTAATAGCTGCTGATAAAAAACACTGACTGCACACGGATGTCACATGGATGTGATCTGAGAGAAATGTCGGACACTCGCACAGCAGTTGCCAAACGGACTAAAAAAACAGATGTTACTCGTCCGACTCTCCTGGAAACAGACCGATTTTAAGGCGGCGGGAGACAGTGTACCACCATGTCCTCAGCTCCGTGCTGTGCACAGACAGTGTACCACCATGTCCTCAGCTCCGTGCTGTGCACAGACAGTGTACCACCATCTCCCTAGCCCTGTGCTGTGCACAGTGTACCACCATGTCCTCAGCTCCGTGCTGTGCACCACCATGTCCTCTGCACACCCTCGATCCATGTCCTCTGCACACCCTCGATCCATGTCCTCTGCACACCCTCGATCAATGTCCTCTGCACACCCTCGATCAATGTCCTCTGCACACCCTCGATCAATGTCCTCTGCACACCCTCGATCAATGTCCTCTGCACACCCTCGATCAATGTCCTCTGCACACCCTCGATCAATGTCCTCTGCACACCCTCGATCAATGTCCTCTGCACACCCTCGATCAATGTCCTCTGCACACCCTCGATCAATGTCCTCTGCACACCCTCGATCAATGTCCTCTGCACACCCTCGATCCATGTCCTCTGCACACCCTCGATCCATGTCCTCTGCACACCCTCGATCCATGTCCTCTGCACACCCTCGATCCATGTCCTCTGCACACCCTCGATCCATGTCCTCTGCACACCATCGATCCATGTCCTCTGCACACCCTCGATCCATGTCCTCTGCACACCCTCGATCCATGTCCTCTGCACACCCTCGATCCATGTCCTCTGCACACCCTCGATCAATGTCCTCTGCACACCCTCGATCCATGTCCTCTGCACACCCCCTCCACGTCCTCTGCCCACCCCCTCCACGTCCTCTGCCCACCCCCTCCACGTCCTCTGCGCACCACTCCACGTCCTCTGCGCACCACTCCACGTCCTCTGCGCACCACTCCACGTCCTCTGCGCACCCCCTCACGTCCTCTGCGCACCCCCCACGTCCTCTGCGCACCCCCCCACGTTCTCTGCGCACCCCCCACGTCCTCTGCGCACCCCCCCCCTCGTCCTCTGCGCACCCCCCCCTCGTCCTCTGCGCACCCCCCCCCTCGTCCTCTGCGCACCCCCCCCCTCGTCCTCTGCGCACCCCCCCACGTCCTCTGAACACACCCCCCTCGTCCTCTACACACACACACACACCCTCGTCCTCTGCACACACACCCTCGTCCTCTGCACACACACACCCTCGTCCTCTGCACACACACCCTCGTCCTCTGCACACACACCCTCGTCCTCTGCACACCCCCCCTCGTCCTCTGCACACCCCCCCTCGTCCTCTGCACACACCCCCTCGTCCTCTGCACACCCCCCCTCGTCCTCTACACACACACCCTCGTCCTCTGCACACCCCCCCTCGTCCTCTGCACACCCCCCCCTCGTCCTCTGCACACACACCCTCGTCCTCTGCACCCCCCCTCGTCCTCTGCACAACCCCCCCTCGTCCTCTGCACACCCCCCCTCGTCCTCTGAACACACACCCTCGTCCTCTGCACACCCCCCCTCGTCCTCTACACACACACCCTCGTCCTCTGCACACCCCCCCTCGTCCTCTGCACACACCCTCGTCCTCTGCACACCCCCCCTCGTCCTCTGCACACACCTCGCCTGCACCCCCCGTCCTCTGCACACCCCCCCTCGTCCTCTGCACACCCCCCCCTCGTCCTCTGCACACACCCACCCTCGTCCTCTGCACAACACTCGTCCATCTGCACAACCCCCCTCGTCCTCTGCACACACACCCTCGTCCTCTGCAGACACCCCCATGTTACATGGGCCATGTGCACCTTGTAAAGTCAGTCCCAGTTCCTTACTCTTGCAGTTCATCTTGCCGGGCAAAATGTAGCTCCGCCCACCTGAGTCACATGTGCGTGACGTCATCGCAGGTCCTGTAACACCCGGCATCTGTCCCCGCCGGTGGTGCTATGATCCTGCCGACCTCAGCCAGCATCATGCACCACCACTGGTGAGGTGAGGAGTGGGGGCGCGATGACCGGAGGGGGAGGCGGGGTGTGAGGTGTCCAGGGGGGGTGTGAGGCATCCAGGTGGGTGTGAGGTGTCCAGGGGGCGGGGTGTAAGGTGTCCAGGGGGCGGGGTCACCCGGCCGGGGCTCAGAGCAGGAAAAAAAAAGACACACAAAAAAGAACACGTCGCCGCCCTCCCCGAAAAGTGCCTAATGGCAATTACGGCCCTGCCACTTCCCCCCCCCGGAACTTAATGCCAGAACAGTGCCGCGGGTGTGCAGCGCCACTGACACCCGACAGCACCACCCCCACACTACTGTGTCTGACAGGGGAACGGACCTGCCGCTGGAGCCCCAGGGGCCCCTAGCTGGTCGGGGCCCTGGTGCAGCTGCACCACGGTAGTTCCGCCCCTGCGCAGGGCCATATAGTAGATCCTAGCAAACTATCAGCACCTGTAATCACGTGGATGGAAGCCTTAAAGGGGAACTCTGAGGAGAGAAGATGTGTTTGTACTGTCCCTGTCCTACATGATAAAGTAGAGCTGGGCACTACAATTCTAAGATCTATAGATCGCTTATAAATCAATAAAATCATATCTGCTCCTCAGCTCTCACCCCTCCCACAGGGGACAGAGAAATTCAGCTTCATGCTGCAGCAGTGACAGGAGGTGTCGGAGGCTTGGACCCTGGGGGCTCCAGGATCATCTTACATTCCTGCCCCCTCACACTTCTGTATGAACAGGGGGAATTACCGCCGGTCCCATGGACACACTACAATCCTGCCACTGATATACATCCTATGTAATGTAAGAACAAGGGTGTTCTCCCTCCAATTAGCAATCACGTCACCAAGCAGATATAAATACATGCTGTGATCTTCTGCTGTACAATGATATGATGGTGTATAATGTATAGTGCCATGTATCAGGCTAGGAGCAGAGGCAAAGCACTGCATTGATTGATTCAGCACTGTCATGGTCTCCCCTCCCCCATATCAACTTGGTAGCTTCCTGTCCCCTGACACTTTAGCACTATGCATGGCTGAAGTTCTCTGTCCCCAAAGGGGGGGTGAGTACTGAGAAGCAGATATGATTTTATTGATTTATAAGTGATCTATAGATCCTAGAACTGCAGTGTCCAGCTCTGCTTCATCATGTAGGACAGGGACTGTACTATAAAGTTTTATCTCCCCAGAGTTCCCCTTTAAATCATGTTTGTCTTACTGACTTCACAGCCCTGGTTGTGGAGTCAGAGTCATGGAGTCGGTGTCCATTTTGGTGTTTTGGAGTCAGAGACGGATGTTTGGCTTACTAACTTCACAGCCCTCTAAAAAGGGTGACAATGGCATTTAAGGGGTTAAATGGCAGCAATCAGTGCCGGCTTTTTAACACCCAAAGCGTGTGGAGCAGCTGGTTCTGACTTTAGGTAAATGATAGATTTGGAGCATCCGAATCAGAACCACATGAACAGTCAGGTCTCCATTCTGGCTCCTAGAGGGAGGGTCCAGGCGATGCCTCCTGTCCAATCAGAGTTGGTTGGGAAGTTGGAGGAGCCTGATTGGGTAGGGAACTTTCCTGACGGTTCTTCTCTGGATACATAGTAATGATACATTTTCAAGAATATTTAAATTTAATCCACAATATTGACAAACAATGAACGGGGAAAATTGCAGACAAATTCCGACTCTTCCTCCTTAAGATTCTCCTTTTATTGTGATAATTTGGTGGGAATATTCCAGGCGAGCGCTCGTCTCTCTCCGTCTCCTCGTATCGCTCTCTCTCCACTTTAAATGCGGCTGTGATCTCTCATCTCCCCTCAGTCGTTCACTTCAGGACGTGATTGGCTGTGGGTAATTACAACGACCTGAGTTTAATTATCGTTACGTTCGCTACACCCAGTGCCGAGGATGAGAACACTGACTGTGGAACCCATCGCAATTATCTCCTTTGATGGGGAAAAAAATGAGAAATATTAAGTGTGTGTATATAGTGTGCATTATTAAAGGGGCTGTCCAGGACCAAGATATGGATGGGTCATCATTGGGACAGAAATATCAGCTCCTTTTCCCAAGAACAACCACTACACAGTGTATGGGGCTAAGGCATCAATATTATAGTCCTGGACAACCCCTTTAAGAGTCCTGGACTGTACTGTAATTCACACAGTCATTACTAGCCCACCAGGGAAATATATTGATTAGCCCACTAGACTAGCTGGGCTCATATCTATCGAGGTTTCCTACTGTAGACTTTATTCATATGTTTATTATTTTCTTTGCATATTGACACAACACAAAAAAAGGCAAATTGGCCATAATTTCGCAGAAATTGTTGGCCTAAACTTAATATTTGCTTACCCCCTTTGGAATGTATCCTGCAGTCAGTTGCCTCCTATACCCTCACAGCTTCTTCTCACTTGGGTCTCTCTTACTCGGAGACTTGTGACTGGTTTGGGACCTCTGTCTCATTCCTGTATTGAGACTTCATTTCAAACGTGTTTCTTTCTTGGCGGTGTAGGAGTTAATGTCAGTTTTTGCTGCTAGCAGACTTCTTAGTTTCCTTACCAGGTGTGGCTACTTTGTGATCCCTCCATCCCCTTTATATGGTCACATGGTTCCAGCATTTTTTCTGCTGATTGAATTTCATTCGTGGCCAAGCTTCTGAGGTGAAGGAAGTTCTCTGGAGAGTTGACTACTGCTAAGCCGTCTGATGCCTAGGAGAGTGGCAGCAGGCGTGAAGTTGTTTTTGTCGTCCTCCTGTCTGTCTCTCCTTCCTGCTAGTTGTTGTTGTTGCAGTGGTTGGGACTAGTGCTCCCGGTGACCATTTGCCTATGGAGAGATAACATAAGGGCCAGCTAGAGACTAGGTATCCTGCTCGGTGATGGGTTCAAAGAACCCATATAGGAACGGTAGGGAGATCAGGGCGTAGCTGCAGGTGAGTGCAGGAGGTCACCACTTCCCCATCCTCTATGAGCAGGGTCCTCCGCTGTATTTTCCCCTCAGTGTTTCCCCGACTGTTTTATGTAGTGCGTGGACATCGTTGGTCCGTGCATCCCCTGTCACACACTGTTTCTGGACGCTCCCTTCGTCCAGCATCACAGTTTCCATCTATTTCTGGGGCTTCTTGATGTTTGGGGTCATTGTCCTGTTGGAGACGCCTGACCTAGGACGCCCCCAGTTTTCTGACACTGGGCTCTACATTGCCACCCAAACTCTTATGGTATCTTCAGATTTCATGATTTCTTGCACACAGCAGGGCCCCCAGTGCCAGAGGCAGCAAAACAATGCAAAGCCTCTCTAACCTCCCCCCATATGTGACTGTAGGTCCTGTGCTCTTTTCTCTGACCTCCCCCATATGTGACTGTAGGTCCTGTGCTCTTTTCTCTGACCTCCCCCATATGTGACTGTAGGTCCTGTGTTCCTTTCTCTGCCCTCCTCTATATATGACTGTAGGTCCTGTGCTTTTTTTCTCTGCCCTCCCCTATATGTGACTGTAGGTCCTGTGCTCTTTTCTCTTCCCTCCCCATATGTGACTGTAGGTCTTGTGCTTTTTCTCTGACCTCCCCTGTATGTGACTATAGTTTGCTGATTTCTTTTCTATGACCTTCCCTATATGTGACTGTAGGTCCTGTGCTCTTTTCACTGCCCTCCCCCATATATGATTGTAGGTCCTGTGTCTTTTCTCTGAGCTCCCTCATATGTGACTGTAGGTCCTGTGCTCTATTCTCTGCCCTCCCCAATTGTGACTGTAGGTCCTGTGCTCCTTTCTCTGCGCTCTCCCATATGTGACTGTAGGTCCTGTGCTCTTTTCTCTGACCTCCTCCATATGTGACTGTAGGTCCTGTGCTCCTTTCTCTGCGCTCTCCCATATGTGACTGTAGGTCCTGTGCTCTTTTCTCTGCGCTCTCCCATATGTGACTGTAGGTCCTGTGTTCTCTTCTCTGGACAACCAAAGCCTGAAAAATATTAACTCACTTGACCACCAGGGATATATCAGTCCATTAGAGCCATTAATGAGGACACATATTAACCTATCAGCCCCCTACAGAGGGTAAGTATTGAAGAATTAGACCAAACATATGTTATATAATAACCCACTAGTCCTGCAGGGATATTATTAACATCTCTAGTGGGCAAATTATACCTCACTATTAATATTATATTATTAAGTATCAGTCCACTTGGCCATCAAAGAGGTGGGACCCATTGATTTATTACATCACCAATGATACTATTTATTGCCAACTACACTCCCAGGACATAATTTCTTAATCCAGTAGACCTCCACAATGATATCCATTATTCCATTAAGTATATTATCCATTGACCCACAAGACCAAATGGGATATTAAGAAATGCACAAGACCACCAGGGATATTATTAATAAGCACACAAGACCACCAGGGATTATATTAATGCACAAGACCACCAGGGATATTATTAATAAATACATAAGACCACCAGGGATGTTATTAATAAGCACACAAGACCACCAGGGATTATATTAATGCACAAGACCACCAGGGATATTATTAATAAATACATAAGACCACCAGGGATGTTATTAATGCACAAAACCACCAGGGATATTATTA
This sequence comes from Allobates femoralis, assembly GCA_033576535.1. Taxonomy (NCBI): domain Eukaryota; kingdom Metazoa; phylum Chordata; class Amphibia; order Anura; family Aromobatidae; genus Allobates; species Allobates femoralis. The sequence continues at coordinate 222,679,091 of JARQOC010000011.1, read as the reverse complement.
ATAAACACACAAGACCACCAGGGAGTATATTAATGCACAAGACCACCAGGGATATTATTAATAAATGCACAAGACCACCATGGATTATATTAATGTACAAGACCACCAGGGATATTATTAATAAACACACAAGACCACCAGGGATTATATTAATGTACAAGACCTCCAGGGATATTATTAATAGACACACAAGACCACCAGGGATTATATTAATGCACAAAATCACCAGGGATATTATTAATAAATACATAAGACCACCAGGGATGTTATTAATAAATGCACAAGATCACAAGGGATATTATTGATAAACACACAAGACCACCAGGGATACTATTTCTTGATATCAATTTTATAGATATAAAGTGACAATACATGATTCATAAAGTACCATATAGATATATACATAAAGATATAAAGTGACCAGTGCACAATGAAGCAGAGCCTTAATACTGTCCCAATAGAGGTAAAACTCCCATCAAATAGCTGAAGCGGGCAAGGTAATTGCTGGCCTATTACCTAGGGCATTTCCTTATGTTTAGGGTTTTGGATATGTCTCTATCGCTATTTCTTTGTATCCTTCCAACCCCCAGCTTACTCCTTATTTTTGCCCCCAGATTCGACCCCTTAGGGGCCCGTTACACGGTGCCACCTCGCCGGCCATGCAGGGGCATGTCCTAATCGCGGCACCATCGACGGCGAGGTGGCACCGTGTAACGGTACCCTTAGTTTTCCTTACCCATGGTTGTCAAATGGGAGAAGTTGTATGGTTCTGGGTGCCCCCCTTGCCCTCTTCAGCTATTTGATTGGAGTTTTACCTCTATTGGGACAGTATTAAGGCTCTGCTTCATTGTGCACTGGTCACTTTATATCTTTATGTATATATCTATATGGTACTTTATGAATCATGTATTGTTATGGGATGTATGTTTTTATGGAAGGAAAACATTAAAATCCATCTTAATGCAATATGATTGATTTGGTCTATCTTTGACATTTTCCCGGGACATAAACCCTCTTCTTTGGCTTATAAAATGGATATACTGTGGTTGGAGGGGCCTCATTACATGGCATTATGCCAGGTTACACATTGGTAGGGTAAACGTAAAATTAATTCATACTATTTCTGGAGCGTTTGATGGCAGTAGGGTTCTCCTTTGGAACCGGACGCTTCACCCAGACTGAGATGTCACATTGTCGTAGACTTTAGTGCATAAATTAAGACTATAAATCCCGCACATTCATCATTTGCATCCAAGTCTTGTTGTAAGTGGCTGGAACACTTGGTTGGGTACGAGATTATGTTTTATAGGAGTCCCCGTCTGAAGGACTCACAATTTATTCTTCAGACCATCCGTATCAGACACAGATGCAGCCGTGCATCGATTAATTTACCAGAGCAAATTAATGAGGTCAAGTGCATCCTTCCTCCGATGTGTCTGCATGAGAAATGGAGGAAAACGCTCGTTGTGGGAGCGGTGTATCGGCCTATGATGCCTGACGGATGAGCCGGGGGGATCATATACAGCCGCAGGCAGAATGGTGAACACCGGGTGACGACCACTGAGATGATGATCCCATGTCATATATATATATATATATATATATATATATATATATATACTAGCTGGGTGCCCGATGCACATGCATCGGGATTCTAGCAGAGCGAGTCTCTGACTCGCAATGGCCGCTTCGCGGCCAATGCTTCGCGCTGCTAAGGCGACTCGCCATGCCCGCTGCGCGGGCATAGTGAGTCGCCTTAGAACTGCTCGCAATGGCCGCTGCGCGGCCAATGCTTCGGGCGTATCCACATGACGACACTGACTCGCAGCGTGAGCGGACTCAAAAGGGGCAAAAAACCCATTCGTGATTATATAATAAGATATATATATATATATATATACACGAAAAAAGGGATTGCAGGAAGTTGACTGCACAGTTGTCTGATTCTGACATTTAAAGGGATGCATCACTTTCCCATAAATAGCATTTTTCAAGGAAAAGCTCCAGACATAGAAATTAGGTCCATAAATTATGTCCTTTTCCATAGGCCTATAATCTCTTATTTTTAGAGGTGAAGCTGTAATGCACAAATATTAAAGTGTTACACAGCTTTTAAGGGGGTTCCAGCATTGTTATCATACCAGTGGCGTAACGTCAGGTCCAGGGGCCCCGATGCGAAAGCTCCAACAGGGCCCCCAATTATTGCAAATCTTTAATAGTATTAGTCTTTATCTATAGGCCAAAAGGGCTTTTGGGGCCCCCCTAGGCTGCAGGGCCCGGGTGCGATCGCAACCCCTGCACCTATTGTAGTTACGCCTCTGGATCATGCCCATGTCTCCTGCTGTGGCTCACCTGATGACATGGACGAGCTAAGTGATGGGTATGGATGACTGATCATTGACAGTGATGCAGTGAGATACAGCAGAGTTGGGCAAGCTAGAACAGCAGGGCAGGGCATGCAGACAAGTGATACAGCAGACCCAAGTGTGCAGATAGCAATTTGGAACAGCAGCACTCGATATGCAGACAAGCGCTTTGGCACAGCAGACCTGAGTGTGCAAACAGCACTTTTAAACAGCAGAGCAAAGTATGAAGACAGGTGGTATAATACAGCAGTGCCAAGTGTGTGGACAATATTTTTGAACAGCAGAACCAGATATCCAGACAGGAGCCTTGACACAGCAGAGCCAAGTGTGTGGATAAAACTGAGTTGGATGTGCAGACAGTTAACTTGATACAGCAGAGCCGAGTGTGCAAATAGCACTTTGGAACAGCAGCACTCGATATGCAGACAGGCGCTTTGGCACAGTAGACCTGAGTGTGCAAACATCAGGTAGTATGATATAGCAGGGTTGAGTGTGTGGACAATAGTTTTGAGCAGCAGACAGGAGCCGATACAGTAAAGCCAAGTGTTCAGGTTTTTGGAACAGGAGAGTTGAGTATACAGACAGGTACTTTAATACAGCAGATCCGAGTGTGCAGATAGCACTTTGGAACAGCAGCATCTTATAATGGTCAGTTATTATAGCAAAATACTTGTACAGTAAACATAACCCCACCCCACCACTGAAAAGTCTATAAGAAAACAGGAACATCATGTATCAAACCTACAACCACTTTTATTACACAATTGATTATACACACTGGCTTCAGGTAGTTTTTTTTTTTTTTTTTAAATGAAAGACTAAAATAAAAGTTGGCATTAATTGGGGCATAAAATCTTGTTTATTGAGTGATCACAGATATGCAGCCAGGCGCTTTGGCACAGCAGACCTGAGTCTCCAAACAGCACTTTGAAACAGCAGAGCTGGGTATGAAGACAGGTGATATGATACAGCAGAGCCGAGTGTGTGGACAATATTTTTGATTTGCAGAGCCGGGTATCCAGACAGGAGCCTTGACACAGCAGAGCCAAGTGTGTGAATAGAATCTTGGAACGTAGAGCTGGGTATGCAGACAGGTAGTTTAATATAGCAGAGCTCAGTGTGTGGATAGTATTTGGAACAGCAGATCTGGGTATGCAGATAGGTAACTTCATACTGCAGAGCTGAGTATTCAGACAGGTACTTTAATACAGCAGAGCCAAGTGTGCGGATAGCATCTTGGAACAGCAGAGCTGAGTATGCATACAGGCACTTTAATACAGCAGAGTCGAGTGTATGGATAGCATATTGGAAAATCAGAGCTGGGTATGCAGACAAGCACTTTAATACAACAGAGTTGAGTGTGCGGATAGTATCTTGGAACAGCAGAGCTGAGTATGAGCCAGGACAGGTGAGTACCATGCCCTCCTCTGTGGACCAGGGTCAGACATCCCCCAGTGCTGCAGGATTCTGTGCAGCTGCTGTAATTGGCTCCTAGTAGCACTGGAGATAAGTGTTATTTGTATGTCCTCAGGACTATATTGTGTGGTGACACATTTCCAGGAGATAAGCTCTGCTTGTCACTGATTGACAGAACTCCTTACTTGTTAAATCTCCTCCATATACAGGAATAAGGAGTAACGAGCCTGAGTCATCTCATTCTGATGGTGTCAAGTCGTCTCCTCGTTCTTCCTGACACTTAGAACTCGGAATTCTCCCAATCTGTATCTTAAAGGCAATGGACACAACTGACATTGAAAAACAATCATTTCTGCATATGTTAGAGGAATTTGCACTAAGATTCCAGACCCCATAATATGATGTTTTCCAATTGCCCCTAGAATCAGACTTTTGTCCCCCTGGATATTGCTGCTCCGCTCGCTCTCATGTATCATTTTCAGTCTTGGACTGGTTTCTCCTTCATCAGGGGTCTTTTCTCTCTTTGAGATTATAGACATTGATTCTCACAAGTGTGTAAATTCCCCTCCTTCCTCTGCAGAGTAAGCTGTAGATGCTCTACCATCTCTTATGACTTTCTCCCCCCTCCTTGCACTCTGTCCTTTCCTCCCTATCTACACTCAGTTTGCATGAATTACCCTCTCTGAGGACTTGGTTGCTTTTCTTCCCTCCACACAATCTGATCTGCCTAACACTGAAGGGAGGGAGATTACAGTAAGGAAAACCAGAATCATCCAAGAGCAGTGTCAGACCAAGTGTTACAGACTTTTCCTTATTTGCTCCTTTTGTTTGACAAACACGGAGTGTGTAACTTCCCTTCCTTTCCCTGCAGACTCTCCTACCACTGTGTGTAAATACACAACTTGTGTAGCTCTTTCCTCTTTCCTTAGACTATCTTGAGTGCACTTTCCTCCCTATCTACAGTCATTCATACAGTTCATCTTGTGTAATCTGCCTTCCCTGAAGACTTGGATCCTTTCCTCTTCTGCTTAAAGGGAATCTGTCAGCACATTCTTGCTATGTAATCTGAAAACAGCATGCTGTGGGGATTAGCACAAATAATTCAGTGATATAATATATTATGATAAATATAACAGATATAATAAATAAATAAATCTGCCTTCCCTGAAGACTTGGATGCTTTCCTCCTGTGCCCTGCTTAAAGGGAATCTGTCAGCAGGTTTTTGCTATGTAATCTGAAGACAGCATACTGTGGGGATTAGCACAAATAATTCAGTGATATAATAAATAAATATATTACAATAGATATAATAAATAAATCTGCCTTCCCTGAAGACTTGGATGCTTTCCTCCTGTGCTTTGCTTAAAGGGAATCTGTCAGCAGGTTTTTGCTATGTAAGGTGAAGACAGTATGCTGTGGGGATTAGCACACATAATTCAGCAATATAATAAATAAATATATTATAATAGATATAATAAATAAATCTGCCTTCCCTGAAGACTTTGATACTTTCCTCCTGTGCTCTGCTTAATGGGAATCTGTCAGCAGGTTTTTGCTATGTAAGCTGAAGACAGCATGCTGTGGGGATTAGCACACATAATTCAGCAATGTAATACGGTAGATCAATATATTACGGTATATTAAATATAATCAATATAATGAATAAATATGCCTTCCCTGAAGACTTGGATGCTTTCCTCCTGTGCTCTGTTTAAAAGGAATCTGTCAGCATGTGTTTGCTATGTAAGCTGAAGACAGCATGCTGTGGGGATTAGCACACATAATTCAGCAATATAATAAATAAATATATTATAATAAATATAATAGATATAATAAATAAATATGCCTTCCCTGAAGACTTGGATGCTTTCCTCCTGTGCTCCACTTAAAAGGAATCTGTCAGCATGTGTTTCGCTATGTAAGAGGAAGACGGCATGATGTGAGGGTTAGCAGAAAATGGGTCTCTTATCACAAAGCATGTTGTTTACCTGCAAATGTTTGTTTTAACACCGTAGCTTATCATTGCTCGTGCTTAAGTCAACACTCCCTCCTCTGTGATTAGCAGCTCCTCATTGTCTATAGACTTTGCATACAGAGCCTGGTGTGGGTGGGGGCAGCTTTTTGAGCTCTGCTACATACCAAATCTAAAACCCCGATTGTGTCAGAATGGCTGCGCTCAGTAAACTAAGTGATACATCACTGGATTCAGGGCATCTTTGTCTATATCATCCTGCTCTCAGATGAGGTAGCAAAAACAGCTGAGAGATTCCATTTAACATAGAAAGAAGGTAGAGTAGAGCAAGTCAATAATGCCAGTACCAGAATGGTATCGGAGCTATGTCGGGAGCAGCTGCAAGCCGGTTATGTACAGGAGCTGCATAGGTTTACAACAACACAATACTAAGGACTATGGTGTAATCGGCTTAATGCAATGTTCTACAACTTCAATCTAAGCAAAGCATGAATCCAAGACTATTAGATGATTGGGTTAAAGTTGGCCCCTGTTGTTCTGTGATCGTTCTCTAGGTTGCTCCGCTCACCGTGTCTGATTCCCTTTAAACGCTTTAATTCCTCGAACCAAAGGAAACAGAAGCTCCCACTCACTTTATATTGACCTTCAGAATGGCGGCTGCTCCTATATTTCCTCCTAGAATCGCTCGCTCTGTTGTTCCACTCGCTGCTGACTGGTAACGGAGCGATCGCTCATCTCCTGTGTGCGCCCCGTACCCGGGAACACGTCCCCCCGATCCAGCAATCTGTGCACAGTAATGGTGGATCACTTGCTTGGAGCTTATAATAATTCTGACCTTGCTGCAAAAAGAAAATGCACTTAGCAAATTTATGCTGAGACAAGAAGTGTGGTAGTGTAAAGCATGGAGGATAAAAAGTGCAATCTGTCTAAGGCTCTGATGAAACAGGAGGTAGATTTGGACCACGTCCAACTGTGACTCTATTAAGTTCTGGTCTGGAGACCTCCAGCCGGTCTGTCAGCACCCAGTGCACCTGGGCAAATGCCGGGGCCCTGGCCAAATGAGGGGCCCACTCGTCGTCAGTGAGCGGAAACAAAGAGGGAAAACGTGCTCACAGAGAGCTGCCATCTCTTCTGCTCTGCACTGATCTATGTGATTAGTTGCTAAAGAAGGCTGCATGAACCGTGCAGCTGAAGGACATTCTGTGCTTGGAATCTTCTGCCCAGAAGGACCTTCCAGTCACATGACTGATCATGCGCCTGATCACATGACTCAAAGGAAGGTACTGTAAGGTCCTGCAGCTGCTCAACTGCTGCAACCTCTGTGCAGCTCTCAGTATTTTTGGGAATGTGATCATTGAAAGCCAGCAGATGTCTGAGAAGCTCATCACATCACCCCATCATGGATAGGAGAAGCAGTCCTGCCGCATGCTGGGAGTTGTAGTTCCTCAGTAGCTGCAGGTTGTTCACCACTGACATTACTGGGGGATGGTGGGCACGGACGCCGCTCTTCGTACACATCATTTCTTTCTCGGTGACTCACGGCCATAATTAGTTCTCATGAGTCAATCCTCCTCGGCGTCTTTCTTGAAGACATCGATAACTCCGCAGCTTTTCTCTGTCATATTGGACCAAATATAAGGACGTGTTAAATACCGTCACACCCCGGGTCCCTGTGTATCTGATGAGCACTGGCCAAAAACTGCTGGAAAATCGCCCCAGCGCCTCCTTAAAGGGGTGGTGACAATAATGCTACTGGCAATAAGTGTGAAAATGAAGGGGTCGGAGCCCCGGTGTGGAGTTTCTATCTATGTCAAAGTTTTTCCAGCCTGGTAACACTTAATGACCCGTACATTGGTGGCGATGGGCTGCTGTGCAGGGGAAAAAAACATTAAAGGGGCAATAAATCTGTGCTGTGACCCCCTCCTCCTCTCGCCGAGGTCACATATCAATCACTTTATGAGATGAAATTGAATTAAACATTTAAATTGAGCAAATTTTCTTAGAACTCTGCTCCTCTATTATTCCTCCTGGAAATATATGGTCAACTGTGTGTTATCATCCATGCAGCGCGTCTAGGACATTATAGGGATTATGCTGTGACTGGTACCTGCGGGTGCTGAGCTGTCAGTATGCTGATTTTCAGTGCAGGCTTTCATTCTGGTTCTGGGAGGTGCTGGGTGGCTCAGGTGTTCCATCTTTCCAGTGATTGTTCAGCTACTTCACTGAGCAGCTTGTCCCAAAATCCTGCCAGTCGTTCATTCTAGGTGAGTGATGCTGTTGGCCTGCATTCCCATGTCTGTCTAGTTCTGATTTTGTTTGCTGACCCTGTGCTGTTGCCTGATTACCCACTCTGCTTGCTCCCGGTACTTGACGTGATGTCCTGGTATTTTGACCCTGAAACGTTACCTGACTACAACTCTGTTGACTCCCTTAATTCACTACGTGCCTTCCTGGAAACAAGTTCTATACAGTTACCTGATCACCCTCTGTAAAACGTCTTCCATCCACTATGAGATCTCCTGGTACCTGACCTCGGATTTCCTGACAACTCTGCCTTTTGGAATACCCATACGTAGTGACTAGAGTCACATTCACCTTGTCAGTTTAGTGTGTCCCTATTCACACCGACACTGTCTTCATTGCCAAGGGCCATGATAACACTAAGTGGGCGACTCATCGGAATCGAGCAAAATTTTGGCAACTTTTTGGATTTTTATGCCAGTTTGAAACAGCTCCTCAAAAATGGGATGAGACATGGCTACGTCCACCCGTCACATTCAGCAAAGGTGCTGGCGTTTTGGATTGCAGAAATGTTACTCCAGTCAGTGACTAAAGTAACATTTCTAGCAAGTTACTCGCCACTAATTAAATGCGCTGGATTCAGTAAGTGTTGTGTCAAGTAATTTGGTGCATCTTACTCCAGTGAGCCCTTTATTAAGACCAGCCCAATCTTAAAGGGAACCTGTCCCCTAGTTTATCCCCCCTAACCTATCACTACCTGTCCCTGCAGCTTCCTACTACATCACTAACCAGCCCTGTCTGATCTAATAGTGAATTAAAAATGTGGAGAAAAACTTACATGTCCACTGTCGTGTGGGTGTTCCTAGCTGGCAGGCCATCGGATGGACTGTCTCTCCGGGTCCGCTCTCCCCCCACCCCCCACCCGGCTCGCTGCTGCACCCCGATAGGCGTGAACATTCATTCAGGAGCGAGCCCTGATTTCAAATTCCCGCCTTTTTTTTCCGGTTGTGGCGGCCGCGGAGCGTCGTTTCTGATCTGGTGCATTGTGTGTGTGTGTGTGGGGGGGCGGGTAATTGGCATACAAGCTGGCACCGGAGCATTCGTAGTGTGCATTCCTAAGCTGGCCTGTACACACAATACCCTCTACAATGCACCAGACCGGAAATGATGCGCCGCTGCTGGCAGGCGTCAAAACTGGAATAACGAGGCAGGAATTTGAAATCATGGCGGGCTCCTGAATGAATGATCACGCCCACCAAAGGGGAGAGTGGGAGATGTTGGGTTGCTCAGGTGTGCCATCTTTCCAGTGATTGCTCAGCTACTTCACTGAGCAGCTTCTCCCAGAATCCTGCTAGTCATTCATTCTAGGTGAGTGATGCTGTTGGCCTGCAATCCCAATCTTTGTTTGCTGACCCTGGGATGTTGCCTGGGGAGAGCGGACCCAGAGAGACTGCCCAACCAACGGCCAGCCAGATAGGAATGCCCACATTTCTGTGGACATATAGGTTTATACATCGCTTTTCTCCACATTCATTATTAGTTCTGACAGGGATGGTTAGTAATGTAGTAGGAAGCTTCAGGGACAGCTAGTGATAGGTTTGGGGGGCTAAATTAGGAAACAGGTTTCCTTTAATGAATTGGTCCATACATTTTCTATTTCCTGTATTTATTCAAAATAATATTTAGTTATTTATTGTAACACATTTGTGATACTGGTTACTACTCGCAGGCTAGCGGTAAGCCTGGGTAGTCAAAAGGTTTGGGGAAGATACCAGGAGGGCTAGCAATAACCCAAGGGGTAAGACAAAGGCATAGTCAGGAGATCAAAAATCTAGGAAGGTACAGGATCAAAGATAAAGGGGCTAAGCAAATGGATCATCAGAAGCAAGGTTCAAGGTCAGGCAAACAATTGATAAGATTAAGCACAGAAACAACAGGCACACAAACACCACTGAGCGAAAGCTACAACTGGCAATAATTAAAGACTGCTAAATAGCAAGATGGTGACTCCAAACAGGACCCATGGAAGAAATGACTCGCCCAAACCCGGGGCCATTGGGTACTCGGAACCAGTCTAACAATTCTGTTGGGTTGCAGCCACCACTCCTGGAGATTGCATGGCCTCCGGTTCGGGCTTACCGCGTCTGTGCCACGCTCAGGGCTGGTTCCCTGGTTCTTGACCACCCCTCCGTCCGACTATCTTAGACCCGGATCTGGGCGCCCAGCCTGTCTCACTCCACCTGTGCACCTGGGATTCTCTCTCTGTTCTCGCCTGCACACTTGGCTTCAGCTTGCTCCTTGCTCACTCACTACTTACTAACAACTCACTCCCCACCGTCTGTTCTTCCCTTGTCTCCTTTTTTTGACTGGGCCCCCCCCCCCACCCGGGTTCACCCATGGTCCCTTGGGTCTTAGGGTGTGTGGGTGTGTTTGTTGGAGGCCTAGGTTCCCCATCCCATTTCCTTAAGGACTAGGACGCCACACCCGTTCATTGAGTGCAGTACCCCTTTGTGGCGACCAGACCGGTGGGGCGCCACAGAAACCTCCCACATCTTAGCCCTGACTGGATGGCTCAGCTGTCTATCACCATACTGACAGCTCAGCATGCCTCTTAGTTTTTTATTATAACACATTTGTCACTATTCACTGGTGAAACAACTGGGGTCAGATACCAGTAGGGCTAGTAATAAACAAAGGGGTGGGGCAAAGGCGTAGTAAGGACACGGTCCAAGGTCAAAATTCCAGGAAGATACTGGATCGAAGTCAAAGGGGCTAGGCAAATGAATCATCAGAAGCGAGGACCAAGGTTGGGTAAACAATCAGACAGCACAGGAACAATAGGCACACAAACACCACCGAGCGAAAGCTACAACTGGCAGTAATTCAAAGCAAGGTAATCACTTCACACAGGAAACACTTAGAGGAAATCCTGCACGCCCCTTTATGGGAACTAATAAGATAAGGAAATTGTGAATTTTATGGGAGTGGATGCTGAGATTGTACTTTAGAAAAAGTCTCAAGTTGAGCACAACTGCACCAGTCTAGCAAAACACAAGACCGGAGGAGTTGTCATAGGGGTCTCTGGTTAGTGAGTTCTTTTAATGAGAATTTTAGCACCCAGTTTCTGACAGATGAAACAATGCCGAGCTCCCGGCGGCCGCAGTTTATTTGCTTACAGATGGTTACTTCTAATGATCCTTGACTAAAACATAATAACGCGGAGTTTGCTGAGGCAGGTCCCATAAGGACGGTGGACGAGCGCCGGCTCTGATATGATTCATTTGCATGCGGTAAAAAAATATGAGGCTTCTCTCAGTGAGCACGGCGGTGAAATTAACTTCTTTATTTCTGTGGTTTCCACTTAAATGTCAAGAGACGGAGTTTAGTTTGTGGTTAACCACTGATGATACAAGACGCTCCGAGCTCAGACAAGTCTTGTTATCACCTCCAGAGAAGACTTGCATCATCTTATCAATTATAGCTCCAAAGTACTGCACGTCTTAATACATCTCCATAGAGATCACTGCTGTTTTACTGATGCAGAGCTCCAAATACTCTGCAGAGAAAGAAAGTGAAATGATAAAATCCTGACTACCTGCAGCCACCACTAGAGGGAGCTCACTGCATACTGTTTTATTATTGTGCTCTGTACTTCCAGCAGTCACCACTAAAGGGAGCTCACTGCATACTGTTCTATTATTGAGCTCTATACTTCCTGCAGCCACCACTAGAGGGAGCTCACTGCATACTGTTTTATTATTGAGCTCTATACTTCCTGCAGCCACCACTAGAGGGAGCTGACTGCATACAGTTTAATTATTGTGCTCTGTACTTCCAGCAGTCACCACTAAAGGGAGCTCACTGCATACTGTTCTATTATTGAGCTCTATACTTCCTATAGCCACCATTAGAGGGAGCTCACTGCATAGTTTTATTATTGAGTTCTATACTTCCTGCTTGCCACCAGTAGAGGGAGCTCACCGTATACAGTTATATTATTGAGCTCTATATTTCATGCAGTCACTACTAGAGGGAGCTCACTGTCCTATTATTGAGCTGTATATCACCTGCAGCCACCACTAGAGGATCTCACTGCATACTGTTCTATTGAGCTCTATATATGAACAGCCTGCAGTGAGCTCCCTCTAGTGGTGGCTGCAGGAAGTATAGAGCTCAATAATAGAACAGTATGCAGTGAGTTACCTCTAGTGGTGTCTGCAGGAAGTATAGAGCTCAATAATAGAACAGTATGCAGTGAGTTACCTCTAGTGGTGTCTGCAGGAAGTATAGAGCTCAATAATAGAACAGTATGCAGTGAGCTCCCTCTAGTGGTGTCTGCAGGAATTATAGAGCTCAATAATAAAACAGTATGCAGTGAGCTCCCTCTAGTGGTGTCTGCAGGAAGTATAGAGCTCAATAATAGAACAGTATACAGTGAGGTCCCTCTGGTGGTGTCTGCAGGAAGTATAGAGCTCAATAATAGAACAGTATGCAGTGAGCTCCCTCTAGTGGTGGCTGCAGGAAGTATAGACCTCAATAATAGAACAGTATGCAGTGAGCTCCCTCTAGTGGTGACTTCAGGTATGTAGTATTGATGTGAGGTCAATTCTCCTTAAATTTTACAAATTTGGATTTTTCTAGATCCAATAATTTTGTGATTTCCTTCGAATCCAGACATATACCGTAGTAGTATGTTTGGCTGCAATGTTAAATGCTTGTAAAGGGATTAAATAAAATTTGTATACTTCTCTCACTTTTCTGGCAGGTTTATCTCCCTGCCTGTTCCTTTGTTAGCTCACTCTTCTGATCTTCATGCAGGTGACCTCTTCTTCTGTGTTTTCCTTCACTCTTCACCACACATCATGGAGACACCAGGTAGTGTTCAGTTTCCCTGCAGCGCCTCCGCAGGGAAAACTAAGTATTACACCACGCCCATTCCAATCAGTGGGTTGTCTGTGTAATACAGAACACGTTGTTGGGAAATAGAGACGGCCTTTATAACGTCTCTCCAAAAGGATCAGAGAATTTCTTGATTAACCTTTACCTTCCTCAGACTCGATTTTCTAATGGACTTAATAATAAAGATAATCTACAGTAACCTGCCTTGTGTTCCAGGTGATGCTGGTGGGAGATTCAGGAGTGGGGAAGACGTGCCTGCTCGTCAGATTTAAGGATGGAGCGTTCCTCGCTGGCAGCTTCATCTCCACTGTTGGCATTGATTTTCGGGTAAGTCCTTCTTTGCTCTGATTTTTAACTACTTATATGCAAAAGAAGAAAAAAAATCTATTCTTCCCAAAATCTTAAAGGAAATGTCTACCCTTTAACTGCCCTTTAAGGATATGTTGACACGGTGTGGATACAATACAGATACAATCCAGGCATAAAATTTGCAGCATATAGTTAGCAATGTGGATGTAACACTTTCCTAATTCTGTATATATCTAATAAATTTAATCTATTCTTTTCTTCTTATACCAAATTTCTATATAGACAATGATAAAAAAACTGCCCACCACTAGAGGAAGCTCACTATTCAGTTCAATGTAAAAAGACTATGCAGTGGGCTCCCTCTAGTGGTGGATATAAAATATGAAATTCTGGCTCTCTGCTGCCACCAGTAGAGGGAGCTCACTATTCAGTTCAATGTATAAACAGTATGTAGTGGGCTCCCTCTAGTGGAAAATATAATAGCTAAAATTCTCGTTTTGCTGCCGCCACAAGAGGAAGCTCACTGTTCAGTTCAATGTATATACAGTATGCAGTGGGCTCCCTGTAGTGGTGAATATAAATAACTTTCTCACTCTCTGCTGCCACCACTAGAGAGAGCTCACTATTCTTTTCAATGTATAAACAGTATACAGTGGGCTACCTCCAGTGGGGAATATAAAAGCTAAATTTCCAGTTCTATGCTTCCACCACTAGAGGGAGCTCAAAATTCTGTTCAATGTATAAACAGTATGCAGTGAGCTCCCTCTAGTGGTGAATGAAAAGATAACATTTTCACTCTCTGCTGCCACCACTAGAGGGAGCTCACTGTTGAGTTCAATTTAAAAAAACAGTATGCAGTGGGCTTCTTCTAGTAGTGAATGTTATTGCTGATCTCTATATTTTTGAAGATTTTGTCTTTCACCTCCTTGAAATGTAAAAAATACTGAGTAATTTATTTTTTAAATAAAACACTACTCTCCTTAAAGGGATCCTGTCACCCCCAAAACACCTCTAAAGCTATTAAAAGCTGTCCCTAGAGCATAGTAACACTTACCCTACACTCCTTTTAGCTCCTAAATGCACCAAGTGAAATTGAAGATAAATGTTATTACAGTACCTCATTAGGGATCATAATGAGTGACTATGGTATGCATAGTCACCCTGGCAGGCTCTCCCTCTTCATGATATCACACCTCCATAGGCGTGATCTTCTAATCAGATTAAAATGCGCGCCTCCCCACTCTGTGCTGTCTCGGCCGGCCTGTAGTGGGGCTGGGTGACGCGAATCGCGTCATTTGCGGCGCTGGGTGACGTAGTACACCCGCGCCGCTTTGTTAGCTTCAAAACGCGCACTGCGCATGCGCATGCACAGTACGGGTCTTGAAGCTAACAGCGGCGTGGGTGTACATACGTCACCCGGCGCCGGAAATGACGCGATTCGCGTCACCCAGCCGCACTATGCAGCAGTCCGGCTGCCATAGGAGAGAGGGGAGGCGCGCATTTTAATCTGATTAGAAGATCACGCCTATGGAGGTGTGATATCATGAAGAGGGAGAGCCTGCCAGGGTGACTATGAATACCATAGTCACTCATTATGATCCCTAATGAGGTACTGTAATAACATTTATCTTCAATTTCACTTGGTGCATTTAGGAGCTAAAAGGAGTGTAGGGTAAGTGTTACTATGCTCTAGGGACAGCTTTTAATAGCTTTAGAGGTGTTTTGGGGGTGACAGGATCCCTTTAAGATACAGCGCCCCTTCTATCCATTATTTTTCTCTTGATATTGCAGCTTGAACCCACTGAAGTAATTATGTCTGAGCTGCATTACCACATACAAACTTTGGACATAAGTGACGCTGTTTCTGTAACACATTTTTGTAATGTGTTGGATTATTGTTGTTACATGTCTAATACAGAGCTCCCAATAACCATAAAGTTCAATGAAAAGTATCTCACTTCCTTGAGCCACCACTAGAGGGAGCTCACTGAAGACAGACTCAATGCTGAGTACAATGGAAGGTGTGTGAGCTCCCTCTAGTGGTGAATGTTATCACTTTTCTATACCATTACTCCTCTATATTTCTTTTGGGCTCATTCTTTCCACAATTACAGTCATTTAATGAAATAGTAAAGCTCCTCCAATGAAAATGAAACAATATGAGTTCCTAATAATGCAGACTTTTTTAGCAGATGTAATGTATTACATGTCTAGCCTATGTGTCAGGGATGTTTAGGGAACCCCTGATGTTAATCTGTGTTGTGTCTGGAGCTCCCCTTTAAGCCGATGATGGATATCCTTTATTTTGGCTCGATTAATGAAGTTGTTGGGTGAATTCCCCAGTGCTCAGTGACTTGCGCTGATGATCAGAGCTGTAAAACCCAACAAGCCGCTCTACTGATGAAGCGCTTTCTGCTAAGTCATACGGGGAGCTCCATGCTTTGTGTTTACATGTACGCCCGAGGCGATGCTTTATCAGCCGCAGATGACATATGATCAGCAGCCGCGCTGATGAATAAAATATTCCGTCTGTCAGGAGAAATGGCATCAAGTGTTAGGATCAGCGCCTGTAGACTATGCCGCCATAATCTGCACCGTCTGCTATGGGGGCCGTGGTCTCCTCTGTTGGAGTCGTGGTCTCCTCACCTTGGAAAGTAGCATTCTACACTGCGGCAATGGACTAATCTTTTGGAGTTAGTGGTCTCTTCAGGTTAGGGCAGTGGTCTTCTGTGGCGGAGCATTGGTCTTCTGTGTTGTGGTGGTGGCCTTCTGTGTTGGGGTAGTGGTCTCTTCAGGTTGGGGCATTGGTCTTCTATGTTGGAGCTTTGGTCTTCTGTGTTGGGGCAGTAGTCTTCTGTGTTGGGGCTGTGGTCTTCTGTGTTGGGGCTGTGGTCTTCTATGTTGGGGCTTTGGTCTTCTGTGTTGGGGCTTTGGTCTTCTGTGTTGGGGCTGTGGTCTTCTATGTTGGGCTTTGGTCTTCTGTGTTGGGGCTTTGGTCTTCTGTGTTGGGGCAGTGGTCTTCTGTGTTGGAGCAGTAGTCTTCTGTGCTGGGGCAGTGGTCTTCTGTGTTGGGGCTTTGGTCTTCTGTGTTGGGGCTTTGGTCTTCTGTGTTGGGGCAGTGGTCTTCTGTGTTGGAGCAGTAGTCTTCTGTGCTGGGGCTTTGGTCTTCTGTGTTGGGGCAGTGGTCTTCTGTGTTGGGGCTTTGGTCTTCTGTGTTGGGGCTTTGGTCTTCTGTGTTGGGGCAGTGGTCTTCTGTGTTGGGGCTTTGGTCTTCTGTGTTGGGGCTTTGGTCTTCTGTGTTGGGGCAGTGGTCTTCTGTGTTGGGGCAGTGGTCTTTTGTGTTGGGGCATTAGTCTTCTGTGTTGGGGCAGTAGTCTTCTGTGTTGGGGCTGTGGTCTTCTATGTTGGGGCAGTGGTCTTCTGTGTTGGGGCTTTGGTCTTCTTTGTTGGGGCAATGGTCTTCTGTGTTGGAGCAGTGGTCTTCTGTTTTGGGGCTTTGGTCTTCTGTGTTGGGGCTCAGCTGGTTTTGTTGTCTCCTCGGCTGGCTCTGTTGTCTCATTGACTGGGGTTGTTGCTTCCTTGGCTGGGGCTCTTGTCTCGTTGGCTGGGGCTGTTGTTTCTTTGTCTGGGGCTGTTTCTTTGGCTGGGGCTGGTGTCAGGTTGGCTGGGGCTGTTGTCTCATTGGCTGGCTCTGTTGTCTTGTTGGCTGGGGCTGTTGCCTCCTTGGCTGGGTCTGGCGTCTCGTTGGCTAGGGCTGTTGTCTCCTTGGCTGGGGCTGTTGTCTCCTTGGCTGGGGCTGATGTCTCCTTGGCTGGGTTTGGCGTCTGCTTGGCTGGTTCTGTTGTCTCGTTGGCTGGGGCTGTTGTCTTGTTGGCTGGGGCTGTTGCCTCCTTGGCTAGGTCTGGCGTCTCGTTGGCTGGGGCTGTTGTCTCCTTGGCTGGGGCTGTTGTCTCCTTGGCTGGGGCTGTTGTCTCCTTGGCTGGGGCTGATGTCTCCTTGGCTGGGTTTGGCGTCTGCTTGGCTGGTTCTGTTGTCTCGTTGGCTGGGGCTGTTGTCTTGTTGGCTGGGGCTGTTGTCTCCTTGGCTGGGTCTGGCTTCTGCTTGGCTGGTTCTGTTGTCTCGTTGGCTGGGGCTGTTGTCTCGTTGGCTGGGGCTGATGTGTCCTTGGCTGGGGCTGTTGTCTCTTTGGTTGGGGCGGTGGCTTGTCGGCTGGTGTTGGATGAGAATTCATGTTCATTAGTGACTTTTGTAGATGTTAAAAAAATAATGAAAAACCATGAAGCGTGTTGTCACATGTAACAGGCAGAGAAAGGTCAATGATGGGGGGGGTCACAGGACCATATGGAGCACAATGCTGTCTGCCACCCGGGGTCACTTTCAGGGGTATTTGTTGTAGTTTGTCATTACTTCACAATCAAGGAGAGGTAAATGGAAGGTAATTTAGTAATTTCTACTCGTTACTCATTAGGTAATTAGAGTCTAGGGGCCGGGAGTATAATGACCATTATAGAGCCGGATCGCTAATTACTCTGATGGGTAAAAAGCCCCGGACACGTCCTAATATCCAATATTCTGCATAACCTGTGATCAATGTCTGTAATGAAGTAATCAATCAGTCATCTGAATTAATAAAGGAGCCGACCATCATCAATATAGAATTAATCATGTCTGGTGCAGGTGAAGCTCCGGGGTCTTCTGTAGCGGGGGGTTTTGTTTTCCTCATCCCTCATCTGATGTCAGTTGTCTATGCTGTGAAGATACGAGATGTGCAGCATCTGACACAACGGATACTGGAAGCCTGTGCAGCATTTCTTCTGCGGTGTTACTATCAGGGTGTCAGGAGTGGGAGAAGAGGGTTGCATTGACAATCCAACACAATGGGCAGCACTTTGATCACATTTTATAAGGGTCATAAACTTGTAAATAACTCATGAAAGAGTAAAGTTATGGTAAAACCAGGCACACTATCGGTTTTATTATGAAATTCTCAATAAGTTTGATGTGTCACATGACCCTTTTCCCATTGAAAAAAGTTAAGTTGGATCCAAAATGGGCGACTTCAAAATGGCCGCCATGGTCACCGCCCATCTGGAAAAGTTTTCCCCTCCCATAAAGTAATGTGCCATAAACAGGAATTTGATTTCACCAACCATTCCCATTTTATTTAGGTGCATCCATATAAGTGGCCCACCCTGTGTATTCATGTATACACACATTGTATACGTTACCATATTTTGACTTTTGGGTACAGGATAATGACACTGGGGTACAGGATAATGACACTGGGGGTACAGGATAATGACACTGACACTGGGGTACAGGATAATGACACTGGGGTACAGGATAATGACACTGGGGTACAGGATAATGACCCTGGGGGTACAGGATAATGACACTGACACTGGGGGTACAGGATAATGACACTGGGGGTACAGGATAATGACACTGGGGGTACAGGATAATGACACTGGGGGTACAGGATAATGACACTGGGGGTACAGGATAATGACACTGACACTGGGGTACAGGATAATGACACTGGGGGTACAGGATAATGACACTGACACTGGGGGTACAGGATAATGACACTGGGGGTACAGGATAATGACACTGGGGGTACAGGATAATGACACTGGGGGTACAGGATAATGACACTGGGGGTACAGGATAATGACACTGGGGTACAGGATAATGACACTGGGGGTACAGGATAATGACACTGGGGTACAGGATAATGACACTGGGGGTACAGGATAATGACACTGGGGTACAGGATAATGACACTGGGGGTACAGGATAATGACACTGGGGTACAGGATAATGACACTGGGGTACAGGATAATGACACTGGGGCACAGGATAATGACACTGACACTGGGGTACAGGATAATGACACTGACACTGGGGTACAGGATAATGACACTGGGGGTACAGGATAATGACACTGGGGGTACAGGATAATGACACTGGGGGGTACAGGATAATGACACTGGGGCTACAGGATAATGACACTGGGGGTACAGGATAATGACACTGGGGTACAGGATAATGACACTGGGGTACAGGATAATGACACTGGGGGTACAGGATAATGACACTGGGGTACAGGATAATGACACTGGGGGTACAGGATAATGACACTGGGGGTACAGGATAATGACACTGACACTGGGGGTACAGGATAATGACACTGACACTGGGGGTACAGGATAATGACACTGGGGTACAGGATAATGACACTGGGGGTACAGGATAATGACACTGACACTGGGGGTAGAGCATAATGACACTGACACTGGGGTACAGGATAATGACACTTGGGTACAGGATAATGACACTGGGGGTACAGAATAATGACACTGGGGGTACAGGATAATGACACTGGGGTACAGGATAATGACACTGGGGTACAGTATAATGACACTGACACTGGGGTACAGGATAATGATACTGGGGTACAGGATAATGATACTGGGGGTACAGAATAATGACACTGGGGGTACAGGATAATGACA
Source organism: Allobates femoralis (assembly GCA_033576535.1). NCBI lineage: Eukaryota > Metazoa > Chordata > Amphibia > Anura > Aromobatidae > Allobates > Allobates femoralis. The sequence goes on along the minus strand of JARQOC010000011.1, from coordinate 222,659,372 downwards.
CTGGGGGTACAGAATAATGACACTGGGGTACAGTATAATGACACTGGGGTACAGGATAATGACACTGGGGTACAGTATAATGACACTGACACTGGGGTACAGGATAATGATACTGGGGTACAGGATAATGACACTGGGGCTACAGGATAATGACACTGGGGCTACAGGATAATGACACTGGGGGTACAGAATAATGACACTGGGGTACAGGATAATGACACTGGGGGTACAGGATAATGACACTGGGGGTACAGGATAATGACACTGACACTGGGGTACAGGATAATGACACTGGGGGTACAGGATAATGACACTGGGGGTACAGGATAATGACACTGGGGGTACAGGATAATGACACTGGGGGTACAGGATAATGACACTGGGGGTACAGGATAATGACACTGGGGTACAGGATAATGACACTGGGGTACAGGATAATGACACTGGGGGTACAGTATAATGACACTGGGGTACAGGATAATGACACTGGGGGTACAGGATAATGACACTGGGGTACAGTATAATGTCACTTGTGTTACATTTTCGCTCCTATGTGTTCGGTGTTCTCCCCTTCACATCTCTTCGTCTTCACCGTACGGATCTGATGATGGGGGGTTCTTCCTTCTCTTTCTCTGGAGGTCATTGGTCTAAATAATTGTATTTCTTGTAAATCTTCAGCGTGCGGCCGGGCAGATATTCAATATTATCTCATCACACTGAATTTTTGCTGCTCACAATCAGCTTTCGAGACAGCAGAGGTCAATGGTGACTTTAGGTAAAATGCACAAGATCTGCAAACATAAACAACTGGATATCTGTATCTCAAAATCTTCACCTTTGCTGCAACCTTGCATTAAGCCCCAACCTTTCATAGCAAGGGCAAGGCACGTCCATTCATGTGACTGTAACCTGGGGACAGCAGTGAGCATGTGCGACCACTACTCCACTCAATTGGTGGTCGCACATGCTCACTATCAACATTTTTACATAGGCCTTTGGTCACAGGTTCTAGGGATTAGTGGGATCTCGGCAGTTGGATCCCCAGTGATCATACATTGTACCTAGCTGGAAACCATCAGCAAGTTGCTCTTAGTACTTTTAGCAGGATTCTTGGGGATCTGTGTATCATTAATACTTGTTAGGGCCCCTACTAACCAACGTATCTACATGTGACTACGCAGTGCAAGTATTAGGAGAGGTGGTCACAGGCGCTCAGTCACTGTACTCCCCACAGACAGCTCTACGCATGGTGATACTCTATTCCCTGCAGAGCAGCCAATATAAACGTTTGCTATCCTACCAGAATCCCTGCATACATGGCTGAGAATAAGCATCTGCAGACTTTGTAAGACTGGTCTTTATTATCATCTCCCAGATGGAGAAGGGGGATGATTCTTGTTCAGCTGCCAGAAGGGGAAGAGGACTAATTTTGTTCAGCTGTCAGAGGGGGGAAGAGGCTGATTTTTGTTCAGCTGCCAGAAGGGGAAGAGGACTGGTTTTATTCAACTGCCAGAATGAGAAAAGGACTGATTTTGTTATTTGGTTCAGTTGCCTCAGGGGTGAAGAGAACTGAGTTTGTTCAGCTTCCAGAGGGGGATGGAGACTGATTTTTTTTCAGCTGCCAGAATGAGAAAAGGACTGATTTAAGGGGCCTTTCACACTTGCAGTTTTTTCCTGATTTGGAAGATCAGGAAAAAACCTGATTCTTACTGGATTCATTTTCTTTACCCATTCTCTTTAATGATTTCAGGAGAAAACATGAAACAACAAGATTCTACCTGACAAAATTAAAGTGAATGGGCAAAATATTGTAAGAATCAGGTTTTTCCTGATCTTCCAAATCAGGAAAAAAACGCAAGTGTGAAAGGCCCCTTATTCAGTTGCCTGAGAGGTGAAGAGGACTGACTTTATTCAGCTGCCAGAGGAAAAAGGGGACTGATTTTGTTAAGCTGCCAGAGGGAGAAGGAAACTGATTTTGTTTAACTGCAAAATTAAGAAAGGAACTGACTTTGTGTGTTTGCCACATGGGGAGGGGGACTGACTGTGCGGTTGCCATAGGGGGAGGGGGGCTGATTCGGTTCAGCTGCTAGAACGGGAAAGGGGACTGACTTTGTTCAGCTGCCGGGGGAAGGGGGGGGTGCTTGGAAGTGGACTATATTTCATCAGCTGCCAGAGTGGGAAGGGGACTGATTCTGTTCAGCTGCTACAGAGGGAAGGAGATTGATCTTTTCAGAATCTGCCTTAGCAACCAAAGAGAATTTAAGTAAGAAAAAAAAGGTGCATGAAGTGGTTTTTTTTTTACGTTAGAAACAATAAAAAATGCAGACTTTCTAGATTTCTGGTATGTCAATGATTGAGAAATTTGCATTTCATTACTTCAATGAATCTAGTTAGTATTGTAGCAACTGGGAGACCAGATGGGTGGGTGAGTAGTAAGCCCCCCTCGGTCTCTTCTTCTCAGCCGATTGCTTTGCCAGGCAAGTCGCTCATTCATTGTGGATTGTTTCAGACAGGAGACATTTTTCTGCCTCCGATTGGCACCAGGGATGTCTCCCCCGAGACCCTTCCTCTCCTTCATCATTACCAGCCTCAGATTAGGTTTTTATACACATCATTTGTATCAATTAACAGTGTAATTACTTGCCAGTCCTGAATGTGTCAGAGCCGGATGTGCTGTGGGATCAGAGCTTGTCAGCCGCTTCTCCAAGTACAGAGCTCAGATGGGAGCTCATTTCATCTTTTGTTACTTGAGTTTGGAGACTGAATTGTACAGAACAGTCGAGAAGGAAGATGCTGAATCTTGGGCCGTGATCACACTGAGCTTGTGCACAAACCCACAGACTCCATAAGGTACCATTGACTTAACCGACTCAAGCAGCAGAGTACAAGATGTAGACAGAGTGCAGAGGTAGCAGAACATATCTGATACAGGGTGTAGACAGAGTGCAGGGGTAACCGAACATATCTGATACAAGATGTAGACAGAGTGCAGGGGTAACCGAACATATCTGATACAAGATGTAGACAGAGTGCAGGGGTAACAGAACATATCCGATACAAGATGTAGACAGAGTGCAGAGGTAACAGAACATATCTGATACAGGGTGTAGACAGAGTGCAGAGGTAACAGAACATATCTGATACAGGGTGTAGACAGAGTGCAGGGGTAACAGACCATATCTGATACAAGATATAGACAGAGTGCAGGGGTAACAGAACATATCTGATACAAGATGTAGACAGAGTGCAGAGGTAAAGAACATATCTGATACAGAGTGTAGACAGTGCAGAGGTAACAGAACATATCTGATACAAGAACTAGACAGAGTGCAGAGGTAACAGAACATATCTGATACAAGATATAGACAGAGTGCAGATGTAACAGAACATATCTGATACAGGGTGTAGACGGAGCGCAGAAGTAACAGAACCTATCTGGCACAAGATGTAGACAGAGTGCAGACGTAACAGAACATATCTGATACAAGAAGGAGACAGAGTGCAAAGGTAACAGAACATATCTGATACAGAGTGTAGACAGTGCAGAGGTAACAGAACATATCTGATACAAGATGTAGATAGAGTGCAGAGGTAAAGAACATATCTGATACAGAGTGTAGACAGTGCAGAGGTAACAGAACATATCTGATACAAGAACTAGACAGAGTGCAGAGGTAACAGAACATATCTGATACAAGATGTAGACAGAGTGCAGAGGTAAAGAACATATCTGATACAAGATATAGACAGAGTGCAGAGGTAAAGAACATATCTGATACAAGATATAGACAGAGTGCAGAGGTAACAGAACATATCTGATACAAGATGTAGACAGAGTGCAGAGGTAACAGAACATATCTGATACAGGGTGTAGACAGAGTGCAGAGGTAACAGAACATATCTGATACAAGATATAGACAGAGTGCAGAGGTAAAGAACATATCTGATACAAGATATAGACAGAGTGCAGAGGTAACAGAATACCGTATATCTGATACAAGATGTAGACAAAGTGCAGAGATAACAGAACATATCTGATACAAGATGTAGACAGTGCAGAGGTAACAGAACATATCTGATACAAGAACTAGACAGAGTGCAGAGGTAACAGAACATATCTGATACAAGATATAGACAGAGTGCAGATGTAACAGAACATATCTGATACAGGGTGTAGACGGAGCGCAGAAGTAACAGAACCTATCTGGCACAAGATGTAGACAGAGTGCAGACGTAACAGAACATATCTGATACAAGAAGGAGACAGAGTGCAAAGGTAACAGAACATATCTGATACAAGATATAGACAGAGTGCAGAGGTAACAGAACATATCTGATACCTCTGCACTCTGTCTATATCTTGTATCAGATATGTTCTGTTACCTCTGCACTCTGTCTATATCTTGTAACAGAACATACCTGATACAAGATGTAGACAGAGTGCAGAGGTAAAGAACATATATGATACAAGATGTAGACAGAGTGCAGAGATAACAGTACATATCTGATACAAGATATAGACAGAGTGCAGAGGTAACAGAACCTATCTGATACAGGGTGTAGACAGAGTGCAGAGGTAACAGAACATATCTGATACAGGGTGTAGACAGAGTGCAGAGATAACAGTACATATTTGATACAAGATGTAGACAGAGTGCAGAGGTATTATCATATCTAATAATAGGATGTAGAGAGTTCAGAGGTAGTGTAGGACTAGTAGTGTGCAGCCATAGAGAGTGTAGGAGTAATAGGGTAGAGGTTTACTGTGTGGGAAATACGTATTTGATCCCTTGCTGATTTTGTAAGTTTGCCCACTGACAAAGACATGAACAGTCTATTAAGGGTAGATTAATTTTAACTGAGAGATAGAATATGAAAAATAAAATCTATAAACTCACATTGTCTCGAAATTATATAAATATTTGCATTTTACAGAGAGAAATAAGTATTTGATCCCTCTGGCAATCAAGACTTAATACTTGGTGGCAAAACCCTTGTTGGCAAGCACAGCAGTCAGATGTTTCTTGTAGTTGATGATGAGGTTTGCACACGTCAGGAGGAATTTTGGTCCACTCCTTTTTGCAGATCATCTCTAAATTATTAAGATTTTGAGGCTGTCACTTGGCAACTCGGAGCTTCAGCTCCACCATAGGTTTTCTGTGGGATTAAGGTCTGGAGATTGGCTAGGCCACTTCATAACCTTAATGTGCTCCTTTTTGAGCTACTCCTTTGTTGCCTTGGCCGTATGTTTTGGGTCATTGTTGTGCTGGAAGACCTAGCCTTGACCCATTTTTAATGTCCTGGTGGAGAGAAGGAGGCTATCACTCAGGTTTCTACGGTACATGGCTCCATTGTCCCATTGATGCAGTGAAGCAGTGAAGCAGTCCTGTGCCCTTAGCAGAGAAACGCGCACCCCCAAACATTGTTTCCACTGCCATTCTTGACTGTGGGGATGGTGTTCTTTGGGTCATAGGCAGCATTTATCTTTCTCCAAACACCTGTCTTTAATGCAGGTAATGAGGTGATTTGGAGCGTTAACTGGTCTATATGAGCCAGAACTCCTAATGGTTGGTAGGGGATCAAATACTTATTTCTCTCTGCAAAATGCAAATACAATTTATATAATTGATACAATGTATTTTCTGGATTTTATTTTTGATATTCTATCTCTCATGGTACCTTTACACGCCGCTACGAAAGGTAGAAACCACCAGGTATCGCACGTGCACGCGCGCGTTTCCACGGTTCCTAACGGTACCTGATACCGCAATTACAGCTGCTAATCCAAGGTGCCCTAGTACCGAGGTGCCGCAGGTTACCTAGATGATGCGTACAGGTATTAAGGGCACTGCTCGGTGTACGGTCGTGATTGGACAATGCAATAACATCATGATTGGCCAGCCAGCGCAGGAAGGCTGGCTAATACATGACGCTATAGCAAATGTGTAGTGACTGGTCAGATCGTTAAATATGCCGCCCTGTACAGGGACAGCCAGTGGGTACACAGTAGTCCCCCACCAATGATAGCTGATGGGGCGTGGTATACATGACCATGTAGCACGCCCCAGGTAACTCAAATACCGTACCTGTGCCCCGATTACACGCCGCAAGCATAGGGGTTATACCTGCTTGTTTTTCAGCACGGCTGGGAAACAGGTATCCAAAGAGACGGGTGGCAACAACCTGAATTACACGCCGCTACCTCGCGGTGTTTTAAAAGGGTAAAAGGTACAATTGTCTCCGACACCGGCCGGTTTCTACCTCTCGGTAGTGGCGTGTAAAGGTACCATTACTGTTAAAAGTAACCTACCCTTAAAATTATAGACTGTTTATGTCTTTGTCAGTGGACAAACTTACAAAATCAGCAAGGGATCAAATACTTATTTCCTCCATGTATGTATAAGTTGGCACCAGAGTGTAGATTTGGAAGGGGGCAGCGTCTGTAAGGTGCAGCCCGATCCTTTAACATAGCGGGATGCAAGGCGCAGTACATGTACCACATGGCGTTATTATATCCACATATGCGGATGAAGCTGAGCAGTATGGCATCGTCATCTCACCTTCTCTCTTACAATCGTGGTCTCATTTCACATCGGCCCTAAATCTCCTAATGTGCTCATAGTTCACAATCCACTGTAAAAGATTGGCGAAACCCTGGGAGCCGCGCTCATAAATCCCACGATTGATTGCCGACTCTCTTCCCAAATAGCCATCAGCTCGGTAATGGATGAGGAACCACCGAAATGTCTCTATCTGGGAAATGTGTCTGCAGTAAATCCCTCATTTTACGGCCACTGTTACTGAGGCTGTTGACCTTTTATTTACCGCTTGCTGCAAGTTCTGGATCGCTGCATCCCTCCAGAAAACTTTGCAGCATTCAGATGTCGCTTGATGGCTGTTGTTATGGTCTGGGGGGGTCCCATCTACACCTTCTACATTCATCATTTTTTAAGATACGATGGAGTTTGGTAGGGATCTTACATCCAAAGCTGCATTCGCACTATTGGGCAGAAAAAGCATCAATGCAGCATTGATGGATGATGAGCAGCAGCAAGCAGAGTTTTGACTGCAGCTTTGGATGTGATTGGAGTAAATAAGTAAGAAACTCCCAAGTGTTTGCAAAGTTACAAGATGTAATATGTAGAAGATTTACCGTCGCAGCTGATTGCGCACAGATGATGCCCATCATCCGCCATATCGCCCCCCTGAGTCACAGACGACAATCACACAGCGGTTAATCAGCGCTCACAAGTCTTTCCCAATCAGCGAAAAACTGAAGAAAGAGACAAGAAAAACCCTCCAGACTTCACAAATCATCTCCCTCCTTACATCCTTCTTAATGCCGCCATCTCACAACGGATACCGCCGGCCGTTAATTAATATTAAGATTCCCATATTGAACTCGGTATGTGAGCACACAAAAAAAAAGGAAAAAATACCGCTGTCAGATACGAGATAAATGATTCGTTTAGGGATGGTGAGAAATTGGTAAGCCACACGATTACTAATCACAAGCCAAAACTCTTTATTCAGAGGTAATTACTAAATAATGGATGGATGTGCCGCTGAATGGCCACAACGAGGAAGATTGTAATGGAAGTTGGGCTTAGCAGTATCCCAAATATGTCAGAGACAGATAAGACTCACCTAATCACCGACAAAGAGGACAAAAGAAGCTGATGAAAGTGAACTCTAAAGGCTGCAGTACCCCTCCGCCTGTAGAGGAGCTGTGACACAAAGGAAAGCTTAATTATACATGAAATGTTTCATAACTTCATTTACCGTAATCAAAGCTTATACAACTATAGGTCACATTTTCTTTCAGTACAATGACTGATAACACCTCTATATACAGTAGATAACACAGGATCCACCATTCACAATAGGTGATATCACAGCTCACCTCCTCTCCTGTACAATGACTGATAACACCTCTATATACAGTAGATAACACAGGATCCACCATTCACAATAGATGATGTCACAGCTCACCTCCTCCTCTGTACAATGACTGATAACACCTCTATGTACAGTAGATAACACAGCATCCACCATTCACAATAGATGATGTCACAGCTCACCTCCTCCTCCTGTACAATGACTGATAACACCTCTATATACAGTAGATAACACAGGATCCACCATTCACAATAGATGATGTCACAGCTCACCTCCTCCTCCTGTACAATGACTGATAACACCTCTATGTACAGTAGATAACACAGGATCCACCACTCACAATAGATGATATCACAGCTCACCTCCTCCTCCTGTACAATGACTGATAACACCTCTATATACAGTAGATAACACAAGATCCACCATTCACAATAGGTGATATCACAGCTCACCTCCTCCTCCTGTACAATGACTGATAACACCTCTATATACAGTAGATAACACAGGATCCACCATTCACAATAGGTGATATCACAGCTCACCTCCTCCTCCTGTACAATGACTGATAACACCTATATATACAGTAGATAACACAAGATCCACCATTCACAATAGGTGATATCACAGCTCACCTCCTCCTCCTGTACAATGACTGATAACACCTCTATATACAGTAGATAACACAGGATCCACCATTTACAATAGATGATGTCACAGCTCACCTCCTCCTCCTGTACAATGACTGATAACACCTCTATATACAGTAGATAACACAGGATCCACCATTCACAATAGGTGATGTCACAGCTCACCTCCTCCTCCTGTACAATGACTGATAACACCTCTATATACAGTAGATAACACAGGATCCACCATTCACCATAGGTGATATCACAGCTCACCTCCTCCTCCTGTACAATGACTGATAACACCTCTATATACAGTAGATAACACAGGATCCACCATTCACAATAGGTGATATCACAGCTCACCTCCTCCTGTATAATGACTGATAATACCTCTATATACAGTAGATAACACAGGATCCACCATTCACAATAGGTGATGTCACAGCTCACCTCCTCCTGTACATGTTATTACGCTCAGTGGATCTGTCTAGCTGCAGCATTGACATCCCGGTAGAGGACAGCTTTGACAGAAAGCTAATACCATCTCTTCTATCTCGGACCTGTCATCTCCCAATTGCGAAGACGATCAAACGTCGTCTCATTGAGTCTCTTAAAGTCCACGAGGAGCCGGGAGGACAATTCTCCATCTCATTTAGATAAGACGCTTCTTAATTAAACTTCCAGTCCTTTCTTAGTACAAGATTTCATATTTCACAGCTAAGTAACTGTACGCAGGATCGACACTTTACAATAAGGAAAAAAAATTATTTTGGCAAGGAGGCGGTGGGACGTCGTCTTGTAAATTAGCAGACAAATTAAGAAACTTTACTCTTAAGGCTCTTTCTTCTTTGGACGTCCGGTAATCTTAAGTGGAATCGATCTTCAGGATTCTACAACTTTGAGGTTAATATTCTTTTCGGAAATCATCACTTTATGTTCGTCCAGCTCAGTTGCATTTACTTATGGTTTCAATTGAGAAAATTTTGGTAAATTTTGTAAAAATGTACCAAAATTTTGTAATAAATAATCAGTAAAAAAAAAATGTAAAAAGAAGAGTGAAAGGAATAGACTGTTTTATTTTTCTTTTTATTAGTCATAATGTAATCACTTAATAAATTAGCAGCATCATTTATGATTTCAATGAGCAACAAGTGAGAAAATTTTGGTAACATTTTTTAAGAAATTTAGTAAACAAATGTTGACCAATATGAAAAAAGCAAAACATGCTTCTATTTTTCTATTGCTTAATCATAATGTAATCACTTAGTAAATTATTAGTAGCATTTATGGATTCAATGAACAACAAACTGAGAAAATTTTGGTAAATTTTGTAAAAAATTCAGTAAAAACATTTTGAAAAAGAAGAGTTAAAGGAAGACACTGCTCTATTTTACTATTGCTTAGTCATAGTGTAATCACTAAATTATCAGCAGCATTCATGTTTTCAATGAGCAACACTGAGAAAATTTACGTAAATTTTTTAGGAATCCAGTAAACAAATGTTGAAAATCAGTTTTTTAAACAAATGAGAAAGGTAAAACACTTCTATTTTTCTATTGCTTAGTCATAATGGTAATAACTTCTTAAATTATCAGTAGCTTTATGGTTTCAATGAGCAACAACTGAGAAAATTTTGGTAAATTTTCTATTAAATTCAGTAAACAAATGGTGAAACTCTTTTTTTTTTAAAAATGAGAAAAGCAAAACACCCTTTTGTTTTTCTATTGCTTAGTCATAATGTAATCACTTAAGGCTGGTTTCACATCACGATTTTGAGGCATCCATGTGTATCCGTTTCAAAATGGATACACACGGATGCGATTGTGGCTCCCATGTATCCCTATGGACTCGGATTGTGCTCGGATGCGTCCCTATTGGCATCCGATTTAAGCACAATCCGTGACCTTCCGATTTAGTCACGGATCCAAAATCGCAGCCTGCTGCGATTTTGGTGTCCGTAACTAAAATCTGACACCACGGATCCGTGATGGATCCGTGATGGACCATAGGGCTACACAATGGGAGCCTATGGACATCGGATCAGGTTGTAAATCGGATCTGATGTCGGCTCCGTGTTTATGTACTGAGCATGCCCAGAGGCAGTGCTCAGTAAATAACCCTGCCAGTAAATAACCCTACATCTGGTGGCTGAAGGACCTGTGGTGATGTCACAGAGCCGGTCAGGTGACCGGCTCTGTGACATCACGAGAGGTCCTTGCAGCCACCAGATGGTGACTGTCGCCTCCGCACAGCCGGCAGAAGGTAAAGTATCCTCTGGGAGGATTGTTTTTATTTTTCACATACTGGAGGTGAGAGGACAGAAGGGAGAGGATGGAGGAGATGGAGGCAAAGATAGAAGAGGGACAAGCAGGGAGAGACAGGGACAGATAGAGAAGAGGCAGGGACAACAGGATCCACACGGATCCTGCATCGGATCGGATACGGATGGCTATTTGCCATCAGAGTGCAGGTATCCGTGTGGATCTCGGATCCTGCCAAAACTCGGATCCCCACGGACAGCCACAAATCGTGGTGTGAAACCGGCCTAATAAATTGTCAGTAGCATTTATGAATTCAGTGACCAACAATTGAGAAAATTTTGGTAAATTTTTTTAGAAAACTTAGTAAACAAATATTGAAATTTAAAAAAATGAAATGAGAAAAGCAAAACACTCTTATTTTTCTACTGCTTAATAATAATGTAATCACTTAGTAAATTATCAGTAGCATGTATGATTTCAGTAAGCAACAACTGAAAAAAATTTTGGTAAATTTGTAAAGGAAATCAGTTAACAAATATTGAATTTTTTTATAAATGAGAAAAGCTAAAACACACTTCTATTTCCTTATTGCTTAGTCATAATATAATCCCTTTATAAGTTATCATTAGCATTTATTGTTTTAATGAACAACAGCTGAGAAAATTTTGGTAAATGTTTTAGAAAATTTAGTTAACAAATATTAAGCTTAAAAAAAAAATTAAATGAGAAAAGTAAAACAGTTCTATTTTTCTATTGCATAGTTATAATGTAATCACTTTATAAGTTATCAGTTGCATTTATGGTCTCAATAAACAACAATTGAGAAAATTTTGGTAAATTTTGTAAGAAATTCAGTAAATGAATGTTGAAACTCTTTTTTCAAAAATGAGAAAAGCAAAACATTTTTCTGTTGCTTAGTCATAATATAATCACTTACTAAATTAACAGTATCATTTATAGTTCAATGAGCAACAAATGAGAAAATTTTGATAAATTTAAGAAATTCAGTAAAAAATGATGAAAATTAAAGGAAGAATAATGTGAAAAGCAAAACTTCTATTTTTCTATTGCTTAGCCATAATGTACATAGTAAATAGCAGAAGTATTTATGGTTTCACTGAGCAACAACTTAGAAAATTTTGGTAAATTTTGAAAAAATTTCAGTAAAAAATACCATTTATTTTTCTAAATGAGAAAAGCCAAAACACCCTTTTAATTTTTTATTGCTTAGCCATAATGTAATCACTTAGTAAAGTAGCAGCCTCAGTAACACACGTCCGTCCTCCACCTGAGTGTCCTAAATCGTCATCCGGGGAGTATTTTGCCGGAATAAAGTCTTTTGGGGGATCACTGGGCCGTAACCTGACCGAACTCATCTTCCTTAATTATTTCTGCTCGGTTATTTGCACATAACAAGCCCCGGGCCGGGCTCTGCAGAACCCTCCGTCGTGTTTATTGATTCTGGAAATTTACATATCCGGCGTGATTAACGAGCAAGAAGGAACGGAATAATCGCTCTCCGACATAAACTCTGCCAGGCGCGGAACTATTAGCACTTGAGAAATGGCCGGCTGTGAGATCATATTATTTTTCATGCTAAACATCTTGATTAAAGTGATTAGTTAAACTTTCTCGAGTTCTTCAAGGCGGTTAGTGAAGTTAAGGGTCACTGCAGGCAGTTTCATCATTGAAAAATTAAAATCCCACGGGGGGTGGAAAACCCAAAATAGTTGAAAACTTAATGATCACCGGGGGTTCCACTTTTGTTTATCGCTGTGTCATGCGCGGACTAGCAGATGCCCGAGCACAGCACAACACAGAGGTGCAAAGGTAGGGAAGGGAAAAGGAAAGCCATGGCGATAGCGAGCAGGGGATGGCATAACTCCTTACACTAACCTGTGTCTCACCTCTGAGCTCCCCTAACGTCTCTAAGTAGGTCCTTCCCCTCGCCCCCATCACGTACCTAGTCCCCAACTGTCCCTCCACTCACCCTGTCTAGTGCCAAGTGAAGCCATGATGATAAAAAAACGGGGGATGGGACACTGCCTGATGCTAACTTGTCTCTGTCCCCTGCGCTCCCCTAAGTTCCCTAAGTGGGTCCTTAAACTGCCATCATGTACCTAGTGCCCAGCTGTCCCTCCACTCGCCCTGTCTAATGCCAAGTGAAGCCATGATTATAGGGAGCGTGGGATGGGACACCTCCAGACACTAACCTGTGGCTGGCCCCAGAGCTCCCCTAACATCCCTAAGCGAGTCCTTCCCTCCGCTGCCATAAAGTGTGTACTCCTTAACTGTCCTTCCACTCACCCTGTCTAGTTCCAAGTGAAGCCATGACAATAGGGACCAGCGGATAGGACACCTCCTGACACTAACCGGTGTCTGGACCCTGATCTTCCCTATCATCCCTAAGCGGGTCCTTCACCCCGCCACCGTCATGTGCCTAGTCACTAGCTGTCCCTCCATTCAACCTCTCTAGTGCCAAGGCAGGTAAGTGCACTAGATGTCACCTCTATAGCAATATAAGACAGGGGAAGGAGAACAGACCGGGGAACATATAAAAAAGGATATATACATCAGGGCTGCTGACAACATAGCTCCAACAACAGCACTCCAGCAGCAGATCACCAGCAGCCACTAGAGGCGTCCTACTTCCAAGGTGGTCAGAATAGAACGAATCCATTGCCAGCATCAGGTGATGGATTATGCGACTATTTAAAGGGAAAGGGAGTGGTCACAAACTGGGTGCAGCTGAGATGGCCTAACCAGGAGCTACCAGCAAGGAAAATGTCATTAACCCTTGCTGCACAAAAAAGTATTCACATTTCTATCCCAGAGTCTCACATATTCATGGGAAGCGCAGATCCTAGAGCTGTCACATGTCTCTTAATGATGGGAGATACTCGTGACATCCTGGTAGTCCCAAATAGAGTATATGGATTGGTGGCCATTCCTCCATTCTAACAGTTCATCTGAAGGCTCCATTTAATTTTCTTTGGGTCCCAGCAGTTAGACGCCTTGTTCCCATCACTAAGGACCCCACTAATAAAGTAGCCCAATATGGACAATTTCGTTAAGTCAATGAAAAATTGGAAAACCGTGCGCTGTCTGCGGTATTGTCCCCAGCTCTTCTCTCTTTTATCTCTGCCCTTCACTGGAAAATTTGAAAACACTTTTTATTTCTATATTTTTTTTTATACAGTTATGGCATATAATACAGATCAGTCAGCATTAACAAGGAGCCGCCATCATATCTGGACGAGACGCAAAATCTCCCCCTTAGGAGTCATTGCTTCTAGTGCATCGTTGTACTGATAATACAAAGTGAGCCGTACCCTTCCCTGTTTGGTTTTGTGATTTATGCTGCCACCAAAATCACATCAGGTCCCATGACAGGTTTCTATTGTACTGTGAAATCTCTTCAGTCTCAGGGGCCTGATAAGAAGTGTATCTAAGAAAGTGCACAGAGCCGCTCCATCTGTAGGCCATGAAGAAAATATACCGTAGCCTTCTAAATAACAGCAGAAGAATGACGGCATTGTTCTGTTTGGACAGAAGCAATGTGTAACTTCTAATACTGTCCCTATACATCAAAATATAACTACTATAATACTGCCCTATGTACAATAATGACTACTATAATACTGCCCCTATGTACAAGAATATAACTACTATAATACTGCCCCTATGTACAAGAATAATGACTACTATAATACTGCCCCTATGTACAAGAATATAACTACTATAATACTGCCCCTATGTACAAGAATATAACTACTATAATACTGCCCCTATATACAAGAATATAACTACTATAATACTGCTCCTATATACAAGAATATAACTACTATAATACTGCTCCTATGTACAAGAATATAACTACTATAATACTGCTCCTATGTACAAGAATATAACTACTATAATACTGCTCCTATATACAAGAATATAACTACTATAATACTGCCCCTATATACAAGAATATAACTACTATAATACTGCCCCTATGTACAAGAATATAACTACTATAATACTGCTCCAATGTGCAAGAATATAACTACTTTAATACTGCCCCTATATACAAGAATATAACTACTATAATACTGCTCCTATGTACAAGAATATAACTACTATAATACTGCCCCTATGTACAAGAATATAACTACTATAATACTGCCCCTATGTACAAGAATATAACTACTATAATACTGCCCCCTATGTACAAGAATATAACTACTATAATACTGCTCCTATGTACAAGAATATAACTACTATAATACTGCTCCTATGTACAAGAATATAACTACTATAATACTGCTCCTATGTACAAGAATATAACTATTATAATACTGCTCCCTATATACAAGAATATAACTACTATAATACTGCTCCTATATACAAGAATATAACTACTATAATACTGCCCCTATGTACAAGAATATAACTACTATAATACTGCTCCTATATACAAGAATATAACTACTATAATACTGCTCCTATGTACAAGAATATAACTACTATAATACTGCCCCTATGTACAAGAATATAACTACTATAATACTGCCCTATGTACAAGAATATAACTACTATAATACTGCCCCTATGTACAAGAATATAACTACTATAATACTGCTCCTATGTACAAGAATATAACTACTATAATAGTGCCTCTATGTACAAGAATATAACTACTATAATACTGCTCCTATATGCAAGAATATAACTACTATAATACTGCTCCTATGTACAAGAATATAACTACTATAATACTGCCCCTATGTACAAGAATATAACTACTATAATACTGCTCCTATATACAAGAATATAACTACTATAATACTGCCCCTATGTACAAGAATATAACTGCTATAATACTGCTCCTATGTACAAGAATATAACTACTATAATACTGCTCCTATATGCAAGAATATCACTACTATAGTACTGCCCTATGTACAAGAATATAACTACTATAATACTGCCCCTATATACAAGAATATAACTACTATAATACTGCCCCTATATACAAGAATATAACTACTATAATACTGCCCCCTATATACAAGAATATAACTACTATAATACTGCCCCTATATACAAGAATATAACTACTATAATACTGCTCCTATGTACAAGAATATAACTACTATAATACCGCCCCTATGTACAAGAATATAACTACTATAATACTGCTCCTATGTACAAGAATATAACTACTATAATAGTGCCTCTATATACAAGAATATAACTACTATAATACTGCTCCTATGTACAAGAATATAACTACTATAATACTGCCCCTATGTACAAGAATATAACTACTATAATACTGCCCCTATGTACAAGAATATAACTACTATAATACTGCTCCTATGTACAAGAATATAACTACTATAATACTGCCCCTATGTACAAGAATATAACTACTATAATACTGCTCCTATATACAAGAATATAACTACTATAATACTGCCCTTATGTACAAGAATATAACTGCTATAATACTGCTCCTATGTACAAGAATATAACTACTATAATACTGCTCCTATATGCAAGAATATCACTACTATAGTACTGCCCTATGTACAAGAATATAACTACTATAATACTGCCCCTATATACAAGAATATAACTACTATAATACTGCCCCTATATACAAGAATATAACTACTATAATACTGCCCCCTATATACAAGAATATAACTACTATAATACTGCCCCTATATACAAGAATATAACTACTATAATACTGCTCCTATGTACAAGAATATAACTACTATAATACCGCCCCTATGTACAAGAATATAACTACTATAATACTGCTCCTATGTACAAGAATATAACTACTATAATACTGCCCCTATATACAAGAATATAACTATTATAATACTGCCCCCTATGTACAAGAATATAACTGCTATAATACTGCCCCCTACAGATCAGATTCTGATGCTTCTGTATCCAGTTTATTATCCTGTACCCCGTTGGATTGCGGTGATAATAATTTTGGACATTTGACCATCATTACTTTACTAGAAATGTGATGTTTTATGATAAATCTCCTGCTGGATTTTTCCTTTATGATCTATTGTAAATGTTCAGGATTAATTTGCTCGCTTACATCTGAATTTTGTTTCCAATGATAAGAAACTGCTATATAATAAATACCGCAGGGTTCCTCTGTAGTTATCGCCACCCTGAATATTTTATGAGCGCCTACATGATGAGCCTAATAACAGGAGAGCTGGGAATGAAGATAATCTTAGTATGAATGAGACTTTACAATACAAGTCCTTTTGGGTAGAACTCATATTCTAACGTCCTATGGCGCCCAACATTTCCCCCCCATATCGCTATAAAATGGTTAAACGGTAAGACGTCTTGGTGATGTTTGTAATCTCAGCAGCTTGTGGTCTTTAATGAGGATTTTAGAACATAATTAGATCTCAGAAGATCCTCGGGTGATTATTTTAAAAATAAGCTCGAGAATGAAAATAAAAAACTGCAAACTCCAATGCACCATATGGCGAAAAACCCTGTACAAGCATTGTGTGGACAGACGTTTCAGGACGTTTCATGACGTTACAGGACGTTTCATGACGTTACAGGACGTTTCATGACGTTACAGGACGTTGCAGGACGTTTCAGGACGTTTCAGGCTGTTTCAGGATGTTTCATGACGTTTCAGGACGTTACAGGACGTTTTAGGCTGTTTTAGGCTGTTTCAGGACGTTGCAGGACGTTTCAGGACGTTTCAGGCTGTTTCAGGATGTTTCATGACGTTTCAGGACGTTACAGGACGTTTTAGGCTGTTTTAGGCTGTTTCAGGACGTTTCAGGACGTTTCAGGACGTTTCAGGATGTTTCAGGATGTTTCATGACGTTACAGGACGTTTCAGGACGTTTCAGGATGTTTCAGGATGTTTCATGACGTTACAGGACGTTTCAGGACGTTACAGGACGTTTCAGGACGTTTCAGGATGTTTCAGGATGTTTCATGACGTTTCAGGACGTTTCAGGATGTTTCAGGATGTTTCAGGATGTTTCATGACGTTACAGGACGTTTCAGGACGTTACAGGACGTTTCAGGAAGCCCTAAAAACATCCAGGAATCATTGATTTGTTCTTTAAAAGAGAATTAACAAAGACTAAAACAGTTAAACTGATGGGAGCCCCAGGGGTGACTGAGTGGCCCATTGAGGGCCCCATAAAGTGCACCCTTCCTTTCCCAAAACCCATAGTATACAATGGATTTGCTTTGCTCCTCATCCAAGGGCCGAGTTCAGATTGGCATTTTTCATGGAGAGTATAAGGACCATAATATCTCCCAAACTGAACTTATAAGTGTCAATGAGACCATAGGTTTGGGTTTGGAGACCCGCGGCCAATCCAGGCCGAGAAATGCGCCAGTATCCCAATAAGGTTAAAATGCTTTTGGTCCAGGAACTGTCTTGATTCTTAGGCTTTGTCACTGTCCATTCTACTCTTTTCTTTCAGCATTATAGGTGCTGGAACGCTCCTAACTTTACCAGGAAGCTTAGCCCCTCCCATCTCCCATTGGTTGGAGATGAATGCCTCACCCCTCTGTTCTGCAGTTTGACAGGCGTGGGAACAGGAGCACAAAGAGGATGCGCCGCACCCGCTAACTATCGAGAAAAACTTGATCCCTCCCTGTGTATAATCAAAGACCCCTCCCCGCTGGCCGCCATGAAAGCTATAAGGAAAATATACAGAGTCCCGCTAATTTTAAGGGTTGGTATCTTTATTATTAATAGAGCAGTAGTGACCACCCGCCATGTACTGTCTGTGAGAGTAGGGGGTCACATGTGCACTACCCCTACATCCACATAGGTATACAGACCCCTGTGATGTCATGTTTAGTGGGGGTTGGAGCATTCAGTCTCAAACCAGTCATACATTCATCATTAAACTTCATAATACCTCTGTCAGCTGAGTTTTTACTGTAGACAATCCTCTGTAAGATAAACTTATCAGCAGCACTTATCTTTCTACTCGGTCTGGGCAATCCTCTGCGGGATAAACCCTTCAGCGGCATACATCTCTCTGTACTCGCTATAGACAATCCTCTGTAAGATAAACTCTTCAGCAGCATACATCTCTCTGTACTCGCTATAGACAATCCTCTGTAAGATAAACTCTTCAGCAGCATACATCTCTCTGTACTCGCTATAGACAATCCTCTGTGATAAACCCTTCAGCTGCACTAATTCTCTACTCCTATAACAAATACTCTGTAAAGATAAACCTTCAGCAGCATACATCTCTCTGTACTCGCTATAGACAATCCTCTGTGAGATAAACCCTTCAGCACATATCTCTCTATACTTCTATAACAATCTCTGTCGAGATAAACCCTTCAGCAGTACATCTCTCTGTACTCGCTACTAGACAATCCTCTGTGGATAATACTTCAGCTGCTACATCTCTCCACTTACACAATCCTCTGTGAAATAAACCCTTCAGCAGCATCATCTGTCTTACTCAGCTATAACAATCCTCTGTGAGATAAACCCCTTAGTAGCACTGCTCTCTACTGTAACATCCTCTTGACATTAAACTCTGCAGAGTAAACCGCTGTCTAGCAGTAGCACTTCCTGGTAAATGCTTACACATCCGGGAGACAAATCCCTCGAGGGGCTCTCCTCCTTCCACCCTGGTACAATCTCTGTGAAATAAACCCTTTAGCAGCACTCATCTGTCTACTCAGTCCAAACAGTCCTCTGTGAGATGAACCCTTTAGTAGCACACCTCTCTACTGTAGACAATCCTCTGTGAGATTAACCCTGCAGCAGTAAACATCGCTGTACTCAGCAAGTGGAGACCTTGGAAATGTTTAGAACCTGAGACAAAAGTCCGCACCTGGAGGGGAATCCTCTGTTAGCCTGGGGCCTGTCCGGCCCTGGTACATTATGGAGAGCAGTACTGTGTATATGTATCAGATGGTCTCTCTTACTTTGGAGACTTGTAACAGGTGTGGGACCTCTGTCTCATTTCTGTTTTGAGACTTCATATTAAATGTGTTTCTTTCCTTTAGCAGTGTAGGAGTTAATGTCAGTTTTGTTGTAGCAAGCTCCTTAATTCTCTTTCCAGGTGTGGCTACTTTGTGATCACTCCCATCTCTTTTATATGGTCACATGTTCCAGCATTCCTTGCTGGTGATTGAACTCCATTCCTGACCTGTCTACCTTAAGTGAAGGTAGCCACTCTTAAGCAATCTAACCGTTGCTAAGCCATCTGCTTCCTAGAAGTGTGGCAGCAGCCGTGAAGTTGTCTTGTTGTTTCCCTGTCTTGTTTTTCTTCCCCTCTTGTTGTTATTAGTGCAGTGGTTGGGACTAGTTCTCCCACTAGCCATCTCATATTGAGGGTTAACATCAGGGTCAGCGAGGGACTAAGTATCCTGCTCGGCGATAGGGTGAAAGATCTGGTATAGGGACAGTACAAATACTGAGCCTCAGTGCATCATTCACACCGTTATATTCGTTGTTGTAATTAGCAGGGTGATCAGGGCACAGCCGCAGGTGAGAGCAGGAGGTGTCCTTTCCCCCGTTCCCTATGAGCAGGGCCCTCTGTTGTATTTGTCCCCATCTGTTGCTTTGTGTAGTGCGTCGGACACCGTCGGTCCGTGCGCCACTGTCACGCATTATCCTGACGCACCCCAGTCCGTGCCGTTACAATATATAGAGTGGCGACCACTTGGTGTGTTATGGCAGCTTTAACCACACCTATTAGAACCACACGTCCGATCCTGCCCACGCCGAGGTGGCACCAGTCCGGCACCTTATAAAAATGCAAGTACGCGGCTCGCCATCTATTAATACCGCCGTCCCGCTCAGGTCCTGTTACTTCAGCAAAGACGAAATTGATCTTCGTCTGTGTTGTGGAGCTCATTAGATATAAAAACATTGTGTTCTCACCTCCCCGGGGACGGCGCGCCGCAGCGTGCCTCGTTGTGGGCAAAAAAAAGAAAGAAGCGACTGGTTCTTAAACGGATGTCGCCTCATCGGAATCTGCCTCAGCGTTTAGCAGTGAATAGAAAGAAGGAGAGAAAAGAGGAGAGAAGTGATACGTGAGTCCGCGCCGCCGTTCACCGCACCGTACAGTCTCTCCGGCGCCAGCTGTGCTCAACGGTCTGCGGAGAACAAGACTCATGTTTTATAGATGAAACTTTTTCCGTGCGATATCTCGAGCGTGTATTATCACGAGGACTGAATGTGAAATGGGAATTCTGCTCTCCGGCCTCCGCGTCCCCTATATCTGGTCATACAGTCATCCATTTTCTATACTGTGACATCCATTACTCGTAACCTTGTCTGCAGAGGTCAATGGCTGCTATTACCTGAGGCCATTGGGAATTGAAGAAAGATCTACAGAGGAAGATTCCTACCGGAGGAAGGGGGGTAATAGAGGAAATTCTCCAGATACTCATCTCCATCATCATCATCATCATCATCAGACCAATGGGAGTGTAATTGAATCATTCCGTCCATTGTCCAGAATAATGAGATCTACAGAGCCAGACCGGTCAACCTACAGGTGTATCTCAATGCATTAGAATATCATCAAAAAGTTCATTTATTTCAGTAGTTCAATACATAAAGTGAAACACATACATTATATAGAGTCATTACACACAGAGGGATCTATTTCAAGTGTTTATTTCTGTAAATGTTGATGATTATGGCTTACAGCCAATGAAAACCCAAAGATCAGCATCTCAATTAAAGTAGGGTGGATGAAGGGTTAAAAACCGCACTGCCGTATTCCATGGGACATCAAAGGGTGAATATAATATTGATTTATTAATGTGTTTCAGGACTTCCAGAAATATGGCAATATGATATTGATTTGTCCTGGGGAAGGGGCCAGGGAGCCCTGAAACACATTGACTAATAAATCAATATTATCTTCACCCTGTGATGTCTGGTGGAATACAGCAGCGTGGCTTTTAACCCTTCATCCTCCCTACTCTATGCACCACGCTGGGGATTGCAGCAGCCATGATCTGCTTTTATAGTGGTTGTAACTCTCACAACCACACAAGGTGACGCCTCTGATACCTATTTAGGTCATATTTTATTTCTCAGACCCTTCATCCTCCCTACTTTAATTTTCTGAGATAATGACCTTTGGGTTTTCATTGGCTGTAAGCCATAATCATCAACATTAACAGAAATAAACACATGAAATAGAATCCTCTGTGTGTAATGACTCTATATAATAGATGGGTTTCACTTTCTGGATTGAATTACTAAAATAAATTAACTTTTTGATGATATTCTCATTCATGGAGATGCTCCTGTTTTCTTCTAAAAAAACAAACAAAGGTTGAGATCTCAGACAAAATGTTGCTGCACTATGTGGGGGTAAAGTCCACTTTTGTTTGCCTTCTTTTTCTTTTGTATGTCTGTCTATTAAGGCTGGTTTCACACTGCGGTCAGATCAGGTCAGGTCAGGTCAGGTTTTGTGTTTCAAAACCAGGAGTGACTCGAAAACCTAGAACAGGTGTCAAACTTTCAATTATACTTTTTCTCTGCAAGTTCCTCTCCTGGTTTTGAAACACAAAACCTGACCTGACCTGACCTGATCTGACCACAGAGTGAAACCAGCCTTATTCATTCATCTATCTATCTATCTATCTATCTATCTATCTATCTATCTATCTATCTATCCATCATTCCATTCATTCATCTATCCAATATTCTAGCCTTGCCTCAGTCAGTCTCAATGAATGATGCCCTGTACTCGTCTCCTACATGGCTTCTGCAGAGTATGGGGAGCGCAGTATAACGTCTGGACCTCTCGCTCCCCTACCGACCCATTGCTGACGGTTGGTAACAATGGTGCAGGAAAGCAGAGAGGTTGTGGTTTAGGCTTCTCATATCAGTGCTTCCCGTGCATCTCCGAAGGGGCCATGTTGAACATAAAGAAGGAGACGGAGGCAGGAGCAGCAGTGACTATACATAGGATATCTATAGTCCCTTTTATTGTGGGGGTGGAGGATCACTAAGTTTCTCGTGCACAGGAGAGCTTCCATCCACCCGACTGTGCAGAGAACTGCAATTGCCTCTATTTACCTGCCATACTCAAGGCGGCACTGTATGGGGGAAGCAGGATTGTGATCCTAGAGGACGGACACCTACCAGTAAAGGTTATGATGGTGATATGGCCTCTCTTTATAAGATGGGAATTGTATGATACAAGGAGCATATACTGTATATCAGTCTGGAGGGAGCTCCACCTAGTGGTGGCTGCAGTAACACTTTGTAGGGTCACACTTGCACTTGCCCTTTAATAACTGCCCTGCCTGTGCCACAATAAGTGCCCCCATTTTACTTTCCTTTCTTAAACATATTCTTTCCTTCTACTTCATTTTTAATGTTGGAGTCCACATCTTTCCATCGCGGTCATCTTCTGCAGGGTTTCCTTATGCTAAACTTGAAATATTAATGTATGACGTGTGAGAAATGTGTCCTAATGGACTGTACCCCTCCCTGTATATAGGAATAGCAGCGCACGATTAGTCGTCAGCACTCCATATCCCGCCCAGAGGCTCAGTGCGCCAGCTGCCGCTTCATTCATTTATTGCTTAATTAATTTGCTTTCTTCATCCAACACAAGCTCTTCTTGTATCAGTCACTATTGATGTGAGAAGAGACTTCAGATACACAACCTGCATATAATGGCCACTTAGTGCACCCATGCTCTCATGCAAAACCTGTAGAAAAGCTTTCTTTCTCCCATCATCCCTCAAGGTAAATCTGATTTTGGTGCATATACCAGCCTAATATGTACTGGGACTGTCCAGATTTTCCGGCTCTGTAACTTGCACTTCAGGTTTTATTCTATAGTATTCTTCCAGCACTATAAGCCCCTAGAACTTTCCTTCATCATCTTCTAAGAATGTATTCTCTACAGTTTGACAATTGCTGCAAAAATTAAAGCTTTGCCCCCATTTCCTATAGTATAGAGTCAAAAAACATCCCTTAATTTCTATTGAAAGATAAAGTTCCACCCTCCCTTCCTGTAGATACACATACGGCCCACACTTTCTATAAAGAGACAAAGACTCAATACATTTCCTGTATAGAGACAAAGATTTGACTTATTTCCTGTACAAAGACTTGTACTTTCTACAGAAAAACAACACACTTCCTGTAGAACTACAAAGACCCGCCTCCACTTCCTGTAGATCTACAAAGATCCGCCTCCACTTTCTGTATATCTACAAAGACCCGCCTCCACTTCCTGTAGATCTACAAAGACCTACCTCCACTTCCTGTAGATCTACAAAGACCTACCTCCACTTCCAGTAAAGCTACAAAGACCTGTACTTGCTACAGAAAAACAACACACTTCCTGTAGAACTACAAAGACCCGTCTTCACTTCCTGTAGATCTACAAAGACCCGCCTTCACTGCCTGTAGATCTACAAAGACCCGCCTTCACTTCCTGTAGAACTACAAAGACCCGCCTTCACTTCTTGTAGATCTACAAAGACTCACCTTCACTTCCTGTAGATCTACAAAGACCCGCCTTCACTTCCTGTAGAACTACAAAGACCCGCCTTCACTTCCTGTAGATCTACAAAGACCCACCTTCACTTCCTGTAGATCTACAAAGACCCGCCTTCAATTATTATGAAGAGTGAATCGGGCACTGACCTGCTGCAGTTTCCTTGCTGAAGTCGGCGGTAGCCCGTGGAAGAGGAGTACCTCGAAACGGTCCGTTGCACCTTTAGCACAACCCCCCCTCCCTGCACCATCTGTAATTTGATGCACCAATAAAAGCCGGAAAATTTGGACCTAATCCGTGTGCCGCTACTTTCTACAATTGCCAAAGACCCGCCCTCACTTCCTGTAGATCTACAAAGACCTACCTCCACTTCATGTAGATCTACAAAGACCCACCTCCACTTCCTGTAGAGCTGCAAAGACCTGCCTTCACTACCTGTAGATCTACAAAGACCCGCCTTCACTACCTGTAATCTACAAAGACCCGCCTACACTTCCTGTAGATCTACAAAGACCTGTCACCACTTCCTGTAGGAGACAAAGACCTGCCTCCAATTTCTGTAAATCTACAAAAATCCACCTAAACTTCCTGTTGATCTACAAAGACCTGCTCCCACTTACAGACAGACCCATCACAACTTCATATAGGGAGACAAAGTCCAGTCCCCACTTTTTATAGAGAAACAAATTATTCCCATTTACTATGGTGAGACTCTCTCTTTAATTTCTGTAGAGACAAATAACCTCCCCACTTCTTGTATAGGAACAAAGACCTACTCCCACTTCCTGTAGAGAGACAAAGATTTGCCCCACTTCCTGTAGAGAGACAAAGACCCACTCTAACAGCCTGTTGAGGGACAAAGACCCGCCCCCACTTCCTGTAGAGAGACAAAGACCTGTTCCCATGTCCTATAGAGAGACAAAGACAAGCCCCACTTCCTGTAGAGAGACAAAGACCCATCCCCACTTTCTGTAGAGTGACAAAGACTTGTCCCCACTTCCTGTTGAGTGAAAATGACCTGTCCCCACTTCCTGTAGTGACAATGGCCTGTCCCCACTTCCTGTAGAGAGACAAAGACCCATCCCCACTTCCTGTAGAGTGATAAAGACCTGTCCCCACTTCCTGTAGAGTGACAAAGACTTGTCCCCACTTCTTGTTGAGTGAAAATGACCTGTCCCCACTTCCTGTAGTGACAATGACCTGTCCCCACTTCCTGTAGAGAGACAAAGACCTGTCCCCACTTCCTGTCGAGTGACAAAGACCTGTCCCCACTTCCTGTCGAGTGACAAAGACCTGTCCCCACTTCCTGTAGAGTGACAAAGACCTGTCCCCACTTCCTGTAGAGTGACAATGACCTGTCCCCACTTCCTGTAGAGACACAAAGATCCGCCCCCACTTCCTGTAGAGAGACTTGCTCACTATTGCTTTGACGTGAGTTTTCCCTGGAGTTGGTCACCATAGTCTATCAAATATGCCCACATTGTCTGAAAGAACAGGGATGATTTAAACTTGAAAATTAAGCACAATCTCACAATCTCCCATTCTAGCCCCAGGTTATACTCCAAAGTGTCCAAGAAGCTGAGATCTGCGTTGCTCTTTGCACAGTTCCTGCAGTAAGCGGCTGTTTTAGCCGTTCTTGAAGCTCTTAGATGAAGGGATGAAATTGGGAAGCCTTCATGGCACGGGAGTCAATGGCAGTAGGTGCCACATCTGGTGCAGCTTCCAGGCTGAGACCTTACAAGAGCCAACCACCTGGATCTCTATGTGTATGCAGCAATGCCCTGACTCTAAAATCCTCATTTCCCAAACATATAGAGTGGGGTTGCTCCAACATTTTTGCTAACATGTTTAATGAGTGATACTATGCTACTCCATAAGGTTCTTCATCAGGTTGTAGGCTGGGTAGTAAACTAGGAGGACAAGGAAAGTAATGATGCCTTTTGAGATGACCATGACCAGTGAAGTGCATCCTTGACCTACTCTTGTAAGCTTCTTGTTATGGAGAGCCGAATGGTGAGACATCTTAGGAAAAAATATGCATATTAGCGTTTCCTTAAGAATTGGACTTCTCTTTGCAGAGAATTTACAGTATTTGGAAGAGAAGAGGAAGGGTCTTCTGAGTGGGGTTGTCACGTGTTGACTGCCCCACAGTCCACATGATTTGCTCTGCTGCAGTTTAAACCAAAGTTTATTTCTTTTGACTCACTTGGAGTTAATGTTGAAGCTGTAGTTGATGAATGTGTTGTGTACGGCTGTGGAGGTGGAGGTTTATCAAGTGACCACACACCTGGCCTTTAAAAGCTTCCCCTTCCTCCTGTTGACATCACTGATAGAGTTTCTCTTGCCTTTGACCAAGTAAGCTGAAGACGTCTCTGCTCTGCTGAAGATTCATTGCATACCTTTGGGAGTTTGCTTGGGAGTAGCATAGGTCTGGTTAAGGGAAAGGGTGGTGGCCTGGACTTCCTCGCCATCTGGGGTAACTCCGGGCACAGGGCTAGTCAGGGACCCTAAGTCCAGAGCCAGACTAGCTTTCCAGGTGCCCTAGCCGGTTATACCATCCAGCTTCCTTACATGAGTGACAGAGGTCTTCTTACAACAACTCCTGAAGAAGGTTAGTCTCTAGTTGGGTCACTTGTACTTGACGAAGAAGGTTTTTCTTTTAGAAGATCCTCTCATTCTCTTTGCTCTCTATTGTCTTTTTTGAAAGCCCCCAGAAGACACCAGACGTTCTTCCGTCTCTTTCAGGACTTTCATCCTTTTGTGTTTACGTCACATACACATATGTAAGGGTAAAAGTGTATATCCAAGCCATGCTTGACTCATCATCAATATCTATAGAGATGCGGAGCGCTGCAGTCAAGGGTCACCTATTAATAATCCCGTATAATACGTTCCTCTGAATGCAGGAACTTTGAAGAGTAATTCTGTATATAGATTCTCGGCGTATGACTCAATGTAGGATTTACTGATGTAAATTAGACTCCACATATTCCTGTTATACTGTGTGTCAGGGTATACCAGCCGAAAGAAAGATCTGTAGTGCCAGCTGCTAAGTGAACGTAGAAATGCCATAGAAACGTAGCTTCTAGTTATATCTAGTAATAGAATGCAGAAACTACACATAATATCATCCTTTTACTAATAAATCATCTATTTATGTCATATACTGTATATCCACCCCATATCTGTCCTACCAGTCACTTATTTCTTATCTATCTATCTATCTATCTATCTATCTATCTATCTATAGTTCGTTCGTTCGTTCGTTTGTTTGTTCATTCGTTCCTTATCTATGTCCCATAAACGGGCTGGATGCAATGGGGCATTGACGAATTGTCTGTACAGTATGCAATCAAGTTCTTGCAGCAGACAGATGGTTAACAGCAGAGACGTACAGTATCCACTTAGGAAGCTTACAGCAAATTATTAATAGCAGGAATGTACAGAATGCAATCAGGAACTTGCACCAGGCAGATGGTTAATAGCAAAGACCTACAAGTATGCAGTCAGGACCTTGCTGTAGATAGATGGTTAATCAAAAGAGAAAAAGCTGGGCACCACTACTACTCAGCTACCGACACAGTGTGTAGTATGTACATACTGCCAATCCGCCGTTACAGGGGTCATGCCAGCTGCTGAGTTGCAGCGCTTCAGATATAGAGTAAATGCATCATAACCGCGATAAGAAAGAACAAGCGGCACTCACTGGAACGTGGATTGGGGTACTTTTATTGTTCGGCGTGGGTTACAGCATGTGCAGGATGGGGAGTGGGAGTAGAGGAGGAAAGCAGGCCATTTTGTGCCCGTGTGGCGCTTCAATGGGTCTAATACCTTCTGTTCAAGTCCTTTGTTACCAAGGACTGTGGACACTTCTTCCGTGTCGCAATCATAGAAGAACGTCTCCACATCTTCCCTTCCTGCTAAAAGTCCGATACAATTACTCCTTGGCGTCCCACAGGCAGATGCACCTGCCTCCATTTTGCAGCTTAAATTGCGGGTACGGTACTTAACAGTTTTGTGTGCACAACAGCACAAGTATAAGTCCAGATACAGAGTTCATCAAACCCATTGCGGCCCGTTGGACCCGTTGAAGCGCTACAAGGACGTGAAACGGCCTTCCGTCATTTGCTGCTCCTACTCCCCCTCCCTGCACATGCTGTAACCCGCTCCGATCAGTAAAGATGACCCTATCCACACTCCGGTGAGTGCCTCTCGTTCTTTCTTATCGTGGTTTAGACACATGGTTAATAGCAGAGATGTACAGTATTCAACCAGGAACTTTCATCAGACAGTTAATAATAGCTGGGATGTTCAGTATGTAATTAATAACTTGCAGACAGATGGTTAATAGCAAGGACATATTATGAAATCAGAAGCTTGCAGCAGACAGATGGTTAATAGCAGGGACATAAACTATCAGGAACTTGCAAATAACAGATGTTTAATAGCAGAGATATCTGCCAGCTCAGATGGAGCCGGTCGTAGGTGAAAGAAGCAAGGCCAATGGATGAATCTATCTATCTATCTATCTATCTATCTATCTAAACTATCTATCTATCTATCTATCTATCTCCCAATCCCCCCCTCTTCCACTCTCCAACCAGTATTTTCATACTTTCTTTTATTCCAGAGGTGTCAGCACATTGTAGAATATAATAGTTACCGTATTTAGCGTTGATGTAAACAAAACGTTCCCAATAATCCATTATCGTATTGTTACAAACAATGAATGATAAATTATTGATAGCGAAAAAGAAAACAAACCTCAGCCCCAGATCCAATTCTGGCATTAACACGACACCTGGTATTCATTCATCAGCTGCAGTCTCTATGAGATATGTGAGAAAACTTAAAGGGGATAGTCCTTCTTGCTATGATTTTAGGGGGTTGACTGCTTTGGATACTCCTTTTTTTTGGTAGGAGAAAAATAAAATTAGCTGATCACAAGGCATCTTCCTGCTGGGACCCTAAGAGATCAGCTGTGATCAGTGCAGGATCTCTAAAAGAGGTGTTAAGTTTCCCTGCAGCGCCTCCAGAGGTGGAATAGAGCATTACAATGTTCTGTGTGGAGCTGGCAAGTTGATCTGTTTTTTGGGAATCTTTGGGAAGTCTTAAGAAGCTCACCCTTCTCTATGTGCCCACATCATGGAAGATGTTCACTCTGCGCGGACCCTGTCTTTTAGCCAGAAGAGTGGCCACTCTGACGATCTTCATCCATCCACATATGATATGAGTAGCTGTCCCCTTGGATGACCACAGGCACAATATGGGGCAGTCAGCTGATCCAGTATTTTAAAGAGGTTATCTTTACTGAAACAAGACGATCTTTCACTGGATTCTTTAATTTCAGCAGAACCTCCTCCATTGGCAGCTGCTCCTTTGATTCTGGTATAGTTTATATTTCTGTGCCCACACTTAAGCCCCCGTAACAAAGGTGCAAGTTTTACATTCAACCAACTGGGCGTGTACCATACAACTTCTCTGTGGGTGCGGCCGTGTTATAATTGGCCATTGTCAAAGGAAAAAGAAAACGCCCACATACAAGTTTTTAGTCTACGCCCAGTTGGCTGAAGGGAAAATGTGCATATTGAGCACTCTTTGCTTTATTACCAGGGGCATAAATTTAGAATGGAGGGGGACAGAAAAAAAATGTTCTCAAATCAGTGGAAATTGGAAGTAGGTGTCACGATCCCTAATGAAGCACGTCTAGAACACTATTGTAATTATGCTGTTATTGAAGGTGTGCTAAGCTGTCAGTATGCTGATTTTCAGAGCTGTCCTAGGAGGGTTTGGGTTGCTCAGGTGTTCCATCTTCCTAGTGATTGCTCTGTTATTTAGCTGAGCAGTCTCTCCCAAAATGCTGCCAGACATACATTCTGTGTGCTCTGATTTCTGTTATCTGACACGGGTTGTTGCTTGATTAATCTTGTGTGTGTTCCCTGTATTTGTTATTATTCTCCTGGCATTTTTACCACTGGACTATTACCTGTTTACGCCTCTATTTCATCCCTGAATCCTCATTGTGATCTGGAAATCCTAATGTAGAAAAATAAGATTAGCGGCTACTGTGGGCTCTCAAAAAACAGCAGACCAATGTTAAGTGTAGAAATGAAACGTCTTCATTCCCAACCACACCTCCATTTTCATCCCAGCCCTCACCCACCTCTTCAACATATCACTTACCACTGGCACCTTCCCCTCGGCCTTCAAACACGCCCTAATCACGCCCATCCTTAAAAAACCCTCACTCTACGCCACCTCGGCCCCATATCTCTTCTCCCATTCGCTTCTAAGCTACTTGAACAATACGTCCACTCCGATCTGTCCTCTCACCTCTCCTCCTGCTCCCACTTCGACCGCCTACAGTCCGGCTTCCGACCCCTTCATTCCACCGAAACAGCCCTGACCAAAGTCACCAACGACCTACTGACCGCCAAGAACAAACGCCACTACTCCATCCTCCTCCTCCTCGATCTGTCTGCCGCTTTCGACACGGTTGACCACTCCCTTCTTCTTCGGATCCTGGAATCCCTCGGCATCACCCACCTTGCCCTCTCTTGGATCTCCTCACACCTACCGGACCGGACCTTCAGCGTCTCCCACTCTCACACATCCTCCTCACCCTACCCCCTTTCTGTCGGAGTCCCCCTAGGTTCGGTCCTGGGACCCCTACTTTTCTCCATATACACTCTCGGCCTAAGGCAACTCATTGAGTCCCACGGCCTCCAGTACCACCTCTATGCAGACGACACACAAATCTACCTGTCTGGCCCCGACATCACCTCCCTACTCTCCAAAATCCCACAATGCCTTTCCGCCATCTCATCTTTCTTCTCTGCTCGCTTCCTTAAACTCAACATGGACAAAACTGAATTCATAGTCTTCCCCCAAGACATTCCCCCCCATTTCCCAACCTATCCATCTGCGTCAACGACTGCACCCTCTCCCCCGTCCCCCAAGCCAAGTGCCTCAGGGTAATCCTTGACTCCTCCCTCTCCTTCAAGCCCCACATCGAGGCCCTCACCACATCCCTCCGGCTCCAGATTAAGAACATCTCACGGATCCGCTCCTTCCTTACCGACGACTTCTAAAACACTCATTCATGCTCTTATCATCTCCCGCCTTGACTACTGCAACCTCCTTCTCACTGGCCTCCCGGATAACTCCCTCACACCTCGCCAATCTATCCTCAGTTCCGCTGCCCGACTAATCCACCTGTCGTCCCGCTACTCCCATGTCTCCCCCCTCTGCCAAGCCCTTCACTGGCTCCCCGCCTCCAAGAGATCCCAGTTCAAAACACTAAGCATGGCGTACAAAGCAATACACAACCTGTCCCCACCATACATCTCCAACCTGGTCTCCCGATACCTACCCTCACGCAACCCCCTTTCATCCCAAAAACTCCTCCTCTGCTCCCCCCTCATCTCCTCTTCGCACAACCGCGTCCAGGACTTCTCCCGGGCTTCTGTCATACTCTGGAACTCCCTGCCCGAACATGTCAGACACTCTCCGACCCTGAGAAGCTTCAAGTGTCATCTGAAGACTCACCTATTCTGTCAAGCCTACAACCTGCCATGAGACCCAGGCGACCGCCCCATACCTGACATTCCCCCATCCTACTGTATCCTAACCAACCCCTCTTAGACTGTGAGCCCTCGTGGACAGGGTCCCCTCCCCTCCTGTACCTGTACGTCCCGATCGTCTAGATTTAGTGTACTTGTGCTTGTCTCCCTTATTCTCATGTAAAGCGCAATGGAACCTAATGGCGCTATATAAATAAATAATAATAATAAAATACCCCTAAAAGTATCTCTAGAAGTTCTTCACTAGTGCAGGATCAACTTCTTTTTCAATAGGTAAGAAATTCCTTTCCTTTCTTCTACATGGCACATTACTGACCCCCCCGACCTCCCTTCACTGCGTTGGTGTCTCCCACGCACAGATTTACAGTAGTCACCACCCCAGCGATCATTAGACTTACGACCTACGTGTCAGCCAAGCGATTTTCATCCTTCACTTTGGCGTGATTTGTAAAGCGAGCGGCTCCACAAGAGTGGATTGTTTTATAAGGAACCCGGTCGTCATCCCTGGCATAGCTGGCACTGCTCACCTCAGGCGGCTCTGTAACTCTGCAGACTATAAAGTGAAGGGTTCGACAATAAAGAGAATTATTATGTCACATTTCTTATTATGTTGTCAATCTGCCTGTCCCTGTGGAAGGAGACAATTGGTATACGGAATGAGGACAAGTAAATACTAGCTAACAACCCATAATGAAGTCTTTTAAAGAACACCTGGTGCATGCCTGCAATATGTCATATTTTTTTAGCTAGTGTAAATGCCGCTGGTCTCCTGAATCCGGCGATGTTCTTCTTTTCTTAGTGCGCCTCTCTGTTCCTGAGATATGACCTCCTCTTCCCTGAATATTAAAATAGTCTTCCCATTGGATGGGACCATCAAGAACATGCCCATGAAGAGCAGTTGATGACCACACCCACTTGACTTAAAAGAGTACATTTGCATACTGGTTAGAGGAGGTCATATCTCAAGAACAGAGAGGCGCAGGAACACAAGAAAAACATCGCCGGATTCAGGAGAACAGCGCCGTTTACATTGGGTTAAAAAAATTACATATTTATGACTAATCACAGGTGCCCTTTAATACACATATAATCAAAGTAATTTGTTATTGAGCAAAAATGACTCAGACCTTTTAACGTGTGCTGCCAATGCCATTATGTAACTATAATTACATTCCGTGGTTGTCATAAACTCAGGCCTTTAGTTTTAGAGAAGATTGCAACCCCAAATCAGTACAGTATTATATCAGTACCCCATATAGTACAGTACAAATAGAATGTGATTTAATGATGGAGATAAGCATGTGTCCCCTGCAGATAAAACAAAAAAAAAGTATGCACTACCCTCTGATACTTGCATTCTCTCAATGACTGCATTTAAATATATAAAGAAAAGTATGCCGTATCTAAGGGTCCCTTTAAAGGGAATGTCTATTATTAACAGACGTAGGCTAGGATCAATTAATAAATATATTTTTATGGCAGTTCCATTTATACTTTTCTAATACAGAGCTCCAAATTCCCTGGTTTGGCTAGTTTAGTAATAAAATGTTAACTACCAGCAGCCACCACTAGAGGGAGCTTATTAAAACTGTATGCAGTGAGCGCCCTCTAGTGGTGGCCACAGATAATCAGAAATTTAACGATGCTAAATAAATTCAATGGACGTCCTTAAACTGCACAGAAGTCGGTGGTCCTCCAAATCGGATTAGTTTTGCAATTATGTGATTATATTTTTTTCCTATGTCATTTCTTCTTTAGGAGTCAGGATAACAGTGACAAACTCTGTCCTGTCAATGTCTCCAAAAAGTGTATAAAGGAAAGTTATTACACCTGTGGTTATTTAGAGATGAATGTTGCAGTCCTGGTAAGACAGATAAGTCAGAGCGGAGACTGTGGCGGCAGAAAATAATTCAGTGCGGACACATGGGTGGCAACAATTTTGCTGATAAGTGCAATATTTCCTACATATTTTACTACAGGCAGACACTGTTTCGGGTGTCCAGTCCATACGAAGGTATTTATAGCAGTATTTGAGGAGGATAATCATCTGAAAGCCGCAGAAATAATTTAAGATTTGGCCACAAAGTCCTAAATAGTTTTCTAATGTGGGACATCAGTGGTTAAAGTGAAGCTGCAGGCTCTAGATGGTCTTAGAATTTCCTAATATACCATTAAAGGAGTTGTCCACCTTTGTAGACATTTTTTTTACATAAATGCATGTGTTTGTGGGTAAAAAGTTGCCTTCTACAGACTCTGCATTGTACTGTCTATTGCTGACTGCAGAAGGAGTTAACTTAGGATCCATCAGTGAGCTCATTCTGCTGATCTGTCACACACAGAGATATATTGCTTTCAATTCACTGGTTGCAGTGAAATCATGGACACATTGTTCCATTTTGTTGCCGTGTACAAATGTAACAATGTGTCCATGATTTCACTGCAACCATTGAATTGCAAGCAATATATCTCTGTGTGTGACGGTGCCTTTACTGTTCTACTGGGATAATTTGTTACTCTTTTATCTATCTTTTTCTGAGAAAAAAAAAGTATAAACAGAAAAGTTATAACAATCTCTACAGGTGATCAATGGGGTTTAGATCCGGACTCATTACTGACACTTCAAACTTCTCCAGCGCTTTGTTTCCATCCATTTCTGGGGCTTCTTGATATCTGGGGTCCTTGTCCTGCCAGAAGACCCCTGACCTAGGACGCACAC
The DNA here is from genome assembly GCA_033576535.1 of Allobates femoralis. NCBI lineage: Eukaryota > Metazoa > Chordata > Amphibia > Anura > Aromobatidae > Allobates > Allobates femoralis. Next base: position 222,624,758 of record JARQOC010000011.1, on the reverse strand, counting down.
CCAGTTTTCTGACACTGGGCTCTGCATTGCCACCCAAAATCCTTTTGTAATCTTCAGATTTCATGATTTCTTCCACACAGTCAGGACCCCCAATGCAGGAGGCAGCAAAGTGATCCAAAACATCTCTGACCTCCCACATATGTGACTATAGGTCCTGTGCTCTTTTCTCTGACCTCCCACATATGTGACTATAGGTCCTGTGCTCTTTTCTCTGATCTCCCCCATATGTGACTGTACTTCTTGTGCTCGTTTCTCTGACCTCCCCTGTATGTGACTATAGTTGATGATTTCTTTTCTCTGACCTCCCCCATATGTGACTGTAGGTCCTGTGCTCTTCTCTCTGACCTCCCCCATATGTGACTGTAGGTCCTGTGCTCTTTTCTCTGACCTCCCCCATATGTGACTGTAGGTCCTGTGCTCTTTTCTCTGACCTCCCCCATATGTGACTGTAGATCCTGTGATCTTTTCTTTGACCTCCCCCATATGTGACTGTAGGTCCTGTGCTCTTTTCTTTGACCTCCCCCATGTGTTACTGTAGGTCATGTGCCCTTTTCTCTGACCTCCACCATATGTGACTGTAGGTCCTGTGCTCTTTTCTCTGACCTCCCCCATATGTGACTGTAGGTCATGTGCCCTTTTCTCTGACCTCCCCCATATGTGACTGTAGGTCCTGTGCTCTTTTCTCTGACCTCCCCCATATGTGACTGTAGGTCCTGTGCCCTTTTCTCTGACCTCCCCCCATATGTGACTGTAGGTCTTGTGTTCTTTTCTCTGACCTCCCCCATATGTGACCTTAGGTCCTGTGGTCTTTTCTCTGACCTCCCCCATATGTGACTGTAGGTCTTGTGCTCTTTTCTTGTCTCCCCCATATGTGACTGTAGGTCCTGTGCTCTTTTCTCTGACCTCTGCCACATGTGACTGTAGGTCTTGTGCTCTTTTCTCTGACCTCCCCCATATGTGACTGTAGGTCTTGTGCTCTTTTCTTGTCTCCCCCATATGTGACTGTAGGTCCTGTGCTCTTTTCTCTGACCTCTGCCACATGTGACTGTAGGTCCTGTGCTCTTTTCTCTGACCTCCCCCATATGTGACTGTAGGTCTTGTGCTCTTTTCTTGTCTCCCCCATATGTGACTGTAGGTCCTGTGCTCTTTTCTCTGACCTCTGCCACATGTGACTGTAGGTCCTGTGCTCTTTTCTCTGACCTCCCCCATATGTGACTGTAGGTCCTGTGCTCTTTTCTCTGACCTCCCCCATATGTGGCTGTAGGTCTTGTGTTCTTTTCTCTGACCTTCCCCATATGTGACTGGTGGTCCTGTGCTCTTTTCGTTGTCGGCCTCATTTCATTTTCAGGGGAACAGAATGATTTGCTTTGCCAAAAAAACTCTTTATCTTGTTACATCTGTCCACATGATGCTTTTGCGGAAGCATTTTGGCTTCCGTACATTTTGGCTTTTTTCTCTCTGTGTCAGCAGTGGGGCCTCCTGGGTCTCCATAGCTTTTCATTTCATTCACATGTGGACAGATAGTTCATAATGACACTGATGCCCCCCTGAGTCAGCAGGACGGCTTGAATTTCTTTGAGGCTTATACACTATCCGGACTATCCTGCCTTACAACCTTTCAGCAATTTCCAAGGAGATTGACTATAGTGCCATGGGTTGTAAACGTCTTGATTACCGGTATGTTGCTGACCATGGACAAAGGAACATCAGATCTCAGGAGATGGACTTGTAACCCTGAGATTGTTGATATTTTTTCAGAAGTTTTGGTTCTCAAGTCTTCAGACAGTTGTCTTCTCCATGTTTAGTGTGGCACACACAGATACACACTGCAACGATTGAGGCAACTTCTCTCCTTTTAAATGAGCGTATAGATTGTTGAATTTGGGGGTCTTAATGGAATATAATGCCATACAGTTGTATAGTTAATATTAACCACCGTCTTATCGTTAGCTCCAGCGAAAAACAATGCAAAAATTAAGTGACAAAAAGTAGCAAAGGAATTAGAAAGTTAAACAACTTACTTTATTTAATAATACATTTAAAACTGCAGAAACAGGGTGGTGGCAAGCCCGCCTAATCTAATAGTAGGAGCATGAGTAACAGGCTGGGTACTCTGCATCACACGTGTTGCCTGGCATCCTATGGAAACTTCATTCTGTATGTGCATATAAAGTACCACCAATCACCCCCTCCATGATACGGTAGGCTGAGTCGTAGGAGCGTTGGTATCTGGCACCTGTGTTTCCTGTTCCTTTATCATTGGGGCCTGGTATATCCTGCTAAGTGCATTTTGTATTAGACCTTATGGCTGTTTATGGTGTGGTGGCAAGTCTGTTGGCCCGTTTCGACCAACCCCCGGTTTTAATAATATGCTTGTAACAAAAGAAAACACTTCCTATTAAAAGCGAAAAGCCACACCCAAGTTAATTGCATTATAAATAATTCGTATAAAAATGCACAAAGTGACAAAAGGAATAAATATACATGAGATCAGTTTGATAATTCATGCCTAGAGTTTGTCTAGAGCTTGCTTTTAAAATCCCAAAAGCTTTGTTAGTCAACAGCAATTTTCTCCAATTTCCACCTCCTCTTGGCTTATTAACTCTCTCAGTCCGAAAGAAGAGAAAGAAGCCAAATAGCATTGGTGCACCCGTATGAAATGTTTGGCTCGCCGAGAAGACTTACCTTTAATAATATCGGGAACATGTTTGGAAATACGTTATTCAAAAAGGTTGTCAACTACTTTCACATTGATGACTTGTCCATATGAGAGGTCATGAATGTCTGGTCGGCAGCCCGCCCCTCGCTGATCAGCTGTTTTTGGTATCAGCGGCAGTACCAGGTGGCCAGAAACACTCAGTTCCGGAACTGCACCGTGTTCTAATAGTGGCCGCAGCTGCGTACTGCACATCCTCCTTCCATTAATTTGAAACGTCTCCCCAGAAAAATAAATCCAGGAAAGCCATGTGAGAGGTTGACATAGAATGTGGAAAATGCAAATTGAGAGAATTATCATTGATGTAGTTTCACAAAATTAGTAACTGTTAAATAAATTAATTGTTCCACTAGGTCACCAAATAATTAATAGATCATCAATAAAACCACCATACCAACATACCAAAATATAGAATAACAAAAATGATTTAACACTGAAAACATAAAATGTTGTTCCCACCTGCCATATACAGCACGGCCAAAGACGGGGTAAATTCTGACCCCCATACAGATCACTGAACATGGAAAAATTATGACTTAATAAAAAATCAATTGCTGATCCGATAAAATGCTGCAAATCCATAGAAAAAGTGCTGTATGTGGCTAGATGAAACTCAATTTCAGTTATTGCCAAGTCATGAGGAACGCATGAATATAGATTGACAATATCATAGGAACGAAAAGACGACATTGGCTCCACCTGAAATCATCAAAGGAAGACAAAACGTCAGTTCTGTCTTTTAAGAAACCGGGGATTCTGCCCGTAAGCAGTTGTCAAAAAAACATTTATCCAGGCAGTGAGTCTGCGGGGGCACTGAATGCCCAAAATGATGGATCTAAGAGGAGGTGGAAATAAATCCTTATGAACTTTAGGGATGCCTTGGAATACTCCAGTGATTGGATGGTGAGGAAATACATTTTTTGATTGTCAGATAGAACACCTAATTTACTTCCCTCTTCCCATAATGTTTTGAGACCATTTGAAAGTTTCAGTGTGGGATCCGACAAAAGCTTCCGATATGTATTTTCCAGTATGTCATAGAATAAATTACGGTAGAGTCCAAAATCGCCATGGATCACCAAGAATCCACCTTTGTCTGAGGCACAAATAACAAGATTTGTATTACGCTTTAATAAAAAAAATTGCATGAAATTGTGTATTTGGAAGCTTATAATAATGACTGGGTTGCTCTACGGCAGGGGTCTCAAACATGCGGCCCCTGGGGCTTCACTATGCGGCCCGCGGCACCTTGGACAACTTAATGATGCATCACCCCAGTGCAGGGGGCCTCTGCAGTCCCCGCTGTGTGATGAGTTCTCTCCGCGGCACTAACAAGCTCTGCCACTCAGGAAGACAATGCAAGCTGCCAGCCAATGAGAGGCCCGCAGCTGATGGCAGAATATGATGTCACATGCGGGCCTCTGGCTGGCAGATTGCATTGATCTTGCTGAGCAACAGAGCTTGTCTGAGCGGAGGCTGAAGGAAGTCATAGCACAGCGGAGGCCGGAAGTCAGCACAGCGGGGACCGCGGCGGCCCCCTGCACTGGAGTGATGCATCATTTAAGTGAGAAAAGGGTGAGAGGGTGTGTGTGTGAGGGTGTGAGTATGTGTGTATAAAAAAGTGTGTATGAGGTGTGTGTGAGTTTGTGTGTGTATGAGAAGGATGTGTGTGTGTGTATGTCTGAGAGAGAGAGTATATGTGTGTGTGTGTGGGTTTATGTGTGAGGGTGTGTGCGAGTGTGAATGAGTGTGTATGTGAGTGTGTAAAAAGAAGGTAAAACAAGATGGGGGGCATCACTATAAAAGTAGATCAGGATGGGGGACATGCCTAGAAAAGGGGATCAGGAGAGGGGACATCAGTACAAAAGGGGACCAGGATGCGGGACCTAACTGCAAAAGGGGTCCAGGATGGGGGACATCACTACTAAATGGGATTGGGATGGGGGATATCACAAAAAAATGGGATCAGGATGGGGGACATCAGTAGAAAAGGGGATCAGGATGGGGGACATTACTAGAAAAATGGATCAGGATGGAGGACATCACTAGAAAAAGGGATCAGGATGGGGGACATCACTAGAAAAAGAAGTCAGGATGGGGTTCATCACTAGAAAAAGAGATGAGGATGGGGGACATCACTAGAAAAATGGATCAGGATGGGGAACATCAGTAGAAAAGGGGATCAGGATGGGGGACATCACTAGAAAAAGGGATCAGGATGGGGTTCATCACTAGAAAAATGGATCAGGATGGGGAACATCAGTAGAAAAGGATCAGGATGGGGGACATCACTAGAAAAGGGGATCAGGATGGGGGACATCACTAGAAAAGGGGATCAGGATGGGGAACATCAGTAGAAAAGGGGATCAGGATGGGGATCATCACTAGAAAAAGGGATCAGGATGGGGGACATCACTAGAAAAGGGGATCAGGATGGGGGAAATCAGTAGAAAAGGACATTACGAAAGGATGGGGGACATTACTACAAGAATGGGATCAGGATTTGTACTTTACTACCTTGAGCAAAAAATTCTGTTATTACTAAAAATATCACTTAGTCCTACAAGGAATGCGGCCCCCGATATAAATGTTTTTCTATGTGTGGCCCGCCAACCCAGCCGAGTTTGAGACCCCTGCTCTACGGTGATAATTTGTAATAATATCCACTAAATCTCTCTCAATCTCTCAAATAAATAGATACTCTAGATTGCAAGAGATAACATTCTGGATATTTTGGAAAGGTGCCAGCAATTTTGTTTGGCCAATTTTTGGGGTTTTGTGTGAAATTTTGTCCAATTCGCCTATTTTCTTAGTTTTTTTTTGTGTTTTTGCAATAAAGGAAATAAAACTGTATAACAACACATGTGTAATTGTAATAATTTTGTGGGAGAAATGTCTTTTTCTGGAACAATTTAAACAGCCATGACTGTATTTATATACTGTAACTACCAAGTTTTGTTTAATTGTATTGATCTGAAGAACCATATTAGGCTGCTTTCACATCAACGGTATTGCAATTTCGGGGTAGATCCGGCAGATGTCGCCGCACCTGCCGGATCTACCGCGTATTGGCCGACTTGCGGCACCGATCTAGCAAGCTCCATTCATTCTCTATGGGGTCTGCGATTGGGTGCGGTATTGCCGAATCAGGCACTTGCGGCACCGCAAAAAACCTTGCTAGCAGCGGCTTTTTTTTGCGCGGCTGCAATTGCCAGATCTGCCAGATTGGGCAATACTGCACCCGACCCATGAGCCCATAGAGAATGAATGGAGCTTACCGGATCGGTGCCACAAGCCGGCCGTTACGCGATAGATCCGGCAGGTGCGGCGACATCTGCAGGATCTACCGCAACATTGCAATACCGCTGATGTGAAAGGGGCTTTAGAAGGTAATTTTTACCACACAATGCCGCAGAAATGAAATCCAAAAAAAAGAATTACTTTGTTTTTGTCTTTTTTTTCACTACTTCGCCTCACTTGAAGATTTTTTTCTTATCACGGCATGATATATGGTAATAAAAAGAATGGTGCAGTAGCGTAGCTAGCGGGGGGGCGACCGCCCCGGGCCCCCACCGGCATGAGGGGCCCATTGCCCGCCCCCTGGGGGGGCCCCGTGCTGGCAGGCGGCAGCCACGCGGCTGGAGAGGAGGGAGGACGGGACGGGACTTCCTGTCTCCTGCAGCTCTGCCCGCCCCTCCTCTCCTCCTAGAGCAGACGCACGGCTGGCGGCCGCGGTGAGTTTTCCTTTCCCCCCCCATCCCCCCGGTCCTCCTATCTCACTACCAGCAATCCCCCCCCCCTCCACACATCTCTCTAACAGAACCCCTTCCCCCTCGGTTCTCACATGGGGGCCTGGGTGGTGATCTCGCCCCAGGGCCCGGAGCAGGCCAGCTACGCCACTGGAATGGTGTCATTCAAAATTAAAACCGTAACCTGCCCAAAAATGTCAATGTAGACATTTTTCATCCTCATAAATTGGTAAAATTGTAAGGTGTTTTTAACAACAAGCAAATTTGCAGTTTATCTCTTGTTAAAAATCCTCTCCGTTCTCAGGGGACTTTATATGTATTTTTTTACGGCTTGTTGCCTAGGTTACCGCCGGTGGCGTAACCTGAAGCTCATGGGCCCCGATGCGAAACCTCCAACAGGGCCACCAATTATTGCAAATCTTTAATATCTAAAGTCTTTAGGGCAAAGGCACTTTTGGGGGCCCCTAGGCTCCAGAACCCGGGTGCGGTTGCAACCCCCTCTACCTATTGTAGTTACACCCCTGGTTACCGGTTACCTCTGCAGTCTATCAGAAGTGGCCGGTCACCTAGGCTTACATTTTATGGATACACTATCTGTCCCGTTAATGGATAAGAACACAGCCTTTCCCCACACCTGTAATGTGGGCTCATCTCCCTCGTAGCGCTACCATAGGGGCAAATACAGCATTACACAGCCTGTTGAAATCAGCCGGTCAGCCATATGTTCTGTCTGTTGCTTTTACAGCTTTACAAGGTTGTAAATATGTAACCCTTTCTTTATTACCTCAGAGTTTTTCTAATTTTACTTCATGGAGAGAGTGTTGACTATAAGTTTGTGCGATATAGTAGGGCAGCCATCTTGTCCTCAGCGCTCCTCATGTTGTCTTGGTAACAGTAAATTGTCCTGGTTGCTCTAGCACCCTTTTGACAGATTGCATCTTAGATTGCCCTGACAGAACGCTTGTTTGAAGGAACAATAACCTATTTCCACAAACCCCATGGCGCCACGTAAATAAGAAAAATTGTTTCTTCCTTCTGCATTGATCAAATCATGCTTCCTTTCCATAAAGCATCATCGAACCCCCGCGTCGTCCCTGAACCTGCGTATTGTTATTTCTGAAGGCTATGATGGCCTGGGAGATCACCTATAGAGAATAATATAGGGTAAACTAGTGTTAAGTTGACGTTTTCTAGCCTGCAGGCCTACATTGCTTACAAACCTGACAGAAAATGGCCTCCATTTTTTCAATTATCCAATGTTATTTTTAACCCTTGGCTTCCATTATACTCAAAATTGCCCAAAGGGACCTGCGTATTGTTATTACTGAAGGCTATGCCGACCCTGGAGAGAAAATATAGAGAATAATATAGGGTAACCCTGTGTAAAGTTGACATTTTCAAGCTTAAAGGCCTACGTTGCTTACAAATCTGACAGAAAATGTCCTCCATTTTTCAATTATTCAATGTTATTGTTACCCTCGGCTTCCATTATACTGAAAATTGTCCAAAGGGACCTGCATATTGTTATTACTAAAGGCTACGCCGACCCTGGAGAGAAAATATAGAGAACAATATAGGGTAACCCTGTGTAAAGTTGACATTTTCTAGCCTAAAGGCCTATAATTCCTACAAATCTGACAGAAAATGGCCTCCATTTTTCAATAACCCAATATTATTTTTACCCTTGGCTTCCATTATGCTCAAAATTGCTCAAAGAAACTTGTGTATTATTACTAAAACCTACAACGACTCTGGAGAATACCTATAGAGAATACCGTAATATCGGGTAACCATGTGTAAAGTTGACATTTTTTAGCTTTCAGGCCTACAACTCTGACAGAAAATGGCCTCCATTTTTCATCTATCAAATGTTATTTTTAACCCTTGGCTTCCAATATACTCACAATTTCCCAAAGGGACTTGTGTATTGTTACTACTGAAGGCTATGCCAACCCTACAAAGCACCTATGGAAAGTAATATAGGGTAACCATGTGGTAAATTGACATTGTCTAACCTACAGGCCTACAAATCTGACAGAAAATGGCCTCCATTTTTCAATTATCCAATATTATTTTAACCCTTGGCTTCCATTATTCCCAAAATTGACCAAAGGGACCTGTGTAATGTTATTACTGAAGGCTACTCTGACCCTGGAGAGCACCTATAGAGAACAATATAGGGTAACCATGTGTAAAGTTAACATTTTCTAGCCTGCATGTCTACAAATCTGACAGAAAATGGCCTCCATTTTTCAGTTATCCAATGTTATTTTAGCCATTGGTGCCAATTTGGAACATTTATTTTTCCATTTTGTCTGCAGTTTTTTTTGTTGTGGGCCTATATGGAGATATATTGTCCCTCAGAGGTTCCATAAACCCCATTAATATAAATAGAAAGCTGTATTTTTGCAATGATATGGATGGTAGATAATTGTGAATGGACCTTTGCTCTAATTAACCATCCCAGCCTTATTACTTTCACTGAGAGCCCTTAATATATCCTCTTAAAGGGGAGCAGTGACCTGGTCAAAAGAGGAAAGCTTTTTCTCTAATTTTATTGGCCCTGCTCCCCTAATTATGCTTTTTTTAGTGTTTTTCAAATCCACCTTATTGTTCCATAGATATGGGCCTTTTTTGTTAAATGCTAATTTTTATAGTCTTAGCTAAGAGGGCGTGGCTAACAGGGGAATAATGCAGATTAGCATGAAGACACACCCCTTGATAAAGACCACCACTATGATGTCTAAATAAAAAGGGCCATATATCTGGATCCGTATGGTGGATTTTAGAAAAACAAAAAACGTAATACTCAGGGGAGCGGCGGGTATAGAACAATAGAAAAAACTGGGCACTTTGAACCTGGTTAAAGGTCCCCTTTAAGTAGCCATTTTGCATACCTATATTTTCAATCTCCTTCCCCCTGGTTTCATTTTTTCCTATCCCCCAGAATGAGCAACTTCTGTACAATTTCTTTTGCTTTCTTGTCATCTGATTAGAGCTTTGATGTTTTTCTTGTGATTTCAGAAAATAGTGTCTGATATCAGAGTCTGGCGCTTGTATTTCTTCCCTCAGAATGATGATGACTCCTTTTTTCCCATTATCATGAGCTGTATTTTATTTTTTTTGTACTTCTTGACGCCTGCTGTCATCGAGCCTCTTAATTAATAAGCCTGCGCCTCGTGATACCGCTTCTCTGTATGAATAGGTGCGACTCTGATTCTAAATAATTTATAGCGCCGGAGACGACTAAAGTTTGCTGAGATGGGGAGCGGTGACTTGTAAACCAAACGCCTGGCAAGAAGCGCGGAGATAACACATATAATGTCTGCAGTTAGGATAGTATCGAGCAGGGCTGTGGAGTCAGGAAGCCAAACATCTGACTCTGACTCCTCAATCTCCCTGAATCTGAATCCAACTCCATGACTCCGACTCCATAACCAAGTCAGTAAGCCACATATCCGACTCCGACTCCTCAATTTCCCTGAATCCAACTCTGACTCCATCCAAAATGGGCACTGACTCTGACTCCACAACTCCGACTCCACAGCCCTGTTATCGAAATCCTGCGGCGCACAACCCGCAAATCCTGCATCGTGTTAGAATCCAAGATAGATATGTTTTGCAGATCATAAACAAGTGATGAAAAGGTCAAATTTTACATATATATAGACAATCAAACATGGAGAGGGCAGTATTCTGGGAGACATTAGGGAGAGGAGGCGCAGGGGAGGAGGCGCAGGGGTTATCAAGTCATCTCTTCAATGACAAAGGCCATATCCTATTCAGATTGGAAGGGGCGGCACTTTTGACCAAAATTTAGACTTCTGCTTAATCCCTTGTCTCTTCAACCAATACAGAACTACAACTCCCAGCGGGGCCTCTCTTCACTTCCAATTGTTACCTCGCTCCATTCAATAGCTCTACATTTTTTATCTTTAGATTGATGTGAAGATTCAAGATCTTGGTTTTCTATTTTAGGCAGGGTTATATTGGGGTGTGTGTGGCCCCAAGAGAAATTGACTCCAAGGGCCCACACTCCAGCTATATGCAAATACCCATTAGCCTTTATCCCCATTATACCAGCATGTTGGCAGTAAAATACAGGTGGCTCCTGCACATCTGCTATGTGCACACCATAATGGTGCATAACGATCCACAAGATCCACACAGAATCGGAGATGATTTATTAATCGGTGGATTGCAACCAATGGAAACTGCACTGATTGGAAGACTAAAGAACTTTCATCCCTGACAGGTCATTTTTATCCCCATTTTAAAATGTTTCGGCAGGTCGGATGTATGACCATAGCTCCATTCATCCTCTTTGGTGCTGCCAGAAAAAGCAAAATACAGCATTTACATCCACCGGGAAAATGAATAGGTCGGTCGTCAAGTTTTAAATGAGCTCCATTCTAATTGGGATAAAAGTTCCCCAAGCTGCTGATGGATTCGGGTCCCAGGAATCAGCCCCTCACCAATCAATAAATTACCATTGTGGAAAGGTACTTCTTTGTTTTCATCGGAGTACATCTGTAAGTGCATCTCTCCAACTGTGTAATAGTCACAGTACAGGGAAGGGTTAAAAGTCTCTAATGGAAATATATGATCTCCTAATTAATATCACAGAGAACAGATTACCTCCATACACAAAACTATCCACTATACCAAGACCAATAATACCAAATACAAGGGAGTAGTACCAGACTACATATTACCACCACATAGTTGCCTAATAATATCACATACAAGGGAGAAATACAGCCACACCGTGACCAGATCACATTTTACCACCACATAGTGACTGAGTAATACCACAAGCAAGGCACAAATACAATCATGCCATGACCAGACCACCTATCATCACTACATAGTGACCAAATAATACAATACCAATCAAAAATAATAACACTAATATTACCACGATTAAACATAGGCGCTCTGTGTATAGTTAATAGTATACAAGTAATACAAAGATCACCGGTGACATTATACACAGGAGCTTTGTGTATAGCAGAGGTGAGCAATTCATATTCCCCAGGGGCCATGTAACAGATCCTGACTGTTGTAGTGGCTTAACCAATCACCTGAAATTAATTTAGCTAAATATTAATATTTACATATTATTCTTATTATTTTATATTAATATTATTTGTACCACTTAATATTGAGCAGTATTAAATATCCCGAGAACCCCATATACCATATGAGCCTTCACACAGCCCTCTAAATACAGTATGAGCCCCCACACAGCCCTCTATATGCAGTATTAGTCTCCACACAGCCCTCTATAAACAGTATGAGTCCCCACACAGCCCTCTGTATACAGTATGAGTCCTGACACAGCCCTTGTTATACAGTATGAGCCCCCACACCTCTATGTACCGTATGAGCCCCCATACAGCCCTCTATACTCTATATACAGTATGAGCCCTCACACAGCCCTCTATGTACAGTATGAGCCCCCACACAGCCCTCTGTATACAGTATGAGTCTTGACACAGTCCTTGTTATACAGTATGAGCTCCCACACCTCTATGTACGATATGAGCCCTCACACAGCCCTCTATATATAGTATGAGCCCTCACACAGCCCTCTATATACAGTATGAGCCCCCACACCTCTATATACCGTATGAGTCCTCACACAGCCCTCTATATAAAGTATGAGCCTTCACACAGCCACCTACATACAGTATGAGCCCTCACACAGCCCTCTATATACAGTATGAGCCCCCACACCTCTATAAACCATATGAGCTCTCACACAGCCCTCTATATACAGTATGAGCCCTCACACAGCCCTCTACATACAGTATGAGCCCCCACACCTCTATATACTGTATGCGCCCCCACACATCTCTCTATATATAGTATGAGCCCTCACACAGCCCTCTATATACAGTATGAGCCCTCACACAGCCCTCTACATACAGTATGAGCCCCCACACCTCTATATACTGTATGCGCCCCCACACAGCTCTCTATATATAGTATGAGCCCTCACACAGCCCTCTACATACAGTATGAGCCCCCACACCTCTATATACCGTATGAGCCCTCACACAGCCCTCTATATACAGTATGAGCCCCCACACAGCCCTCTGTATACAGTATGAGTCCTGACACAGCCCTTGTCATACAGTATGAGCCCCCACACCTCTATCTACCTTATGAGCCCTCTTTATACAGTATGAGCCCCCACACACCCCTCTATATACAGTATGAGCCCCCACACACCCCTCTATATACAGTATGAGCCCCCACTTTAATTTCATCCATGCATAGTGAGTAGCATTTTCGGATGAGATTAGATTATTTCATAACTCCATATTTTTTTCAATCTGGAGAATAAGCAGGCTCAATGTTCTTCTTCCTCTGTGACTGTCGGGATACTAGGAGTTATGGTTAAACAGTTAGTCTAGTTTTACTACTTACTCCCTGACGTTCACAACAAACCAAGTCGACAGCTATAGGATCAATAACGACTAAATATAGATGAAGCCGAGTGACTGATTAATTTCTTATCATCACATCTCGGTGCGGCTTCGATCCAGAGCAGCGGGGCTCGAAACGATGTTGGTGAGATGTATTGATAACACATTCAAGGGTGTTTTCTGCATCAGTCATTTTGCTAACGGCTCCAGAGAACTTCTTTTGCCTTCTCAGATTAATGCTGGTCAGAACAAGACTGCAGTGATGGATAATGTCAATTATTAGTCACTGAGTGCTTATAAAAGTCTAGTTACATGGAAATGATTCCAGCGGCTGTAGCCCAAATAATAGATGACATATTTTAAATATTCAGACTCGGAGCCAAGCTTTAGACCTTTATGAGATTAGATGTTATTAAGGTTGATAAAACGTCCGGGCACGGATAGTCAAACATATCTGACACTTTCATAAGGCCGGCATTGAACTTGTGACATCACTGGAATCAGTCACATTATATGGGAAATGCTACGAGTGTATAATTCCTTCAACAAACATACTGAGCGGTGGAAACCGCTGTATATCTTCTGCATTCAATTCTGTACACGACCACATACCACAAAGTGATGAAATGAATGAAGGTCCGTCATCACCACTGTAAGTATGTTATACGCCAGTTGTTCTAAGACTCTCATCACTAGCAATTTTGTGTGTTTCTATCAGTTATTGGTATGTGCCCTATGTTTAGTATTCTGCCCTTATATTTTATTTTAAGAGAATAAATATAGATAAATTATACTGACCCTGAGTCACTGTGTACATACATTACTGATCCTGAGTTACCTCCTGTATTATACTCCAGAGCTGCACTCACTATTCTGCTGGTGCAGTCACTGTGTACATACATTACATTACTGATCCTGAGTTACCTCCTGTATTATACTCCAGAGCTGCACTCACTATTCTGCTGGTGCAGTCACTGTGTACATACATTACATTACTGATCCTGAGTTACCTCCTGTATTTATACTCCAGAGCTGCACTCACTGTTCTGCTGGTGCAGTCACTGTGTACATACATTACATTACTGATCCTGAGTTACCTCCTGTATTATACTCCAGAGCTGCACTCACTATTCTGCTGGAGCAGTCACTGTGTACATACATTACATTACTGATCCTGAGTTATCTCCTATATTATACTCCAGAGCTGCACTCTCTATTCTGCTGGTGCAGTCACTGTGTACATACATTACATTACTGATCCTGAGTTACCTCCTGTATTATCCTCCAGAGCTGCACTCACTATTCTGCTGGTGCAGTCACTGTGTACATACATTACATTACTGATCCTGAGTTACCTCCTGTATTATACTCCAGAGCTGCACTCACTATTCTGCTGGTGCAGTCACTGTGTACATACATTACATTACTGATCCTGAGTTACCTCCTGTATTATACTCCAGAGCTGCACTCACTATTCTGCTGGTGCAGTCACTGTGTACATACATTACATTACTGATCCTGAGTTACCTCCTGTATTATACTCCAGAGCTGCACTCACTATTCTGCTGGTGCAGTCACTGTGTACATACATTACATTACTGATCCTGAGTTACCTCCTGTATTATACTCCAGAGCTGAACTCACTATTCTGCTGGTGCAGTCACTGTGTACATACATTACATTACTGATCCTGAGTTACCTTCTGTATTATACTCCAGAGCTGCACTCACTATTCTGCTGGTGGAGTCAGTGTGTACATACATTACATTATTGATCCTGAGTTACCTCCTGTGTTATACTCCAGAGCTGCACTCACTATTCTGCTGGTGCAGTCACTGTGTACATACATTACATTACTGATCCTGTGTTATCTCCTGTATTATACCCCAGAGCTGCACTCACTATTCTGCTGGTGCAGTTACTGTCTACATACATTACATTACTGATCCTGAGTTATCTCCTGTATTATACGCCAGAGCTGCACTCACTATTCTGCTGGTGCAGTCACTGTGTACATACATTACATTACTGATCCTGAGTTACCTCCTGTATTATACTCCAGAGCTGCACTCACTATTCCGCTGGTGCAGTCACTGTGTACATACATTACATTACTGATCCTGAGTTACCTCCTGTATTATACTCCAGAGCTGCACTCACTATTCTGCTGGTGGAGTCACTGTGTACATACATTACATTACTGATCCTGAGTTATCTCCTGTATTATACTCCAGAGCTGCACTCACTATTCTGCTGGTGCAGTCACTGTGTACATACATTACATTACTGATCCTGAGTTCCCTCCTGTATTATACTCCAGAGCTGCACTCACTATTCTGCTGGGGGAGTCACTGTGTACATACATTACATTACTGATCCTGAGTTACCTCCTGTATTATACCCCAGAGCTGCACTCACTATTCTGCTGGTGTAGTCACTGTGTACATACAGTACATTACTGATCCTGAGTTACCTCCTGTATTATACTCCAGAGCTGCACTCACTATTCTGCTGCTGCAGTCACTGTGTACATACATTACATTACTGATCCTGAGTTACCTCCTGTATTATACTCCAGAGCTGCACTCACTATTCTGCTGGTGCAGTCACTGTGTACATACATTACATTACTGATCCTGAGTTACCTCCTGTATTATACTCCAGAGCTGCACTCACTATTCTGCTGGTGGAGTCAGTGTGTACATACATTACATTATTGATCCTGAGTTACCTCCTGTGTTATACTCCAGAGCTGCACTCACTATTCTGCTGGTGCAGTCACTGTGTACATACATTACATTACTGATCCTGTGTTATCTCCTGTATTATACCCCAGAGCTGCACTCACTATTCTGCTGGTGCAGTTACTGTCTACATACATTACATTACTGATCCTGAGTTATCTCCTGTATTATACGCCAGAGCTGCACTCACTATTCTGCTGGTGCAGTCACTGTGTACATACATTACTGATCCTGTGTTACCTCCTGTATTATACTCCAGAGCTGCACTCACTATTCTGCTGGTGCAGTCACTGTGTACATACATTACTGATCCTGAGTTACCTCCTGTATTATACTCCAGAGCTGCACTCACTATTCTGCTGGTGCAGTCACTGTGTACATACATTACATTACTGATCCTGAGTTACCTCCTGTATTATACTCCAGAGCTGCACTCACTATTCTTCTGGTGCAGTCACTGTAAATACATTACATTACTTATCCTGTACTGATCCCAAGTTACCTCCTGTATTATACTCCAGAGCTGCACTCACTATTCTGCTGGTGCAGTCACTGTGTACATACATTACATTACTGATCCTGAGTTACCTCCTGTATTATACTCCAAGGCTGCACTCACTATTCTGCTGGTGGAGTCAGTGTGTACATACATTACATTATTGATCCTGAGTTACCTCCTGTGTTATACTCCAGAGCTGCACTCACTATTCTGCTGGTGCAGTCACTGTGTACATACATTACATTACTGATCCTGTGTTATCTCCTGTATTACACTCCAGAGCTGCACTCACTATTCTGCTGGTGCAGTCACTGTGTACATACATTACATTACTGATCCTGAGTTACCTCCTGTATTATACCCCAGAGCTGCACTCACTATTCTGCTGGTGCAGTTACTGTCTACATACATTACATTACTGATCCTGAGTTATCTCCTGTATTATACGCCAGAGCTGCACTCACTATTCTGCTGGTGCAGTCACTGTGTACATACATTACATTACTGATCCTGTGTTATCTCCTGTATTACACTCCAGAGCTGCACTCACTATTCTGCTGGTGCAGTCACTGTGTACATACATTACATTACTGATCCTGAGTTACCTCCTGTATTATACTCCAGAGCTGCACTCACTATTCTGCTGGTGCAGTCACTGTGTACATACATTACATTACTGATCCTGAGTTACCTCCTGTATTATACTCCAGAGCTGCACTCACTATTCTGCTGGTGCAGTCACTGTGTACATACATTACATTACTGATCCTGAGTTACCTCCTGTATTCTACTCCAGAGCTGCACTCACTATTCTGCTGGTGCAGTCACTGTGTACATACATTACATTACTGATCCTAAGTTACCTCCAGTATTATACTCCAGAGCTGCACTCACTATTCTGCTGGTGGAGTCACCTGTGTACATGATCATCAGGACATATTGGGAGATGTAGCTTTATAAATCACAAATTGCCAAGATACTATGGAGGTCTAGTGTAATGTCAGGCCTTCATCATTTACAATGACCCCCTCCTTTATACCCGGTAGTTCCTCGGGAGACGATGATTTACAGACTCTGGCTGAGCGGAAAGTAAGAATCACTGTTTCCAGGTCCAATTGCCAGGATCAGATTTTTGGACCACACAAGCTCCGTTAATTAGACAACAAATTGAGAAGCCCCAGATGGTCCCAGACTGGCTCCATGTGTTCCTTTCCTAAGCCAAATTTTAATAGTGAACTTTGGGATCAATAAAATTAACTCATTGCCATGTACAAATATATCGTAATATTGTGTGATGTATTACTGTCATCATCGTCTCGTCGTAATGTTCCAGCCTTATCGGAGGAGCATCAGGAGCTTTCTGGACCTCCTGAGACTTATTACATTTAAGGGACTTTTGTGGATTATAAAAAAAACATTTCAATATTCCATATGAGAATTCTGAGATAATAGAATGATATACCACACCACATCGATAAAACATATTACAAAGTGGCTCCAAAGAACGTCTCTCTCTGGAGAACCCAACCTGTCCACCTTCTGTCCACCAGACTAATCAATCACAGTGAGAAGCTCCACACGTTCCCCAGTGTCATATGTTCCCTGCCTCATTGATTGTGTCTTGTCTTTCACTCTGCAGATCCAAACTCACTTACCCTCTTGCCACCTTCAACTAATAAAGATTTCTCGAATCTGTGCTTCACTCAACAGTGTGGTAACAAAAGTGCTGGCAGAAGCCCTTATCATCTCCCACTTAGATTACTGCAACATCCTTATCTGGCCTCAACTCTGTTGCCTGGTTAATCCCCCTCTACCCATCATGTGTCTTTCTCCTCTGACAATCCCTTCATTCGCTCTTTATTGTCTAGTCTAAAATATTAATAATGATTTACAAGGTAATCCAAAACCAGCTCCCTTCATCGATTTTCAACTAATCTCTCGATACCTTCTCACAAGTAATCTCCAGACCATAAGCGGTCCCCTCCACATATTTTGCCTAAACTCCTAATCCCCTCCACATGTAATCTCAAATCCACGACCTGTTTGTCTGACCTAATCATCATAATGTCATGACCTATCAGTCTGACCTTATCTCCTGAAACCGACCCACATGTATTCTCTCATCTACAACCTCTTCCGCCTAATCTCCCACACATAATCTCAGGTCAACAACCTGTCCATTTTTACGTCTCACCTAATATCCTGTAACCTACCCACGGGTAATCTCCCATCTCCAACCTGTTCCCTTTAATATCTCAGTGTCTCCTATTTAATGTATAGACAGCACTCTGTCTCATATCATATATATTCAGCAGTCTCAGTGACACCTATGTGCTGTATATACAGCAGTCTCCATATCAGTGTATGCGAACTATGTAGCAGTCACAGTATATCCTATGCGAGGTTAACAGCAGTCTCTGTGTGTGGTATGTAATGTATATACAGCAATCTCAGTGTATCATATGTATATACAACAATGTCAGTAGCTCCTATGTGTTTTGCATATAGAGCAGTTTCAGTGTCTCCTGTGCTCCTGTGTTGTGTTTACAGCAGCCTCAGTGTTTCCTACACGATGTATACAGCAGTTTAACCGTGTACAACAGTCGTGGTGTCTCCTGTGCTCCTATCTTGTGTTTACAGTAGCCTCAGTATTTCCTACACGATGTATACAGCAGTCTAACCGTCCCTTATGTGTCGTGTACTGCAGTCGTGGTGTCTCCTATGTCCTATGTGATGTTTTACAGCAGCTGCGATGTCTCCTATGTGATGTATACAGCATTCTCAGTGTTTTCTATATAATGAATACAGTATTCAAAGTGTTTCCTATGTGATGAATATACAGCAGCTGTGGTGTTTCCTATGTGATGTATACATTAGTTTTGGCACTTTTTATATAATGTGTCCATCAGTCTCAGTGTTTCCTATATAATGTATACGGCAGTCTCTGTTTCCTAAATAATGTATACAGCAGTCTCAGTGTTTCCTATGTGATGTATACAGCAGTCCATCCACTTCTTGAGTTCTATAACCGTTATGTGAGCAGCGATGCATTTCTCTCTCTGGCAGACATCACTGTGTTTGGAACAACTTAATCCTTTGAATTCTTTTCATTGAATTGACTGCACTTCAGACCGACACAAGCCATCATGAATGACACCTAACATCACAGCATCACCAAAGAGAGGCAGCTCCAGCTCTCATATAAGGGGCAAGTTAATTGTTTGGCCAAATATACCCGGGTATTGTTTAAGTTATTCGGTCACTGAACATGGTCCTGGTGTACAGGTCACAGCTGATTGCAGAACTCATAAAGTTTCTCATAAAGTCATTAACGAGGCGGAATGTTCGGTCATTTTTGACATTCTACTAAAGATGATGATTCCGAGCAGTTTTTAATTACAGACAATAATCTTATTTATTTAGGAAAAAATACCTATACACAATGATTGATTTCTGTAAAGCATAGGTTTTGTAAACTCTGATGCAAAGTTTACACCTGTTTACACCGGTCCCGGTAACTTCATCCAGTGTTTCAGCTTCTCCACCGCTATGGAGCCTCCACCTGACAGCTGTAATGTGACATTATTTCCGGAAGCCGCCAGCCGGACGCAACGATGCAATTTTCAGAATTGGGTAATAATTTGTTACAGTGTTTGGCAACCACTTAGCGGAAAGCGTAGAAAGCCAACGTGGTCTTGAGCAAATGAAGCAGCGCTAACGTCCCCCGGCTCCGGTACAGAGGAGCTCTATAACGCGCCTCATTGTTTTTTCTTTAGAGAGCCGAACTGCCAAAGCCTTGAGTTATAATTTTTTTTCCAGTGTCGGACAAAGGACGTCGTTGGTCACAGCCGGGCTCTTGTTTGTTCAAGCCAGCGCTTTTCTGAATCCCGACTGGTACACAAATATCTAAAGGCAACAAACTTAAAAGCAATTCAAAAGCCAGCCAGTGTAATGCATACAAATGACCGCCAAACAGAGGGCAAAAAATGGCGACATGCATATGCAGGAGACGTACTTGTGCACCTGAGCCGCCACATGTTCGGATGGAGTGCTGTTTGCAGTTTTCGAGAACTGCTTTGTGGGATTAGATGTCTTTTGTTGTGTTTTAGCTACACATATATTATCGAAGAGAGTGTGAAATGGGAGATTAAAGGGCGGCATGGTGGATCAGTGGTTCACACAGTTGATTTTCAGTGCTGGGGTCCTGGTTTCAAATCCTACCAGGGATCCCTATCAGACATCTGTGATGGGGAGGGCCCCACACACTGTCCGGGACACTAGCCACAGTGCAGGCATTCATTATCACCTACGCCTGGGTCCGCTCCATCTTACACGTGGGGTGGACTCGCACTGCTGCTGCCGCAGCTCGACAGCATCCAAGGGGAAAGAGACATTGCACAGTGGTGAGTGAGACCGCGCACAAATGGGGGACAGGGAGCGCACAGGGGCGAGAAGCAGCACAAGGGAAGAGCGAGCAAAAGGGAAGAGAGCACACAGGAGGAGAGAGCGACAAGTGGAGAGAGAGCGCACATTGGTGAGAGACAGCACAAGAGGGGAGACAGCACAAGGAGAGAGACAGCACAAGGGTAGAGAACACACGGGGAGAGACAGCACAAGAGGAGAGAGCACACATTGGTGAGAGACAGCACAAGGGCAGAGACAGCACGAGAGAGTGCACATAGGTGAGAGACAGAACAAGAGGGGAGACAGCACAAGGGTTGAGAACACACAGTGGGAGAGACAGCACAAGAGGAGAGAGCGCACATTGATGAGAGAGCTCACAAGGGGAGAAAGAGTGCACAGAGGGGGAAAGACAGCATAACAGAGAAAGAGCGCACAAGCGGAGAAACAGCCCAGAAGGGAGAGACAGCAAAGGGGAAAGAGAGAATGCACAGGGGGGAGAGACAGCACGAAAGGAAGAGCGCATAGAGTAAGAGCGCACATGGGGTGAGAGACAGCACCATGGGAGAGAGTACACGGGGATGTCGAGCAGCAGCAGTGCCTGCCACCTCATGCAGCAGCTGCTTCCCCCACCCTCCTTGGCGGCATTGCGATTAGTAGTGGGAGTAGTTGGACTAATATATAATCGCACGCTATCTAGAATCACCCAATGTGATAGAATCGGGCATCTGTTTAGTAAATAAATAAAAGCAAAAGTTGGGAGATGTAACCAGCCATAATCACTATAGGATCAGTATGGACCCAACCTTTATGATCACCACTGATCCTAAAATTTGAAGAGTTGCAGCCCTTAGATGCTGCATTGTCCCTTCAGAGTCTGTCCACTTGGTGCCCGTGCCACTGCTTATTTCTATGAGACCGGCTATAATGCCCTTCACAGGGTTGCAAATGTTCATAAAAAACTGGTGCAGAAGGTTGCAGTCTTTAGCAAGGTTTCTCCAAAGTGTCAAGGACCCGCACCAAACCTTCTCCAGACTAAAAGTCATAGATAGCGTATGTGACGGATTGAAGACCTACTTAAAGGGAATCTGTCAAAGGATTTTCTAGTACAATACAAATTGTATCTTTAAATAGGGCTTAAGCAGCTCTTTCAGGATCAGTAACTCTTATTGCTCTACCTTTACCTGTTATCTTGCTGTAAGCGCCAGAGTACTCAGTGTCGACATGCCGATTAGTCAAGCATATGTAAATACAAATTGCATAATCCCTCCTCCTCCCACCCACCTGTCAGTGCATTTACTATCACTGCTGAAAGGTGGGAGGGAATATGAGCGGGGGCAACAGTGCAAATTCACTTTGGATTTCCCATCATTGATGCCAGCTCTGAGAGGTGTGAGACGGGAGAAGGGCATATACAGTTTGTATTTACATATGCTTAACTAGTTACTACGTCACACTCAATTCTCTGGAGTTTACAACACGATAACAGGAGAAGTTACAGCAATAAAAGTTACTGATCCTGAAAGAGCCGCTCAAGCCCTATTTAAAAATGCAATTAGTATTGTACTAGAAAATCACCTGACAGATTACCTTTAAAGCTAAGCTTTGGGAGGGCTCTTCGTACTCCTAAAGACACCCCTTCAAAGATCCAAATCGGTCTTTCCTCCCGTAAAAAAACAAAAGCACTGTGGTGAGAGACCTGATGTGACTCAGAAGCCCCCCTATAACTCCACACTTTTCCTCACCATCTGTTTTCCATTTTCTTGGTTCTGTTCCATTACGGCAATCCTCACAAATGTGATCCTAAACAATAGAAGGAAACCTGGCAAAAAAAAGCTTCAGGAAATTAGAGTTT
The DNA here is from genome assembly GCA_033576535.1 of Allobates femoralis. Taxonomy (NCBI): domain Eukaryota; kingdom Metazoa; phylum Chordata; class Amphibia; order Anura; family Aromobatidae; genus Allobates; species Allobates femoralis. The sequence continues at coordinate 222,602,360 of JARQOC010000011.1, read as the reverse complement.
ATCGAGATCTTGTGACGACTGAAACAGAAAATTGTCTTAATGGGGTTGTCCATCTTTATTTTGACTTAAATGTGTTTTTTGGGGGTTAAAAATCATTTCTGCAATAGTTTTTTGTTCTACATTTTGTACCTTTTGCCTTCTATAGCCTTCGTTTTGCACTGCCACCTGAATGAGTGAACTGAGAACCTGTCAGTGAGCTCACTCTGACAGTCTGATCAGGGCATTTTTAAGTCTTTCATTGATTTTTTTCTGAGCTCCTTTCAGCTGATTTATGACCACAGAACCACTTCAAAGTTCAATGTGCCGGTAAAAGCCAAATAGCACAACATTGTTGATGAAACCCTATTGCAAAAATGACTTTTAGCCCCAAATAAATGCATTTAACTAAGAAATTATACAAACTGTCCCCCAAAGGTGAACAGCTCCCTTAAACTACCTATAATTGCAAGAGCTGAGGGATAAAGACTAAGGGTACCTTTACACGTCGCAACATTGCATGCAATTTCACTTGCAACTCACTGGTTGCAGTGAAATCATGGACACATTGTTACATTTGTGCACAGCAACAAGATAGAACAATGTGTCCATGATTTCACTGCAACCAGTGAGTTGCAAGTGAAATTGCATGCAATGTTGGGACGTGTAACGGTACCCTAAGAGATCCTGTAATGCAGGATCAGTACAAGACTTGAAATATAAATATACAGAGACTCCTCCAGCAGAATAGTGAGTGCAGCTCTGGAGTATAATACAGGGGGTAACTCAGGATCAGCAATGTAGTGTATGTACACAGTGACTGCACCAGCAGAATAGTGAGTGCAGCTCTGGAGTATAATACAGGAGGTAATTCAGGATCAGTAATGTAATGTATGTACACAGTGACTGCACCAGCAGAATTGTGAGTGCAGCTCTGGAGTATAATACAGGAGGTAACTCAGGATTAGTAATGTAATGTATGTACACAGTGACTACACCAGCAGAGTAGTGAGTGCAGCTCTGGAGTATAATATAGGATGTAACTCAGGATCAGTAATGTAATGTATGTACACAGTGACTGCACCAGCAGAATAGTGAGTGCAGCTCTGCAGCATAATACAGGGGGTAACTCAGGATCAGCAATGTAGTGTATGTACACAGTGACTGCACCAGCAGAATAGTGAGTGCAGCTCTGGAGTATAATACAGGAGGTAACTCAGGATCAGTAATGTAATGTATGTACACAGTGACTGCACCAGCAGAATAGTGATTGCAGCTCTGGAGTATAATACAGGAGGTAATTCAGGATCAGTAATGTAATGTATGTACACAGTGACTGCACCAGCAGAATAGTGATTGCAGCTCTGCAGCATAATACAGGGGTAACTCAGGATCAGCAATGTAGTGTATGTACACAGTGACTGCACCAGCAGAATAGTGAGTGCAGCTCTGGAGTATAATACAGGAGGTAACTCAGGATCAGTAATGTAATGTATGTACACAGTGACTGCACCAGCAGAATAGTGATTGCAGCTCTGCAGCATAATACAGGGGGTAACTCAGGATCAACAATGTAGTGTATGTACACAGTGACTGCACCAGCAGAATAGTGAGTGCAGCTCTGGAGTATAATACAGGAGGTAACTAAGGATCAGTAATGTAATGTATGTACACAGTGACTGCACCAGCAGAATAGTGAGTGCAGCTCTGGAGTATAATACAGGAGGTAACTCAGGATCAGTAATGTAATGTATGTACACAGTGACTACACCAGCAGAATAGTGAGTGCAGCTCTGGAGTATAATACAGGAGGTAACTCAGGATCAGTAATGTTATGTATGTACACAGTGACTCCACCAGCAGAATAGTGAGTGCAGCTCCGGAGTATAATACAGGAGATAATTCAGGGTCAGTAATGTAATGTATGTACACAGTGAGTGCACCAGCAGAATAGTGAGGGCAGCTCTGGAGTATAATACAGGAGGTAACTCAGGATCAGTAATGTAATGTATGTACACAGTGAGTGCACCAGCAGAATAGTGAGGGCAGCTCTGGAGTATAATACAGGAGGTAACTCAGGATCAGTAATGTAATGTATGCACACAGTGACTGCACCAACAGAATAGTGAGTGCAGCTCTGGAGTATAATACAGGAGGTAACTCAGGATCAGTAATGTAATGTATGTACACAGTGACTCCACCAGCAGAATAGTGAATGCAGCTCTGGAGTATAATACAGGAGGTAACTCAGGATCAGTAATGTAATGTATGTACACAGTGACTGCACCAGCAGAATAGTAAGTGCAGCTCTGGAGTATAATACAGGAGGTAACTCAGGATCAGTAAGGTAATGTATGCACACAGTGATTGCACCAGCAGAATAGTGACTGCAGCTCTGGAGTATAATACAGGAGGTAACTCAGGATCAGTAATGTAATGTATGTACACAGTGACTGCACCAGCAGAATAGTGAGTGCAGCTCTGGAGTATAATACAGGAGGTAACTCAGGATCAGTAAGGTAATGTATGCACACAGTGATTGCACCAGCAGAATAGTGACTGCAGCTCTGGAGTATAATACAGGAGGTAACTCAGGATCAGTAATGTAATGTATGTTCACAGTGACTGCACCAGCAGAATAGTGAGTGCAGCTCTGGAGTATAATAGAGGAGGTAATTTAGGATCAGTAATGTATTGTATGTACACAGTGACTGCACCAGCAGAATAGTGAGTGCAGCTCTGGAGTATAATGCAGGAGGTAACTCAGGATCAGTAATGTAATGTATGTACACAGTGACTGCACCAGCAGAATAGTGAGTGCAGCTCTGGAGTATAATACAGGAGGTAACTCAGGATCAGTAATGTAATGTATGTACACAGTGACTGCACCAGCAGAATAGTGAGTGCAGCTCTAGAGTATAATACAGGAGGTAACTCAGGATCAGTAATGTAATGTATGTACACAGTGACTGCACCAGCAGAATAGTGAGTGCAGCTCTGGAGTATAATACAGGAGGTAACTCAGGATCAGTAAGGTAATGTATGCACACAGTGATTGCACCAGCAGAATAGTGAGTGCAGCTCTGGAGTATAATACAAGAGGTAACTCAGGATCAGTAATGTAATGTATGTACACAGTGACTGCACCAGCAGAATAGTGAGTGCAGCTCTGGAGTATAATACAGGAGGTAACTCAGGATCAGTAAGGTAATGTATGCACACAGTGACTGCACCAGCAGAATAGTGACTGCAGCTCTGGAGTATAATACAGGAGGTAACTCAGGATCAGTAATGTAATGTATGTTCACAGTGACTGCACCAGCAGAATAGTGAGTGCAGCTCTGGAGTATAATAAGGAGGTAATTTAGGATCAGTAATGTAATGTATGTACACAGTGACTGCACCAGCAGAATAGTGAGTGCAGCTCTGGAGTATAATACAGGAGGTAACTCAGGATCAGTAATGTAATGTATGTTCACAGTGACTGCACCAGCAGAATAGTGAGTGCAGCTCTGGAGTATAATAGAGGAGGTAATTTAGGATCAGTAATGTAATGTATGTACACAGTGACTGCACCAGCAGAATAGTGAGTGCAGCTCTGGAGTATAATAAGGAGGTAATTTAGATCAGTAATGTAATGTATGTACACAGTGACTGCACCAGCAGAATAGTGAGTGCAGCTCTGAGTATAATACAGGAGGTAACTCAGAATCAGTAATGTAATGTATGTACACAGTGACTGCACCAGCAGAATAGTGAGTGCAGCTCTGGAGTATAATACAGGAGGTAACTCAGGATCAGTAAGGTAATGTATGTACACAGTGACTGCACCAGCAGAATAGTGAGTGCAGCTCTAGAGTATAATACAGGAGGTAACTCAGGATCAGTAATGTAATGTATGTACACAGTGACTGCACCAGCAGAATAGTGAATGCAGCTCTGGAGTATAATACAGGAGGTAACTCTGGATCAGTAATGTAATGTATGTACACAGTGACTGCACCAGCAGAATAGTGAGTGCAGCTCTGGAGTATAATACAGGAGGTAACTCAGGATCAGTAATGTAATGTATGTACACAGTGACTGCACCAGCAGAATAGTGAGTGCAGCTCTGGAGTATAATACAGGAGGTAACTCAGGATCAGTAAGGTAATGTATGCACACAGTGATTGCACCAGCAGAATAGTGAGTGCAGCTCTGGAGTATAATACAGAGGTAACTCAGGATCAGTAATGTAATGTATGTACACAGTGACTGCACCAGCAGAATAGTGAGTGCAGCTCTGGAGTATAATACAGGAGGTAACTCAGGATCAGTAAGGTAATGTAATGCACACAGTGATTGCACCAGCAGAATAGTGACTGCAGCTCTGGAGTATAATACAGGAGGTAACTCAGGATCAGTAATGTAATGTATTTCACAGTGACTGCACCAGCAGAATAGTGAGTGCAGCTCTGGAGTATAATAGAGGAGGTAATTTAGGATCAGTAATGTATTGTATGTACACAGTGACTGCACCAGCAGAATAGTGAGTGCAGCTCTGGAGTATAATGCAGGAGGGAACTCAGGATCAGTAATGTAATGTATGTACACAGTGACTGCACCAGCAGAATAGTGAGTGCAGCTCTGGAGTATAATACAGGAGGTAACTCAGGATCAGTAATGTAATGTATGTACACAGTGACTGCACCAGCAGAATAGTGAGTGCAGCTCTGGAGTATAATACAGGAGGTAACTCAGGATCAGTAATGTAATGTATGTACACAGTGACTGCACCAGCAGAATAGTGAGTGCAGCTCTGGAGTATAATACAGGAGGTAACTCAGGATCAGTAATGTAATGTATGTACACAGTGACTGCACCAGCAGAATAGTGAGTGCAGCTCTGGAGTATAATACAGGAGGTAACTCAGGATCAGTAATGTAATGTAATGTATGTACACAGTGACTGCACCAAGCAGAATAGTGAGTGCAGCTCTGGAGTATAATACAGGAGGTAACTCAGGATTAGTAATGTAATGTATGTACACAGTGACTGCACCAGCAGAATAGTGAGTGCAGCTCTGGAGTATAATACAGGAGGTAACTCAGGATCAGTAAGGTAATGTATGTACACAGTGACTGCACCAGCAGAATAGTGAGTGCAGCTCTGGAGTATAATACAGGAGGTAACTCAGGATCAGTAATGTAATGTATGTACACAGTGACTGCACCAGCAGAATAGTGAGTGCAGCTCTGGAGTATAATACAGGAGGTAACTCAGAATCAGTAATGTAATGTATGTACACAGTGACTGCACCAGCAGAATAGTGAATGCAGCTCTGGAGTATAATACAGGAGGTAACTCAGGATCAGTAATGTAATGTATGTACACAGTGACTGCACCAGCAGAATAGTGAGTGCAGCTCTGGAGTATAATACAGGAGGTAACTCAGGATCAGTAATGTAATGTATGTACACAGTGACTGCACCAGCAGAATAGTGAATGCAGCTCTGGAGTATAATACAGGAGGTAACTCAGGATCAGTAATGTAATGTATGTGCACAGTGACTGCACCGGCAGAATAGTGAGTGCAGCTCTGGAGTATAATACAGGAGGTAACTCAGGATCAGTAATGTAATGTATGTACACAGTGACTGCACCAGCAGAATAGTGAGTGCAGCTCTGGAGTATAATACAGGAGGTAACTCAGGATCAGTAATGTAATGTATGTACACAGTGACTGCACCAGCAGAATAGTGAGTACAGCTCTGGAGTATAATACAGGAGGTAACTCTGGATCAGTAATGTAATGTATGTACACAGTGACTGCACCAGCAGAATAGTGAGTGCAGCTCTGGAGTATAATACAGGAGGTAACTCAGGATCAGTAAGGTAATGTATGCATACAGGAATAATTCCAGATACACTGTTTTCGATTAGTAAGTTACTGCCTACATGTAGGATGAACAATGCATTTTATTATCAGGCTTCTTCTATCTATTTTAGTGTAAGTTTTGGTGTTTTTGTTTTTCAGGCTTTTGACCTTGATGCATAATGAAGAATTATATTAGCTGGAAAATGTTGTTGGTTGATAAATAATGGTAAAACAGTATAATAACCCTTCCCACGCAGCCTGCACCGTACAATGCTCCGCAGCACCCGCCATTGAATCCGCCTATGAAGCGCTCATAGTGCAACCTTGAGAGAAGGCTGAAAGCTTTGACTGTAAAGCTGCCAAGGACAGAACTAATACCAGCCCCAGCCTTTCTGCATCCTTGAAAATCCCGCATCCACCTTCTCTTTATAATTATTGACCCGACATTTCTTTCTGTTGTGTTTCACATTTTCAGTATCTGCGTTTTCCAGTATATAGGGGGAATATATTAAATCTACCACCATCATTGGCGACCTGTCAGGTTCTTAAAGGGCCGGTGGATAGCGGAGCACTGACGAGCGCCGGGTACCAGTAGATATCAGACTCACAGGTAAATGCTTTACATCCGAGTAATCACAGGTCACACAACAAAAGCCAAGTGTGTGGGCGCTTCGCTCTCACAGCTCAGGTGTAAATACATTTTACCTAGAAATTCCCTTCCCCGGGGTGTATTGCCATAGAGTCTGCTATTGTTACTACTTTTAATTATTTATTAATGCCAATACACCAACCAGAATATTCAAAAAGTACATTACTTTACTTAGAATGTATTATACTCCAGAGCTGCACTCACTATTCTGCTGGTCCACTCACTGTGTACATACATTACATTACTGATCCTGAGTTACCTCCTGTATTATACTCCAGAGCTGCACTCACTATTCTGCTGGTGCAGTCACTGTGTACATACATTACATTACTGATCCTGAGTTAACTCCTGTATTATACTCCAGAGCTGCACTCACTATTCTGCTGGTGCAGTCACTGTGTACATACATTACATTACTGATCCTGAGTTACCTCCTGTATTATACCCCAGAGCTGCACTCACTATTCTGCTGGTGCAGTCACTGTGTACATACATTACATTACTGATCCTGAGTTGCCTCCTGTATTATCCTCCAGAGCTGCACTCACTATTCTGCTGGTGCAGTCACTGTGTACATACATTACATTACTGATCCTAAGTTACCTCCTGTATTATACTCCAGACCTGCACTCACTATTCTGCTGGTGCAGTCACTGTGTACATACAGTACATTACATTACTCATCCTGAGTTACCTCCTGTATTATACTCCAGAGCTGCACTCACTATTCTGCTGGTGCAGTCACTGTGTACATACATTACATTACTGATCCTGAGTTACCTCCTGTATTATCCTCCAGAGCTGCACTCACTATTCTGCTGGTGCCGTCACTGTGTACATACATTACATTACTGATCCTGAGTTACCTCCTGTATTATACTCCAGAGCTGCAATCACTATTCTGCTGGTGCAGTCACTGTGTACATACATTACATTACTGATCCTGAGTTACCTCCTGTATTATACTCCAGAGCTGCACTCACTATTCTGCTGGTGGAGTCACTGTGTCCATATATTACATTACTGATCCTGAGTTACCTCCTGTATTATACTCCAGAGCTGCACTCACTATTCTGCTGGTGCAGTCACTGTGTACATACATTACATTACTGATCCTGAGTTGCCTCCTGTATTATCCTCCAGAGCTGCACTCACTATTCTGCTGGTGCAGTCACTGTGTACATACATTACATTACTGATCCTGAGTTACCTCCTGTATTATACCCCAGAGCTGCACTCACTATTCTGCTGGTGCAGTCACTGTGTACATACATTACATTACTGTTCCTGAGTTACCTCCTGTATTATAGTCCAGAGCTGCACTCACTATTCTGCTGGTGCAGTCACTGTGTACATACATTACATTACTGATCCTAAGTTACCTCCTGTATTATACTCCAGAGCTGCACTCACTATTCTGCTGGTGCAGTCACTGTGTACATACAGTACATTACATTACTCATCCTGAGTTACCTCCTGTATTATACTCCAGAGCTGCACTCACTATTCTGCTGGTGCAGTCACTGTGTACATACATTACATTACTGATCCTGAGTTGCCTCCTGTATTATCCTCCAGAGCTGCACTCACTATTCTGCTGGTGCAGTCACTGTGTACATACATTACATTACTGATCCTGAGTTACCTCCTGTATTATACTCCAGAGCTGCACTCACTATTCTGCTGGTGCAGTCACTGTGTACATAAATTACATTACTGATCCTCAGTTACCTCCTGTATTATACTCCAGAGCTGCACTCACTATTCTGCTGGTGCAGTCACTGTGTACATACATTACATTACTGATCCTCAGTTACCTCCTGTATTATACTCCAGAGCTGCACTCACTATTCTGCTGGTGCAGTCACTGTGTACATACATTACATTACTGATCCTCAGTTACCTCCTGTATTATACTCCAGAGCTGCACTCACTATTCTGCTGGTGCAGTCACTGTGTACATACATTACATTACTGATCCTCAGTTACCTCCTGTATTATACTCCAGAGCTGCACTCACTATTCTGCTGGTGCAGTCACTGTGTACATACATTACATTACTGATCCTCAGTTACCTCCTGTATTATACTCCAGAGCTGCACTCACTATTCTGCTGGTGCAGTCACTGTGTACATACATTACATTACTGATCCTCAGTTACCTCCTGTATTATACTCCAGAGCTGCAGTCACTATTCTGCTGGTGCAGTCACTGTGTACATACATTACATTACTGATCCTGAGGTACCTCCTGTATTATACTCTAGAGCTGCATTCACTATTCTGCTGCTGCAGTCACTGTGTACATACATTACATTACTGATCCTGAGTTACCTCCTGTATTATACTCCAGAGCTGCGCTCACTATTCTGCTGGTGGAATCACTTAAGGACATATAGAAGTAATGGATGGTGGTTGTTCCATCACAGGTTACCCATAGTTTCGCTCTCGGACTTGGCAGTGGTATATTGTCGGGTGACCAGACAATGTAGTGAAATATTCAGCACCTTTCTCCGCTGACAGCTCCTGATTCTCAAGGGCTTCAGAAGCCAAACCTGGAGCTATGAGCAACCAAAAGTACTATGGGGCATGTTATGGCGTTTATTAACCTTCCCTCTATAGAACGGTGCCCCCCGAACCCTCCGATGCCCACTGCACGGCATTGACACTGAACAGGTTAAAGTTCCCTTCGTTCTTCCTGGGTCGTCACTTCTGTGCCAGTCATTGTCTCACTAACCCTTCATCTCTGTGTTTGCAGAGTTGCTTGCGTACGTGTTTCCATGACAACCACTTTGCTTTCTTCTCCAAACCACCTCTCCCTCCCTCATCTTCCTCCCTTTCTCCTCTTCCCCTTTAATACATCCCAGTAAAGAGCTTTAATACGGCTGCTGAAAGCTTGTAAACATGCACTATCCAGCCAGTCACCGGAGCCAGGGATGACAGCCTGTTATCCGGAGTCTTCAGCCTGACACAAGCTGCTAAATGTATTCCGGAGAGCGGCTATAAACAGAGCGCGCCGCCATATATAGAACCCACCGCACTAAGGAAGCGCTCAGAAATAGCCGAAAAATGTGCAAATAGGACAAAATGGTCTCGGTAGCAAGTGGAAAAAAAAAGTGCGATGACCAAGGAGAATCAAGAACAACAGGTTCTGATTCCGTCCCGGAAGTGATGTTTTATTTTTCAATATCATATCCTGGCCACAGGAGAATGTGTGTGAGTGGAACGAAATTTAGGAAGATTAGGTAATGGGTCCGGTAGAGGGAGCAGTGAGAGATCCATAGCACCAAGGACTTCTTGATGATGTTGTTGGGCACCGTCTCGGGAACCTTTTTGGTCACATTCCCTTCTGTTCGAGTAGTAGCTTGGATTCAATTGGCCACTCTAGCCCTACGTCTTGGCTCCTTGGCACCTAGGAGGAAATCATGTTCTACAATCCAGAATGATTGTCAGCTCTTTGATGTTTTCGATTGATGACCAACAGACAAACAAACATTCAAAGTTGTTCAAAACACCAGACACTTTGGATTTTTTGGAAAAAGGGGGATGGTGACCAAATTGACCGAGCTGCCTAAGATGTGTTTTGGACTGAAGGTTTATCCATTCAATTATCTCTGGTTGGCCCATTTTTATCTCATGTGCGAGCCTTTACTCCATCAGTAGACATGGGTGACGCAACGTTTTAAAGATAGTACCCTTGTGTATCTGTGTTGAGCGATTGGAGGTAATTGCTGTAGACCCAATCTATGTTATATACAGACCCAAGGGGTGCACAACGTATCTTTCAGGGTACTTCCATTAGCGTTAGGGTACCTTGGGTTGAAAACTTTGAGGAAAAATTGGCCCTGACGTGTATTTCTATGGATCATTTTGTTGCGCAAAAACTACTAGAGAAAAAGCAGCATCAGAAAAAACTTACCATCCATGCCAAAAACAGAAACCAAATGCACTTACAGGGCGCAGTCAAAGCCCAATTGTAGAGCAAGCCCAGCTGCAGACTGATGACTCACCTCTACCAGCAAATGTGGGAGGCGAGCTGCCATGCATACACTAGGCCTGCATAGAACACCATTCACACTGATACATATGATGCAGAGTGTCTGAAAGCTACCCAACCGCTCCGCTGCCTGAGCATTGGGCCGCACAGTACGATGCTGCTGCACCACTGGATGAATGGCGCCCCTATGGGCCCAACTGCACCCTGGATGGATAAAAAAGTGCAAAAGTTTTTTATATGATAAATAAAAAACCTTTATAGATGGGATTTTGGTTCATGTGTTGGCCCAAGACATTTAAGCTGATGACCCACGACAAGGGATCCCATGCTCATCAGTCCTAACTAAATTGTACAAAAACTACTAGAGAAAAAGCAGCATCAGAAAAAACTTACCATCCATGCCAAAAACAGAAACCAAATGCACTTACAGGACGCAGTCAGAGCCCAATTGTAGAGCAAGCCCAGCTGCAGACTGATGACTCACCTCTACCAGCAAATGTGGGAGGCGAGCTGCCATGCATACACTAGGCCTGCATAGAACACCATTCACACTGATACATATGATGCAGAGTGTCTGAAAGCTACCCAACCGCTCCGCTGCCTGAGCATTGGGCCGCACAGTACGATGCTGCTGCACCACTGGATGAATGGCGCCCCTATGGCCCAACTGCACCCTGGATGGATAAAAAAGTGCAAAAGTTTTTTATATGATAAATAAAAAACCTTTATAGATGGGATTTTGGTTCATGTGTTGGCCCAAGACATTTAAGCTGATGACCCACGACAAGGGATCCCATGCTCATCAGTCCTAACTAAATTGTACAAAAACTACTAGAGAAAAAGCAGCATCAGAAAAAACTTACCATCCATGCCAAAAACAGAAACCAAATGCACTTACAGGGCGCAGTCAAAGCCCAATTGTAGAGCAAGCCCAGCTGCAGACTGATGACTCACCTCTACCAGCAAATGTGGGAGGCGAGCTGCCATGCATACACTAGGCCTGCATAGAACACCATTCACACTGATACATATGATGCAGAGTGTCTGAAAGCTACCCAACCGCTCCGCTGCCTGAGCATTGGGCCGCACAGTACGATGCTGCTGCACCACTGGATGAATGGCGCCCCTATGGGCCCAACTGCACCCTGGATGGATAAAAAAGTGCAAAAGTTTTTTATATGATAAATAAAAAACCTTTATAGATGGGATTTTGGTTCATGTGTTGGCCCAAGACATTTAAGCTGATGACCCACGACAAGGGATCCCATGCTCATCAGTCCTAACTAAATTGTACAAAAACTACTAGAGAAAAAGCAGCATCAGAAAAAACTTACCATCCATGCCAAAAACAGAAACCAAATGCACTTACAGGGCGCAGTCAAAGCCCAATTGTAGAGCAAGCCCAGCTGCAGACTGATGACTCACCTCTACCAGCAAATGTGGGAGGCGAGCTGCCATGCATACACTAGGCCTGCATAGAACAACCATTCACACTGATACATATGATGCAGAGTGTCTGAAAGCTACCCAACCGCTCCGCTGCCTGAGCATTGGGCCGCACAGTACGATGCTGCTGCACCACTGGATGAATGGCGCCCCTATGGGCCCAACTGCACCCTGGATGGATAAAAAAGTGCAAAAGTTTTTTATATGATAAATAAAAAACCTTTATAGATGGGATTTTGGTTCATGTGTTGGCCCAAGACATTTAAGCTGATGACCCACGACAAGGGATCCCATGCTCATCAGTCCTAACTAAATTGTACAAAAACTACTAGAGAAAAAGCAGCATCAGAAAAAACTTACCATCCATGCCAAAAACAGAAACCAAATGCACTTACAGGGCGCAGTCAAAGCCCAATTGTAGAGCAAGCCCAGCTGCAGACTGATGACTCACCTCTACCAGCAAATGTGGGAGGCGAGCTGCCATGCATACACTAGGCCTGCATAGAACACCATTCACACTGATACATATGATGCAGAGTGTCTGAAAGCTACCCAACCGCTCCGCTGCCTGAGCATTGGGCCGCACAGTACGATGCTGCTGCACCACTGGATGAATGGCGCCCCTATGGGCCCAACTGCACCCTGGATGGATAAAAAAGTGCAAAAGTTTTTTATATGATAAATAAAAAACCTTTATAGATGGATTTTGGTTCATGTGTTGGCCCAAGACATTTAAGCTGATGACCCACGACAAGGGATCCCATGCTCATCAGTCCTAACTAAATTGTACAAAAACTACTAGAGAAAAAGCAGCATCAGAAAAAACTTACCATCCATGCCAAAAACAGAAACCAAATGCACTTACAGGGCGCAGTCAAAGCCCAATTGTAGAGCAAGCCCAGCTGCAGACTGATGACTCACCTCTACCAGCAAATGTGGAGGCGAGCTGCCATGCATACACTAGGCCTGCATAGAACACCATTCACACTGATACATATGATGCAGAGTGTCTGAAAGCTACCCAACCGCTCCGCTGCCTGAGCATTGGGCCGCACAGTACGATGCTGCTGCACCACTGGATGAATGGCGCCCCTATGGGCCCAACTGCACCCTGGATGGATAAAAAAGTGCAAAAGTTTTTTATATGATAAATAAAAAACCTTTATAGATGGGATTTTGGTTCATGTGTTGGCCCAAGACATTTAAGCTGATGACCCACGACAAGGGATCCCATGCTCATCAGTCCTAACTAAATTGTACAAAAACTACTAGAGAAAAAGCAGCATCAGAAAAAACTTACCATCCATGCCAAAAACAGAAACCAAATGCACTTACAGGGCGCAGTCAAAGCCCAATTGTAGAGCAAGCCCAGCTGCAGACTGATGACTCACCTCTACCAGCAAATGTGGGAGGCGAGCTGCCATGCATACACTAGGCCTGCATAGAACACCATTCACACTGATACATATGATGCAGAGTGTCTGAAAGCTACCCAACCGCTCCGCTGCCTGAGCATTGGGCCGCACAGTACGATGCTGCTGCACCACTGGATGAATGGCGCCCCTATGGGCCCAACTGCACCCTGGATGGATAAAAAAGTGCAAAAGTTTTTTATATGATAAATAAAAAACCTTTATAGATGGGATTTTGGTTCATGTGTTGGCCCAAGACATTTAAGCTGATGACCCACGACAAGGGATCCCATGCTCATCAGTCCTAACTAAATTGTACAAAAACTACTAGAGAAAAAGCAGCATCAGAAAAAACTTACCATCCATGCCAAAAACAGAAACCAAATGCACTTACAGGGCGCAGTCAAAGCCCAATTGTAGAGCAAGCCCAGCTGCAGACTGATGACTCACCTCTACCAGCAAATGTGGGAGGCGAGCTGCCATGCATACACTAGGCCTGCATAGAACACCATTCACACTGATACATATGATGCAGAGTGTCTGAAAGCTACCCAACCGCTCCGCTGCCTGAGCATTGGGCCGCACAGTACGATGCTGCTGCACCACTGGATGAATGGCGCCCCTATGGGCCCAACTGCACCCTGGATGGATAAAAAAGTGCAAAAGTTTTTTATATGATAAATAAAAAACCTTTATAGATGGGATTTTGGTTCATGTGTTGGCCCAAGACATTTAAGCTGATGACCCACGACAAGGATCCCATGCTCATCAGTCCTAACTAAATTGTACAAAAACTACTAGAGAAAAAGCAGCATCAGAAAAAACTTACCATCCATGCCAAAAACAGAAACCAAATGCACTTACAGGGCGCAGTCAAAGCCCAATTGTAGAGCAAGCCCAGCTGCAGACTGATGACTCACCTCTACCAGCAAATGTGGGAGGCGAGCTGCCATGCATACACTAGGCCTGCATAGAACACCATTCACACTGATACATATGATGCAGAGTGTCTGAAAGCTACCCAAACCGCTCCGCTGCCTGAGCATTGGGCCGCACAGTACGATGCTGCTGCACCACTGGATGAATGGCGCCCCTATGGGCCCAACTGCACCCTGGATGGATAAAAAAGTGCAAAAGTTTTTTATATGATAAATAAAAAACCTTTATAGATGGGATTTTGGTTCATGTGTTGGCCCAAGACATTTAAGCTGATGACCCACGACAAGGGATCCCATGCTCATCAGTCCTAACTAAATTGTACAAAAACTACTAGAGAAAAAGCAGCATCAGAAAAAACTTACCATCCATGCCAAAAACAGAAACCAAATGCACTTACAGGACCAGTCAAAGCCCAATTGTAGAGCAAGCCCAGCTGCAGACTGATGACTCACCTCTACCAGCAAATGTGGGAGGCGAGCTGCCATGCATACACTAGGCCTGCATAGAACACCATTCACACTGATACATATGATGCAGAGTGTCTGAAAGCTACCCAACCGCTCCGCTGCCTGAGCATTGGGCCGCACAGTACGATGCTGCTGCACCACTGGATGAATGGCGCCCCTATGGGCCCAACTGCACCCTGGATGGATAAAAAAGTGCAAAAGTTTTTTATATGATAAATAAAAAAACCTTTATAGATGGGATTTTGGTTCATGTGTTGGCCCAAGACATTTAAGCTGATGACCCACGACAAGGGATCCCATGCTCATCAGTCCTAACTAAATTGTACAAAAACTACTAGAGAAAAAGCAGCATCAGAAAAAACTTACCATCCATGCCAAAAACAGAAACCAAATGCACTTACAGGGCGCAGTCAAAGCCCAATTGTAGAGCAAGCCCAGCTGCAGACTGATGACTCACCTCTACCAGCAAATGTGGGAGGCGAGCTGCCATGCATACACTAGGCCTGCATAGAACACCATTCACACTGATACATATGATGCAGAGTGTCTGAAAGCTACCCAACCGCTCCGCTGCCTGAGCATTGGGCCGCACAGTACGATGCTGCTGCACCACTGGATGAATGGCGCCCCTATGGGCCCAACTGCACCCTGGATGGATAAAAAAGTGCAAAAGTTTTTTATATGATAAATAAAAAACCTTTATAGATGGGATTTTGGTTCATGTGTTGGCCCAAGACATTTAAGCTGATGACCCACGACAAGGGATCCCATGCTCATCAGTCCTAACTAAATTGTACAAAAACTACTAGAGAAAAAGCAGCATCAGAAAAAACTTACCATCCATGCCAAAAACAGAAACCAATCCAGGGTGCAGTTGGGCCCATAGGGGCGCCATTCATCCAGTGGTGCAGCAGCATCGTACTGTGCGGCCCAATGCTCAGGCAGCGGAGCGGTTGGGTAGCTTTCAGACACTCTGCATCATATGTATCAGTGTGAATGGTGTTCTATGCAGGCCTAGTGTATGCATGGCAGCTCGCCTCCACACATTTGCTGGTAGAGGTGAGTCATCAGTCTGCAGCTGGATCATTTTGTTGCGGCCAACAGAACATACTATTCAACTACATGTGGACCGGTGAAGGTTCCATAGCACCAAGAATTGCTTGATGACACCATTGGCACCTTTTTCGGTGACGTTCCCTTCTCTTTGAGTTGTAGCTTCAATTCTGTTGGCCACACTTGCCCTATGTATTGACTTGTGGGCACCCAATTTGGCACCTAGCATTTGGGGAAATGATCTCCAACAATCCAGAATGAATGTTGGCTGTTTCGGTAAAACAATTAATCTTTTCAGTAGAGGACCGGCAGACAATCGTTCGAAATTGATAAATTCACTGGATATTTTGGATTTTTTTTTTAATTGTGGGATGCGGGTGGGTGTCGCAATGGAACCGATATTGTCCTAGGTGTCTACGATTTATTTTGGACTATCATCCATCCAATGATCTTTCGTTGGCCCATTTTTTACCTGATGTGTATGGAGAGCATCACTGCTTATATGTGACGCAACATTGGAATGATACTACCATTTGTGTCTTCCAACAGAGTCAAGTTCTCTAGACCCAATTTATGTTATGTACAAACCCAAGGGGTGCACAACTTATCTTTCAGGGGTACCTCTAGTAGTGTTAGGGGTACTATTGAGGAAATCCTTGAGAAAAATTGGCCTTGAGGAGCAGATTACAGACCATACTAGATGACAACCTTTCAGCAGATTTGGCTATTTGGTCTTAATCCATCTTGGTTTCCTAGGTTTGGAAGTTATCCCCTGTCCAAATTTCCTGATTGATGGGTTTGCACTGTTCCCAAGATCTGGTACTCTGAAGAGCCATGAATGGAGCAGAGGTTAATCATGTACCATTGTTAATAGGGCTTTTGAAGGCTACCAAGTGCTGTGCTGGTTATTAATGACCGACCATGGCTCCCCCCCATGATTGACCTCCACTCAAGGATCTTCAGAGCCTTAGTTTTTCGTGAGATTGTTGAGGCTTCAGAGATAGGGTAGTTATCCTTTATGTCACAAGGAGTGGGATATAAACTTGAGAATACCTCTTTAGCTCACGCATGTTGGTGACGACCAACTATCCTTCTATCAGGGTTGTCAGCAATAATAATAAATAGCCAAAATTATTCAGTACTAAAACCCCAGACTTGTATAACGACATAATTCATAGGACAATCCTATGGCGAAGGAAACCATATTAGTTGTCGCCCAACTTACCCAGACATAGCTCTCCATCATGTTAGATAAAGGTTCCCTGAATGCTCCCAATTTTGGCTGAACCAGTCGACCATCTGACATTTTTGGGGGCAGGTCCTCCTGAATCTCTCCAACAAGTGATATAAGAGGAAAGTTAGAGTATGTGTGGTTTGAATTTATATTGATCCAGATAAATAAAAGTCCGGCATCAATATCTCCCCCCTCTCCCCATTGAAAGCACACGAGCAGTCCATGAACTCACAGATCATTAGTTGTTCGGCACCGTCTTAGGTCACGTACAGGAGAAGAAGCTGCTCCGTAATGATCAGTAACCACCGGAGACTTTTCCATTTCTCGACTTTTTGTGATGATTTAAATTGTAGCCTGAAGATTTAGCGCAAAAAGACATCATAGGTGCTTGACATCAAAGCCTTAAATCGCCATCGAGCACCCCCAGATCCATCAAAGCCATCACACTCCGCTAGTTCTATCTTATGCTAGCGAAATACTTAGATCAATCATTTGCTGTATATAAAAAAAAAAACATAACATAAATCAGAATATCAGAAAATAGTCGCCTATTTATAGCCAGAATGAACCAAGTGAAAGTCTATAGTGAAGGATCAGCTATTGGAGTATCGCAGATTGCGGCGGAAACAATGGCCTAATTATTTATTGGCATCTGTGCCACGAAAATAACAAGCCGGAGGATCCAAGAAAGGCGACAGAACCCAACGCCAATTCTTATATGGAAAGTTAATTGAGAAGATGAAAAACAACATTGAACCGGCAGCAAAGGACTGTCAACCTTTATTTTTCCTTTTATTGGCAGTGAGGAGATATAAAAGCTGAAAAAAAGTTACTATGCACTAATCATATCTTTTATATATGGGAAACTGTATGATGTGTGTAATTCAATCTTTATTTCCATATTCTTGTACATAGGGGCAGTATTATAGTAGTTATATTCTTGTATATAGGGCAGTATTATAGTAGTTATATTCTTGTATATAGGGGCAGTATTATAGTAGTTATATTCTTGTACATAGGAGCAGTATTATAGTAGTTATATTCTTGTAATAGGAGCAGTATTATAGTAGTTATATTTTGTAATGAGGCAGTATAGGTTTATTCTTGTACATAGGGAGCAGTATTATAGTAGTTATATTCTTGTATATAGGGGCAGTATTATAGTAGTTATATTCTTGTACATAGGGCAGTATTATAGTAGTTATATTCTTGTATATAGGGCAGTATTATAGTAGTTATATTCTTGTATATAGGAGCAGTATTATAGTAGTTATATTCTTGTACATAGGGCAGTATTATAGTAGTTATATTCTTGTATATGGGCATATTATAGTAGTTAATTCTGTACATAGTGCAGTATTATAGTAGTTATATTCTTGTACATAGGGCAGTATTATAGTAGTTATATTCTTGTATATAGGGGCAGTATTATAGTAGTTATATTCTTGTATATAGGAGCAGTATTATAGTAGTTATATTCTTGTATATAGGGGCAGTATTATAGTAGTTATATTCTTGTACATAGGGGACAGTATTATAGTAGTTATATTCTTGTACATAGGGGCAGTGTTATAGTAGTTATATTCTTGTACATAGGAGCAGTATTATAGTAGTTATATTCTTGTACATAGGAGCAGTATTATAGTAGTTATATTCTTGTACATAGGGTCAGTATTATAGTAGTTATATTCTTGTACATAGGGCAGTATTATAGTAGTTATATTCTTGTACATAGGGGCAGTGTTATAGTAGTTATATTCTTGTACATAGGAGCAGTTTATAGTAGTTATATTCTTGTACATAGGAGCAGTATTATAGTAGTTATATTCTTGTACATAGGGTCAGTATTATAGTAGTTATATTCTTGTACATAGGAGCAGTATTATAGTAGTTATATTCTTGTACATAGGAGCAGTATTATAGTAGTTATATTCTTGTATATAGGGCAGTATTATAGTAGTTATATCTTGTACATAGGGGCAGTATTATAGTAGTTATATTCTTGTAATAGGAGCAGTATTATAGTAGTTATATTCTTGTATATAGAGACAGTATTATAGTAGTTATATTCTTGTATATAGGGCAGTATTATAGTAGTTATATTCTTGTACATAGGGACAGTATTATAGTAGTTATATTGTTGTACATAGGGGCAGTATTATAGTAGTTATATTCTTGTATATAGGAGCAGTATTATAGTAGTTATTCTTATACATAGGCATATAGTAGTATATCTTGTACATAGGAGCAGTATTATAGTAGTTATATTCTTGTACATAGGGTCAGTATTATAGTAGTTATATTCTTGTACATAGAGCATATTATAGTAGTTATTGCTACAAGGGGCTATTATAGTAGTTATATTCTTGTACATAGGAGCAGTACTATAGTAGTTATATTCTTGTACATAGGGGCAGTATTATAGTAGTTATATTCTTGTATATAGGAGCAGTATTATAGTAGTTATATTCTTGTAATAGGGGCAGTATTATAGTAGTTATATTCTGTACATAGGGGCAGTATTATAGTAGTTATATTTGTATATAGGAGCAGTATTATATGTTATATTTATAATAGGGGCAGTATTATAGTAGTTATATTCTTGTATATAGGAGCAGTATTATAGTAGTTATATTCCTGTACATAGGTACAGTATTATAGTAGTTATATTCTTGTACATAGGGGCAGTATTATAGTAGTTATATTCTTGTACATAGGGGCAGTGTTATAGTAGTTATACTCTTGCATATAGGGGCAGTATTTTAGCTCATGAGCCTGAGCTGAGTATTTGTTTACCATGATCTGAGTCTCACACATTTCAGCTTGTATCTTGTTTTTCCTTTGTAAATTGCCGTCCTCGGTCTGATGTCCGTCTTTATGGAGGATCTTCTTTGTGTAGAGATGCTTGGATGTCATTCTTGTTCTTCTGAGGAAGAGCTGTTAATCATTTCACGAGCCAGATGGAAGCTGGAGACTATGATTAGCTCCCCATAGGAAACTTGTTGATGTGCCAACCTGAATCCTATTTTCAGGGAAGAGAAATAGCCAAGAATACACCGTCCGCTCGCGGTGGTAGAGATGGCAGGAGAGGATTTTGCACACATTGCAAATCCATCCAAGAATGGACGGCTCCACCAGAATAATACATGTGCCATTAATACTGCATATGTGTATAATGAAGAATGCATGGCGATAAATCATACATACCAGTATTTTAATTCTATCAATAATGTAAGACGTAACAGCCTTGCATTGTAAGAAATGATCAACTCCAAGTGTGACTTGTATTATTCAGAGGCCGCCTAGGTCCTGCAGGAGTTGAGGTTGTGTTGGGCTCGTGCACCTCTCATTGCTGAATGATGAGCAGAATCGGGCAGTGATGATAAACCTGGACTCATCCAAGGGCTACATTCTCCTATTATAATATTGATCGAGGTAGTGCCATCTGGAAAACTCTCCATAGTCTCTACTCCTGTTTATCAATGTGGGGGTCTTATATTGTTTATAAATATTGCACCTTTAGTGCTCAATTCACTGCCTCCATTTTTCAAAGGCCGAGGTTTTATCAAATATGATAATTAGAGTGTCAGGGTTTGTGGTGTAGCGGATGAGAAAATGGGAAGCAAATGGTAGTAACAGTAACGGGCAAGGTAAACTGGTAGCTCGTCTGACCCTATAGATTGGGGTTCCTAGTCTGACACTGTACCCAGTGGTACCTCTGATGATGAGGAGGTCTGGGCCACCACCCTTGCCCTCTGCTCCTCAACCAGCCTTGTGATAACTTCCCCTCATCTCCACCACCACAGATCACGAACACAGCAACTTCCACTAAGGAAAAGCACCAAGAAGCTTCAACACAATGCAGGACATCTTCTCATCTCACAGCGTCAAGGCAGAGTAAAACTCTATCGACGACACCTACTTAAAGGCTGATCGAGTGGACTACTAAGTGATCTGACACCCCCCTCCCCCACCTACACATGCACATGCAGAGCCACACACACATAGACTACAGCAGCTTCTAGCATTAATCCTGGGAGAACCAAAGGAAATTTACTAAGATTAAATGACAGCAGCATTACACATGAACTGCAAGCAGTCAACACATGACATAGAGTGCTTGGTGCACCCTGAGTGTGGCCTAGAGGTTCAGTACACAGCTCCACCCACCAGATATAACTCTGCCTCCTTTACTGGTAGATGACAGCATTGGCTGCTGTCTGCATAAAAAGCTCAAGCAAGCCAGTGATTTCAATCACCAGTGAGGGAGGCGGAATTATGCAAATCCAGTGGGCGGGGCAGTGCACCAAGCCTTTTGGCCACACCCAGGGTGCACTGAGAATCCTAATTAGCATATTTTATTACATTTCAGTTTCCAAAGAATGAAGGCAGCAATTAGAAATCTGAGGATTTAATATTTATAGGGTCTGTATCCTCTACAAGGCCGTGTGCTTAGTTTGTAGTGTCAGATTGAGGGCAGAGACACACTTAGGCAAGCTGCGTGCGAGTGTCTCGCATGAATCTCGCATGCCTCACCCAGTCTGAACAGGAGCGTGGAGCTCATTGTGTTTTTATGGAGCTACATGCTCCATTTCATCAGAGAGGCAGGAGCCATGCCAGGTGACTCATGCGAGATGCATGCGAGACACTCGTATGCATCTCACATAGTGTGTCTCTGCCCTTAGGCTGATACTCCCTTTAAATGATCACATAATAGTAATGTCTTTCTAATGATTTCAAATAGGTCCTGGAACAGAAGGAAAGAAAAATAAAGTAGTGCGAGCCTCTGTAGAGAGCCAAGTGAGCGGTCCTGGACTCCACCATGGTCCACCAGGCCTGGTGTCGTACGGCAGCCTTTACTTCAAGAGCAGCGCTCTGTTAATGAGGTGTCCATTAAAAAGGAAACTTCAATATTGACCATGGTAGAATGTTAGTTTTTCTATGTCGGCAGCATTAACCGGGATGAAAGCCTTCATTACGAGCCTCTACCTAGAGCGTGACACCATTGGGCCGAGCGCGGCGTCTCCTGCCAGGAACAATCTCACATTATTTCCTCCTAGTACAGGTTTGAGGAATTAGCTCTCTCCTCTTGTCGCTGCTCATTTATGTCTACTTTGATACCTTGTGCCCCGATCACCTGTGATTTCTCGCGGCTCGGTGTAAGTATTGATTTTCCAGTCTTGCGCGATTCTTCCTAATTTGCACATTTGGACATAAAAGCAGCAGATTACGTTCTCTGACCGCCAATATAACTTCTGAATGGAAATGATCGTCCTTTCTGCTCAATTTTCAGAACTTCCATACAAATAAGTGGTGACAGCCGCGCATGCGCAACCGCCTCTCCACCGAGAGGAGCTCAACAGGGTGCAGTGTAAAGATACCGTCCTGAGATGGGGCCGTGTCTGTCATACATTTATCACATAGCCTGTGGGTACGCCATTAATTATATCAAGCACCAAATGAGGGGGAGAATATTTACAGGATCAAAAATTGGGGACTCGATCACTGATCACAAACCAGGGATTCGATCACTGAGCACAACGGTGCTAGTCGATCATATGCCACTAAGTACTGACTTGATCAGTGATCACAAAGTGTCAGCTAAATCATCGATCACGTACTAGGGACTTGAGTAATGATAAAGTGGCTCCTTGATCACAAATCACTGATCATAATATGTGGTGACTGATCGCAGAGTGGAAACTCGATCACTTGTTACAAGGTGGTGACTCGATCAGTGAACACAAAGTGGCGACTCGATCTCTGATCACAAAGTGGCGACTCGATCCGTGAACACAAAGTGGCGACTCGATCTCTGATCACGAAGTGGCGACTCGATCCGTGAACACAAAGTGGCGACTCGATCTCTGATCACAAAGTGGCGACTCAATCAGTGAACACAAAGTGGTGACTCGATCAGTGAACACAAAGTGGCGACTCGATCAGTGAACACAAAGTGGCGACTCGATCAGTGAACACAAAGTGGCGACTCGATCAGTGAACACAAAGTGGCGACTCGATCAGTGAACACAAAGTGGCGACTCGATCAGTGAACACAAAGTGGTGACTCGATCCGTGAACACAAAGTGGTGACTCGATCAGTGAACACAAAGTGGCGACTCGATCAGTGAACACAAAGTGGCGACTCGATCAGTGAACACAAAGTGGCGACTCGATCAGTGAACACAAAGTGGCGACTCGATCTCTGATCACAAAGTGGCGACTCGATTACTAATCAATCACAAAGTAGCGACTCGATCACTGGTCACAATGTGGAAACTCGATCACAAAGAGGTGACTCAATCACCAATCAGAAAGTGGCGACTTGATCACTGGTCACAAAGTGGCAACTCGATCACTTGTCACAAAGTGGTTGCTCGATCACTGATCACAAAGTAGACACTCAATCACTGGTCACAAAGTGTCGATTCGATCACTTGTCACAAAATGGCGACTCGATCAGTAAACCGAAAGTGGCGACTTGATCACTGATCACAATGTGGAAACTTGATCACTGGTCACAAAGTGGCGACTCGATCACTAATCATTCAGAAAGTGGCGACTTGATCACTGATCACAAAGTAGACACTCGATCACTGGTCACAACGTAGCCACTTGATCACTTGTCACAAAGTGGTTACTCGATCACTGATCACAAAGTAGCAACTTGATCACTGATCACAAAGTAGCCACTCAATCACTGGTCACAAAGTAGCGACTTGATCACTGATCACAATGTGGAAACTCAATCACTGATCACAATGTGGAAACTTGATCACTGGTCACAAAGTGGCGACTCGATCACCAATCATTCAGAAAGTGGCGACTTAATCACTAGTCACAAAGTGGTTACTCGATCACTGATCACAAAGTAGCCACTCGACCACTGGTCACAAAGTAGCCACTTGATCACTGGTCACAAAGTGGCGACTCGATCTCCTGTCACAAAGTGGCAAATGGATCATTGATCACAAAATAGCGAATTGATCACTGATCACAAAGTTGTAACTCGATCACCGACCACAAAATGAATCAAAGAGCTCTTTATTTTTCCATCCATAGTCCTGATACACAAGGGTTTCTTTTCTCCTTTCTTACACTGATACTTTGTGAGTCTGTGAACTAGAGGTTTTCCCCTAAATCACATATGTACCCCAAAAACTGAAATGTTCCTGTAAAAGAAGACCTCAGAGTCCGGGGCTCATTCAATGTTCCTTTAATTTTTAGCTGTTCGTCCCTTTTAAAAAAGAAAAAGGGCATTTTTCTCTGAAAATGTCCGCAGACGACGTCCTTTAGATATTTGCATGTCCTGATGTATCGGCCCGATCTAAAATTGATGTCTCAGCCCCGGTTTACCATAACTTAGCAGTAAACCTACTCCGACACACTTCCAAATTGCATTACGCTTCGCTCTCTGTCTTTGCAAACCCAGTTATTGGCGCTGATTTGTGTACATGGGAATCAGATAGAGCGGCGTGGTACAGAGCAATAATTGGGTTATGTGCGCCTATTGTGAAATAAAGTAACCCTTCATTGCCTGGGGACTCGCACAGATCAGCGCTTTGATCCAGAAGTAAAAAAATTAGGAATTGATTAGTTGTTCAATTAAGAATCGAATAATTAAATCCTGAGCACACGAGCGCTGCGCTGTCAGCCGGCGAGCTGAGAAGCCAGAAATATATGACTCTATTAGACCAGGACATTGCTATAAATTAAAGCAATACATAACTCCCAGCGCAGGCTGCCACCGTATGTAATAGTAAGGCACACATGCGTGAATAGCCGCCCCCCCCCCCCACTGGCTTTAATTATCACCCTTTCCTAGTGATAGAAGTCTACGGCCGCCTTAGGTGATAACCATTCAAATGAAGGAAATAGAAAATAATGAACTAACTAGGATCATAATTAAAGGGGTTGTCCAATGCAGATGTCACGGATAGGGATTCAGGAGGCAAGATGGTGAGGTGGGCAAGGGCATTCAGGGGAGCTAGTCTGGCCCTAGACTTGGGGTCCCTGACTATCCCTGTTCCCAAAGATATCTCTGAAGGCGAGGAGGTGAGGGCTGCCACCCTAGCCCTTCGCTCCTGATCAGCCCTACCTTTCCCCACGGACTGGGAAAACCCAGCAACTTCAATGGAAGTCAACGGCAGCAAAAATACAGCTCAGCACAGCACAACTTCACAGCATGGGGTCCAAGTAGAAATGAGCTTTATCTGCGACACCTAGTGGAGGGATATGGAGCTATTTCAAGGCTGGGGGAGTGGAGATCTGAATACTAAGACACACCTCCACCTAAATTCTATGACTCGCCCCTCCACCTGCAGAGCTGCAAACGGCAGACTAAGGGGAAAAAAACTCAGGTTTAATCACAGCAGCTGCACTCATGGACTGCAAAGCCATCAACACGTGACAAGACATCTCTAGTCTATATGCTTTTTAAGAACAAGCAGATAAGCCCCCCAAAAGCCAAAAACTAAGGGGGGCTATGACTGTGGGAAGGGAGGACCCATATCCACTCCTGCAGCTGTGTTATGCATAGCTGTATACATTGGTATTATTACACTTGATGCTTACTGTAGTTATAGTTGTTTTTGGTGAATGAGGGTTCATCTTATCTTTGAAGGGGGATTACATTTAGGACTCCACTCGATAAGCCAGATGTCACATGTTGACTGCTCTGCAGTCCATGTGTGTGGCTGCTGTGATTTAAATCTAAGTTTATTTTCTTTGGCACATCAAGAGTTAATGCCAGAAAACTGATGTAGCCTATGCTGTGTGCGGCTGTGCAGGTGGAGGTGTGTCAGAGCTTCCATCCATCAGTTGTCGCAGATAGAGTTCATTCTCTACTAATACCCTATGCAGTGAAGATGTGTTGAGCTGTGCTGCTGTTGCTGTTCCCTTCCATAGGAGCTGCTGAGTTTTTTCCTGGTCCGTGGGTGGAGGTAGGAGCCCTTAACCTAGGGCTGATCAAGAGCAAAGGGCAAGGGTGGCAGCCTGGACATCCTCACTTTCAGAAATAATTCCAAGGTCAGGGTGAACTAGGGACCTCCAGTCTAAGGGTCAGACTAGTTCTGCAGTTTGCCTTTGCCCATCTTACCATCATGCCTCTTGATTCCCTATCCGTTTTACCACCCTGTAACACCGGAATGTTAAGGGCTACAGTTCTGGAGGACTCAGACTGTCCTTACATTGCAAGGTTGGCCTTCATATGAATGGCTGCCATTTATTCTCTTTTTTAGGGATGGTTCTCTCATGTTGATTGACAGTTCAGACAACTTTTCTAAACTGTGTTCCCTATGATACAACAAGCAGACGCAACTTTATCTCAGAGGTACTAAGGCTGATGGGTCCTGTGTTATGCTCCTTGGCTAGGATGATTGACATCTTGGCAAGGCCAGTGGAGTGGTGGCATCTATGTGCTTGCACTGTGCGCTATCTGATGCATTAAGCAGAGTCAGAAGAGTGAAGGAATACTGCGGCTGGATGGTTTTAGCAATTTAAGAAAAAACACAATTGCAGTCTGCAATTCTAAGGCATGGAAACATGAATATAGAATAGCATTATAGCAAGGAAGTATGAAAAAAAAAGACATTTAGCATATAAAAATGGATATGTCTATATCCGCTCAGTAGCCATGTCGAGGCTACCTACACTAAAGTTAATGCCTCTTTCTGGGTTAAAAAACAGCTTTTGTATGGGCGAGTAGGAACCTGCTAAATAACAGATATATTCAGTTAGCACCTGTTCACATTGCAGGTTAGGAAGTGCTGGCATTTTTTTCCTATTTAGGTTTCAACAATTCAGCACTCCTTGCCTTGTAGACTGATTACCGCTGATAGACTGCAGAGGTAGCGGTGACATAGGCAATAAGAAGTAAACTATAAAATGAAAAAGTCCCTCCGTTCTTGAGATTAATTGCAAAGTCGCTTGTTTTCACAAACATTTTTAAGAAGCTGTGACAACCTCTGTTATGAGGTTTGAGTTTTTCCATCTAAATTGGCTATGTCATTGCTTTCAGTGGAGATATCCATTGGTCCTGAGGATGAAGGGGCTGCAGCGCTGGTGTAGCTAGGGTTCCTTCGCTTCACTGCTGCCCTATTCAAGTCATCTTCTTGCTAACCTTTTTAGAATTTAAGAGGATAAAAAATTTCTATTTAAAGGAGTTGTCTAATCTTCAGAAGCGCACCACTCCCCTGCCTCCTGCTTGCCAAGGGTTGATATAATCCTGAAGATTGACATTTTGGACCAATAACACAATCGCTGTGCTCATCTGAACCATGCATTCATATTCTGCTAGGAAGACAGCACAGATCAGGTGATACAAAGCAGCACTTGCAAGCTGGGTAGAAAATAGCTTGTAAGCACTGTGCTCTTCTGCCTCCTGCTTTCCAAGGGTTGATACGATCCTGAAGATTGACATTTCAGACCAGTAGCATGATTGCTCTGCTCATCTGAACTGTGTGCTCTTCCACGCTGCTAGGAGAGACAGCACATATACGGCACTTTAGAGCAGCCCTTATAAGCTGGTTAGAAAATATCTTGTAAGCGCTGAACTAACTCCTCTTCCTCCTGCTTGCCAGGGTTGATACGATCTTGAAGATTGACATTTTGGATCAGTAGAACAGTCGCTCTGTTCATCTGAACCGGGCATTTCCATCCTTCTAGGTGAGACAAAATAGATCCAGTGCTTCAGAGTAGCATTTGCAAGCTGGGTAGAAAATAGCTTGTAAGCACTGAGCTCTTTTGCCCCTCCGGCTTGACAAGAGTTGATACAATTCTGAAGATTGACCTTTCAGACCACTAGAGCGATCGCCTCACTCATCTGAACCGTGCGTTTCCATCCTGCAATGATGAGACAGCAGAGATCAGGTGCTTCAGAGCAGCACTTGCAAATCTGGTTGAAAATAGATTGTAAGCGTTGAGCTCTTCTGCCTCCTGCTTGACAAGAGTTGATATGTTTCTGAAGATTGACATTTCGGACCAAAAGCACGATAGCTCCTCTCATCTGCGCTGTGTGTTCTCCCATTCTGCTGGGAGAGACAGCACAGATCTGGTGCTTGAGAACAGCACTTGCAAGCTGGTTAGACAGTAGCTTGTAAGTGCTGAGATCCTCACCTAAGAAACTATCCACTTCTGATAGACTGCAGATGTGGAAAGTAACCAAATCAATGAGATCTGAATCATAAATCTCTTCTTTTCTTCAGATTTTCAATAAGAGGTCAAATGCAACATTTTTAGCTTTTACTAGCGCTTTGTCATTTTAACCTTTAATGAGTAACTCAGAGGCGGAAACATTTTTGGGAAATAGTTTTTTTATGTTTCTTTTGGAGAGATTATTCTTATAACATTAATCACATGAAATGAATTTCAGTTTCACCGGAATTTCTCCACTGATGAATGGAAAGTGATTTCATCTGGTGGCTCAGGATATTGTACCGAACACCGCGGTCATACTTCAGGAAGTCGCTGAAAGAAGAAGGACAAATTGACATGAGCCCAAAATCACAAAGTGTTCTGATGGACACTGGGATATAACAAGGACGGGGTCGCTTCGCTATTAGACACCCTGGAGTGCTGCAAAATCAGATAATAAGATCATGGCTTTTGTAATCTTTCTTCTTGTTACCTATGTCTTATGGCAGAATTAAAGGGGTTATCCAAGCACCCATCAACTCAACATCGGGGCTGGTTATTTGCCAGGTATTGGCCGGTATCATACACGTGTCCCATTCTAATTAATAGAACAGGTGCTCGACACCCGCCAGCCGTGCACAAGACTTGACAGCTGTCAAAGGCCTTGTCAGCAGCAACTCTCATCTCCCGATATAGAAGAGAAAAATGCCTCAAATCAAATATAGAATAAAAAAGTAATACAACCTATTTCTGATGTGTATCACCAAGTCACGAACGTCCAGTTTTGTCTCGCTGCTCCCCACCGTCTTGAGTTTTTAACTCTTTGTCTTTTTAAAATCCAGCACTGCTCCAGAGATACAGACCTTTTTATTGAGCAGTTGTCACGATCTCTACTCTGCTCTTGTCTGTTAGTATTGTTGTGGAAGCTGTTAGTCTGTGCTGCAATCACCTGTCTTTACTTCCCTTAATTAAGCCTCTACTTAAGCATGCTAGCTCCTCCATTCAGTGTCAATCGTACACTTGCATCTCCCTGTGTAAGGCTGGCTTCACACCACGGTTTTTGTCTGTCAGGGTGGATCCTTTTTTTGCAGGACAGGATATGTGTGGCCAAATATGGTCCCGGATCCTGTTTTTTGCAGGATTCGTTTTCTGCCGACTGTCCATGGTCCTGAAGTCTGCCTTTGTCTGCTCTGCTTGCCGTCCTTGGTGCTGAATTCACAGCCTGTGCATGAAGTAGTGCACTCTATGGTGCTGAAGTTTTGACGCGGATTTCTGAGCAAGCTCTGTGCTTGAAATCAGATCCAGTAACAATCTGATTGTTTCCCAGATCCAGCGCCCATAGACTCCCATGTATAGACACAGATCGCCCTCGGATTCATTTCTGTCTGGTTTGGTCCGATCTTTTTCCACCGGAGCCCAAATCGGAGCAGTCTCTGATTTTGGGGGTCGGGAAAAAATCAGGACAGAAATGAATCTGGGACTGAATTTCACAAAAGCGGATGGCCATTTATGACCAATCCGGCACCTTAGGGATACGTAGGAGGCTAAAAACGATCCTGTTTTCTTTTAAAAACAAACAGAACAGGATGGCAAAAACAGTGGTGTGAAGCAAGCAAGACCTGATCATCTGTGCCTGAATACCTGACTTTATTCACTTACCATTTGCCTGTGACCTGACTACTCTTTTGCCTGCTCCTTGTATTCTGTCTTGTCCCTCTGGTTTTCCTGACTTCGGCTAGAATTGAACTTCATCTCTGAATGCCCCTTGCTGTTACTGCATCATTTCCTGGACCTGACCTCTGATCGTTTGACCTCCCTTTACTTCCAGTAAGTAGTAGTATT
Organism: Allobates femoralis; assembly: GCA_033576535.1. Lineage (NCBI taxonomy): Eukaryota > Metazoa > Chordata > Amphibia > Anura > Aromobatidae > Allobates > Allobates femoralis. Next base: position 222,572,356 of record JARQOC010000011.1, on the reverse strand, counting down.
ATATTTACTTTCCGTTATTGCAGTCTGCTTCTTCATCTCTGAAACTAGTTATACATTAGTGACTCGCTTCACAGTACTCATTTTTATGGTCTTTACCAAGGGGGTGATGCTGAAAGGGTGATTATGCAATGCATCATAAAGACACCCCCCCATCGACTTTTATGGGCTTCTCAGCTGTGCATGACCACCTCTCTATTCATTCGCTCTACCCGATCAACATTTTCAAGCTTTTTCTTCTTCATATTGGATCTGTCACAAGGCCAAAAGTAAACAGTTTTTGCTACTATTAAATTCCTGCTTCTCTCCTGAGTGATACGATTTTTATTGTTTTCAAATCCGCCATACGGTTCCAGAGATTTGAGCCTTTTAGTGCTCTGTCTTGTTCCGAGGGGGCGTGTCTCACAGGATCCTTGGGGGCGTGTCTATATCCTGGTTTGCATTATTACATAATTACCATTATTAGCAGTAAATATAAAGACCCATATCTCTTGAACCGTAAGACGGATTTACAAAAAACAAAAACTGGTAAACTCAGAGGAACAGTGGGAACAAATTAAGAGCAAACACTGCCCATTTTTGACCTGCTGACAGATCCCCTTTAAATGAGTCTGGAAGGTTGGTAATTATCCATTTGTGGGTCCCTTACTTATTACATGGGTTTCAAAACACCCTTAGTACTGACAAATGACCAATGCCTTTTGAAAAGAAAAAGAAGTGATGGTTTTCGATCAAGATGATTGAGATGGGTCAATGGTCACAGGTGGGAGAGCAAAGACCGGCTATGTGCATGGGTCACCATCCTGCATCTGATTAAGAGATCTTGGCTGGGCTATTTCCATGATGGAGGAGAAAACAAACATTTAAGTAGAATATATTGACGATCTATCATGTGCACACGTCGATCAATAACTAAAGCATCCATGACTCCACCTGTGCTCGGGCGGCCGTATCCATAATACATAAGAGCCTGAGAGGGAAGTCAAAGATTAGACGCGACATGTGTCCCTGTTTTGATGGTTTGGTCGCCATGGTAACTAATGAATAGCAGGTGTTTTATCAGAAGAAGGGGTTAATTGTCACCATGCGTGAATGTTTAAAGAGATGCGGATAGCGCCGATCTGTCGATGCTCATAACAAATGTGACGAGTGACGTCCGGTAACGCCGATCCTATCACCATTACTGACTGCAATGTGCCGCAAGCTGTTGCTCTCTTTTATCAGCCATTTCTGGCTGGGGATCTGCTTCAAAGACATTCCGGAAGTCTAGGAAAATTCCTGCCCACATGATTTGTTCATTATCTCCATGTGTGAGACCGTTCAGATGCACCGTACGTATGTATCTAAGATTATTACATTCATGCTGCCTAAGTAAAAGCTTAGATACCGCATCATCAGTGACATTCATTCTACTGGCTCAGCTGGATGAGGGGTAGAAAAGCTTAGATATCGCACCATCAGTGACATTCATGCTACTGACTCAGCTGGATGATGGGTAGAAAAGCTTAGATACCGGCACCATCAGTGACATTCATGCTACTTTACTCAGCTGGATGAGGGGTAGAAAACTTAGATATTGCACCATCAGTGACATTCATGCTTAAATTGTGGATGAGGTAGAAAAGCTTGATATGACCTGCATCCCATCATATCATTCAGCCGCCAGTTTGGTTTGAGAAGGGGTAGAAAAGTTTAGATGCAGCACCATTGATGACATTCATGCTGTTAATTTAGCTGTAAGAAGAGTACATGAGTTTAGCTTCCGGGAATCAATGTCATTTCAGGCTAGCAATTCTACTGGATGAGGTTAGAAAAGTTTAGATGCAGCACCAATTGACTGGAGAAGAGCAGAAGAGTTTACAAACCATACCATAGCTGCCATTTATTCTGGTTATTCGGTTGGAGGTTGTGTAGAACAGTTTAGATACCGCACAATTGATGATCATCATGCTAGGGGGAGGTGTAGAAAAGCTTAGATTCCGCACCACTGATGGCCATCATGCTGGTTATTCAGCTGGAGGAAGGTAGAAAAGCTTGATACCGCACCATTGATGACTTCGCTTGCGGAGTTTAGATACGCACCATTGATACCATCATGCTGGTTATTCAGCTGGAGGAGGGGTAGAAAAGCTTAGCTACTGCACCATTGATGACCATCATGCTGGTTATTCGGCTGGAGGAGGGGGAAAAAGGTTTAGATACCGCACAATCGACTTCTGACTTGGCTGGAGTTGAGCAGAAAGTTTAGATACTGCACCATTGATGACCATCATGCTGGTTATTTGGCTGGAGGTGTGTAGAAAAGCTTAGATACCGCACCATTGCTGACCATCATGCTGGTTATTCAGCTGGAGGTGGTGTAGAAAAGTTTAGATACCACACCATTGATGACCATCATGCTGGTTATTCAGCTGGAGGAGGGGTAGAAAAGCTTAGATACCCACCATTGATGACCATCATGCTGGTTATTGGCTGGAGGAGGTGGAAAAAGGTTTAGATACCGCACAATTGACTTCTGACTTGGCTGGAGTTGAGCAGAAAGTTTAGATACTGCACCATTGATGACCATCATGCTGGTTATTTAGCTGGAGGAGGGGTAGAAAAGCTTAGATACTCATCATTGATGACCATCATGCTGGTTATTCGGCTGGAGGAGGGGTATAAACGTTTAGATCCTGCACCATTGATGGCTACTGACTTGGCTGGAGTTGAGCACAAAGCTCAGATCCCGCACCTTCTCTGACACTTGTGCTGCTGATTCGGCGGGTGAAGTGGTGAATATGGTTAGATAGGTGCCAATCACATCCATGTATAAACGGGCAGGTCGCGTCATTGCTCTTTAGCAACAAGACGGCCACCGCGCCTGAGTGTTTTTCCTCCTGCTCTACAAAATGAAGGTTTTTTACTCTTCCGACATGATTTTTAGCAGGTAGTGGGTTAACATCTGTCACTATATTCCTGTCGAGAATGGATTATCACGTAGAAGCTCTGTCAGAATCCGACAAGTTTCTTTTTTTTTTCTTTCCTTTTTGACAGCTCCATTGTTCAACACCTACAGCACGAAGCCACAATGCGAGTTAAATACAGCTCACCTCCATGACTACACCCAGGGAGTAATTAACAGCTCTCAGCTTATCTGTCAAGAGCTCCGGCGCAGGAGGAGACCACAATAGAGGCAACTTTTACTTTATGTTCCAAAAAGCCAAGAGGCAAATGTTCTACATAACATCTCAAGAGAGCGAGAATAGAAGATTTCAGCAGAGAAGGGAGAAAACTGAACACTTAAAGGAATTCTCCATTGTTACAAAATTATTGGCCTATTCATCACTACCGGATAAGTTCGCGCCTAACTCCTGGTTCCCCACCGATCAGTGGATACTTCTTCCCTAAGGACTTGGCCCTTTGTTGTTCATGACATTCTGTAGTAACTGTACCCAGTATTGCACTTCACTCTGGACACCTAAGTTGGATAGAGCCGCTCTGATCCGTATTACACATTCATCATTAAAATGATGGCGCCATGCCATGAATGCCACAACCCCTTCAGTCGACACATTGGAATAGGTGCCAAAAGTTGGATCCCGGATGGTCTGCTATTGTTGACTTTTCCTAAGGATGGGCAATCAGTTGTGAAAAGCTCAGGGACTTATAAGGTGCCCAAACATTAGATTTAAGTCAGTCCAACCACAGGTTTTTGTGGGACTGGCTGAATAATGAATATGGTGGTGTCTCTTCTTGTCCCATGAGGACAGATGTCAGGGGAAAAAAAGATCAAGCATGGTGAAATCTCTTGCGATAAGCTACAGTCCCGTGGTGGTTGCATCGATGACCTTCATGCTGCTGATTTGGCAAGAAGGGGGGGTCCAGCAGTAACAACTAGGGTGATCAAAATGATTCTGAGGGCTGTCGTTCAGCAGCTTCTTCCATTATCTGTAGCTACTTAGCCAGATTCATGTGGACCTCCTACCAACCGGAAACCCCGGCGCCTCCTATGCTTAGTAGCTGTGGTGCAACGTCATACATCTGTTGACCTAAATATGACACTATCTCAGGATGGTTGCCACTTTGAACCCTTGTCAAGAGTGGCAGGTCAGAAGTCAAGACGTAGCAGAAAACCTGTCCATTGTACAAAAGGAGTCACCACCAAAAACCATCTTTTTTTTTTTGGGCTAGAAACGATCAGTCGCTGATTAGGGCAAATCTCCAAAAATTACAGAGGGGTAAAACTCAATTATGGTCAGAATGTTTTGACTTAAGCATGACATTATCTCAAGAGGGTTGTCAAGAGTGGTGGATCAAGTCAAGAGGTAGCAGAAGACCTGTCCATTGTACAAGAGGAGTCAGTGCTACCACCACCAAACACCATTGTGCCCAATCATTTTGGAGGTGGTTTATTGGCTAGAAACATTACCTAATTGGGGCAAATCTCAAAAAAACTTCGGGGGGAAAAACTCATTTATGGTCAAAGAGTTCCCAACGTTTGTAATGGAGGTCTGGTTATATACTGTTTGATATGAGATCTTCAGACAAAGTCCTTTTCCATTGTTTCATACGACAGCACCTTTGGTTAATCCAATGGTTTGACTGTGGCCGCTACAGATCTACTTGCACTCATTAAGGATGTGAAAGTCATTTTTGTGGTCTGATGGAAGCTATCCTGATAGACCGTGTCACATTGGGGTCTGTACCGTGCCTCAACTTCCTATCTCACGCCAACACCAGTGGCGAAATAGTGCCCATGAGTGCAGTGCACATTTTTGGAAGTCTTTCTATTCTACCAGGGCTTACGTTTTCTTTCTCATGTCGCTCAAAATAAAACCTTGAAAAGCTTCTTGCAGCTCTTCCCTCTCGCTCAGCACCTCCAGCGCCGAACAAAGAGACTGACTTAAACGAGGCATTGGCACATTACTCCATTCGCACTTGTGTGTCGGAGAGCAATTTTTCAGCAAAGGCCGACTCCGGGGAGAGTTTAACCCCTTCCAGGACTGTACGGCATGAAACGCGTTGCCTGAGGCGGAAAGATGGCGCAACTGTTAAATATTCTGTGTAATACACAAATTTAATGTCACGTTTAATTGGGTTTTTTAATTAGTTCTCTCTATACTCTGTACTGTACTGTGCACTCTCTATACTGTGTCCTGTACTGTGCTCCCTATATTGTGTACTGTACTGTGCTCTCTATACTGTGTCCTGTACTGTGCTCCCTATATTGTGTACTGTACTGTGCGCTCTCTATACTGTGTACAGTACTGTGCGCTCTCTATACTGTGTACTGTACGCTCTCTATACTCTGTACTGTACTGTGCTCTCTATACTGTGACCTGTACTGTGCTCCCTGTATTGTGTACTGTACTGTGCGCTCTCTATACTGTGTACTGTACTGTGTGCTCTCTAGACTGTGTACTGTACGCTCTCTATACTGTGTACTGTACACTCTCTATACTGTGCGCTCTCTATATTGTGCGCTCTCTATACTGTGTACTATACTGTGCGCTCTCTATACTGTGTACTATACTGTGCGCTCTCTATACTGTGTACTATACTGTGCGCTCTCTATACTGTGTACTGTACTGTGCACTCTCTATACTGTGTACTATACTGTGCGCTATCTATACTGTGTACTGTACTGTGCACTCTCTATACTGTGTACTGTGCACTCTTTATACTGTGTACTGTACTGTGCGCTCTCTATACTGTGTACTATACTGTGCGCTCTCTATACTGTGTACTGTACTGTGTGCTATCTATACTGTGTACTGTACTGTGCACTCTATACTGTGTACTATACTGTGCACTCTCTATACTGTGTACTGTACTGTGCACTCTCTATACTGTGTACTGTGCACTCTTTATACTGTGTACTATACTGTGCGCTCTCTATACTGTGTACTATACTGTGCGCTCTCTATACTGTGTACTGTACTGTGTGCTATCTATACTGTGTACTGTACTGTGCACTCTCTATACTGTGTACTGTGCACTCTTTATACTGTGTACTGTACTGTGCGCTCTCTATACTGTGTACTATACTGTGCGCTCTCTATACTGTGTACTATACTGTGCGCTATCTATACTGTGTACTGTACTGTGCACTCTATACTGTGTACTATACTGTGCACTCTCTATACTGTGTACTGTACTGTGCACTCTCTATACTGTGTACTGTACTGTGCTCTCTATACTGTGTAGTGTACTGTGCGCTCTCTATACTGTGTACTGTACTCTCTCTATACTATGTACTGTGATGTTCGCCATCTATACTCTGTACTGTGCTGTGCGCTCTATACTGTACTGTGCGCTCTTTATACTGTGCAATGTACTGTGCTCTCTATACTGTGTACTGTTCTTTGCGCTCTCTATACTGTGTACTGTACTGTGTGCTCTCTATACTGTGTACTGTACTGTGCTCTCTATACTGTGTACTGTATGGTGCACGCTCTATACTGTACTGTACGCTCTCTATATTGTGTACTGTACTGTGCACTCTCTATACTGTGTCCTGTACTGTGCTCTCTATACTGTGTACTGTACTGTGCGCTCTCTATACTGTGTACTGTACTGTGCGCTCTCTGTACTGTACGCTCTCTATACTGTGTACTGTACTGTGCACTCTCTGTACTGTACTGTGCGCTCTCTATACTGTGTACTGTACTGTGCACTCTCTGTACTGTACTGTGTGCTCTCTATACTGTGTACTGTACTGTGCTCTCTATACTGTGTACTGTATGGTGCACGCTCTATACTGTGTACTGTACGCTCTCTATATTGTGTACTGTACTGTGCACTCTCTATACTGTGTCCTGTACTGTGCTCTCTATACTGTGTACTGTACTGTGCGCTCTCTATACTGTGTACTGTACTGTGCACTCTCTGTACTGTACTGTGCGCTCTCTATGCTGTGTATTGTACTGTGCACTCTCCTACTATATTTTGTACCAATTAAAAATGTAGCTTAAACAGACAATCGAGCCCTTATCACATGAGCTGAGGCTCAGGGGTGATGGCAGCCGCCCATGGTCCTATCACAGCACTCTCCATTCATTCCCTTTATTCAGGATTTACCCCGGCGGTCGGCACATTAGCTGTTAACTTCCATGTGGCGCCATACGATGCCGGCTTTAATATATTCTTGTATTTTGCACGAGGGTCACTTTTATCCTATTATAAATTCTTAGTAAACTCCCCCGGTGTCTGATATTTGCATTTTTATTTCTCTCATCTTTTTCGTAGTAAATCTGTGCGGTTGGTAATTTTCTTCCCGCTGTTCCGGTGCTTCCTCTGCTCATTAACGGCTTCGGCACCAGCGAGGTCGGGATTAGCAGTGGACGCCTGAAGACGGATTGCCGCCTCTCCACAGCTTTTCTATAGGATTAACATTCGTAACAGTGAAATGAAGATCAGCACTTATAGCTCAGGGGATATGTAGCGCAGGGATGTCAAGGTCCTTAAAGGGGGTCTCCAAGCGTAGGCTGTTTAAAAAAAACAAACAAAAAACGCTTTACTTGCCCTCCAGGTCAGCGCTGGTATTGTCTACAGTCACGTCCACAGCGCTGCAGCCAAGTATTGACCTCTGAGTGGAATGTGTCATCAACTCTGGTTGAGCGGTTCAGCTCACTGATTGGCTGCTGCGCTGTCAATATGATATAAATGAAGACATTGGGAGCAGCGGTAGATGCTCAGCTCTGGACTAGGGAGGGTGGGCAATGTAAAGCCCCGTCACACTAAGCGAGATTGCTAGCGAGATCACTGCTAAGTCACAAGTTTGGTGATGCAACAGCGATCTTGCTATGTTTGACACTTAGCAGCGACCAGGCGCCTGCTGTGAGATGGCTAGTTGTGTCAGAGTCACCTGGACCATTTTTTGATCGTTGGGTTCCCGCTGGGCAGCATGCATCGGTGTGTTTGACAGGGACAACGACCAATGACCTCAATACTACAGATCTGAGAAGCAGGGTCCCAACGACCTCCGTACCATTCTGGATCGTTGTTGCATCTCTGGTGAGATCTGACTGTTTGACATCTCACCAGCGATCCCTACAGGTCGTATCGCTATCGGGATCGCCAAGTGTGACGGAATCCTTAATGTAACCAGAAGACCATTTTCATTAGGGTTTTCAGGGCTAAACATTGTGGGGGGAACAATGTTCACTCTGAGACCTCTCAGAGTTCTTATCTCTAGGGAGAACAAAAGGATCGAGATTACCGGTCAGACCTTGAGTCTGACACCTCTGCAGGTGCCTATCTCCAGGGAGAACAAAAAAGATCATGAGTTTCATTTCAACCTGCCAGACCTTGAGTGTGTCACCTCTGGTGGTGTCTATGTCCAGGGAGAGTTGCAATTCAAACTGCCCAACCATGAGTGTGACACTTTTGTGGGGTTATCTCTAGAGATAACAAAAAGATTGAGCGTTTCAATTCAACCTGCCGGATCTTGAGTCGGACAACTCTGGAAGTCTTTATCTCCAGTGAGAGCACAAAGATTGAGTTTCAATTCAACTTGCCAAACTTTGAGTCTGACACCTCTCCAGGGGGCAATTCAACCTGTCCAACCATGAGTGTGACACCTCGTGGGGGGATCTATCTCCAGGGAGAACAAAAAGATTGAGAGTTTCAATTTAACTTGCCAGACTTTGAGTCTGTCACCTTTGGAGGTGCCTATCTCCTGGGAGAACCAAAAAATCAAGAGTTTCAATTCAACCTGCCAGACCCTGCTGTAACGGACATTATTTATCATAGGGAAGCAGGGAAGCCTGGAGGCCCCCCCATATACATTGCCGGATGATATTTCCAAGCCATCATTTCTTCCCATCCTTTGACTAATGAGTTTGCACTGCCTGTGACATACATGCTACTGCGCAGGACACAGCCTTTTGCCTCTCCTGTGCCTTACACCTGTATCTTAGGATTCTGCTCACAAACTGAAATTATATATAACTTTAATTTCTGATCGTTGTGATCGGGTTATCCCCTTCTTTTGTGCTGCCTGGGTAAGGCATAATCAACCGTGGTGTATTGGCAAGAGCATATATGGCTCAAATCTATAGTTGCTATCGCTCTGGAGTTTATTAATACTGCTTGGGCACAATCCTGGTAAATTTGGCGCTATCCCAGTCTCATGCCTCAGGACTTGATCCAGTGACCTTGAACTGCATCGTCAGTTTTCTTCCCTGCTGAGCCTTGTCCAAATGCTGATGGTCTGTTTACTTTTATTTTACCTTTGCCTCTCTTCCTATGACTTGCGAATATTACCTATTTTCTATTGCTCATTGTCTCTGTCCTATCACATCCCAGGTGGGGCTCTTTATACTCTCCTATTCAAGCCATTCTCTGCTGTCTATAATTCTATGTGGATGTTTGCTAAAGAGTTCCAGCCCTGCAGTTATGGGATTTAGGCAGAGACCAGTGTTGTTTTCTCTGTGTTTTCTTTTACCTCTTGTTTACTTTTAGGAGTTTACCATTGTATGCATTTATTATTATATTATTATTATAGTATTTATTATTTCCCCTTTATCCATTGCTTGGGGGGCAGGACCAAGTTTTTGGAAACAATTGCTGCCAATCTGGTGTGTTCCATTCTGAAAAGTAAGCAGTGTATGTAACCACCACCCAAAAGTGAGTGTTCTCCATATTCCAAAAATCTTGAAGAAGGGTTAATGCAGGCCGGTGATTGGCTGCTGCCATCTTTGACGAATTTGCAATCTGATTAAATGGCTTTTCTTTGTCTGAAGTCTCGATCCATAGAGAGTCCGACTCCTCGCTGATGGCAGCGTTCCCGGAATTAAGTCTGAAGACTGATCCCGATGTATTTATGGATCCTAATCACGGTATTATCAATCTTATTTATTAAAACCCCGGCAGCGGCTTGTAATACAACATGACGGTTATCTCCTGATGAACCGTGACATTTCTGCCATTATTAGATTTCTATGTAAGCCAGACGTCCAGGAAAATGAAGATTGTCTTTCCAAATAGAAATTTTGCAAGCACACCTGTTGCTTTCAGGTGACTGTTCAGCAGCAACATGTGTTATGACCAAAGGGAGTGGAGACAGAAAGTGGACTCAGGGCCAATGGTGGAGCACTGGTAGCTTAATACCCAATACAGCAAGAGACTGGAGAGTGAATGACTTCAGTAAAACCGAGGATATTTATTAAAGTAAGAGTTAACAAAAAGGGAAAATGTCTGAGGAGAGGACCCTCTGGATCACGACACCGAATTTTCATAGCGGAGCACTGGCGAGGGAACCTGTTATGAACCGATGACTCAGGAGTAACATTCAGATTCCACAGAAGTCGTTGGTAACTGTACTGACCGCAATCCCTGACTTCACACCGCAACTACAAGTAGCCGTGGGATGTAACTAACCAGACTTAGACACCTCTGCACAGCCGGAGAACCAACTGCTCCTAAAGATGGATGTAGAAAAAGCTATCTTGCCTCAGAGCAGAACCAGAAAAGAATAGCAAGCCCCCCACAGATATTAACTGGGAAACAAGGGAAAGAAAAACAAACACAGGCACAGTAAAAGGTTTAGCAAAAGAGGCCAAATTAGCTATATAGGAAAGACAGGATAGAATACTATTGCGGTCAGTATAAAACACTATCAAAAAACCACCAACAGCAGATATTACAAAAATTACCCTGAATCACTAAGACTCGGCACCCTCCATATCTGCAGACTTCTATAAATCAAATGCCAGCAGAACTGGAAATAACAGATAATAGTGAATGGTAAAATTCCTAAGAAGAAAACTTCCTATCTGAAAGCAGATAAACAAATATACAGACTAAATTGCAAACCCACAACTCCGAATAATACAAAACATAAGCAGAACCTTAAGCACACAAAAGTGTGCCACAAAATATCAAAAAACCATCCACTTAGCTTGCAAAGAATTCCACAGACCAGAAGAAACCAGAGAGATGTGAACTCCTCCAGGAACCAAAGACAACTGGCAAAGATTGATCCACTTCAAAACATTATATGCTCCAAGGACCAGATTGCCAATCATCACCATCACCTGTGAAGCCCGCACAGTCAGCTGCATCACCAGCAACAACCACTGGAGGGAGCTCCAATGAATTCAAAACAGGAACCCTTGTAAAGGGATTAAACCCGACACAGCACCAGGAAGTCTAAGTGCCCCAATCAGAGGGGCGACCCATACAGACCGTAGCAATAGAAATGGGAAGACTGTGGAACACTGGCTATGTCGTTATGGAGTATCCTGCTTGCTCCGTACAATCCCGGAAAGGCTGGTGCAGCCAGTTTAGGAGTCAAGATGGTGCCGTGCTCTTCATGAGAAGCTTGGCCAGCCCGGGTGGAATCGAGGGCATCAGAGAGATCCAGGATAACGAACTGGCAGCAGAGGATTCTGTGGAGACAGAGGTGTTAGAATAATGCTGAAAGCAAGACAACAGTCTTCCTAGTGCCGAGCATTGCAGGAGTGCGACCTGGACACTTGCAATGTTCCTAGAGAATGAACACGTTCCCAGACACCTCCCATAGGGGGAGGATGCCTTTTATACACAGAGCAGCTCAGTGCACAGGCTGAGAGGCCTAATACAGAAAAAAGTGTACTGTCTCTTTAGGTGTGTACAGGATGCTGTGCGTGCAACCTAAGAACATTTCCAGGAGACCTGCCAAGAGGGCGCAGGTTCCTGGATAAGAAGAAAGCAGATGGCTGCATGGAACTACAGGCAGGGCGAGCAGAACTAGTGGAGCTGTGCGGTGGGCGCCGATCTCCCTGCTCATCAGAGACCGACCCTGCAGCTAGGAAAGAGCGGGTGAAGCGCACAGAGCCGCGTGATGGACACAGGTCTCCCTGTTCATGAGAGACCGGACCCACAGCCAATATAGCGGACTTGACTCATCAGTTGCATACCGTAACTCTGGAGTGTGATAAAACACTTACTAGAAAGCAGCAGCCCATGAATGTGTCTCTGCTTTTCTTTCTCAATCTGCTCCTCCTGACTCCAATCTGCTTGATAGATATCAATTGGCAGCTGTAATTTGATCTGTCAGTGAGCCGGTACAGACAGGCTGAATGGTGGAGCAGAGAGCTGATGGACCTCTTCTCCACCATTACATTCATCCAGAGGATCCAGATACTGGTGAAATTGAGGAGAAGGAACGATGACGTAGTGCTGTACGGCATCACCCCCCCACCATCCGTCCCCATACCGGCCCCTGGTCTGACACTATTAGCGGGTACGCTATTATTATTGGAAAGAAAGAAAAATATTTGCAATCACTCAGATTTTTATTCCAAACCCATCCACCGCCATCCCTTGGTAATCAGAGCTGCGGCGGTCCGACTGTCTCAGCTCAGACGGCCGGAGATATCATTAAACCTGCGAGATACATAAATCCTTCTCATATTGTAATACCCATTATTGGGAGATACAGAGCAGCTCCAGCATTAATACGCGCTTGTTTACTGTAATGGAAGACTTGTCAGGATGATAGATGGCGGCACACTCCGATCTGAAATATAATACATGGCTCTGCGTCCCATCCGGCGTCCTCCATCCGCCATCCTCCATCCGCCGTCCCTCCCTCTCCGCTTACTGTTCACACTTCTGTTTTGGCACAAAGGTTCACCCTCCATTTACTTCAAGGTGAGGATGAAGTTTGGCCAAAATCCACTGTAAGGTTGATGGCAGCAGCTTTTTGCTGTGACTTTGCAGCCCGTCGTACGGACACCATATAACATTACTTTAGCCCCATCCATCTACATAGTTAATAATCTGCAAAACCTGTCCGCCTACACTGCCGCCGGAGTATGGTGCATATGGCAGTATTATCTCAGCACTCTATTGTGCTGGTGTTTGGACTGTAGATGACAGTAACTTGGCACCATATAGCAATGTTATGAGCGGTATATATGATAGTATTATCTGGGTACTAGAAAAGTAATTTGGTGGTATTATAGAGAATGTCTTGTACATGGCAGTATTATCTCGGCACTATACAGTGTTATGGTGATATGCGCACTCACTGTACATGGCAGTATTATCTCGGCACTATACAGTGTTATGGTGATATGTGCACTCACTGTACATGGCAGTATTATCTCGGCACTATACAGTGTTATGGTGATATGTGCACTCACTGTACATGGCAGCACTATACAGTGTTATGGTGATATGTGCACTCACTGTACATGGCAGCACTATACAGTGTTATGGTGATATGTGCACTCACTGTACATGGCAGTATTATCTCGGCACTATACAGTGTTATGGTGATATGTGCACTCACTGTACATGGCAGTATTATCTCGGCACTATACAGTGTTATGGTGATATGTGCACTCACTGTACATGGCAGTATTATCTCGGCACTATACAGTGTTATGGTGATATGTGCACTCACTGTACATGGCAGTATTATCTCAGCACTATACAGTGTTATGGTGATATGCGCACTCACTGTACATGGCAGTATTATCTCAGCACTATACAGTGTTATGGTGATATGTGCACTCACTGTACATGGCAGTATTATCTCGGCACTATACAGTGTTATGGTGATATGTGCACTCACTGTACATGGCAGTATTATCTCGGCACTATACAGTGTTATGGTGATATGTGCACTCACTGTACATGGCAGTATTATCTCGGCACTATACAGTGTTATGGTGATATGTGCACTCACTGTACATGGCAGCACTATACAGTGTTATGGTGATATGTGCACTCACTGTACATGGCAGTATTATCTCGGCACTATACAGTGTTATGGTGATATGTGCACTCACTGTACATGGCAGTATTATCTCGGCACTATACAGTGTTATGGTGATATGTGCACTCACTGTACATGGCAGTATTATCTCGGCACTATACAGTGTTATGGTGATATGTGCACTCACTGTACATGGCAGTATTATCTCGGCACTATACAGTGTTATGGTGATATGTGCACTCACTGTACATGGCAGCACTATACAGTGTTATGGTGATATGTGCACTCACTGTACATGGCAGTATTATCTCGGCACTATACAGTGTTATGGTGATATGTGCACTCACTGTACATGGCAGTATGATCTCGGCACTATACAGTGTTATGGTGATATGTGCACTCACTGTACATGGCAGCACTATACAGTGTTATGGTGATATGTGCACTCACTGTACATGGCAGTATTATCTCGGCACTATACAGTGTTATGGTGATATGTGCACTCACTGTACATGGCAGTATTATCTCGGCACTGTACAGTGTTATGGTGATATGCGCACTCACTGTACATGGCAGTATTATCTCGGCACTATACAGTGTTATGGTGATATGTGCACTCACTGTACATGGCAGTATTATCTCGGCACTATACAGTGTTATAGTGATATGTGCACTCACTGTACATGGCAGTATTATCTCGGCACTATACAGTGTTATGGTGATATGTGCACTCACTGTACATGGCAGTAATATCTCGGCACTATACAGTGTTATGGTGATATGTGCACTCACTGTACATGGCAGTAATATCTCGGCACTATACAGTGTTATGGTGATATGTGCACTCACTGTACATGGCAGTATTCGGTGTTCTGTAAATCTGCACAGTATTATGTGGGCTGTATATGTCTGTATTACCTTAGCACTATGTAGTGGTATGGGGAAATATGCACTTAATATGGTAGTATTATGAGGACATGAATAAGGCGATATTATCTTTGCACTATCCAACCGCGCATTTAGCTTTTCCCACTCCCACACGACCTCCTCGCCCCATCCTCTCTCTGTCAGGCTCCCACAGGGCTGTGTCCTGGGGCCCCTACTCTTCTACATCTATACCCTTGGCCTAGGACAACTCATACAGTCCCATGGCTTCCAGTATCACCTGTACACTGATGACACTCAGATCTACCTCTCTGGCCCAGACGTCACCTCTCTGCTGTCCAGAGTCCCAGATGTCTATCAGCCATATCCTCCTCCTTCTCCTCTCACTTCCTAAAACTAAATATAGACAAAACCGAACTCATCATCTTTCCTCCATCTCACACACCTTCCTTACGTGATCTATCTATCACAATAAATGACATCACACTTTACCCTGTACCTGAGGTCAGCTGCCTCGGAGTAATCCTTGACTCTGTCCTGTCCTTCAAACACATCCAAGCTCTCGCCACCTCCTGCCGCCTCCAACTCAAAAATATTTCCAGAATCCGTCCCTTCCTCAACCCTCAATCTACTAAACTACTAGTGCATGCCCTCATCATCTCCTTTCTCGACTACTGCAACCTCCTCCTCTGTGGCCTCCCTGCTAACACTCTTGCACCTCTCAATCTGTCCTTATCTCTGCTGCCTGACTAATCCACCTCTCTCCTCACTGCTCCTCCACTTCTCCTATCTGCAAATCCCTCCACTGGCTCCCAATTCCCCAGTGTATCCAATTCAAACTACTAACATTGACTTACAAAGCCGTCCACAATCTGTCCCCCCCATAGATCTCTAAACTAATCTCCCGATATCATCCAATTTATAATCTTTGATCCTCCCAAGACCTCCTTCTTTCCTCCACACTTGTAACGTTTCATCTAACCGCCTGAAGACTTCTCCCGAGCATCCCCCATCCTCTGGAGTTCTGCACCCCAAAACGTCCGACTGTCCACTACACTCGGAACCTTCAAGGGAACCTGAAAACCCATCTCTTCAGAACACCCTACAGCCTGCAATGACCACAGTGCCACCTCACCACCACTGGACCCGGCAGCTCCACCATCAACCTGTGACCAAACCTGGTGCTCCACCACCATCGCACCCAGCATTCCACCACCACTAACCTGATGCTCCACCACCGTCGGACCTGGCGTTCCACCACCATGGGAGCAGACCCAACCTACTGTCTCTCTCCCCCCGCCCTGTAGAATGTAAGCCCGAAGGCAGGGTCCTCTCCCCTCTGTATCGGTCTGTCACTGTTAGTTTGTTCATTGTATTTTAACTTTTATATGTAACCCTTTCTCATGTACAGCACCATGGAACAATGTGCTCTTAAATAAAAATAATAATAATATTGGTATGATCATATTGGGCTCTATCTGGCAGTATTATCTGGACACTATATAGTGGTTTAGTGATATCTGGGCTCTATCTGGCAGTATTATCTTTGGTAAATATAAAGTGATTTTATGATGTTATGTGGAATGTATTTGGAAAGTATTATGTGAGCTGGTCTTTTCAGAAATTTGGTCATTCTTTATTCCCATGGCTCTATTTTCTATAATACCGTCCCCCCTGCAGCAGTAAGGAGTTATATATGTGTTTTTCTTCATTCTTGGCTCTCTGACATAAGCAGGTGTAATAGCCTTGAAGCACAAATCTTGTTTTTGCAGCGGATATTGAACGCAGAGTTTAAAAGAAGCAGGCCAGAGAGCTGCTTTATGCGAGCGTCCATTGTGTGTAGACCCAGATGGCTGTGCCGAGCGTCCATTGTGTAATGGTGTCCATTATATAGTGGCATTATGGAGCGTCCACGCGTTTTCCCCATTGTTCTCACTTCCTTCTTTGTGAATGAGGTTCAGGGATGTTCGTGGATCGCGATTGTAGAGCAATCAGCTAAGGGCGTACGCGTATACTCAAGTCAGCATTGGCGGCATTATTCAGATGTGTCGTGCAAAGAAGCAGAACTCAAGTGCTCAGTCACAAAGCGGTGTATTCAGGAGGTAGATACAACATCGCCATAGAGTCTCAAGGACCATTTAGATGTCATTTATTTTCTAAGAAGCCCGAACAATGCCATCACTCTTCTAAATCGGTAAATCACCACTTGCTCTTTCATTACATATCTTTAAAGGGGTCAGAGCTCCATTTTTCTTAAACTCCAGATCATCTTCTCCCTTTCTAGTGGGTGTTCTATCCCTATACCCTCGAGCTGCATTCACAGTTACTCTGCTCAGTACTAGTGTATAATGTTCTCCATGCAGCGTTATTACCCATCTCTTCTTAGATAGAGCTGGTAACAACAAGCAATTTTGCAGGTTATTGCTTATTAAAATTTGCAGCCGTTCACTTTTCTTTTGTTGACATCTCATGTAGATTTCCCCTCTGTAGGCTCGATCTCTAATTTTCAGTTGTCTCTGAGCTAGTGGGTAGAGACTAGCTGCTCTTGTTTCGCTGGTGCACAGCGCACATAGACTTGAGGGATGCCTACTTTTCCTGTCCATTATGTAGCACACGTTCCAAAGCAGACGCTGCATGGAGAACATTATACACTAGTACTGAGCAGGGTAACTGTGAATGCAGCTCGAGGGTATAGTGATAAAACACCCACTAGAAACCAGCAGCATGAAGAGCTTTATATAGTAATGTACCTGTAAATTCAGCTCTGGGGTGAGAAGAACAATCACTAGAAAAGCAGCAAAATGAGGGATTAGCAACACTGAGCATTGCAGGTGTGAATCCAGCTTTGGGGTTAGATGAACATTTACTGGAAAGCAGCACTACATTAGAGGACATTGATACAGCAATACTGGCAACGTAAATGTGAATGCAGCTCTAGGATATAGGAATACTAGAAAGCAGCAGCATCATGGAGGACATTATACAGTGGTACTTAGGATAACTGTGAATGCAGCTTAGGGTATTAGCTGGAACACCCACTAGAAATCAGCAGCACCATGGAGAACTTTATATAGCAATGTTCCTGTGATTTCACCTCTGGGGCGAGAAGAACAATAACTAGAAATCAGCAAAATGAGGGATATTAGACAGCAACACTGAGCATTGCAGATGTAAATCCAGCTTTGGGGTTAGATGAGCATTTACTAGAAAGCAGCACTACATTAGAAGGGGATTATACACCAGTACTGAGCAACATAACTGTGAATGCAGCTTTAGAGTATATGGATAGAACACACCACTAGAAAGCAGCAGAGCATGGAGGCCATTATACAATAGTACAGAGCAGGGCAACTGTGAATGCAGCTCTATTATATATGGATAGAACACCCAGTAGAAAGCAGCAACATGGAGGATACTATACAACAGTACTGAGCAACGTAACTGAATGCAGTTCTAGGGTGTAGATAGAACACCCACTAGAAAGCAGAGGCAGCACGTAGCTGTGAATTCAGCTTTGGGGCAAGAACACTGACTAGAAAGCAGCAATGTGAATGACATTAGATAGCAGAACTGAGCATTGCAGATGTGAACCTAGTTTTGGGGTTAGATGAGCATTTACTAGAAAGCAGCACCACACAAGAGGACATTATACAGCAGTACTGAGCAATGTAACTGTGAATGCAGCTCTGTGGTATAGAGACAGAACACTTACTAAAAAGCAGCAGCCTCATTGAGGACTTTGTATAGCAGTGTAGTTATGAATTCAAGTGAGGGCGATAAGCAACAACATGACGGACATTAGGCTGCAGTACTAAGCATTGTAACTGTGAATCTAGCTTTGGGGTTAAATGAACATTTGCTAGAAAGCAGCACTACATTAGAGGATATTATATTGCAGTATTGAGCATTGTAACTCTGAATCCAGCTCTACGGTGACACTGGCTGTTTTGGCACCTGGCTGCGTTTTACATATTGTGACTGACTAAGGTCATTTCTCTGACTAAATAAGGTGCAGCTAGATTTTGCCCCATAGTAAATCCCATCAATTCCATATAACGTTACATAAAGCCGTCTCATCGCCTCCCTACACCCATAAAGAAATCGTCGTGTTTGCAAAATTGTGCGGCCATTTTTCTTCTGACAATTTACCTCCCGTTAATTGTAGCCGCAGGGCCAAAGTAGTCAATTCCCGCGTCCTCGGCTATGAAGAATGTATTCTCCAGTATCGACCTCACGGCATAATGAATAACCCTCTGCAGCAGACCCCGGTCAGCCATTGTGTGCAGACAGCAGAGCCGGTGATGAATCCTACCTAAGGGAGAGATGGATAAGGAAGATAGCTTATTATGTGATGTATAGTGCGGTCCCAGAGGTCAGCAGAGCCCCCCGGGGGGACTATAGCCCCCAATATATCACTGAGTGCTGAGCCAAGACATATAGTAATGGACCTGTCCGCACTCATCACTTACAGTGCCGCCATCATACTCCCTCATCATCAATTATTGCTTTTATTTTAAAAATTTCTCCAGTGCTGCACCTGTGTTCTGGAATGCTTTCTCCAATGGATGTCCAACATTCAGAGGTTTGATATTAAGAAAGCAAAATCGTTGCACAATTCATACAGAAAGGCTATATTTAGGATCAGTAATGTAATGTATGTACACAGTGATTGCACCAGCAGAATAGTGAGTGCAGCTCTGGAGTATAATACAGGAGGTAACTCAGGATCAGTAATGTAATGTATGTACACAGTGACTGCACCAGCAGAATAGTGAGTGCAGCTCTGGAGTATAATACAGGAGGTAACTCAAGATCAGTAATGTATTGTATGTACACAGTGACTGCACAAACAGAATAGTGAGTGCAGCTCTGGAGTATAATACAGAACATAACTCAGGATCAGTAATGTATTGTATGTACACAGTGACTGCACCAGCAGAATAGTGAGTGCAGCTCTGGAGTATAATACAGGAGGTAACTGAGGATCAGTAATGTAATGTATGTACACAGTGACTGCACCAGCAGAATAGTGAGTGCATCTCTGGAGTATAATACAGGAGGTAACTCAGGATCAGTAATGTATGTACACAGTGACTGCTCCAGCAGAATAGTAAGTGCAGCTCTGGAGTATAATACAGGAGGTAACTCAGGATCAGTAATGTAATGTATGTACACAGTGACTGCACCAGCAGAATAGTGAGTGCAGCTCTGGAGTATAATACAGAACATAACTCAGGATCAGTAATGTAATGTATGTGTACCAGCAGAATAGTGAGTGCAGCTCTGGAGTATAATACAGAACATAACTCAGGATCAGTAATGTAATGTATGTGTACCAGCAGAATAGTGAGTGCAGCTCTGGAGTATAATACAGGAGGTAACTCAGGATCAGTAATGTATGTACACAGTGACTGCACCAGCAGAATAGTGAGTGCAGCTCTGGAGTATAATACAGGAGGTAATTCAGGATCAGTAATGTAATGTATGTACACAGTGACTGCACCAGCAGAATAGTGAGTGCAGCTCTGGAGTATAATACAGGAAGAAACTCAGGAACAGTAATGTAATGTATGTGCACAGTGACTGCACCAGCAGAATAGTGAGTGCAGCTCTGGAGTATAATACAGGAGATAACTTGGGATCAGTAATGTAATGTATGTACACAATGACTGCACCAGCAGAATAGTGAATGCAGCTCTGGAGTATAATACAGGAGGTAACTCAAGATCAGTAATGTATTGTATGTACACAGTGACTGCACCAGCAGAATAGTGAGTGCAGCTCTGGAGTATAATACAGGAGATAACTTGGATCAGTAATGTAATGTATGTACACAGTGACTGCACCAGCAGAATAGTGAGTGCAGCTCTGGGGTACAATACAGGATCAGTAATGTAATGTATGTACACAGTTACTGCACCAGCAGAATAGTGAGTGCAGCTCTGGAGTATACTACAGGAGGTAACTCAGGATCAGTAATGTAATGTATGTACACAGTGACTGCACCAGCAGAATAGTGAGTGCAGCGCTGGAGTATACTACAGGAGGTAACTCAGGATCAGTAATGTAATGTATGTACACAGAGACTGCACCAGCAGAATAGTGAGTGCAGCTCTGGAGTATAATACAGGAGGTAACTCAGGATCAGTAATGTAATGTATGTACACAGTGACTGCACCAGCAGAATAGTGAGTGCAGCTCTGGAGTATAATACAGGAGGTAACTCAGGATCAGTAATGTAATGTATGTACACAGTGACTGCACCAACAGAATAGTGAGTGCAGCTCTGGAGTATAATACAGGAGGTAACTCAGGATGAGTAATGTAATGTATGTACACAGTGACTGCACCAGCAGAATAGTGAGGGCAGCTCTGGAGTATAATACAGGAGGTAACTCAGGATCAGTAATGTAATGTATGTGCACAGTGACTGCACCAGCAGAATAGTGAGTGCAGCTCTGGAGTATAATACAGGAGGTAACTCAGGATCAGTAATGTAATGTATGTACACAGTGACTGCACCAGCAGAATAGTGAGTGCAGCTCTGGAGTACAATACAGGAGGTAACTCAGGATCAGTAATGTAATGTATGTGCACAGTGACTGCACCAGCAGAATAGTGAGTGCAGCTCTGGAGTACAATACAGGAGGTAACTCAGGATCAGTAATGTAATGTATGTGCACAGTGACTGCACCAGCAGAATAGTGAGTGCAGCTCTGGAGTATAATACAGGAGGTAACTCAGGATCAGTAATGTAATGTATGTACACAGTGACTGCACCAGCAGAATAGTGAGTGCAGCTCTGGAGTATAATACAGGAGGTAACTCAGGATCAGTAATGTAATGTATGTACACAGTCTACATGCAGCTGATTGTTCATCCCCAGAAGACATTGTGACCTTGTGGAATCATTGTATAAGATCTTTAAAAGGGCAATGGGAGGGAAAGACATTCTCTTAAGTGAAGTCATTCTGTGCATTGTTCTCCTTTTACCTTTCCTTCTTCCATTATCTGGAGTCATCTGACCTGTAGAAGGACATTTGTTATAGAAAATAAGAGAATTGCACATATAATATATGTATATTTGTATTCTCATTTTGTGTGTAATGGCAGAAAAAACATTCCTCACTTAGGCCAAATA
This sequence comes from Allobates femoralis, assembly GCA_033576535.1. NCBI lineage: Eukaryota > Metazoa > Chordata > Amphibia > Anura > Aromobatidae > Allobates > Allobates femoralis. Next base: position 222,550,640 of record JARQOC010000011.1, on the reverse strand, counting down.
TGTCCTATAAATCACAGCTGAAATTACAATAAAGGGTCTCCTGGAATAGAGGATTTTCGTTATCTGCATCTTCTAGGTGTTCCTCATTATACCTGCAGCAGCATCTTCTTATGTCACATTCTGATTATTCTGTCCTTGCTGTAATTGAAATATACCAACCTCTTAGTGAACTTGGTTTATAGCATCAAATTTAAACAAGCAGAGCGGCAGTGTAAAGAATGGGGGAAAGAGAAGAAACAGCTGTACTGTATATAGAGGTGTTATCAGTCATTGTACAGGAGGAGGTGAGCTGTGATATCACCTATTGTGAATGGTGGATCCTGTGTTATCTACTGTATATAGAGGTGTTATCAGTTATTGTACAGGAGGAGGAGGTGAGCTGTGATAACACCTATTGTGAATGGTGGATCCTGTGTTATCTACTGTATATAGAGGTGTTATCAGTCATTGTACAGGAGGAGGTGAGCTGTGATATCACCTATTGTGAATGGTGGGTCCTGTTTTATCTACTGTATATAGAGGTGTTATCAGTCATTATACAGGAGGAGGAGGTGAGCTGTGATATCTCCTATTGTGAATGGAGGATCCTGTGTTATCTGCTGTATATAGAGGTGTTATCAGTCATTGTACAGGAGAAGGTGAGCTGTGATATCACCTATTGTGAATGGTGGATCCTGTGTTATCTACTGTATATAGAGGTGTTATCAGTCATTGTACAGGAGGAGGTGAGCTGTGATATCACCTATTGTGAATGGTGGATCCTGTGTTATCTACTGTATATAGAGGTGTTATCAGTCATTGTACAGAAGGAGGTGAGCTGTGACATCACCTATTGTGAATGGAGGATCCTGTGTTATCTACTGTATATAGAGGTGTTATCAGTCATTATACAGGAGGAGGTGAGCTGTGATATCACCTATTGTGAATGGTGGGTCCTGTGTTATCTACTGTATATAGAGGTGTTATCAGTCATTGTACAGGAGGAGGAGGTGAGCTGTGATATCTCCTATTGTGTATGATGGATCCTGAGTGATCTACTGTATATAGAGGTGTTATCAGACATTGTACAGGAGGAGGTGAGCTGTGATATCATGAATGGTGGATCCTGTGTTATCAACTGTGTATACAGATATTACCAGCGGTGATTGTAATTCTCCAACGTATAATAATGTCTCTAAAAATCTTGTGTAAAGTAAAAAAGATTCAAGTGCAAAAAAAAAGCCCTAGTGGTCGGTGTAGAAAGTTCAATATTTAAAAAATAAATAAAAACACAGCACAAAAAAACAGATTTAAATAGGTGATTTTGTGATGATACCTTCCCTTTAATAACAATTTTCTCCTGTCTTGTTCCATAGCAATCTGCACTCCTAAATTATGGTAGGAAATCCAAATTGCAGCTGCAATTTGCATTTTTTTTTTTACTTTTTTTAAGTGCCATTAAGGGAGATGCTCAGAAATTGTTCTCTGGAACATTTCATCATTTCCATATAAATGAAGAGGCGTGGGATCTTCTTTCCATCTAATTCCTCATCTCGACCCCGTGTCAGAGATGAGTAATAACCGGATTATTACCGTGATACATTATAACACAGAAGGAGCACCGTTATAACTTTGTTACAAAGGTGACGTGATTAGATACATATTAATAAGAAGTGTCTCTTCCCAGCGATGTCACCATGGATTGGTTGTTCACTTGTAAGATCTGGTTATTATAGTATTTTTTGGACTATAAAACACCATTTTTACCAAGAAAGACAATCTTGTTTATGTAGGAAATATGTGTGTGTGCAATAAAGTTGTGTGTATGCAGCAAAACGTAGTATGTAGCAGAGTTATGTGCTTGTGTGTGTGTAGTAGAGCTGTGTGCGTATTTTGTAAAGCTGTTTGTGTAGCTTAGCTGTATATCTATGTGGAAGAGCTGTGTGTGTATGTAGCTAACTGTGTATGTTTTATATAGCAAAGTTGTGTGCGTATGTAGGAGTGTGTGTAGCAGAGTTGTGTGTTGGGATGTAGCAGAGCTGTGTATGTATGAAGCAGAGATGTGTGTTTTGTAGTGGAGTTGTGTGTTTGTGTATGTAGCACAGCTGTGTATGTATGTGCCAGAGATTTGTATGTAGCAGAGATGTGTAGCTACATAGCAAGCTGTGTATGTTTTTATTTGTATGTGGCAGAGCTGTGTGTTTGTGTGTGTGTAGCAAAGATGTGTAGGTATGTAGCAGAGCTGTATGTTGTGTGTGTAGAAGAGATGTGTGTGAATGTACCAGAGCCTTGTATGTAGAGCAGTGCTGTGTGTATATAGCACAGCTGTGTGTATTTATATAGGAAAGCTGTGTATGTATGTGGCACAGAGTTATGTGTATATGCTGTAAAGCTGTGTATTAGCAGTGCTGTGTGAATATGTGACAGAGCTGTGTGTTTGTGAGTCTGTAGCTGAGATGTGTGTGTTGTGCACAGTGAGTGGTTTGTGCTATGTAGCAGAGCTTTGTGTGTATGTGACAGAGTTGTGCGTATATGTAGCAAAGCTGTCTGTAGCAGAGCTGTGTGCATGTATATGGCACAGTTGTGGATATGTAGGAAAGATGCATGTGTAGTAAACCTGTGTATATGTGGCAGAGCTGTGTGTGTATGTAGCAGAACTGTGTGTTTGTATATATAGCAGAGATGTCGGTGTATGTAGTCTAGCTATGTGTCTATGTGACAGAGCTGACTTTGTATGTAGGAACACTGTGTGTGTAGCAGAACTGTGTGCATATGAGGCAGAGCTGTGGTTTTATGTAGCAGAGCTGTGTGTATGTATGTGGAAGAGTAGTGTGTATATATAGGAGAGCTGTTTGTATAGCAGAGCTGTGTATATATGTAGGAGAGCTGTTTGTATAGCAGAGCTGTGTATATATGTGGGAGAGCTGTTTGTGTAGCAGAGCTGTGTGTATATGTGGGAGAGCTGTTTGTATAGCAGAGCTGTGTGTATATGTGGGAGAGCTGTTTGTGTAGCAGAGCTGTGTGTATATGTAGCAGAGCTGTTTATGTGCAAACCTGTGTGTATGTACGTATTTATTTTCTTTACAATTTGAGACATTACCACCAGCAGATTATCTGTTTATAACATTTGTGAAAAAGTGAGAAAAGGTAGAAGCCGAAAAGGCGCAGATTTTGCCATTTTGAATCAGGAGGAAAGCTGCAACAATATTTGTATATAACAGATGTAGATTTTGCTGAGGGAAAATTCATAGCCAAATCTGCAGTTGTTAACATCTAGTCTGTCTCGATGACCCCCAGTAGAGGCTGCGGACCCCCTGGTGGACCCTGAATATTGTCTTACAATATCCATGTACTTGGTAGGTGGCGAGGGCCTCAGCCTCGAGTGTTTCCATTCACTGACAGGAAGCAGAGATCTTGAAAGTGTTGAGGATGTGAATGTTTAAGGGACATTTAATGAAATTTTCCTCACTATTGCGCACGGTGGTGACGCGGTTATACCAGTTATGGGGAACGTATGGGGGGGGGGAGTTGTGTCTTGTATAATATTGTTTTCCTGTGAATTATTCATTTTCCCTGGGGGAGAAGACGTCGCTGCAAGAACAAATCACCTGCATGCGGATAAACAATTTAGCAGCAGAGTTATCACAGGGGCCTCTGGGGCTTATATGAAGTAATAAGGGAAGGAGCCGCGGCCGTCCGTTTATTATATGGGGATTTATGGCTCGCGTTTGGTAATGCGAAGTATTAGGCCAAGCTCATTAATGGAGAAGCTCTGTCTAAATGCAGATTAGTATTTTATTATTTTCTATATATTATCTCATCTGCATGAATGTATGAAAAAGGACGAAGTGACAGGTTACCTCTTGCTCCCTGTTTTATTAAAAATAATTTGCAAACTTTGGCTTTTGCAGGTTGCAAGTTCAACTTTGATGTGATCTGTGGCCTTAGATAAATGAGATTAGTTACCTCAGACCGTTATAGTGAGTTCACTGACAGATTCTCAGTTAACTCATTTAACAGCCAACAATGGACAGTACAACACAGAGACTACAGAAAGCACATTTTTAATGAAAACTAAAATTGTATTTTTAACCCCAATGAGATGCATTTCAGTAAAAAAAAAAAAAAAAAGACTCTGTTGAGGGATTGTACAATAAACACTTTTCACCTCTCTACAGGATAAATTATAAATCTTTAAGCACTGAACATTCTATTTAAAGGGAATCTGTAAGCATGTTTTTGTTAGATAAACTGAGTACAGCATGCTGTAAGGGTTAATAAACAAAATTCAACAGTGCCTCTCTTATCAGAGTGTGTGCTATTGTTTTATCACATGGTGATTAACATTACTTTACTCTCGCCCAGGGCATTCGCACAAGTGCCCTGCTGTGATTAACACAAACTCTCCCAGCTCAGCTACTTAGACCGGGTTCACACCACGCATGATCCGATCCGGGGACCGGACAGCCCCGGATCAGATTTTGGTCCCATAGCATGCTATGGGGCTGGATGGAGTCGGATGGCAGCTATCTGCCATCCGGCTTCCATCTGTCCGGGAGGATCCGGGTATATTCGGATTTTCTTCCTGGACACAAAAACGTTGCATACAACATTTTTGTGTCCGGGGGGAAAATCTGAGACACTTGGATCCTACCGGTCCGGTGCGATCCGGCACCCCCTAACATGGGGGTCTGTAGCACCGGATCGCACCGGAGTCGCACCCGGATGCTGAAGCTCAGCGCAGGCCGGCCCTGAACTTCAGCACCATGGAGCTTTCCCCTGCTGACAGCTCGTGACCGCGACTAGCTCTTCGCTCTTGAATCATCAGCAGCTGCGGCTGCTATGGGAAGAATTCGTCTGGACACCGGACCGGAGGGCATATTTGGCCCTTCCGGTTCTGTGTCTACATCAGGTCTGGGGCTGTCCGATTCACACCCTGATGCTGCCGTGATGTGAAACCGGCCTTACCTAAAAATAAAGGCTTTTATTGTGACAGAACAGCTGCAGCCAGTAATCTATGTGATACATCGTCAGATTCAGGGTTTCTTTGGGTATACATTTTGTTGCTGTCAAATAAAGTAGCAAAAACCTGCTGACAGATTCCTCTTACAGGGTACCCCTTGAAGAACTATCAACATGTGAGATGATGCTATCGGTGGGGGTCCATGAGCTGGTCCCCCCGAAGGTCTCAGCTCACGTACCCTGCGATATGTTTAACACAGTACTAGGTGCTCAGAGTTGGATGTGTACTTTAAATTACGACCATATGCAAACCCGCCTTCAGAATCATTAAGCCGTAAGGTGTGCAGGGTAAAAATATGGCATCCTGGGCGATTAATGCCGCCGTGCAGGACTCCATGGATAAATCCAGTTAACGAGACACTTGCATATGTTCCTCCGCAGATCCGGCTCCCTGCCAGCACCGTCTGGCTCGCTTGTAACTTCAATTAACCACTGTACTGCTGGAAACGGTGGAAAAAGCGGGAATGGGGTTCGTAGGCATCACCAAGTAAGTCCAGGTTCACATGGTCGGTATTTGGTGACATTTTTACCTCAGGATTTGTAGCCAAAAACAGGAGTGGAACAATCAGAGGAAAAGTATAATAGAAACACGTCACCACTTCTGTATTTATCACCCACTCCTGGTTTTGGCTACAAATTCTGAGGTAAAAAACTCACCAAATACCCAATGTGTGAATATTGCCTTAGGCCACGCGCACATGTTGAGTATTTGGTGAGTTTTTTACCTCAGATTTTGTAGCCAAAACCCGGAGTGGGTGATAAATACAGGAGTGGTGACGTGTTTCTATTAGACGTTTCCTCTGATTGTTCCTCTACTTGTTTTGGCTACAAATACTGAGGTAAAAAAATCTCACCAAATAGTCAACGTAATAAAAAGACGCCATCCCTGTATTTTTCAGCAACTCCTGATTTTGGCTTACAAATCCTGAGGTAAAAAAGTCACCAAATATTCAACGTGTGCACATGGCCTAGGACGAAATTGACCGGAGAGATAGGCCATGTGCACATGGTGAGTATTTGGAGAGTTTTTTACCTCAGAATTTAAAACCAGGAGTGGAACAATCAGAGGAAAAGTATAATAGAAACACGTCACCACTTCTGTATTTATCACCCACTGCTGGATTTGGCTACAAATTATGAGGTAAAAATCTCACCAAATACCATGTGCATGTGTCCCAATTGTAGAATATCTTGGGAAACTGCTAAAATAGCAAAAGCTTAATTGCAGGTGATTACGGGAAGAGTTTCCTTGGTGCTATCAAACAGTAATGGCCACTTTACACACACCAACTTATCTGTCCAACTTCTGAACAACTTACTGGTTGCAGTGAAATCATGGACACATTGCTCCATTTTGTGACTGTGTACAATGGAACAATGTGTCCATGATTTCACTGCAACCAGTAAGTTGTTCAGAAGTTGGACAGATAAGTTGGTGTGTGTAAAGTGGCCCTTAAGTCTGTGGCCTGACATTTGCTGTGCTCTATAATAAAGGTTTTTTTTACATGGGGGCTGGGGTCCGATGTTCATGATCTGTCCAGAGAAGTTACCAAGAGCGTCTCACTCTGGAGGACCTGTCCTGTCCTCCATTTTACAAATTATGCACTGATCTGAATATTGGGAGCGTGTTAGGGTACCGTTACACGGCGCAATATTGCATGCAATTTCACTGTCAATTTGCTGGTTGCAGTGAAATCATGGACACATTGTTCTATTTTGTTGCCGTGTACAAATGGAACAATGTGTCCGTGATTTCACTGGAACCAGCAAATTGCCAGTGAAATTGCAAGCAATATTGCGTCGTGTATCGGTACCCTTACTTTATTTCACCTGCAGAGTTGCTGCAGAGGAACAGATCATTTAGGTTATGTAGTTTTTTTTTTCTGCAAGCAAAATTTGCTCTCTTGCTTACAAGAAAGCAGGTGTTGCAGCATTTTTTTGACTTTTTAATGCGATTTTTGCTACTTTTTTGGTAGCGGATGATATGTGTAATCTGTCCACAGTAAATATGTGTGCAATGAGCTGACCCTCTATCCCCTGAGTACGCAGTGTTGTGTACATGTGCAGCTGACTACAGAATGAAGAATAACCTGATCCTAAGCGCCACTGTGTGGGTGTCAGTTAATTGGGTCGTTTCCTGGCGGTATGGCACTCCCCACCCAATTGTGTTAGATCCGCGGAGGCGGCGTCCAATGTTGGGCCATCCGCTGCTCCTGCAGCGTATGTCTCGTCTTAAATGTTATTCATACAACTACAAACATATGAACAGAGGCATATTTTGGGCAAATGTTTTGTTTTTTTGTCATGGGTACAAAAGAACCAAAAAAACAAAACAGACACAGGCTATGACCATGAGCCATGTCCAAAAGGGTACACTGACCAACATGAAATTCTACAGGTTGGTGTAGGTCATATGTTCAGGGTTTGTGTGTGGCCCTTGCCTACTTCCCTGGCTACCCTGCGCATTGACCACATCTAGAGCCTGGTGTAGCTCTTCTCTGAAGGGCCTAACATGTTGGGTGGGTGACATGAGGCCGACTGGAGGGGCATTTGTAATATTCAGCATTTCCCACAGTGGACACGGCATTGGAGGTCTCCCAAGACTATGTGAGGCCTGTGAGGATGATGAGGCTGATGATGGTGATGGCTGCTGGGTGTTGGTTCTGTCCAGAACATTATCTGGTGAGTTCTGCCACTGCTCCAGCATGTTAAAGACTACTCAGTGATGATTGGGTGGCACACAAGCATACAGGACAATTTGGATGACAGCCCTTGCACGCAGCCTTAGTGGGCGCGGTATCTCACGCAAATAGCTGCTGAGGCTGCGTGCAAAGGCTTCCTTCCCATCATCAGTCACAGGCCTCGCAGGTTTCTGCAAGACCCCCGTGTCCAAGTTGTGCCGGAAGTTGCTGGATGACAAATGCCTCTGACGCCTGGAGCAACGTCTCATTTGGGAGGAAAGGGGACACCTGGGCATGGGCAAGGTGTCTGCGGCACTAAGTCCTTGGTCCCCTGGTGGCTGGGGTTGGACAGATGGCAATGGTTGCCCCTGTGATGGCTCCTCAGAGGACCGCGAGTCCTGCCCAACAGCACTTGATGAAGCTTGCTGGTCTTCATGGGACGAAGATGGGCCCACACCCTCGTCAGCAGACTGTGCTGGTTCTTCCATGTGAGGCTCGGACTCAGAGGCTGAAGTGTGCCTCAAGTTGCTATCAATTCTATGTTTGAAGAAATAACAATCTAAAAACACACTAGTTTATAATCATTAAAAAAACATGGACAAAAATGAAAAAAATATACAGTTAGGGCCAGAAATATTTGGACAGTGACACAAGTTTTGTTATTTTAGCTGTTTACAAAAACATGTTCAGAAATACAATTATATATATAATATGGGCTGAAAGTGCACACTCCCAGCTGCAATATGAGAGTTTCCACATCCAAATCGGAGAAAGGGTTTAGGAATTATAGCTCTGTAATGCATAGCCTCCTCTTTTTCAAGGGACCAAAAGTAATTGGACAATGGACTCTAAGGGCTGCAATTAACTCTGACGGCGTCTCCCTCGTTAACCTGTAATCAATGAAGTAGTTAAAAGGTCAGGGGTGGATTCCAGGTGTCTGGTTTTGCATTTGGAAGCTGTTGCTGTGACCAGACAATATGCGGTCAATGGAACTCTCAATTGAGGTGAAGCAGAACATCCTGACGCTGAAAAAAAAGAAAAAATCCATCAGAGAGATAGTAGACATGCTTGGAGTAGCAAAATCAACAGTTGGGTACATTCTGAGACAAAAGGAATTGACTGGTGAGCTTGGGAACTCTAAAAGGCCTGGGCGTCCACGGATGACAATAGTGGTGGATGATCGCCGCATACTTTATTTGGTGAAGATGAACCCGTTCACAACATCAACTGAAGTCCAGAACACTCTCAGTGAAGTAGGTGTATCTGTCTCTAAGTCAACAGTAAAGAGAAGACTCCATGACAGTAAATACAAAGGGTTCACATCTAGATGCAAACCATTCATCAATTCCAAAAATAGACAGGCCAGAGTTAAATTTGCTGAAAAACACCTCAAGAAGCCAGCTCAGTTCTGGAAAAGTATTCTATGGACAGATGAGACAAAGATCAACCTGTACCAGAATGATGGGAAGAAAAAAGTTTGGAGAAGAAAGGGAACGGCACATGATCCAAGGCACACCACATCCTCTGTAAAACATGGTGGAGGCAACGTGATGGCATGGGCATGCATGGCTTTCAATGGCACTGGGTCACTTGTGTTTATTGATGACATAACAGCAGACAAGAGTAGCCGGATGAATTCTGAAGTGTACCGGGATATACTTTCAGCCCAGATTCAGCCAAATGCTGCAAAGTTGATTGGACGGCGCTTCATAGTACAGATGGACAATGACCCCAAGCATACAGCCAAAGCTACCCAGGAGTTCATGAGTGCAAAAAAGTGGAACATTCTGCAATGGCCAAGTCAATCACCAGATCTTAACCCAATTGAGCATGCATTTCACTTGCTCAAATCCAGACTTAAGATGGAAAGACCCACAAACAAGCAAGACCTGAAGGCTGCGGCTGTAAAGGCCTGGCAAAGCATTAAGAAGGAGGAAACCCAGCGTTTGGTGATGTCCATGGGTTCCAGACTTAAGGCAGTGATTGCCTCCAAAGGATTCGCAACAAAATATTGAAAATAAAAATATTTTGTTTGGGTTATGTTTATTTGTCCAATTACTTTTGACCTCCTAAAATGTGGAGTGTTTGTAAAGAAATGTGTACAATTCCTACATTTTCTATCAGATATTTTTGTTCAACCCTTCAAATTAAACGTTACAATCTGCACTTGAATTCTGTTGTAGAGGTTTCATTTCAAATCCAATGTGGTGGCATGCAGAGCCCAACTCGCGAAAATTGTGTCACTGTCCAAATATTTCTGGCCCTAACTGTACATACGTTCTCAGGTGCATCACAAGTGCCATGAATGATAGGCACTGGAAGTGAACATGCACCCTCCTCTTTGGCGCATCTGACCCACTGGGTGGCACTCTGTACAGCTCCTGGTGGTATTGATCCCGGCAACTGCGCCACCTCTTAGCTACCATGTCCACTGCATAATTGAAAACCCATTGTTTACCATACAGCAGCCATTACACACTGACAGCTCTATTGACATTACTGTTGATTTGAAAATTTGGGCTAATGATACATTACCAAGGTTGCTCTGTACGTCCCGAGAACTGTTGTCAAAACAGGGGAAGAGTTGCCTGGTGATGTCCGTCCATGAAGCATCCCTCTTCCTCCCGTCAGCATAGCCCTGGTGTCTAGGGTCCCAGAGCTCTGACCTCTCCTGGACCAGGACTATGAGCATCTCCACATTTATCTTATAGGCCATGCTGGATCCGTGGGGATTCCTTCCGACAGTTTTCAGATTTGTGCCGCCTTCAACTTCCTGAGTAGTCATGTGACACCTCCTAACCAACACTTATTATGAGCTTCCGAGGGTTTCAGTGGTAAAAAAAAGGTGTCTGACTCGGATGGTCCGTGTGCAGTTTGACTGCGGTCTGTGATTTTGTTGGACCCATATACTTGCATTGGCGAGTCTCGCGCGTGAATCGCATATTGTTGCAGCATGTTGCAACTGCTTTCTTGGCCGTCTATCGCAGAGGTCCCCAACTCCAGGCCTCAAGGCCCACCAACAGTGCAGGTTTTCAGGATCTCCTTAGTATTGCACAGGGCTTGGAATCATTACCTGTGCAGATGATCACATTAGCACCTGTGCAATACTAAGGAGATCCTGAAAACCTGCACTGTTGGCGGGCCTTGAGGCCTGGAGTTGGGGACCTCTGGTCTATCGGATGAGTAGCAAATGCCCACACTCTCAAATGTGTGCTCGGACATTAAATAACATTGGTCCGACTGCAATGCGGGAAAAACTCGCATTGGAGTCGTCCTACTTTCACACCAGTGTGTCGTACCCTAAACTGTAAGATTTTTTTAAAGATGGAAGTACACGTTAAAGGGCTGGAAAGAAAGAGGACAATGCTTTTGAGAATATGCTAAAATGGCAGACTTAATCCATGAGCCAGAGTGGGGATGTTTCCTATATTTAAAAGCAACTACCTCTTCCTCCTACTCTTCTTCTTGATCCTGTACTCCATCTTCTTTCTCTTCTTCTTTTTGTTCTCTACTCCTTCTTTTTCCTCTTCTTCTTTCTCATCCGCTTCTTCCTTCTCCTCTTCTCCCTCCTCCTCTTCTTCCTCCTCCTCTTCCTCTTTTTCCTCCTCCTCTTCTTCTTCCTCCTCCTCTTCTACCTCCTCCTTCTCTTCTTCCTCCTCCTCCTCTTCTTCATGTTCCTCTTTTTCTTCTATTTCCTCCTCCTCCTCTTCCTCCACCTCTTTCTCTTCTTCTTCCTCCTCTTCTTCCTTTTCTTACTCTTCTTATTCTTCCTTTTTCTGTGTGACCTATACAGAAAGCTGATTGTGGTGGCGCCTAACGTTGGATCCCCACCAATGGGATACAGATAGCATATCTATCCTAAGGTTTTGTATTTGAAAATCCCTTTAATAGTCAGTTTTCTGGTTGCAATGCATCAGAGGCTGCCTGTCCCCAGAGCTCTATAGGTTATATAGGGTTAGGAAGCGCTCCCCATTTTGCTTTACTGGGCCATATTTGATCTAATCTCTGAGTAATTCTCTGCACAACAATACATCGGGGCTCGAGGGCTTTTCCGATCCCTCACTCCCATCTCTGCCCTTGTAGAATAATACAGGTGTCCATTTCATTCTGCTCACTGTTAGTTCTGTGGATTGTCGATGGCCACAACGGTTGTTAAGTCCCCCCAGTGTTTGTGCTCCATCCCTCCCGCATACTATCCCAATATACAATCATGTACAATCCTAATCCCATTATACACCATGGCGTGTATCCTCTCAACTTTCTGCAGTGATGGAGCAGCAATGACTACAAGTCCTGGATGGGTGACCCCGTATGGAGAGGCCTGAGCTCCCGACACGTGGAGCAGCATTTTATGGAAGAGGAGGCGTCCATAATGAATACTATCATTTAGACTGAGTGATTTGCACAGTAATATTGGCAGGGATCACTCCCTGGCCTCGGGCCCATTCGTGTCTCTCCGCGGCTTTTCATGTAAGCCTAGCATGAAAACAAATGCTGGCCGTCAGTGGGCACAATAACGTGTCAAGCGTTTGACAATGGCGCTGAACTTTTACTGTAGCACTGCTCAAATGAAGAGCTGTTCCGGGGAGCGCGTTCCCTGCCTCCGAGCGGTAATCAGCGATCCATCCACCTGGTTGGAACTTGGTGACAATCAGGTGACCTTTGTTTTTTTTTCATGACTTTTCATGGTGTTTTTTTTTTTTTTTTTTTTTTTGTGCACCATGCCCATAGTATAGTAGGAAATGCTCAGCAAACAATGCCTTTTTGGTCAATTTTTTAATGTTTCTTTCAAAATGTAGCTTACTCTGCATATAAAGGTGTTTTTTTTCCTAACTTTTCTTCCTTAGGACTGAAAAAGACATCCAAAATGAAAATAAGAACCATAGAAATTGATGCCATTTTTTTAAAACGGGAAATAAGACATACCAGTCCAGTACAACTAATAACTAATGCCACATTTGTATAGGTCTTTGTGAGACAAGAAAATGATACCTTTCTTGTAGTGATCCGATGTGCCAGCGCTGAGAAATTGAGCTTTGAAGCCATATGCAAATAAGCCAATAAGTGCATTGGGGTGTGTCATAGTATTCATTTCGTACACGTCCCCAATGCACTTCCAGGTTAATCTGCATGTCGGTTCAAAGCTCGATTTCTCAGTGCTGTCACAACAGATTATTACAAGACAGGCGTAATTTTTCTTGTACTAAGATCTATACAGCCATAGTGTCAGTAGGAATTCAAAAGGACGTAGTGGTCACTAGAAACAACCACTATCCTGAAATAGGAAGCTGAAGCTGCTGTTGAGTTTCCCTTTAGACCACCAGGACTTTACATCATCTTTAGGTGCTGGTGGTGTCAGCACTCTGAATATTTTGATTGCCTTTTGGGCATTGTTGCCCTCTTCCAAGACAGTGCCCTTTGTCTTCCTGCCTTTCTAAACCCCACCCCAGCCTCTAGTCAGTGCTAGAGTATTCTGCCTGCTTCCTGTTTCTAGTGGCTTCTCAAGTTCTCTGCCTGAAAACCTATGTGAATCTCCTGTTGCTTCTCTTCAGAGGTTCTGTTACCTACACCTATGCCAGCGTTTGTTCTGCTTCTGCCTGCTCGTGCTACTCTCTCTGCTACCACTCTTGCCACACCTGTCTTTGCTGCTCTGTTGCTTCCTATGTTTAAATAGATGCTGAGCACAAGACTGCTCTGGACTCTGGTTATTTGCTCTGCATCTGGTTCTGGACTTTCTAAGACTTCCTTCCCAGGGTTCCCTGGATGGTTCAATATGTTATATAGATTTGCTTATACATTGCCATGTTTGGACTTGCTATAGACTTTCCTTTTACAGCATCTCCAACTGTAAACCGCGCTTTATAGACTCCTCCACTGTATTTTCCTTTGAACAGACTTTTGTTACGGTTTCATCAATATCTACACTGCATGTTTATGGACTTTGAGTTTTCCTCTGCACTTTGTTGTATTCACGGGTGTTATAATTTAGACTTTTTCACCTATAAACTGTGTTCTGTTGTATCCTTGCTCCACGCCAGGGGCGGACCTACCGTGGTGCAGCTGGTTCAGCTGCACCAGGGCCCCGGCCGCTAGGGGCCCCTCAAGCCTGCCCGTAACCCGATGTCAGAGGAGAGGAGGGTCAGGCAAGGGAAGCACCCTGCTTCCCTTGCCTGATCCCGCATCTCCTCTCCTCTGCCATCCGGCCCCCAGGAATTCATATGCTATGCCTGCTCAGCAGTCAGTGATCCGCATGAGCAGCAACCGCCAGCCCCCCCCCCCAGTCCTCGCCGACGGCTGCCAGCACCCCCCCGTCTTCGCCGACGCCACCAGCACCCATCCACCCGCTCCTCAGCATGGCTGCACCAGGCCCTATGGTCTATAGGTCCGCCACTGCTCCACGCAAAAAGATTCCCAAGTTATCCATTATAATTATTACAGTTGATTCATGTAGCTAAACAGAAGGAAGCCATGGTTAAAGACAGATCCATGTCCACCAGGAGGGACTGGACTCAGGCATAGGATCCATCACTGGTCGTTCAGAGCAGTCCCTCCACATTGAAGCGGATTGTGTTTCAGTAATCTGTTCTGATGAAAGCTCGGTCCTGTCCTCCCTCTCCCCATGGAGTATCCGTCCATTAATAGATGGAGGTTTCCAGCCTGTGATTACCCTGATCCGTAATTGACAGACGACTGCTCGGACGCAGCGTTTTATCGGCTGATTGATAGCTATACGGCTGCCATTTCGGAGCGCGGCTCTTGTGTTTTCCTGGCAGCTTAATCCATAATAATGGTTTAGCTGATAAACAGATCAACCGGATTTAGTCGTCTCATTGCTTTTTTGCTCGCATTTCGTGTCTCGTGCTGATTCTTGCTACTCGGCCTCCCTTCATTTATCCAACTTAATGCATGGCGTCCTACTGACTCGGAAGCCATGATTGCTTGCTACTTTACCCCCTGGCTACACTACAGATTTCCAGGGGGCTCTGAGCTTTACTGAACTATTCTAAGAAAATTACACTCCTGAGAACCATGTGGAGCAGGAGATTGACTACTCAACACCAATATCAATGTGATGTCTTGATATGTGAAACACTTGGCTCCATAAAAATCACAAATGTCATTCCCTTCTAAGAACCTGGAGCTGCAATACCAGACACAATTCAAATTAAAGGTGCCAGGATGTTTTTACTATGAAAACTACCGTAGTAGTATAGCGGTGTAGGCCCGACCACAACAAGAAAAATGATACCTTTCTTGTAGTTATCCGATGTACCAACACTGAGATATCAAGCTGTGAAGCCACATGCAAATTTGCCAGGAAGTGCATTGAGGGCGTATCAAATGAAGATAGTATACGCCCCCAATGCACTTCCAAGTTCATTTGCATGTAGCTTGAAAGCTTGATTTCTCGGCGCTGGCACATCGGATTGCTACAAGAAAGGTATCATTTTTCTTGTTGTTCAAGGACCCACACAGCCGTACTATTTCAGTAAAAATCCATCCTGACGGGTTTACTTTGAAAAAGTATTTCAAATGGGTATTCCCACCTAAAACATTTGTGACCCATCCACAGGACATGGCACCTCTGGGACCCCTGACTATCCCTATAGGTGGTGCCAGAGATTGTGACCTCTTCCCATAGGAGCATTGCATGACCTATAAGTCTCCTTACACTTGGCACTCTCCGCAAGGAGAAACTTTCCCACTCTCATCGAAAACACTGCAGCTCCATCATGTCCCCAGACAGCCATAGAGTTTAACAAGCAAGTCATGTTTAGTCTCGATCGTTATTACACTACATGTGTTCACTCTCTATTATGTTCCCCTTTAAGTGCCCTATGGGTTAAATCCTATGGCACCTCGGTGGCTTACAGTTGGCCTGGCTTGGATAATAGGATCTGTGCCACTTAACTTTTGCTGAGTGCAGCCGTTCCTTAGACATGACAAATGAGGCAAGATGCTGCAGAATTCAGTAAGTTCTTCCCTTGGCCTGGAACAGCTGAGATTAAGGAAAGTGTGAACCAGAAGCCCAATTCTGGGGAGTTTGAGCCCCTTGGGAAAAATAGACACTTATTCTACACAATTACTTTATAACTTTACTCCTTGGAGATAAAAGCAGATTTTACTGCTGTCATCTTCTGCCACATTTTAAGAATTGTCATTTCTCTGATGAGATCTGTGGCTGCATTGATAAAAGGGTATGTATATACTGTAATAGAGTTCATAACTGCCCTGATAATAGGCCATGTGTCTGCACTGATAATGAGATACCTGGAGGCACTGATATTAGGGGTTTGGGCTGCACAGATAAATAGGGTATGTAACTGCACTGATAATTAGTTATTGAGGTATGTTGCTCCACTGATAAGTTATGTGTCTGCACTGATCATAGGGTATGAGGCTGCACTTGTAGTTGGGTATGTGGCTGCACTTGTAGTTGGGTATGCGGCTGCACTTGTAGTTGGGTACGTGGCTGCACTTGTAGTTGGGTATGCGGCTGCACTTGTAGTTGGGTATGCGGCTGCACTTTTAGTTGGGTATGAGGCTGCACTTGTAGTTGGGTATGAGGCTGCACTTGTAGTTGGGTATTTTGCTGCACTGATGATAAAGTAATTGGTTGTACAGCTAACTAGGTATGTGGCTACACTTGTAATAGGGTATATGGCTACACTTGCAGTTGGGTATGTGGCTACACTTGTAGTTTGGTATGTGGCTGCACTTGTAATAGGGTATGCGGCTGCACTTGTAGTTGGGTACGTGGCTGAACTTGTAGTTGGGTACGTGGCTGCACTTGTAGTTGGGTATTTGGCTGCACTGATAATAAAATAATTGGTTGCACAGCTAACTAGGTATGTGGCTGCACTTGTAGTTGGGTATGTGGCTGCACTTGTAGTTGGGTATGTGGCTGCACTTGTAGTTGGGTATGTGGCTGCACTTGTAGTTGGGTATGCGGCTGCACTTGTAGTTGGGTATGCGGCTGCACTTGTAGTTGGGTGTGCGGCTGCACTTGTAGTTGTGTATGCGGCTGCACTTGTAGTTGGGTACGTGGCTGCACTTGTAGTTGGGTATATGGCTGCACTTGTAGTTGGGTACGCGGCTGCACTTGTAGTTGGGTATGCGGCTGCACTTGTAGTTGGGTATGCGGCTGCACTTGTAGTTGGGTATGTGGCTGCACTTGTAGTTGGGTACGTGGCTGCACTTATAGTTGGGTACGCTGCTGCACTTGTAGTTGGGTACGTGGCTGCACTTGTAGTTGGGTATGCGGCTGCACTTGTAGTTGGGTATGTGGCTGCACTTGTAGTTGGGTATTCGGCTGCACTTGTAGTTGGGTGTACGGCTGCACTTGTAGTTGGGTGTGCGGCTGCACTTGTAGTTGGGTGTGCGGCTGCACTTGTAGTTGGGCGTGCGGCTGCACTTGTAGTTGGGTATGTGGCTGCACTTGTAGTTGGGTACGCGGCTGCACTTGTAGTTGGGTACGTGGCTGCACTTGTAGTTGGGTACGTGGCTGCACTTGTAGTTGGGTATGTGGCTGCACTTGTAGTTGGGTACGTGGCTGCACTTGTAGTTGGGTATGCGGCTGCACTTGTAGTTAGGTATGTGGCTGCACTTGTAGTTGGGTACGTGCCTGCACTTGTAGTTGGGTACGTGGCTGCACTTGTAGTTGGGTACGTGGCTGCTGCACTTGTAGTTGGGTACGTGGCTGCACTTGTACTTGATGATGCGGCTGCACTTGTAGTTGGGTATGCGGCTGCACTTGTAGTTGGGTATGTGGCTGCACTTGTAGTTGGGTACGTGGCTGTGCTTGTAGTTGGGTATGCGGCTGCACTTGTAGTTGGGTATGTGGCTGCACTTGTAGTTGGGTACGTGGCTGCGCTTGTAGTTGGGTATGTGGCTGCGCTTGTAGTTGGGTATGTGGCTGCGCTTGTAGTTGGGTACGTGGCTGCGCTTGTAGTTGGGTACGTGGCTGTGCTTGTAGTTGGGTACGTGGCTGTGCTTGTAGTTGGGTATGTGGCTGCACTTGTAGTTGGGTACGTGGCTGCACTTGTACTTGAGTATGCGGCTGCACTTGTAGTTGGGTACGTGGCTGCACTTGTAGTTGGGTACGCGGCTGCACTTGTAGTTGGGTATGCGGCTGCACTTGTAGTTGGGTATGCGGCTGCACTTGTAGTTGGGTATGTGGCTGCGCTTATAGTTGGCTATGTGGCTGCGCTTGTAGTTGGGTATGTGGCTGCACTTGTAGTTGGGTATGTGGCTGCGCTTGTAGTTGGGTATGTGGCTGCACTTGTAGTTGGGTATGTGGCTGCGCTTGTAGTTGGGTATGTGGCTGTGCTTGTAGTTGGGTATGTGGCTGCACTAATAATACAGTAACTGGGAGCACAGGTAATCGGGGGATTGTGTCTGCACTGATATAGGGTATGTGGCTGAACTAATAGTAGGGTTGGTATCTAGTACTGGACCTGTGTCTCGCTTTGTAGGAGACATATGGGTGCACAGTTTAGGGCAAGAAATGGATTCCTAGATCCTGGGTTACATAGTCTCCCTCCTATTTTGGCCTCGGGTCCGTTCCGCCGGTCCCTCGCAGCGGCACGTTGGCGCTCTCCTCTTCTGTGTATCGTTACTGTCTGGCAATGATAGACTTCCGAGCTAAGGTCACATTTAACGAGGTGCGTATTAAGTCTAATTGGTAAATTAGCAATCCAACTTCCAGAAGACCCAGACTTACTTGGGAATTAGCTTTAATCACCTCTCAGGCTTGTTGTATATTGTGTTTACACTCCTTGGCTGAGTGCGACGTTCCACCCCTGCAATTACCGTGTATAAACCGTGGAAATGTGGCTCCGCCAGGAGAATGCGCAAACAGTCATAGCGAGAGAAAGGCTTAACCCCTAAAGAAACCATTGTAGGTGAACTGTATGGCGCTATTACATGGGCACAGTTTGGCGCTATTATCTGTGTAATAATTAGCAATTGTCATTTTATAGAACTATTATATAGCAATATTATTTAGACACTGAATGCGCTATTTTTTTTTTTGGAACTATATAGCAGTATTATGTAGGTTTTGTTTGGTAGAAGTATTATAAAAGCATTGCGTAGGCATTGTATGTCAGTATTACTTGGGTACTGAATAGTAGTATTGTGTAGAAATCTTATTTGAAAGTATTTTGTATGCTCTATCTATAGGATATTATATGGATACTGTATGAAGGTATTACATAGGCATTGCTGGCGGTATTACTTGGGTGCTGAATCACAGTATTGACTGTATCATGTGGGCACTGTATGATAGTATTATTTGGATACTGTATGAAGGTATTGCATAGGCATTGCATGGCGGTATTATTTGGGCAC
Organism: Allobates femoralis; assembly: GCA_033576535.1. Taxonomy (NCBI): domain Eukaryota; kingdom Metazoa; phylum Chordata; class Amphibia; order Anura; family Aromobatidae; genus Allobates; species Allobates femoralis. Next base: position 222,531,606 of record JARQOC010000011.1, on the reverse strand, counting down.
TGTTTAGCAGTGTTATGATGGGGCTTGTATGGAAGTATAAGATAAAAAGTGGGTCAAATAAGTAAATCAATCTATTATGTGATGGAGGGGGCACTATTTTGGCACCTATATTTCCATGTTTACCTTGTAATAGGGCCATATGCTTATTCAACACGTTCATGCGCCCTGTTGTGCTGTAGTCACACGCTATAGGAAACACTATGCAATTTGGTGAAAATCTTTGCAGAAAAACAGCTTCTGATTTCGGCAGCGAGAGATTTTGTATGAAGATCCTGCTAATGGCGCTTTTATCTCGTCTTTCAGAACAAAGTGCTGAACGTGGATGGTGTGAAAGTCAAGCTGCAGGTAAGGACACGCCGCTCCTTCATGTGCTTTCATGTTCTTTAATGCCATCACTGGGATTTTTCTTTTTCACTCTGTGTGAATGTATTATCTTTCTTCTTCAAGATCTGGGACACTGCCGGACAGGAGAGATTCAGGAGCGTCACACATGCCTATTACAGAGATGCCCACGGTGAGTACCTGACATAGGACAAGCTGAAAAACGTGCCATGGAGCTTTAAATGATGCTAAGCCCCACCTACATAATGACAAACCACACCCACAGTGAAAAGACACGCCCATTAGGGTGGTCCTAAAATTTCAGTAAGGGACCCCCAACAATCACAAACATCATTCGTGCTGTGCTCCAATAAAGCCAACCTTAATCGAACATTAAGTTCGACTTCAGTTAAACCCCCCCCCCTCAAGTCAAAATCAGAGGAAGCTGAGATCTAAGCTGCTGTTTGTAGGGTTCTTGCTCTAAGGCCGGCTTCACACCACGGTTTTCGGCTGTCAGGTTGTGTCTGGTGTTTTTCAGGAAGCATTGGACAGAACCTGACAGCCCCGGACAAGCAGAATCGGAGAGCAAATATGTCCTTCGATCCTGCTTTTTGCCGACTTCAGTCCTGCTGCTGTCAAGTGCTGAAATTTCAGCACCGCGGCTGCTGAGGAGCTGGCCACGGTGCTGAAATTTCAGCCGGGAGGCTCTCAAGGTGCTGAAATTCAGCGGCCGCCGCTCTCTCAGCACCCGGCGCCCGGGAACCGGTCCGATTTTATCTGGTGCCCATAGACTCCAATGCTATGGGTGCCGGATCCGGGAGGATCCGGTTTTTTGCGATTTTTGCCCCAGGCACACAAAATGCTGCAAGCTCTGATTTTGTGTCCGGGGCAAAAAATGAAAACAGCCGGATCCTCCCAGACAGACACAAAACTGGATGGCAAATAACTGCCATCCGGCTCAATCTGGCACCATAGGGATACAATAGGGGTAAAATCAGATCCGGGGCAGCCCCGGACCCGAAAAACCGTGCTGTGAAGCCGGCCTAAGTGCATTAGAACAAAAGGTGAGTTAGTCTGGGGATCGGCGATTGCCATGTTACATGGGGCAATGTGTACACATCGCCCCAGAGTGCTCACCTGTTTTCAGAGCACTGCTGCGAAACCAGGCGACCACTCTGAGGACGATTTCTCGCCTCATTATCAGCCCTTTACACTAGGCGATAGGCCACACCCCTGCGTTGCCTGTGAAATCGCTGCCGATGTGTCCAGGTGTGACGGTACCCTTAGCGCATTAGAATAGAAAATATCCAATTTTTAAAAAATGTTTTCCTTCACGGCCGGGTCTATACCCTAGTGTAAAACCCCCAATAGAAAAAACTAAATAATAAGTCTGGAGGCGGGAGCTGCAGCTGCAGGTTCTCACTAAATCCATTTGATCAGAAAGTGCGAATGTTCTATTTAGTACCTGGTAAAGATTTGTGATAATTGAGTTGAGCAATGGGAAGGGGTTAAACTGTAAACTCACAGGGTCTCAAGGTGCGGCCAATTGAAGAGAGGAAGAAGGAACCAAATTATACTTATGGCCACTTTACACACACCAACTTATCTGTCCAACTTCTGAACAACTTACTGGTTGCAGTGAAATCATGGACACATTGTTCCATTTTGTGGCTGTGTACAAATGGAAGAATGTGTCCATGATTTCACTGCAACCAGTAAGTTGTTCAGAAGTTGGACAGGAAAGTTGGTGTGTGTAAAGTGGCCCTTACAGTATATACTCGAGTATAAGCCGACCCGAGTATAAGCCAAGGCCCCTAATTTTACCCCCCAAAACTGGGAAAACTTATTGACTTGAGTGTAAGCCTAAGGGGGAAAATGCAGCAGACCCCTATCCTGGCATATAACCCCTCATCACTGGTCTATAGCCCACATCACTGGTCTATAGCGCCCCCATCACTGCTATATAGCACCCTCCATCACTGGTATATAGCACCCTCCATCACTGGTATACAGCGCCCTCCATCACTGGTATATAGCACCCTCCATCACTGGTATATAGCGCCCCCATAACTGGTATATTGTGCCCTCCATCACTGGTATATAGTGCCCTCCATCACTGGTATATAGCACCCTCCATCTCTGCTATATAGCACCCTCCATCACTGGTATACAGCACTCTCCATCACTGGTATATAGCGCCCCCATAAATGGTATATTGCGCCCTCCATCACTGGTATATAGTGCCCTCCATCACTGGTATATAGCGCCCTCCATCACTGATATATAGCACCATCCATCACTGGTATATAGCCCCCCATCACTGGTATACAGCGCCCTCCATCACTAGTATACAGTGCCTCCATCACTGGTATATAGCGCCCTCCATCACTGGTATATAGCGCCCCCATCACTGGTATATAGTGCCCTCCATCACTGGTATATAGCAGCCTCCATTACTGGTATACAGTGCGCCCATTACTGGAATATAGCGCCCCATCACTGGTATATACCGTGCTTCCCCGAAAGTAAGGCCCTGTCTTACATTCTTTTGGGGGCCAAAAGTGGCCCCCGGCCTTACTTTCGGGGGGGGGCCTTACATTGTGTGCCCCAGCAGTGTGGCCTACAGGCCCCCTCCTGCTGGGACACTGCGGGAGCGGGTCGCACGTCACGTGCGCCCGCTCATTACATATGCACTGCTCCCCCTGTCAATCAGCGACAGGGGGAGCAGTGCATTATACTGTATATATGGGCCCCCTATTGCTGGCACACTCCCCCCTGTTATGAGGCCCCCACCGCTGCTGCTGCTGAAGACATCTTACCCTCCAGGGTCTTCTTGCAGCAGCCAGCGCGTCCGTCCGTCCTCTGTACTCGGCGGTCTCCCGGATCATGTGACCCGTCGCAGCGCATGACGTCATCGCGACTGCGACGGGCCGGTCACATGATCCGGGAGACCGCCGAGTACAGAGGACGGACGGACGCGCTGGCTGCTGCAAGAAGACCCTGGAGGGTAAGATGTCTTCAGCAGCAGCAGCGGTGGGGGCCTCATAACAGGGGGGAGTGTGCCAGCAATAGGGGGCCCATATATACAGTATAATGCACTGCTCCCCCTGTCGCTGATTGATAGGGGGATGCAGTGCATATGTAATGAGCGGGCGCACGTGACGTGCGACCCGCTCCCGCTCCCCCCCCCCCCTCCGCTAGCGGCCTTACATTGGCCCCCCCGGTTGTAAGGCCTTATAATCGGGGGAGGCCTTACATTGGCAGGCCCCCCCTTTACCCCCAGGCGGCCTTACAATCGGGGGGGCCTTACTTTCGGGGAAACACGGTAGCACCCTCCATCACTGGTATATAGTGCCCCCCATCACTGGTATATAGTGCCCTCCATCACTGGCATATAGCAGCCTGCATCACTGGTATATAGCAGCCTCCATCACTGGTATATAGCAGCCTCCATCACTGATATATAGCAACCTCCATCACTTGTATATAGCAGCCTCCATCACTTGTATATAGCAGCCTCCATCACTGGTATATAGCAGCCTCCATCACTGGTATATAGCAGCCTCCATCACTGGTATACAGCACCCATTACTGGTATATAGCTCCTCATTACTGTATATAACCCCCATCACTGGTATATAGCTCCTCATTACTTTAAATAGCCCCCCCATCACTGTATATGCCCCATCACTGGTATATAGCTCCTCATTACTTTAAATAGCCCCCCCATCACTGTATATGCCCCATCACTGGTATATGGCCTATATTACAGTGTTCTGCTTTCCTTGACGGCTGGGTCCATGTTCTAGTGTGAAACCATCAATCGAATAAAGGACGGGGGGAGGAGGGAGACACAGCTGCAGGTTCTCACTAAGTGCATTAGAATAGAAAATACTCAATTTATTACAAATGTTTACCTTGACAGCCGGGTCTATATCCTAGTATAAAACCCCCAATAGAAGAACGAAGAGGGGCAGGAGGGAGATGTAGCTGCAGGGTCAGTGCAGTAGAACAGAAAATGAGAACATTTTAGTTAGTTATTATTATTATTATTTATTTATCTAGCGCCATTGGTTCCATGGCGCTTTACATGTGTAAGGGCAGAACAAGGACGAGTACATAAATAACGACGAATAAATCATACAGGTACATTAGGGCAGAGATCCTAGTTCCTGGTAAAGTTTTATGATGAGTTGAGCAATGAGAAGGCAATAATCTGAAGGTGCGGGGGATTTAAAGAGAGGAAGAATGAACCAATTGTTAATTGCACCCAATTTTTTACCATTTTCCTTGTTGTCCTCTCCGCCCGGTGCGACTTTGTGTATTTGTTTTGTTGTAGTTCTATCTTTAGAGCCTTCTTGTGTTTCAGATCAGACTGGAAACTTTAGTTAATTCGCTGAGAGGTAAAACAGCTCAGGACTAAATGAGATTAGGGGCCCGGATCCCACACGTCCACGAAACGCTTATCTCAATATCTTGTCTCCACAGCTCTGCTCCTGCTGTATGATATCACCAATAAGACCTCATTCGACAATATCCAGGTAGGATGGATGACTTACAGGACTTGTATAGATGTTTGCTTTTTTTTAATTCATATTTTTTTAATATTGGCCTTTATTTTTTATTTAAATGCATGTATTTTGGGCTAAAAATAATTTTTGTAATTGGGTGTCATTAAACATATTGCCTTCTATAATAGCCTGGGTCCATTGATGGCTGCAGAATGAGTTACCTGAGAACCTATCAGTGAGCTCATTCTTTTTCTGAGCTCATCTCTACTGGTTTCTTAGGCACTGCAGGTCACATCTTATTGAAGTGAATAGGAGCTGAGCTGCAGTACCCAGAAACGACCACTAGTAAGTGCTGTTCCTGCTCTGTTAATTGGTTGTATTCAGCGTGGGCCTCATATTAATCTGATACTGACGACCTGTCCGAAGGATAAATCCATGATATCATAAGCCTGGAAAATTATTTTAAAGTCCCCTTAATTAATTAAAAATAAAAAACAGCAGCAGAAGTGATGAAACAAAATAACCAGACATCACCTTTAAGATGGCCGCTCCACCCAGCTTGTCGAGTGATATTATCAACCTTATCAACCAGTCTGGAGGCGAAGTCTCAGGAGACAACTGTTCCTGCCCAGATGACTGTTCTCCCCATTTCCAAGACTCTTTTTTTACTATGTTTTTGTGAATTTAGCTCAGAGGGGAGATAAACAGTTACTGGAAAAACACAGCACTGGTCTGTGTGCGTCTGTGCTACTCCCTTAGCTCTGATCATCCTCTCTCAATAGACTTCAATCGGAAGCTGTAATCTGATTCCTCATTTCTGGAACTCTTTAGTACTATGCGTTCTCTATAAATTTAGCTAAGGCTGCTTTCACGTAACGATTTTCGGTCATCCGATTGTATCCGTTTCAAAACGGATACAATCGGATCCGAAATCGGACCCCGTGTTCCCCTATGGGGATCACTGCTGATCCGAGGCTGTTCCGGGGCCCACAGCATGGGAGCCTATGGACATCGGATCCGAGTTCACCTCGGATCCGATGTCGGCTCCGTATTCCCTGTCTTTCCCTGCTGCTGCCTCCTCCATCTTCTTCCCTCTCCTATTCTACTCTGTCTCCTCGCTATTCTATTCTCTCTTCCCGCTATTCTATTCTGTGCCCCAGCTTCTCTATCCTCCTCTATCCCTATCCTGTCCCTCTTCTCTTCCCTGTGTGTAAAAAAATTTAAAAAAACTCCTCCCCGAGCATGCATCACCTGTCACAGGCTCCCACGCTGCAGCACCATCAGGACTGAAGGACCTGTGATGATGTCACAGATCCGGTCACATGACTCTTCAGCTGACCGGGTCTGTGACATCATCACAGGCTCTTCTGCCCTGAAGGTGCTGCAGCGTGGGAGCGGTGACAGGTGATGTATGCTCCGGGAGGAGGTTTTTTATTTTTTTACACACAGGGAAGAGAAGAGGGACAGGGTAGGGATAGAGGAGGATAGAGAAGCGGGGCACAGCAAAGAATAGCAGGGGGACAGAGTAGAATAGGAGAGGGAAGAAGATGGGAGGAGCAGAAGCAGGGAAAGACAGGGGACCGCAGGATCCACACGGATCCTGCACAGAATCGGATCGGATGGCTATTTGCCATCCGATTGCAGGGATCCGTGTGGATCCGTGCCTGTCCGTGGGATCCTCCTTCAAAGTCGGATCCCACGGACAGGCACAAAATCGTAATGTGAAAGCACCCTAAGGCGGCCGTCACACGCAACGATTTCTTGCCCGATATCGTTTAAAGCGATCTCCTTTTTGATCGCTTAAGCGATATCGGGCAAGAAATCGTTGCATGTAATCAAGCGATTTACGATGTGAAATCGCTTGATCGTGACATCGCTGATCTGAGCTCTGGAGCTCAGATCTAGCGATGAACGATGCCACGATCTGCTTCATCGTGGTGTATAACACCACAATGAACGATCTCCCAGCGCAGAGTCTATGCTGGGAGATGGTAACTATGGTACACGTCGGGTTACTAAGCGACGCGCGGCGCCTAGTTACCCGATGTGTACCATAGTTACCAGCGAGATCGCGGATCCACATCGCTGGTGAGTCTGTCTGTGTGACATCTCACCAGCGATGTGAGCGATATTGTAAGCGATCGCGCGTGCACGTGATCACTTACAATATCGCAAGAGATATCTCAGCGTGTGACGGCCGCCTAAGATGTGAGATAAACACTTATTGGAAAACCACAGCACTGGTTTGTGTGCGACTGTGATCCTCCCTGTAGCTTTGATCGTCCAGTCTCAATAGACTTCAATAGGCATCTGTAATCTGATCCCTCATTTACAGTACTCTTTTCTGGTTTCTCTGTAAATTTAGCTCAGAAGTGAGACAAACACTTACTGGAAATTTACAGGACTGATCTGTGTGTGTCTGTTCTACTCTCTAAAGGCCTCGTTACACGTGTCAACAAGGCTGCGATGTCGAAAGCGATGTGCGGGTGCGTGGTTGCTTCCGACATCGCAGCCTTGGTGTCACATGGCAGGATGTTGCCGGTGACGCCGCAGTGAAGAGGGTGGAGCCATCGCTCGCTGGGCTGGGATTAACCCAGCGAGCGATCCGCAGCAATGCTGTGGTATAGGCTGGATCGCCGCCAACATCGCTATTGCGGTGTCAGACAGCGCGATCCAGCCTAATCGCTAGTTGCAGATTGACAGGTTTATGTTCATTCTCGTAAACCTGTCAACCTGCGACCAGCGATAAATCGCAGTTGCGTCGCGCTGTCACACAGCAGGACGCCTGCATACATTAGCTGCAGACTACATTTTGCCTGTGCGGTCCACTTTGGGAGGATCCACGACAGAGGATCACACGTGACCCGGGCACGGTTAATAATCGTCTAGATTGTTCCGCTCCTCTGGACTTCCCTACTCGCCATCTATTTAATCCTGATCCATTCTTTACTTGCTGCTTTTTTATTCTGTGCCCCGCTTTCATCTATCTATCCATCTTTCTTCCTATGTGTAACAAAAAAAAAAACTCTGCCGAATATACATCACTCAGTAACAGCTGCCACTCAAAGTACTATGAAAGTGGCACATGATGAGCTAAAGACAGAATTTACACAGACTAGTGCTGTGGTTTCCCAGTTAGTGTTTATTTCTCTTAGCTAAATTTACAAACACTTACTGGTTCGCATTGTGTGTGTCTGTGCTACTCTCTTAGCTCTGATCCTTAACTTTCAATAGACTTCAATAGGCAGCTGTAATCTGATCCCTCAGTGAGCTTGTTTGTCCAAGTTGGAATTTAGCTATTTTCTCAGAGTGAATAGTGCGTTCAAGAGTCAGAAAAGTAGGGTATGAAGTGACTCCTAAGTGGAGAAAGAAGCATATTTTACTAAGTTAATATTTGCTTGCACTATTGTTGAAACAGCAATGACCATTTACAAGTGAGCTCCGCCTTTTCAGTGGGCCGTCCTTAAAGAGAGGGTGGAGCTTCCAAGTGAGAATAGTTCCAGAGTTTAAGGTTGTGTAGAATCCCAAGGATAGAAGACAGTGGAACGAGCATTAAAAAGACAAAAACAGTATTTTATTCTGCAAAGTTTGTAACATCCAATTTACATTTTCTGGAGAATCCCTTAAAGTCATGTTGTGCTGGTGAAAGGAGATGAATGGAGACCCCTGATTGTGTGGCACAGGATCGTACAGCATTTCTGTGGTGTAGATCCGACGCTGCGCAGACAGCATCTCGTTACGGCAGTGATAGCGGTCTTTATTTAGACCATGTAATTGCTCAGGTCTGGAGCTGACAGGAGCTGCTTCGCCTCGGGAGATTCAGGAAAATGCACAAGTATTGCCCAAAAATCTAATGACGGGATAAAAATGAGAGGCTTTCAGAGGCCAGACCGGCGCTTACTGCAGGAGCGAAGAACCTAGGAATCCACAATCCCGAGCCGCTAATTAGACGAGCCGCTATATTTCTATATTTGGGTTACGGAGTTCTATATTTTTGCACTTTGTAAAGTTTTAAATTTTTCTCATCCGAAGGAGTCTTGACCATATCTACTGTTCATCTATTATTCAGGTTATGCCCTGGATTATCCTTCACATTGAGTTACTATAATAGTGTGGATTACAGGAGATTACTGAGCTTTTTGCTTGTGGCCACTGTAAACACAGTATGCAGGGCGCTAACATGGGATTTAAAGGAGTTGTTTCCCATAGGAAACAATTATAACCAATTCGCAGGATAAATGATGAATGTATGATTGTTGTGGGTCCGTCAGCTGAGACCATCACCAATCGCAAGAAAAGGGGGCCCAAATCCCCTGTGTGATTGGTGCAGCATGAGTATGTAGGTTTAACTGGGTCTCCTAAAACCATCAGCTTCTGCTTTACCCTACATCGTTATATATTTGTTTCTTTACTTCTTAATTATTTCACACATTCTTGGTGTGGTATGATCAGACAATGTCTCTGTAAAGGTCAGACACATCCATTACACAGTATATAGCAGAGACACATATATAAGATTATCTCAGGACAGGAGATGTGGTATGATCAGACCATGTCTCTGTACGTCACACATCAACACATAACAGACCCATTACACGCAGATGTAACAAGCAAGGGACACACATTACTATGAGATTATTATCTCACACAAGGATATGTGGTATGATCAGACCATGGTCCGTATGGTCAGACACATCCATAAACAGTACATAGCAGGGACACATATAAAAGATTATCTCAACACAGGATATGTGGTATGATCAGACATGTCCTGTAGGTCAGACACATCCATTAAACAGAACATAGCAGGGACACATATAAAAGATTATCTCAGCACAGGAGATGTGGTATGATCAGACCATGTCCATGTATTGGTCAGACACATCATTACATCAGTACATAGCAGGGACACATATAAGATTATCTCAGTACAGGAGATGTGGTATGATCCAGACCATGTCCCTGACATGGTCTGACAATCTATTAACAGTACATAGCAGGGACACAATAAGATTATCCCAGTACAGGAGATGTCGTATGATCAGACATGTCCCTGTACAGTCAGACACATCCATTAGCACAGTACATAGCAGGGACACATATATAAGATTATATCAGCACAGGAACATTTTTTTAATCACATCCAATTGTGGAAAATTATTATTATTCCAAGATCTTTGATTAAAATCTACTTTAACATTAACCCCATATATTCTGTGACATGAGCAGTCAAGATCTCTTGGCCAGGAATGTCAATTTCTAGTAAATAACTGGAAGACAGAAGGTTTGTCATAGGGGAATATGGCTGCAGAAGACTCAGTAGAGAGCAGGGACAGGTGGTGTGAATAGTTGGGATATTCAGTTTGGCTGTAGGGGGCGCTGTCAGCGTAAGCAGACTGTATTCTCCATCCTTTCATAATGCATCATTCTACATCTGCGAGGCTTTCAAATATTAATATACTAATTGCATCCAGTTCATGCCGCCGCTGTTCTGTGCAGCAGACTGTGTGCGCATCGCGCAGCTGTTAGCAGCGTCCAGGGCGCCTTTTAATGCTCACGAGGAATTGGAACAAACATGGTGACATATAATAAGCGTGACAGTGCCACCCCGCTGGTGCCACCACAGAAGCTAATGGGGTGTGGGAAATTAACACTTTATGTTAAAAAAAAATTCCCTCTAACAAAGCTAATAATCTCTGCTTTGTGAATGTATTTTTTTATCTGGTGTTCTTGTCTGAGACCCTTAGTGATTAGCTAATATCTGGAGAAATCAGTAGAAAGTGTTAATTCCCCTGCAGTGCCCCCTCAGGAAGGAATGGGGAATTACATAGTGACATTTTTGGGTCCTCCGGCGCTAAGGACACTTTTTGTAGTTGCTCTGTGTGGTCTTTCTCTGGTAAAGAAGTGATCCCAACAGAAACATTTATCGCCTAGTCAACCCGGTCTTGTATCCCACCCAAGAGGTTCCCGAATCCCAGCATCTAGCTCAAATTTACATGGATTTGGGAATCAATATTGAAAAATTCAGGTATATTCTGGGTGAGAAAAGGGTGGGGATTACATACACTCCTACCATGATTGGGAGAGCTAGCTCAATTTTTAACGTCTTCTAGGAGTTAAAGTGTATTTGTCACTTTCCATAAATATGTAACTTTTTTATCCAGGGGAAACACCGCTGTTCTCCTGAATCCGGCGATGTTTTTCTTTTCTTCCTGCGCCTCTGCGTTCCTGAGATACGACCTCCTCCTCCCATATATAAATCTAATATTGTTCCAAGTGGGCGGGGTCATCAAGAAAACACCCACTTGCCGAACAAGCCTAGATTTATATACAGGGAAGAGGAGGTCATATCTCAGGAACGCAGAGGCGTAGGAAGAAAAGAAAAACATCACCGGATTCAGGAGAACAGCGGCATTTTACCTAAAATAAAGTTACTTATTTATGGCAAGTGACCTTATTAAATTTCCCATAGTCCACAAACTGACAGTCTCCTTTGCAGATGAAGAATGTGCTTCCCCATCAATATCACATTTTATGAGCAGGACGTGTCGGGTTTGTAATAGTTGCTGAATCAGAAAATGAACAAGGAGAGAAATGCTGATTATAATGAATAAAGTATCAGCGCAGGCGGTATAGACGTCAACATAAAGAGATGTAGGACGCACCATAATCAGCTTTTTTTTTTTTCTAGCAAAGCCAATTGTTTTGTCTGGAATATTGATGGTGACCTAAATAATGCCAGGACTTTAAAAATTTGCTGATAGGTTTTGAATGTAACTTTTACAATATTTGTGTGTTTAGCGGTGGCGATTCAACATCTATGAAGATTACCCTGTTTCCCTAAAAATAAGACAGTGTCTTATATTAGTTTTTGATCCCAAAGATGCGCTATGTCTTTTTTTCAGGGGATGTCTTATTTTTCCATGATCCTCATAATCCCATTTGCAGCTCCCATCATCCCCTTACAGCCCCCAATTTCCCCATCATCCCTATGCAGCCCCCAATACCATATCCCCATCATCCTCCCAATACCATATCCCTATCATCCCCTTGCAGCCCCTATAATCCCCATTACGACACACACACACCTTTTAGGCTGCTTTCACACTGGCGTTTTCACCAAAATGCAGCAAATTCTGCCGCCTAACGGCCACACTTGCGGCGCACTTGTGGCAAGCCCCATGTATTGTCTATGGGGCTTGCGGTAAGGTGCGGCAAGTGCGGTTGCGGCAGTTGCAGCTGCTGACCGCAGGTTTTTTTGCGGCCGCAACTGCCGCAACCGCACTTGCCGCACCTTACCGCAAGCCCCATAGACAATGCATGGGGCTTACCGGAAGTGTGCCGCAAGTGTGGCCGTTAGGTGGCAGATGCGTTTTTTTGTCCGGATCTGCCGGATCTGGGCAAAAAAGCCTATGTCAAAGGGGCCTTACTCACTGGTCCGCTGCGGCACTATTGCGGCTGCCATTCTAAGATCTCTGCTTCAGCTGCATAGATGTTCAGGGAGCCGCCAGCCAATCAGAGCCCAGCAACCGCTGGCGAATCAAGAGGCCCGCATGTAAAGTCGCTGATTAGCTGGCGGCTTCTGGGCTCTGATTGGCCGGTGGCTTCCAGTACATCTACGTAGCTGAGGCAGAGAGGTCACAGCGTCGCCGCTCTGAGCTCTCTGCCTCAGCTACGTAGATCTATGGGAAACCGATGGACAATCAGAGCCCAGCGGCCGCTGGACAATCAGAGGCCCACATGTAACGTCATGCATCGGCGGCTGCTGGGCTCTGATAGGCTGGCAGGTTTCTGTGCATCTACGTGCAGCTGAGGCAGAGAGTTCAGAGCGGCGCCGTAACACATGCAGCGGTGGTCACCGGAATAAGTGCGGCGGGTAGGCTATTGTAAAGTAATACATACACACAGACACAGCTGCATGCCCTGATCTTTTGTGAGGTGGGCCTGCTTAATCAAAAATAAAACTTTGCTAGGTCTTATTTTCGGGGGAGGGCTTATATTTAGCAGCCAGACAAAACCCTCACTAGGTCTTATTTTAGGGGGATGTCTTATTTTCGGGGAAACACGGTATGATGACGGACAGTGGAGTGATTATGTATTGAACTGGTGAACAATTAAGATTTCACATATTATTTAACTTCTTTTACAAATGATTTTGAGTATTGCCCTTTTGGGGTATCAGTGCTAATTCGGTGTAGTGAATTTCAAGACAGATTGGTTGCTATGGAATCTTTGCCTGACAACAACAAATGGAATGTTGAGGTTGCTAAGACAGCGTTTCCCTAGCAACCAGTCTGTCTAGCAGGATTGAAGTCAGTGTAGAGGAGAAAAATCATCCTGCCAATTCCAATTTTAGCCTGTACATTATCAATAAGATATTCTAAAATTTTAGGGTACTCTAATATTAGTTTGTAAATGACCTGTCACTCGGTGAAAGGTGAAACGTTTTTCTTCTGAATTCAGCCTTGCTGCTTCCTGAGTATATTTGATCTATATTTTGTCAATGTCTGCCATACGGTTCCTGAGATATGGACCTTTTTATCGAAGAGCGTGTAGCTCACACGATCCTCAGGGGCGTGTCTGTAGACTGCTGTGCACAATTACCTTGTGAACCACGCCCCCTTAGTAAAGAATTAGCACCAAATAAAAAGGCCAATATTTCGGGAACCGTATGGCGGATTTGAATACAACTAAATACTCAGTAGAGCAGAAGGAATTAATAAGAGCAATGGACAATGGCAGTAAAGGGGAAATAAAGTGGCAACACACATAGTGCTGGCAGAATACTGACAAAAAGTGGCTGATTAATAACCGAGTGTGAGAATCAGGACAGTTCCAGGAAATATTAAACAGGTTTTATGTGAAACAACAGGTTTATACCCATCATTTACACATGTACATTTTTTTGTATGTAACAATAAATCATATTTTCACATCTTCCATGGGGACAGTGAATATAAAACTCCCGCCTGGCTCTCCAGCTCAAGAAGGATTAATTACACTGTGTAATCGCAAGTACTATGGATTGTGACAATGCGAAGAAGGGGAGGGCGTCCGCGCATCCCCGGAGGATCGATACTGATCTATGCACAATCTAGGAGACAGCCATTCACCGTGATTGATAATCTGCTTATCCAACTGTGCAGAATTGCCGGGAAAGTGGCTGTCACGTCCCATACTGGGCGTAAATAACACCGGCACCCGAGCAGGTAAAAATGGAGAAAACAAATCTGTGTTTATTTCATTATTGCCTGTATTGTTCTTTTACAAAGGTTTGAAACAGAAGCCGCAATGAGGTGTACGAGGAGGTCTACTGGTCCCCATTACACCAACGGCCGAGGACTATCAGAAACATCTTTATTACAATGCAAACTCATTCCTAATAGACAATGAGACATTCCAGTGCTCGCCATTGTGCATCCACAGATTCCATATCTTGGGGGGATTTTTTTTGTGTGGGGGATTTGCGCTAATTGTGCAAGGGGGAAACGGATATTCAGTGACCAATGATGGCATGACTTAACTAGGAGCACATGGGTGCACTGGGGTTTAGTAGGTTCTGCTGCACGGAAGTGGAATGAGATTGGATCTGGTGCTGGATTCGCCCGGCTTATTGGACACAATGATCTATTGGAATATGATATATAACAGGGGAATATGTTTCGGCCACCTTTGGATCATGCCTCTAACATGGCACAGGGTGAGGACAATCTGGTGGGGGCACCCAGGTGTCATGGTTCCCTGAGTTGATCCCCATTGGATATCTGATTTTTCCAGGTCCTACTGATCAAGCTTGCAAGGAACCAGAACAAGATTTGATCTAGGTGCCTGATCCTGTTGGCCTGGTATCATGGCACAGTGTCCCATTGTATGGAGGGGGAGTTGATTTCACCCCCTCTGGCAAACCTTCAGCGAGCAGGCCAGGTATTACCATGCTCCATGTAGAGTAGGGTGCTGCTCGCCAAACTTGCAAAGAACCCAAATGAAATGGGTTCTGTGTACCCATTACACTACAATTTCAGTGGCCCAGTTTTTTTTGCACAGAATCCTACTGAAAAGGCACAGATGCCACGACAGTCAGTTGTCAATTCTACCACCTCTGGTGATTCTGCAGGGTCCGGGCCAAGCACAACCGGGCATGAGGGCCTGGTGACCACTGCTGTCCATGCCTGTACTAAACATGACTGGATCTTTTGCTCTTTTCCTTGTCACTTTGTCACAATGACCTGCTGAAATGACGTCACTTCCGCCACCTGACAGATCTGTAAGGATAACGTCAAGCATCATTGGATCTTGGGCTGAGTGACTCCCATCGGTGGTCCTCCGACTCATAAGTGACCTATGAGGAGGGTGTAAGAGTACCTACTTTTGGTGTATTGGTGTTTGTTGAGAACATATCAAATAACATTAAACATGACCACAATATCAGATTGTTGGATGTCCGACCCCTGGCACCCCTATCTTTCAGCCATGAGCAGGTACCATTTAACAGCACAGCTCCCTACACTGTGTAGTGGCTGTTCTCAGGTACTGCAGCTCTGCTCCCATTCAAGTCAATATGATCTAAGCTGCAGTACTGAGATTGGCCACTGCTTGGAGCTGTTGTGTTCTGTCTTCTTGTATTGCTTTCATCTGATTAGTGCCATTCCCGTGTGTACTTGTGCCACACCTGTCCATGGTTGTATCAGGTATTACAGCTCAGCAGTGGAAAGGCGTGCCACTGTTTTAGTATGAAAGCAGCCATGCTGTTAAGCCGTGGGTGTGTGTCTTTAAGATCACCCAGATTGCAGCTCACTGGGCTTGTAATACAGAACGCAGCTACTGGTATTATATTGCAGCCATAATTGGTGAGTACAGCAGGTCTGGGGATGACAAGCGGCGCTCCTGGCTGATTCCTCCCGAGATGCCCCTCAGGCAGAGTCTGTTGCCGGTTTCCTCCTCTACCTTGATAACATCTCCCCCTTAAGGCGCTGATCTAAATATATCCTTCATTTACCTGCTGCTGAGCCGTCCTCGGCATAGCACAGCGCAGGGTCTCCAGCCGCAGCAGCAGGTTAATGAGACAGGTGTCTGCCCGACGGTTCTCACAATGCCTTACATTTCATTTTTTCCTGGAGCTGCTCCTCTTTACTGTCAGTCTGCACAAACACGTCACTAATGTTGGATTCTGTAGTGAAAAACTAATTTTATAATATATCTTTATAGCTTAGACTGACATTGGATAAATGCATAACATATGATTTACTGCAGTCACCACCGGAGGGAGCCAAAGAGCTTCCCGCAGACAGAGTGTGCAGTAAACGCCCTCTAGTGGTAACTGCAGGCACAGCATTAGGTTTTATATCTATACAGAACATTTGGTGCTCTGTAACAGGAAAAATTAAGCCCAACAATGCAGAGAGTATCAAATATGATTCCCTAGAATAAACTAACTCGGCAATTAGTATCACCAATGATAGAGTTAAATACACCAAACGGTATCACAAATAATGGCGTTGGGTACATCAAGTAAAGACACAGGATAGGATTGGATGCCACAACCCAACAGACAGTATCGCACATGGTGGCCTTATATACACGAACTGAGCAGACAGTAGCTCACACAATGGCCTTAGGTACACCAACTGAGCAGACAGTAGCTCACAGGATGGTCTTAGATACACCAACTGAGCACACAGTGGCTCACAGGATACACCAATTGAGCAGATAGTAGCTCACAGGATGGCCTTAGATACACCAATCGAGCAGATAGTAGCTCACAGGATGGCCTTAGATACACCAATTGAGCAGATAGTAGCTCACAGGATGGCCTTAGATACACCAACTGAGCAGACAGTACCTCACAGGATGGCCTTAGATACACCAGCTGAGCAGACAGTAGATGACAGGATGGCCTTAGATACACCAGCTGAGCAGACAGTAGCTCACAGGATGGCCTTAGATACACCAATTGAGCAGATAGTAGCTCACAGGATGGCCTTAGATACACCAATTGAGCAGACAGTAGCTCACAGGATGGCCTTAGATACACCAATTGAGCAGACAGTAGCTCACAGGATGGCCTTAGATACACCAATTGAGCAGACAGTAGCTCACAGGATGGCCTTAGATATACCAATTGAGCAGACAGTAGCTCACAGGATGGCCTTAGATACACCAACTGAGAAGACAGTACCTCACAGGATGGCCTTAGATACACCAACTGAGACGACAGTAGCTGACATGATGGCCTTAGATACACCAATTGAGCAGATAGTAGCTCACAGGATGGCCTTAGATACACCAACTGAGCAGACAGTACCTCACAGGATGGCCTTAGATACACCAACTGAGCAGACCGTATCACACATGATGGCCTTAGATACACCAATTGAGCAGACAGTAGCTCACAGGATGGCCTTAGATACACCAACTGAGAAGACAGTATCACACATGATGGCCTTAGATACACCAACTGAGCAGACAGTATCCTCACAGGATGGCCTTAGATACACCAACTGAGCAGACAGTAGCTCACAGGATGGTCTTAGATACACCAATTGAGCAGATAGTAGCTCACAGGATGGCCTTAGATACACCAACTGAGCAGACAGTACCTCACAGGATGGCCTTAGATACACCAACTGAGCAGACCGTATCACACATGATGGCCTTAGATACACCAATTGAGCAGACAGTAGCTCACAGGATGGCCTTAGATACACCAACTGAGAAGACAGTATCACACATGATGGCCTTAGATACACCAACTGAGCAGACAGTACCTCACAGGATGGCCTTAGATACACCAACTGAGCAGACAGTAGCTCACAGGATGGCCTTAGATACACCAATTGAGCAGATAGTAGCTCACAGGATGGCCTTAGATACACCAATTGAGCAGACAGTAGCTCACAGGATGGCCTTAGATACACCAACTGAGACGACAGTAGCTGACATGATGCCTTAGATACACCAATTGAGCAGACAGTACCTCACAGGATGGCCTTAGATACACCAACTGAGCAGACCGTATCACACATGATGGCCTTAGATACACCAATTGAGCAGACAGTAGCTCACAGGATGGCCTTAGATACACCAACTGAGAAGACAGTATCACACATGATGGCCTTAGATACACCAACTGAGCAGACAGTACCTCACAGGATGGCCTTAGATACACCAACTGAGCAGACAGTAGCTCACAGGATGGTCTTAGATACACCAATTGAGCAGATAGTAGCTCACAGGATGGCCTTAGATACACCAACTGAGCAGACAGTAGCTCACAGGATGGTCTTAGATACACCAATTGAGCAGATAGTAGCTCACAGGATGGCCTTAGATACGCCAACTGAGCAGAGAGTAGCTCACAGGATGGCCTTAGATACACCAACTGAGCAGACAGTGGCTCACAGGATGGCCTTAGATACACCAACTGAGCAGAGAGTAGCTCACAGGATGGCCTTAGATACACCAACTGAGCAGACAGTGGCTCACAGGATGGCCTTAGATACACCAACTGAGCAGACCGTATCACACATGATGGCCTTAGATACACCAATTGAGCAGACAGTAGCTCACAGGATGGCCTTAGATACACCAACTGAGAAGACAGTATCACACATGATGGCCTTAGATACACCAACTGAGCAGACAGTACCTCACAGGATGGCCTTAGATACACCAACTGAGCAGACAGTAGCTCACAGGATGGCCTTAGATACACCAATTGAGCAGATAGTAGCTCACAGGATGGCCTTAGATACACCAATTGAGCAGACAGTAGCTCACAGGATGGCCTTAGATACACCAACTGAGACGACAGTAGCTGACATGATGGCCTTAGATACACCAATTGAGCAGACAGTACCTCACAGGATGGCCTTAGATACACCAACTGAGCAGACCGTATCACACATGATGGCCTTAGATACACCAATTGAGCAGACAGTAGCTCACAGGATGGCCTTAGATACACCAACTGAGAAGACAGTATCACACATGATGGCCTTAGATACACCAACTGAGCAGACAGTACCTCACAGGATGGCCTTAGATACACCAACTGAGCAGACAGTAGCTCACAGAATGGTCTTAGATACACCAATTGAGCAGATAGTAGCTCACAGGATGGCCTTAGATACACCAACTGAGCAGACAGTAGCTCACAGGATGGTCTTAGATACACCAATTGAGCAGATAGTAGCTCACAGGATGGCCTTAGATACGCCAACTGAGCAGAGAGTAGCTCACAGGATGGCCTTAGATACACCAACTGAGCAGACAGTGGCTCACAGGATGGCCTTAGATACACCAACTGAGCAGAGAGTAGCTCACAGGATGGCCTTAGATACACCAACTGAGCAGACAGTGGCTCACAGGATGGCCTTAGATACACCAACTGAGCAGACAGTGGCTCACAGGATGGCCTTAGATACACCAACTGAGCAGACAGTGGCTCACAGGATGGCCTTAGATACACCAACTCAAGAAATTGTATTACACACTAATGCAAATATATCCTTCATACACTTAGATACATGAATTCAGCAATAAGGCCCAGACACAGCAGCTGCTTCTGTCTGTCTGCCCGTCCATCCTGACAGTATGTAGCCCCCAGTGTGCGGCTGTATGTGTCTCTGCATATTAATGTACACCATTATTGCTGGTCCTTGGGGGGCAGCAGTGGGTGGAGGACGTGGGCCGGGTCTTCTGATTACAGGTTTGGGTCTTGCAGAGTCACCCATAGGACACAAATCTCATTGCAGCCATTCTACTCAGTGACATGGGGAGCATTGAGCGAGTTAAGCGCCGGGCCTGAATGTATACAGAGAAAATAACAATGCAAGGGCAAGGCCGGGCACACAATGATCCATGTTATCTATTGCTGCCGCGTGTTTCCGTCAACCCCTCGGAGGAAACTTAGAATTCAAGAAAGCTCCATTGTTTCCCTTGTTAGTTTCCGTGGAATTCCTAAACGATTACCGACATTTTCCCATAATTACCACGGAGCGTTCATATTTAAAGGCAAAACTCTATGGCAGCCGCTGTATTATATTGGGTATTAGGGTAGCTTTACACGTCGCAACATTGCATGCAATTTCACTTGCAACTTACTGGTTGCAGTGAAATCATGGACACATTGTTACATTTGTACACAGCAACAAAATGGAACAACGTGTCCATGATTTCACTGCAACCAGTAAGTTGCAAGTGAAATTGCATGCAATGTTGCGACGTGTAAAGGTACCCTTACCCTCCGTATACTGAGCTGAGGCGCCACAGACCGTTTTATTGAAGACACTTTGGAGTTAATCCACTTTTTGCACCACGATCCCGTGCAGAAAAAAGTGACATTTACATTTGGTGAAGATCAATAGAGCGCAGCGGCGGGGTGTAATTAATCATTCATATGACGCCCCGCAATGTGCTCTTAGTGTCACTGGTGAAGGATCCTGTATCAAGGTGGAAGAATTATGGAGAGAGAAATGTCACCGCAGCGAGAGGCGCACACACACATCCATCCAATGTCATGTCATCCCATCCCCCATACAGTATTCATACATGTTCATCTGTATACAGGAGGCCCAGAGTGATTGTCAGACACCAGTGGATGCAAGGAGAAAACAAATGAGGCCGGACGGAAAAGAAATACAAGAGTATATTACCTAGTGTAATCTGCGGGAAAATCTGCATAATTACATCACAGGTCTTGTATTAAGCCTGATTTGTTTTCTGTATTATACTCCAGAGCTGCACTCACTATTCTGCTGGTGCAGTCACTGTGTACATACATTACATTACTGATCCTGAGTTACCTCCTGTATTATACTCCAGAGCTGCACTCACTATTCTGCTGGTGCAGTCACTGTGTACATACATTACATTACTGATCCTGAGTTACCTCCTGTATTATACTCCAGAGCTGCACTCACTATTCTGTTGGTGCAGTCACTGTGTACATACATTACTGATCCTGAGTTACCTCCTGTATTATACCCCAGAGCTGCACTCACTATTCTGCTGGTGCAGTCACTGTGTATATACATTACATTACTGATCCTGAGTTACCTCCTGTATTATACTCCAGAGCTGCACTCACTATTCTGCTGGTGCAGTCACTGTGTACATACATTACATTACTGATCCTGAGTTACCTCCTGTATTATACTCCAGAGCTGCACTCACTATTCTGCTGGTGCAGTCACTGTGTACATACATTACATTACTGATCCTGAGTTACCTCCTGTATTATACTCCAGAGCTGCACTCACTATTCTGCTGGTGCAGTCACTGTGTACATACATTACATTACTGATCCTGAGTTACCTTTTGTATTATACTCCAGAGCTGCACTCACTATTCTGCAGGTGCAATCACTGTGTAGATACATTACATTACTGATCCTGAGTTACCTCCTGTATTATACTCCAGAGCTGCACTCACTATTCTGCTGGTGCAGTCACTGTGTACATACATTACATTACTGATCCTGAGTTACCTCTTGTATTATACTCCAGAGCTGCACTCACTATTCTGCTGTTGCAGTCACTGTGTACATACATTACATTACTGATCCTGAGTTACCTCCTGTATTATACTCCAGAGCTGCACTCACTATTCTGCTGGTGCAGTCACTGTGTACATACATTACATTACTGATCCTGAGTTACCTCCTGTATTATACTCCAGAGCTGCACTCACTATTCTGCTGGTGCAGTCACTGTGTACATACATTACATTACTGATCCTGAGTTAACTCCTGTATTATACTCCAGAGCTGTACTCACTATTCTGCTGGTGCAGTCACTGTGTACATACATTACATTACTGATCCTGAGTTACCTCCTGCGTTATACTCCAGAGCTGCACTCACTATTCTGCTGGTGCAGTCACTGTGTACATACATTACATTACTGATCCTGAGTTACCTCCTGTATTATACTCCAGAGCTGCACTCACTATTCTGCTGGTGCAGTCACTGTGTACATACATTACATTACTGATCCTGAGTTACCTCCTGTATTATACTCCAGAGCTGCACTCACTATTCTGCTGGTGCAGTCACTGTGTACATACATTACATTACTGATCCTGAGTTACCTCCTGTATTATACTCCAGAGCTGCACTCACTATTCTGCTGGTGCAGTCACTGTGTACATACATTACATTACTGATCCTGAGTTAACTCCTGTATTATACTCCAGAGCTGTACTCACTATTCTGCTGGTGCAGTCACTGTGTACATACATTACATTACTGATCCTGAGTTACCTCCTGCGTTATACTCCAGAGCTGCACTCACTATTCTGCTGGTGCAGTCACTGTGTACATACATTACATTACTGATCCTGAGTTACCTCCTGTATTATACTCCAGAGCTGCACTCACTATTCTGCTGGTGCAGTCACTGTGTACATACATTACATTACTGATCCTGAGTTACCTCCTGTATTATACTCCAGAGCTGCACTCACTATTCTGCTGGTGCAGTCACTGTGTACATACATTACATTACTGATCCTGAGTTACCTCCTGTATTATACTCCAGAGCTGCACTCTCTAAATTCCTGCTGTTGTTTATTAGTGTTGTTTAATAATGGGAACTCTTGATTCTGTGTGATTTCTCAGTCTGGCAGATGCTGGGGATGTGTTACATTTACACCTTCTTTTGTGTAAATCATGTAATGATATTGGAGGGGGCACTCGGCTCCTGCACCGTCTCCTCGGTACGTCTCCGCACTCGGTGCAGGGTTTCGTGGTCACATCTCGCTTTGCTATTAACACATCAGTTAATTAATGATTCACTGTTGATTTGCAGTTTTCGAGGTGATTTCAGCTCCACATCTCTTTGTTGTTGTGCTTCTCTCTGCACAGCCGGGCCGTCACAGGCAGGATCATGGATTACAATTAAACAGATTGTCCCAGATCATCAAAACCATGGCAGCTTTCTTTCAGTGACAGCGCCTCGCCTGCCCACTGGTTGTGTCTGGTATTACAGCTAAGCTCTGATGTGTCGTAATATTACACACAACCTGAAGACAGGGGAGGCGCTGTTTTGGAAGAATGCAGATATACATCCTGATCTTCCTGGAATATGGAAGCACCAGGAGGTGTATACATCCATATTCCTATGTAGGGCTGAGGCATCATTTATCTCATCTCCTTTGCAGCCTCCCATCCAAGGATTAATATTTGATGCACTAAACGCTCCCATATATTTTATTCCGCATTTCGATCTTGGAGTGGTGATTACAGTTATGGCAGCGTGGTGCCTTTTATTGGCCCATAGTAGTGTGATATATCGGCGTTATATGGCTGGAACGTAGATTGTGACGGCTCCCATATACAAACATTATGTTCCAGGGGAAAATGGAATAAGCCATAACCCTGATCTGTTCCTCCCAGCAGATCCAAAAACATGCACAATCCTTAAGGGTGGAGGCACACTAGCATGCGTGATAATTGGAGCGTTTTTACTGCACGACAGTCATGCGAGTGTATGAGAGCAATGAGTGTGGTGTGACTGTGGTGCAAGTATGGTCAGTGTCCCATACGTTTTTAACATGGTCTTTCTCGTGGTGAATAAAGTGAGAAAAGAGTAGCTAGATAGATAGGTAGATAGGGCTTACCAGTCTCCCGTTGCTACGTCCCGGGCCTCCTATTAAGCTAATTGCATAGTCACTGCACTGTCAGACAAACAGCCAATCACAGACGGCAACCAACCTGCCGTTATAGGGTGATAATACATAATTTTAAAAAGCCGCGTGGGGCTTCGCAGTATTTTTAAGTCTAGCCCGATAAAAGTAGACAGCTGCGAGCTGCCACCCTCAGCTGCCTAATTTTCCCTTGGCTGGCAAAAAAAAAAAAAAAAAGCATGGACTCCACCCTATTTTTAAATGCCAGCCAAGGTAAAACTAGGCAGCTGAGGGCTGGTGTTCTCAGCGTGTTGAGGGCCCATTGTTTTAGGGCTCCCCCCCCCACGCTAAAGAATAGCAGCCCGCAGCTGCCTCTAAAAATGGCACATTTATAAGAAGCGCCATTTCCAGGCGCTTTGCCAGGCTCTCCCAGCGGCCCTTATGGCGGGTGGCATGCTGGGTAATGAGGGGTTAATACCAGCTTTGTTTTACCAGCTGGTATTAAGCCCGAGATTCTTAATGTGAGGCCAAGTTAGACCCGGCCATTAAGAATCTCCAATAAAGGGTTAAAAAAGAGACACCACACAGAGAAAAAATACTTTGTTAGAAATAAATACACAGATGCACTTAGGGATGCCATCTTTATACCCCATCACAGCCCTCCACTATCCTGGTTTTGTGTCTTCTTCAAATGAGGCAGCTCTGCTATATCACAGAGCACGGGGAGGAAGTCCGCTCCCCGTGCTATGTGATCACTGAATGAGACTGCGAGTGGTAAGCAGCGATGTCACCGTTGCCATAGTAACCAAACAAGCAGTTACTATAGCAACGATGACCAGCGCCCTTGTCACCGAGGCTCCTGTATGAGCCGCTCATATAGGTGCCGTGCTGACAGCAGCCCCGGTAACCAAGGACACAACGGGCTAGCGGAATGCACAGACATTCTGCTCCTCCGCTCCATAGAACCTTATGGGCAACAACTGACATTTCCTATCTCAGTAATGGCAAAATCTGTTTTCACATATATTATACCCATGGGATAGGAGATGACACTTGGTGCCTATAATGTTTGATGAATGGGGGAGGGATAGCAGAATACACAGACATTTTGCTCCTCCCCCTCCATAAATCCTTGTGAGAATCACAGTAATGATATAATCTGTTTTCACAGACATTTCACCCATGGATTGAGAATTTTTAGTCTTGGTGGCGAGAAAAGCAAACTTCTCCGACTAGATATATTACAACATTTCTTACTTTTATATGTGCTTTGATTTATGGAGTAAAAATGATCTTTTCATTGCTGATTAATATAGACGTCCCGGACCCAGAGTTCACCTCTGCTGGAGTTTTGGAAAGAGTCTAGCAAAGCAGTGCTCCCCTCTTTCTGTACTCCCCCATCAAAACAGAATGGTTGATAAAGTACAATGTCGGCTGTTATTAGCTGCCATATGATGTTATTCTGGTAGACGTAAAGGTAAATGCTAATATTCAGTCTTCTTCCGTCACCACTAGAGGGAGCTCAGGAGCCCACTGTATACTGTGTATTTATTGCACTCCGCTCCCTCTAGTGGTGGCTGCAGTCTTTACGCTCATCACCAGGCAGCTAGAAGAAAAATTAATCCATATCGTCATCGTTTTGTATAAAGCGCCATCCTAAAGGAACAGGCACAGTCCTAAATGCCAACAGAACGTCTTCTTTACAATGTTGGATATTTCTCAGCTTTCCTATATATATCTGCATGTGATCCCGGCTCTGACAGCTCATACAGAGACATTAAGAATTGGTCCTGTCACCTCGCCCTCCCTGCAGCCCCCCGTGTCACCAGTGGTGAAGGTGACAATCTCCCTGTCCGTCCTAAAAGCAAGTAACAACTGGATCATGGTGACCTGCGGCTGTCACCGGCAGCGTCTGCTCGTCATGACACCGCCGACAGCTCACTACTACTCCCAGCCTCATCCATTTGTGTTACCTCGTCTAATATTATTTGTATCACTACTCTGGTACATTGGAGACTTTAGCTATTTTGTATAGCACATTTAGAGTGCAAGCTCTTCTGTCAAGAACAAAAAAAGTAAATTTAGGAAATTGCTATAAAGCAAACTTCATTTGTCACCATACAGAACTCTGATCTAGTGACCGGTATATGATATTACAATGCAGCGCCCTCATCTGGTGACTGATATATAATACTACAGTGCAGCGCCCCCACCTGGTGACCATTATGTAATACTACAGTGCAGCGCCCCCATCTGGTGACCATTATATAATACTACAGTGCAGCGCCCCCATCTGGTGACCATTATATAATACTACAGTGCAGCGCCCCCATCTGGTGAGCGTTATATAATACTACAGTGCAGTGCCTCCATCTGGTGACCGGTATACAGTGTAGTGTCCCCATGTGGTGACTGGTATATAATACCACAGTGCAGCGCGCCATCTGGTGACCGGTATACAGTGCAGCGTCCCCATGTGGTGACTGGTATATAATACCATAGTGCAGCGCCCCATCTGGTGACCGGTATACAGTGCAGCGTCCCCATGTGGTGACTGGTATATAATACCATAGTGCAGCGCCCCATCTGGTGACCGGTATACAGTGCAGCGTCCCCATGTGGTGACTGGTATATAATACCACAGTGCAGCGCCCCATCTGGTGACCGGTGTACACTGCAGCGCTCCCATCTGGTGACTGGTATATAATACCACAGTGCAGCGCCCCCATCTGGTGACCGGTATACAGTGCAGCACCCCCATCTGGTGACTGGTATATAATACCACAGTGCAGCGTCCCCATCTGGTGACCGGTATACAGTGCAGCACTCCCATCTGGTGTCTAGTATATAATACCACAGTGCAGCGCCCCCATCTGGTGAGTGGTATACAGTGCAGTATCCCATATTCAGCCCCCTGACACTGTGGTCGGTGGTGATTGTGGCCATTTTTGCACATTCTGAGCGTTCTTCTCTTAGTTTCTTCGTTACTGTTTGGTAGAATTCCTTTTTTTCGGTTTCTTTTGTAAAGATGTAGTCGCTGCTTGAAAAGCGCATTATTCAGTGACAGCACGGTGCACTAAACTGAGGCGAGCGACAATCAATCATCCTAAAGTGCAGTAATTGGAAGAAGAACCTGTCACAACAGCCCTCCAAGAATACAGTCTGGAAGTTCTTAACTGGGTCCTTACTGCCACCTAGTGGCACGTCCTGCACATAACACAGCTGGAGTGTAACCTTGCTGCAGAGGACAGGTGACTCAAAATGTGCAATTCTCCTTTCTGGCTCATGTGTTTTGTCACATTTAGATTAGAGAAAGTCCAAAAATAAGAAAAAGCAGCAGGTGTTTTTCTCTACAGCACCCCCACAGGAGAATATAAGTATTACACACTGGGTCCTCCAGAGACTCTATAGTTTCTGTGGCTCTCTTTAGTAACTAGTGAATCCCCTGAAGGATGTGCTCACACTCATTTTGCCCATATCGTCATACTTCACTTTTGCTATAATACCCAAATACATCATATGAAAAGTATGTGCCCCCTCATAATCCTGCAGGGGCTCTTCTGATCTCCAGTTCTACATCCATAGACAATAACATGGAGTTGCCCCCACCCCCCACAGATGTAATGGCTCCCTTCATCTAGAAGAGCATTGGTGAGGTGACACTGATGACAGGGAGAGGTCGGGCTCACAATCTCCATTATAAGTGTTGGATGGGGCTGAGATTGGGTCCGTGCGGCGGTCATGTTCTTCCAGTAAACTCCCCCAGCCATGGGCTTTATGGAGCTTGTGCACTGGGCACAGTCATAGGGAACAGAAGACGACCTTCCCCAAACTGTTCCCACAAAGCTGGAGGATACAATTGTCCACAATGTTTTGTGCTGCAACATTGAGGTTTCCCATCACTGGAGCTAAGGGGCCAATGCCGCTCCCTGATAACAGCCTGGAGCATTATCCTCCACCATCTATACAGCGGGCACAATGCAGCCAGGGGGGGACGTTCTCCAGACTCCTCCATCAGGTTCAGGCAGAGCAGTGTGATCCGTCCCTGCACAGAACACGTCTCCTCCAGAGTCCAGTGGTGGCGGCTTAACACTGCTCCATCCGACGCTCGGCATTGTGCTTGATGACGTACGGCTGCAGTTGATCAGCATTGTGCTTGGTGTTGTACAGCTGCAGTTGCTCGGCATTGTGCTTGGTAATGTATGGCTGCAGCTGCTTGCCATTGTGCTTGGTGATGTACGGCTGCAGCTGTCCGCCATTGTGCTTGATGATGTACGGCTGCAGCTGCCCGCCATTGTGCTTGATGATGTACGGCTGCAGCTGCCCGCCATTGTGCTTGGTGATGTACGGCTGCAGCTGCTTGCCATTGTGCCTGGTGATGTATGGCTGCAGCTGTTCGCCATTGTGCTTGGTGATGTACTGCTGCAGCTGCTCGCATTGTGCCTGGTGATGTATGGCTTCAGCTGCCCAGCATTGTGCTTGGTAATGTACGGCTGCAGCTGCTCGGCATTGTGCCTGGTGATGTATGGCTGCAGCTGTTTGGCATTGTGCTTGGTGATCTACAACTGCAGCTGCTAGGCCATGAAGCTCCTGGCGGGTGCAGTGTTTGAAGTTACCTGAGGAGGTCAGGACTCTGCAGTTATGGGATCAGAAGAGCAGCTGTTACTGCCACAAGGCCATATGTTGTGCACCGTGGGTGAGGGGCGGGAGGTTGTACACTGGGGGTGATGGGGTTGGAGGCTATACACCGGGGAGAGGGGGTGATGGGGCCGGAGGTTATACACTGGGGGTGAGTGGGTGCTGGGGCCGGGGGGGTATACACCACCAGGGGAGGAGGGGGATTGAAGGGGGTGGGCCCGGATGCTATACACTGGGGAAGTGAGGGGGTGATGGGCCTGGATGTTATACACCAGGTTTAGTGGGGCCGGATGTTATATGCTGGGGGGTGCATGTCCTGCACTTCTTTTCTTGTACTTTACCTTAGAATTATTTTGCCAAAAACGATTCCCAACAGAAACGATTGTTTGCCGCCGGATCAACTTGGATCAGTTTTGTGATTTCTGCCATTTCACTGCCGGGTGAGATGGATCACATCAGCGCCTCACATAACCTATGTGCGATCTTCACTGTAGAAGACGTTACCCACTAATGTAATGTCTTAAAGATCCAGAGTCCTCTTCTGCCTTTATGGTTTATATATTGTAAGTAAATGAATAATGACTCATTTCTTCTATTTTCAGGCCTGGCTGACAGAGATACATGAATATGCGCAAAAAGACGTGGTCATTATGCTTCTCGGAAATAAGGTGAGGCCATGTGTATTCGTGCTTTTCCTATTTTTTCTATAGGGCTGACATTCTCAGTTCTTAAAGCTTGATGCAAGCTCTTAAAATTCTATTGCATAGACACGATGACACCACTAGAGGGAGCTCTGCATAACGTTTTACTATAGAGCTCGGTGTGTAATGCAGAGGGCTCCCTCTAGTGGTGGCTGCAGGTAGACAACTTTTATTACTACCGTATGTCTTTGCAGGAGATTTGATGCTTTGTATCAGAAAAACAAAACTCAAAGCATTCTACAAAGATGGATCACAAAATAAATCAGAATTTTATGCCAAGACTGATAGAATGGGGTCTACAGATAAAGCTAAACATAATTGTATACAGCTCCTATTCAGAACTGTATCTCCATGGTAACAGACTACAAACAAACACTGCAGGATCTGACTACAGTTTGTTTGTAGTCTGTTACCATGGAGACACAGTTCTGAATAGGAGCTGTATACCCGTAAGGTATTTTGATGTTACCAGCACAAGATAAGAGCTGGACGGGGGATATAATATAACTAACAATACAGCAGGGTCACTTTAATTTCTCCCCATCCTCCTTCTCGCTGGAAAAGACTTTAGCTCCTCGTAAATATTCATCATTTACTTGAAAGCTGGCACTGCATAAATGATGTGTACAGACTCCTCGCAGGAGGTCGGGCAGAACCCATGGCGGGAGGGTCCAGAATATAAATACCCGTCCTGTAGTGACCTCCGATCTTCTTCTTACAGGTGGACTCCACCAACGAACGTGTGGTCAAGATAGAAGACGGGGAGCGGCTGGCAAAGGTGAGAGATCAGGACACGCAATGTCCCAAATAAACACAATGTTGCCGTTTAGGGCGTAGGGTGACCCTAATGCCACCATGCGAGCCTTAATTATCTCCCAGACAGACGAAAGCAAGAAATGATTTTAGTGGTATCAACTATACCTGGATTTTAGGTGAACTGACTTGGATTATCAAGGGCGGCATTATTCTTCCTTATAACCCTGGTTTTATAGATGGATCGACACTGCCCCCTTGTGGCAGCATTTTTAATGGCCTATAAGCCACTTCCATTGTATTAGGGTTGTACAGCGCACGCTGTCTGGATCGATCGCTGATCTCCTGACGCGCACCCATTTATAGTATACACGGGCCATCAAAATTAGAGAACAATGTATGATCTTGACTTCATTTTGTCAGACAGAATGTGATCTATATTGATGAACATTTGGCAGTCGTTGTGTAAGGGGTCACCACGCCACTAGGGTTACAACATAACCAAAGTTTATCAACTTAAAACCTTTATTTTACAGAAAATGTGATGATCATAATTAGACAACAGCAAGGACTGTAGACAGAGAAAGATTAATACTAAAAGTTGTGAAGGTTGCAGCAGTCAGTAGGAAGTGTGCAGGCCTTTGCTGTGAATGACTTCAGAACATCTGTGGCCACAGGACATCACTAGTCTCTCTCTGCTCTGGGGGGATTTCACTCCACTCTTCTTCCAGTCTCTCTGCTCTGGGGGGATTTTGGCCCACTCTCTCTGCTCTGGGGGGATTTTGGCCCTCTCTTCTTCCAGTCTCTCTGCTCTGGGGGGATTTTGGCCCTCTCTTCTTCCAGTCTCTGCTCTGGGGGGATTT
The DNA here is from genome assembly GCA_033576535.1 of Allobates femoralis. Taxonomy (NCBI): domain Eukaryota; kingdom Metazoa; phylum Chordata; class Amphibia; order Anura; family Aromobatidae; genus Allobates; species Allobates femoralis. Next base: position 222,501,195 of record JARQOC010000011.1, on the reverse strand, counting down.
TGGCCCTCTCTTCTTCCAGTCTCTCTGCTCTGGGGGGATTTTGGCCCTCTCTTCTTCCAGTCTCTGCTCTGGGGGATTTTGGCCCACTCGTCTTCCAGTCTCTCTGCTCTGGGGGGATTTTGGCCCTCTCTTCTTCCAGTCTCTGCTCTGGGGGATTTTGGCCCACTCTTCTTCCAGTCTCTCTGCTCTGGGGGGATTTTGGCCCACTCTTCTTCCAGTCTCTCTCTGCTCTGGGGGGATTTTGGCCCACTCTTCTTCCACAGTTCTGTGGCTGTTGTGGGTTTCTCGGCCATAACTTAATCACCAAGGATTTTGCAGAGGTTTTCTATTGGGTTTAGATCAGGACTCTGGGCGGCCATTTCGTTGTAGTCTGTTTCAAGCAACTGCTTTCTCCCGCTTTGCTGTGTGACAGGTGCATTGTCTAGCATGAAAAAAGAGAATTTTGTTTACGTACCGTAAATTCTTTTTTCTTTAATCATCAATGGGAGACCCAGACAATGGGGTTTAGGGCACTGCCCTCCGGAGGTCACACTAGGTACTACAAGTTTGTAGACACCGCCCCCTCCGCTTATAAACCCCTACCGCAGGGAACATCCTCAGTTTGGTCTACAAGCTGCGAGGAGGAAAATAAACCACACCCGAAACATCGGGAAGAATGCCGTGCACAAACGGTTCAACAACCCGGCAAACACTGTCTCAACAGAGAACAGGGCCAATGCAAAACATGCAAAGGAACAACTGGGTGGGTACTGGGTCTCCCATTGATGATTAAAGAAAAAAGAATTTACGGTACGTAAACAAAATTCTCTTTTTTCTGGTCATCATAATGGGAGACCCAGACAATGGGGATGTCCTAAAGCAATACCCCAGGGCGGGAAGAGTTCCTCAACAAGACGGATAACGTGGTTCCCTTTTAAAGGTGGGCAACCGCCGCCTGTAGAACCCGCCTGCCCAAATTTGCATCCGCAGAGGCATGGGCATGCACCATATAGTGCTTAGAGAAAGTGTGTAGGCTGGACCAAGTGGCCGCCTGACACACCTGTAGAGCAGATGCTCTATGACGCAAGGCCCATGAGGCACCTACGGCTCTGGTAGAGTGAGCCTTCAATCCCACCGGGAGAGGCAAACCAGAAGACCGGTAAGCCTCTTGAATGGAAGCCTTAATCCACCTGGCTAAGGTTGACTTTGAAGCCGCGGACCCCTTACAGCGACCTGTCGTAAGAACAAACAAAGAATCCGAACTCCTAAAGGAGGCGGTTCTGGACACATAAATGCGTATAGCTCTCACGAGATCCAGAGTATGGAGGTCGCGCTCAACCTGATGAACGGGAGCGGGGCAAAATGACGGGAGAACAATCTCCTGGTTCAGGTGAAACGTTGAAACCACCTTTGGCAAGAATTCCGGCCGTGGACGCAACACCACCTTGTCTTGGTGAACCACCAGAAAGGGAGACTTGCACGAAAGTGCAGCCAATTCTGAGACCCTCCTCAGAGATGTAATCGCCACCAGAAAAGCCACCTTCTGGGACAGACGAGAAAGGGAAACCTCCCTCAGAGGCTCAAATGGCGGTTTTTGCAATGCCGCCAGGACCATGTTAAGGTCCCACGGATCCAGAGGTCTTTTGTAGGGTGGAACCATCCGCGACACCCCCTGCAGAAATTGACGGACCTTCGGGAGAAGCGCCAATCGTCTGTCAAACAGCACAGAAAGTGCTGAGACCTGACCCTTTAAGGAGCCAAGGGATAATCCCAACTCCAAACCCGACTGTAGGAATGCCAACAGTGTCGGGATGGACAAGGGCCACGGGGACCGGCCCCCAGAGGCACACCAGGTAAAAAAGATTTTCCACGTCCTGTGGTACATTTTCCTGGAAACTGGTTTTCTAGCCCGATTCATAGTGGCAACCACTGTAGGGGAGAACCCCCTGGATGTCAGCAGCCAGGCCTCAAGAGCCATGCAGTCAATCTGAGGGCCTTGGAATTGAGGTGGAAGAATGGGCCTTGCGCGAGAAGATCTGCGCGTTCTGGAAGAGCCCACCTGTGTCCGCCTGACAGTTGCCACAGGTCCGGATACCAGGACCTCCTGGGCCAGTCTGGAGCCACTAGAATGGCTACCCTGCATTCCGACCTGATTTTCCACAGCACCCTGGGAATCAGAGCCAGAGGAGGGAACACATATGGTAGATTGAATCTGGACCAAGTCAAGATCAGGGCGTCCGCTCCCAACGACTGGGGGTCCCATGACCTCGCCATGTATTGCGGAACCTGATGATTCAGCCGTGAGGCCATCAGATCCACGTCCGGAGTGCCCCATCTGCTGCAGATGTCCCGAAAGACGTCTGGATGAAGGGCCCACTCTCCGGCGTCCATCCCCTGCCTGCTCAGATAGTCGGCCTCCCAGTTTTCGACCCCTGGGATGTGAACTGCGGAGATCAGGCAGTTGTTGTCCTCCGCCCAGGATAGGATGCGGTGGACTTCGGCCAGAGCCTCTGCACTCCTGGTTCCTCCTTGATGATTTATATAAGCAACGGCCGTCGCATTGTCGGACTGAACCCGGATGGGTTGTCCTGAGAGGAATCTCTGAAAAGCCAGGAGTGCTAGATAGATCGCCTTGATCTCCAGCACGTTGATCTGCAATGCCGACTCCGACAGAGTCCAGAGGCCTTGGGCCCTGTGGTGTAAGAACACCGCACCCCAGCCCTTCAGACTGGCGTCGGTGGTCACCACTAACCAAGACGGTTTTATGAAGGACCGGCCCCGCGACAAGTGATGTGGTTGAAGCCACCACTGCAGGGAAGCTCGGGTCGGTTGTGACAGTGTCACCAGCCGATTCAGCGAGATCGTCCTCTTGTCCCACCTGCGTAGGATCTCCAGCTGGAGAGGACGGAGGCGAAATTGTGCAAACGGCACCGCCTCTATCGCTGCCACCATGCGACCCACCAGCTTCATCAACCCACGAAGGGATGATTGTGGTGACAGGAGCACCGCTTGTACTCCCGATCGGATCGCCACCTGTTTGGATCGTGGCAGAGACACCAGGGCTGAGGACGTGTTGAAGTCCATGCCCAAATAAGTCAAGGACTGGGTCGGAACCAGGGTTGACTTCTGAACATTGAGGAGCCAACCGAATTGTTCCAGAGACCGCATGGTCACATCCAGGCTCGCTTGACAGAGGTGTTCCGATGGCGCCCTGACCAGCAGGTCGTCCAAATAGGGAATGACGGCATGGCCCTGCACGTGCAGGAGAGCCATCATGGAGGCCATCACTTTTGTAAACACCCGCGGTGCCGAGGCCAAGCCGAACGGCAGCGCCACAAATTGGAAGTGTTCCTCCCCCACTGCAAATCTCAACCATCGCTGGTGAGCCGGTGCAATGGGCACGTGAAGGTAAGCGTCTCTGATATCTATGGACGCCAAGAAGTCCCCCTGTGACACAGCCGCGATCACTGAGCGCAGTGATTCCATACGGAACTTCCGAACCAGCACGTGGCGGTTGAACAACTTCAGGTCCAGAACCGGGCGGAAGGATCCGTCCTTCTTTGGGACTATAAAGAGGTTGGAGTAAAAACCCCTGAACCTCTCCCCGGAAGGCACCGGGACCACCACTCCGTCTCTGCGGAGTCCCTCCAACACCAAAGAAAAGGCCTGAGCTTTTTCTGGGGAGGGGACCGACCGATGGAATCGGGATATCGGTTTTGACGTCAGCTCTATCCTGTAACCTCGCGAGACCACGTCTCGAACCCACTGATCTGAAACGTGAAGTAGCCACTCGTTCTGAAAGCGAGACAAGCGGCCCCCCACCTGTGGGGAGGCAGGAAGAGAGAGCGAGTCATGTAGAGGCGGGTTTGGGGGTGGCAGCTGCTGCCCCCGCCGGCTTCTTTGGACGACTCTTAGAGCGCCACTGAGAAGCGGGCTTGCCCCCTCGGTCCGTGCGAGCGGACGGTGCTGATGACTGTGAGCTGGACCGAAAGGACCACTGTTTTGGGTTCCTTTTAACGGTATACCGTGGCTTAGGTTTATTCTGCGGTATTTTAGACTCAGCAGAATCCTTAATTAGCTTATCCAGCTCTGTGCCAAAAAGCCTGTCACCAGCGAAAGGAAGATTCTGCAGAATCTTCTTAGATGTGGCATCTGAGTCCCAAAGACGCAGCCACAACAACCTGCGGATCGCTATAGCATTGGCCGAAGCCACAGCTGAGCGAGTAGCAGTTTCCAGAGTCGCCGTTCTGGCGTAGTCCGCATAGGCCCTTGCCCTTTCGGTAAGTGCCAGGACCTCTGGACTGGACCTTGCCAGGTCAGTGATACCATCCAAGCAGGTAGTAATCGCTTGTAAGGTCCAGACCGTGGCAAAGTTAGGGGCAAATGACGACCCCACCGCCTCATAGGAAGACTTGGCGAGTTGCTCGACCTGTCTATCAGTAGCATCCTTCAGTGAGGAGCTATCAGAGGCAGAGAAAAGGGAGCGTGCAGCAATCCTGGTCATGGAAGCATCCACCTTCGGGGACTGCGACCACTCCTGAAGCACCTCCTGGGGAAAGGGGAAGCGATTGTCCTTGGGTTTGCGGACATAACACCGCCCAGGATGTAACCTGGGGGCTCTAATCACCCTTCCAAAATTAGTATGGTCCATAAAGGAGCCACTTGGTCTAGCCTCCGGCCGCAGCCATTGATAGACCTCCTTCGGGTGCACCGTCACCTCCTCAGGGGGTGTCACGAGACGTAAGGTCTCGTTGATAGAGGACACCAGATCCTCCACCCCATCTGGTGGTTCAGACACAGATACAGACCCGAAAGTCGAACCCCCATCATCTTCCTCACCATCAGAGGAACGCTCCTCCTCAGAGAGAGTCTGGAGCTCGGGTGAAGCCTCACGACGAGCCCGCTTAAGGGGTCTCACAGCATAAGAGGGAGACACCCGGGGGTAACTGGAAGGAGTAGCTGGGCTATCCAGTCTCCTATTAAGTGCCTCCAGGGATTGCGACATGGAGGACAGCTGAGACAACAGAGATTCATTGATCCTGTTCTGAGTCTCCCAAGGCCCTGAGATCACCTGAACCTCGGGGTATAGCACCGGGGTTGCTGACCCAGTAGTTGCAGCCCGGGCCTCTGGGCGTCCACAGTTATTGCAGGACCCCTCCACCAGTGTTCCATTGCACGTAGCACATGTAACGGTGGTCTCGGCCGCCTTAGCAGCACGCTTCCCAGCTGAGGACATGGCCACAGTAGGGGTAGATAAGCCCAATTGCAGACAATAAAACCGGGGATCCCGGTGGCTTACCGACCGCTGTAAAGCGGTATGAGGGAGCGGTGTGTGTGTGTGACCTCCGCGCTGTCTTCCGGTCTCCCCTCTTGGAGTGCAGACGCACGCTGCATACAGTTCCCAGCCGGGAAGTGAGGGTAAAGATGGCCGCCGACAGAGAAACTGTGGGCGGCGCCGAAGACACGCGGGAAACACACACACACGCCCCGCGGTGACGTCACCGCACGGGCTGCATCCCATCCTCCAAGCATCCTTCTCATGAGGGAGCTGGAGCCCGCAGCGCGGGAAACAGTGTAAAAAACATTGTACACAGACTGCAAATACATGTCACACATCCGCAGCCTACGGCCTCAGCCCCTGTGACACACAGGGCGGTCAGCCAGGGCGACCCCAGCACAGGGTACACCCGCAGAACCGCGGACCCGAGGGTAACGCGCGGTCTGAGTGTCATGAAGCACATAAAGTGCCAGACACTACCCCCAGGCACACAGGAGACACCGAGTGCCTCAGTGCCGGTCCGGTCTGTAAGCACCATTTAGGGAGGCCTCGGACGGGGGTGCAGCACCAGTCTGGAGTGTAAGCACCATTTAGGGAGGCCTCAGACTGGGCCGCTCAGCCCAGTCCGGAGTGTAAGCACCATTTAGGGAGGCCTCGGACTGGGCTGGCTCCAGTCCGGTCTGTAAGCACCATTTAGGGAGGCCTCGGACGGAGCGGAGCTGTGCAAGGCTCCCATCTCCCACTCACCAGAGCCCCCCAGAGAGGGATGGAGAGGAGTGTAACAGCGTACCGGGAGAACACCAGGTGTCCAGGCCCTAGGCCCTCTGGTACCTCCACCAGCGTGTGCCACTAAGGGTGAGCGGGGAGGCTGTCACCGGTCCCGACTGGGACCTTATTACCTTGTCTTCAGACGCCATCACGTAAGTAGTGAGAATGCAGTGAAGTGCAAGCAAAGCGTGATCCTCCGAGCACACTAAGTTTAAAACTGAGGATGTTCCCTGCGGTAGGGGTTTATAAGCGGAGGGGGCGGTGTCTACAAACTTGTAGTACCTAGTGTGACCTCCGGAGGGCAGTGCCCTAAACCCCATTGTCTGGGTCTCCCATTATGATGACCAGAAAACAGCTGGCTGATTGAGTGCTGAAGGCAAGCAAGGCAGAATCCGATCTGGGGCTGACAGCCCCGGACCAGCACACAGAACAGGAGGGCTAATATGCCCTCCGGTCTGGTGTGCAACCAGATCCCTCTAATTGCAGCTGCTGATTTTTCCAAGATCGCGGCTAGCAGGGAGCTAGCCGCGGTCCTGAAATTACAGCAGCGTGCAGCCGCGGTGTTCAGTTCCCGGATCCTCCCAGACCGGGGCAATGCAGCCCCATAGACTCCCATGTTAGGGAGTGCCGGATTGCCCCGGAACCGGGAGAATCTGGGGAGATTTTTCTCCCCGGACACAAAAATGCTGCATGTTCCATTTGTGTCCGGGAAGAAAAACCCTGATAGCTCTCTGCCATCCCGTTTCCATGTGTCCGGGAGCAGCCATCCGACCCCATAGGGTACTATGGGCCCAAAATCCGGTCCGGGGCTCTCCAGTTTATACCGTGGTGTGAAGCCAGCCTAGGGCTCCTTTTAGAGGGTAGGGGCATGTCTAGGATGGGGTATAGAGGTCCAGGACATATCAGGCTCTTAGTTAACCACTAAGGCTACATTCACACAATTTTGAGCACTCTTGTGCACACGCTTTTCAAAAATCTGCAATGTGTCTTGTGTCTGCCGGCAGAGTGAATGGAAAATTCACGTTGCCATACAGACACAGCGTAAAAATACACCACTTTTATGGGAGAAAGCGCAGGCATAAAAAGAATTAACATGTCCGTTCTTTATGCAGTAGCGCCAGCGCTTTCTCCCATAGGGGCGGGCGCTGCAGGATCTGATGTCACAGAGGGGGAGAAAGAATCCTGGCTCCTTCTTCCCCTCTGTGACCGCCCCATTTGGGTTTCGCAATGTATTCATATACAATGGGAAACCCAAATTAAAGTTAAGCAAATGTGTTAAAAGTAATCAAAATTAAACACTTACCCGTCTGAAGCTGTTCGTTACCAGGAGCCGAGACAACCACAGGACACGAGCCGCAAGGACCTTGCATGATGTCATCAGGCGCTGCAATTGGCCACTTGCGGTCACAGAGTCTGATGACATCACACCAGGTCCTTGCAGGTCAATACCTGTGGTTGCACTGGCTCCTGGCTCCCCGAACACCCGCCGGAGGTAAAGTATTCATTCGTTATTATTTTTAATACATCTGGCTTTAGTTTAGAATTCGCAGTGTATATTAATACACTGCGAAATCAAATGGGGGGCTGGCAGACATGTCACAGAGGGGAGGAGAAACCTCTGACATTCACTTCTCCCCCGGGCCCGTAAAAAAGCGTGCTGTCAGAATACACTGCTTTTTTCGTGCTTCTTTGCGCAGCCACAATACACGGGATAAAAGTGTGCGCAAAAAAAGAAGCAGTGTGTGAACATAGCCTAAAATGAACTATGGACCATTTCTCCTCTGTCCACACAACATGCTCCTCACCAATGGTGAGTCTAGCCTTTTGACCCTTTCTGCTATTGAGGTGGGGTCACTGCAGAGTGGGCTTTCAGTCCAAAAGCTCTTGAAGAGCACCTGTCACCCCCTGGTGCTTTCCAAAGTGAAAGCACCACTGAATGCAGCGCGTCTGCTGCATTCAGGAAGGGGTCTCACATGTCTCTATCCCCCCCATAAAACTTTCAATAGTGTGTTTTTATAGGTTAAGATAAGTCTAGAGGGACTTCCTAATTTCTCGCTGTTCACAGGGTCCTCCTGCCCGTGTGGGTCTCCCGTCTTCGCCTGTGTCTCAGCATCTGAATTCACGCAGGCGCAGTGAGGAATTGGTAGGAGCAGATCCCGGCTGCTGAAATGGCACATGCCCGGGAACGTCAGCATCAAATTGCTGCATGCATGCATACAGCATAATCTTTAGCAGGGCAGGCTCTGAGGTTCCCACACATGCACCGGGATCCGCTCCTACCACTTCCTCACTGTGCGCCTGCGTGAATTCAGATGCTGAGGTGCAGGCAAGGATGGGAGACCCACACAGGCAGGAGGTGGCACAGAGGCATGAGGACCCTGTGAACAGCGAGGAAGGAGAAATTAGGAAGTCCCTCGGGCGTTCTTATCTTAAAACTTTCAAGTTTTTTCTACAGGTTACTGGGGCAGGGGGTACAGACATGTGAGACCCCTTCCCTGAATGCAGCAAACTGGCTCCATTCAGTGGTGCTTTCACTTTGGAAAGCACCAGGGGGGTGACAGGTCCTCTTTAACCCCTTAACATTATACAACATCATGGTCCGGTTACCGGTGTTCGATGTGAGCTCCGACGAGCTCACATCAAAACCCGACATCTCACCTGATCTCACCAGCCGAGATGTTGGGCTTCAAGCACCAATCGGTGCAGTTAACCCTTTGGATCCCGCTGTCAATTACTGACCGCAAGATCCAAAGCCTCCGCAGCAGGGAACCCGCTGCTTCCCGCCAGCTTCGGAGATCCTGCGATAACAGTAAAACGATCCTGTAAATGATTATACACAGTAAATAGCTGCTGAGAAAAAAATAACGGATTACACACGGATCAAAAAACAGAAGTCACTCATCCAACGCTCCTGGATGAGAATCGGACCAATTTTTTCACACCAGTGTGGCCTTAAGCAAAGGCCACACTTAACAGTGCACCCACATTAGACAGATGACGTTACCTGTTGTAACGCTGCCTGCTAACATCAGGTGTTTCCTATGAACACTGGTTCATAGTAATCCACCATATGGATACAGCTTTACAGGAAGCCCCAGGCAGTGCGCTTATCCAGTACGCACGGGAAGAGTGCAATGTTTTCCTGTGCGTCCTGGATAAGCGCACTGCATGGGGCTTCCTGTGAAGCTGTATCCATAGTAAACAGAGGATTGCTATGAACCAGCATTCATAGGAAACACAAGATGTTAGCAGGCAGCATTACAACAGGTAACGTCATCCGTCTAATGTCGTTGTGTCTATCCATCTAATGTGTGGCCTAGCCTTACCCATGGAGCTCAAACATTCTGCTACTTATACGAGAGTCTGTCTGTCGTACAAGACTCGGATGAGACTGGAGCAGTGACCCTGAACAGCCTCTCCCTCTCTGGACGGGGAGTGTGGAGCTGCACAGAAACACAAGCAGCTGACAGCCCTGTCCAGACAGGGAGAGGCCCGTTCAGTGTCACTGCTCCAGCCTCTTCCGAGTCCCGTACGACAAACAGACTCATGTAAGTAACAGAATGTGTCCGAGCCCTAAAGGTACCGTTACACGGCACGACGTTGGAACAATGTCAGCAATGATCTCAGGGGCACTCGTTTTGACATCGTTGGTGAGCTGTCGCACATCTACATATCGTGGATGACGCACCAATGATCAGGTATCATTCGCACAACCCAGTGAACGATCCCTGCTCATTGCTGTGAATGGGCGAAGTCCTAAACGACATTGTTATCGCGGTGTCACACACAACGATATAGCAGGTTGGCTGATCGTTGATCATGTGATATGAGAACATGTTCTCAAACCTGCGTTCAGCGATCCAATGACTTTATCGTAGTTGAATCTCGGTGTTACACGCAACGACGTCCTAACGATGTCGCTTGAACAACTCCAAACCCATGTTTAGGTGATATCGTTAATGATGTCGTGCCATGTAACGGGGCCTTTATGCTGTTAAATAGGATTCGTCAGATCATTAAAAAAAATTAGCACTAGGTGCCAGATTAACACCAATTACTTGCAGGTATCCGAGTGTTCTCAAATATTGATCATTGTTCTTCTTTAGTTTATTCTGTGCTTTAGAATATGATCAATTTATGAAATAAGCTTAAAATACCAATTTACTCATGTTAGGATACTTTCACATAGGACAAAAAACAATGACCTTAACATTAAGGAATTTGTGTGTTGTGTAATTTTGATCCAGTGTATAATGTGAATGTTTTGCTTGGTGTCTTGCAGGAATACGGGGTGCCATTCATGGAGACCAGTGCCAAGAGCGGACTGAATGTGGAGTTGGCGTTCACAGCTATTGCAAAGTAAGGTGAAATCATCTACCCAATGGCTGGAGCTACAAGGGAAAAGGCACAAGAAATTTTCAAACAGCCTTTATTTTTTTGCAGGGAATTAAAGCATCGGTCCATGAAGCTTCCCAATGAGCCGAAGTTTAAACTCCACGACTACGTCAAGAAGGAAGTCAAGGGTTCGGGATGCTGTAAATCCTGATCTCTCCACCAATCGGGTCCGACCCTTCTATTGATTACCTGTATAAAGACTGAGGAGAACGTTCAGAGTCTCCACAAGGGGGTGTCCGCGAGTTCCGGCAGCGTAGCCCTCCCCACCCTCCATCACTGTGGACGAGTATTGTCTGTGCATGTCTGTGTTTTTATCTGTGAGGGTAGCGCTATACAAAAGGACACCTAAATCCTGAGACCTGACCCTGCAGCTGATTATGCCCCTGATGTAGGGGAGCCTCTCTAAGTTAGCCATTCAGCATGCATTACTATCTGGGGGGTCCACAAAGACTTGAGGAACTCATGAATGTAATATCCAGTCTGGGGGTCCGCCTCACCGTGCACTGACATGATAATCAGGGACCAGTCTGCTCCAGGCACATCACGCCCTCGTCCACAGGAGGTTTAGCTGTCCTTTTGGTCTGTACATTTGCAGCTTTTAATGTCTGGAGAGAAGCGCAGTTTCGAACATTTTATATATAGGTATTTACCAGGGGTCCTGTACAGGTCCGTCATGCTTCAGTAATGTGTACCAGCAGCTATGTTTAATTAATCTGCATGAATGTCATTACTGGTGTCAATCATTTGCATCTGGCAAAAGGGCTGCAGTATAGATAATCCCTGCAACAAATCATTGCATCTAGTCTGATCCATCTACTGGGTGCAAGAAGTGAAATGAGCATCTAATGTTAAGGGGGATTTATCTAGGGTCTCCCATTGGGAAAGGCCTTTACTGCTTGCAGAGCATTGTGCCCAATACAGCAGAAGCTTTTATCTCGTGCTGGCCCAGGATGAAGTGTCATGGCTGCCAGCATCATGGACTCACTTGTATGATCAGCTTGGGATACATGATCTTTTCAGCCATGACACATCGCACCGCTACATGTAAGTGAACGTGTTTAAGTTCCAGTCAAAGAGTTAATGCAACAAAGTTGCAAGAAAATTCCAAACTTGCTGGACACCTTGTGTTCAAAGCAAAGCATGTCGACTCAATGTAAAGAATATGGTCCACAGCCAGTCAGTATGACATGTGGAGTCAGGACTCTTAAAAAGGTTAGACAAGAGTCCATAGAGGACCTTGTGACATCATACAACGATGACATCCCGGGGGGCCCCAGCAGGAAGGTGGCCTGTAGGGTCTGCTCTACTTATTTAATAACTCCATACCCCTGTAATTTTCCCACTTTTTGACTATAATCAATGTTGACCGTATGATTTTGTAATACTTAAATAAAAATAAATACAAAGAGTCCAAGCTTGAAGTGATTCATTTTATTCCAGCGATTAATCCCCGGTCACCTCCAGACAGGACACTTCAGACTCACGTGATTAATGGCTTCAGAGGAGACTCTTCTGTCCCAGCTGCTCCCTGAGAAGACAAGGTAAAATCACAATCAATACCTGCGGTGTGAAGCTGCGATAATTGATCCTCAGGGTGCACGATACTGCATATAGAGGAATGGGAAGCCTCAGATAGGTATGGTCCGCACCAGAGAGCTCAGATGAGGTGTCAGAAAGTTTAGGTTTTATCATCAGTGGCTCCAAACTACACAAGACAGATGAGGATCAAAGGTTCATTACCTGCAGGAATGGTGCCATCGTCTGCCGCCATCACAACTCCTGAGTGAGAGAAGAGAATGGTTAGAAATAATGAACATCAAGTGCTATACAGCTCTACTTAAAGGGATCACTCGTAAGGATTAAACTACCTGGTAGACACTGCAAAGATTAAACTTCCATGAATCCTGTCACACCTTTACAATGATATTTGCAATGAGAAAACGCCAAAGCCATCACTGAAGTAACTATTCTGTGGGAGCATGGCCTTAAAGGGGATATAAGCGCACGCCTGAGCAAGAGGATCACTTACCATGCATCATAGGCCAATTTCACATCTAAGCCTTGCCTGCGTTGTGTTTCTATGGCTTTTTTTATCACTATAAACACATGCTTTTGCCTTCATTTATTTTAATAGAAAACACATTACAAACGCATGCAAAAACACGTGCGTTTTGCGTTTATGCAAGCGCACAAGTTTTTGCAAACGCAGCCCTAGACTCCACAGCCCACGTTTTTGGCTGCGTTTGCAATGCGTTTTCTATTCAAATCAATGGAGCCATAAACGCATGCGTCTGGATGCATTTTTAATGGTAAAAATGCATAGAAACACAAACTAGGCTTAGATGTGAAATGGGCCACACACATTCTGTCCCTAGAAATGTACTAACATATAGGGGCCCCCACAACACCTTGGAAAAAAAATAAACACAAAGTCCTCATGACACCCAGCAGCTCCTCACCTAATATATGAGATTATATTATACACCTTAAAGGGAATTGGTCATCTGGTTTTTGCTACCTTATCTGAGAACAACATGATGTAGGCAAAGATTCTGAGTCAAACAATGTATCACTTAGTTTACTGGGTGCAGCGGTTGACAGGTTTTAAGATTTTATTAATGTAGCAAAACTGAGACCGGCTCCTGCCCACACAAGGCTCTTGTATACACTGTCTATAGAAAGTGAGCTGCTAATCGAAACAGGGGGCAAGACAATATACCAGCTAGACACAGCAATAAAGGCCCCGTTACACAGTACGATGTCCCAGCAAACCAACGATCAGGATGCTGGGACATAGTTAGCTGATCGCTGGTGAGCTGTCACACAGGCAGACTCACCAGCGATCACACTGGTATCCAGAGTAAACATCAGGTAACTAAGCACAGCGCTTACTTACCTGCTGTTTACCCTGGTTACCATCTTCCAGTGCTTGCTGTGCAGCACTGGGAGCTTGTTCATAGTTTGTCTCCTGCTGTCACACGCGCCAATACTGGCTGCCTAGTGGAAGACCAATGATAAATTTATGGTCCAGGTCATTAACCAACGACCAAATCGTTGCTAAATGTCACACGCAACGATGTCGTCAAACCGGTGACGTTGCAAAGATATAGCGTGTAACAGGGTCTTAAGCTACTGGTGCTAAAATATTGCAGGTAAAACATCACCGATAAGAGACTCAACCCAACACTGACATTTGTGTGTGAAACCTTGCAGCATGCAGTCTTCAGACTACATAGCAAAAACCTGCTGACAGATTCTCTATAGTGAGTTAGGCTGTATTTTTCTATAGCAAGGTCTTTTTATATAAATCACAGTTAGACTCAACAGAACTTTATTAAAGGCCTCTTGCAGTTTGAGCGTAAAAATGCAGCCCCCTTTAATGTCAGACCAGCTCTTTTGCTTAGTGACTACATTTGATATTGCAGCTTATACACACACAGACTGGCACCATATTCTTTACCTAATCTACAACCGCCCCTTTGATATCAGGGTGTCCACTGTGCCTAATAAGACTGATCACATTTACATGCCAACTAAACTCAAATATTATTGGGAGCAGCCGACAGTAATGTGTATTGCAGCCTTCAGACTTTTTGGAAGAGCCTCAGACATAAGACGTCAGCACAGAGGTGCTCAGATGAGGTGTCAGAAAGTTTAAAGTTTATCATCACTGGCTCCAAATACAAAACACCCAGGACCGGACCCCCCCCAGAGCGTTCCTGCATTACCTGAACCAGGCTTTGTTCCTGCATCTTCCACATTCAGCACTTCCATCTGTAAGACAAGAGTGAAGACCATTAGCATCTGTGTCCTCTACTGATCATGACCCCCCACCCCCAGGTGCAGAAGACCAGTTTCCAGCAGTGGGAGGCATTACTGACATTACTTAGATGGGACAATAGTATCAGCCATCCTTGCGCTCCTATGTTAAGCCGTAACACAGCACAGGTTCGCTGGACTAACATCTACCTGTGAGTGTATCCATACTGGTACATATGACTGATCGCACAATCTTTATAGATCACTTACCGATCAGAACTGCAACCAATACTGGGCTGCAAAGACTTTATAATCATGTAACTACTATTAAAATCATTGCCAAGTGATAGGTGCTTAATACTGCACCAGTGCAATACTGATGGACGTAAAGCAGCCAGGCAAATTCACATTCAAGGAAAGTTGGAGCAAAGCAGCCACTAATTGGCACACAAGCCCCAGAGTCCTGGCACCGACTGTGGGAGGAGAGTGGCCATTATGTATTTATTTAAATAAAAAAAAGAGGGGAGGATGTGCGAGTAGTTGACAACCCCTTTAAATTGGCCACACAGGATAGTCAGGTCAACCTACCAACCATCTATTGCGTATGTGGAGAGGTCCCGACTGTCTATATGCAGATTATGGAAAAGTGGCAGCATGTACATTTTCAGATTAACCACCACCAGGGGTGTCAGCAATGTACTCCCTTCTCCATATGAGTGGGCATACTTGAATCAGGGACCAGAAGTGAATGGATGTGACTGTCATGACTCAGCGGGCGAGTGCGGCTGAAAGTAGTGGCCATGTGGTGGGCATGGACCAGTGTTTCGTTTTACACCGCAGTTGAAGAAGCATTACTATTTCAAGTCATCATGGTTATGGAGTCCTTTATAATAGAAGCAGGAGTCAGGGGGGGGGGGGGGGGAGAAGCAAAGCCCCTTTGCATGATTAATGTGGCATAGTTGCAACTTAACCAATGGTCATGACCTGACTTTCTGCACAGTAAATACACTTTAGTGCTATCGCACAGCAATTTACATACACCAATAATACTGTCCCTATTTGGGGCATAATCTACATTCCCTATCGGAGTGTGGGAGGAAACCGGAGAACCTGGTGGGATTTGAACCCAGCACCCCAGTGCTGAAAGGCTGCATTGCTAACCAACGATGTGTACAAATGATAATTGTTCTCTGCAGCCTCTACCTGGGGAAGGGGGGGGGTCTTAGCCCCAGACCCCCGCTTCTATAATATGAAACCATGACCACATGCACTTTAATAATCTCCTTTCCCATTAATGAAGGGATCACAAATGCTAAATCAGCAGTCATACCCACCATATCTCCATTCCCGCCCACTGACTGCTCTGTCGCACCCACCATGCGCAGGCAGTCATGCCCATTGCCCTGCCCACTCTCCCCCAGACGTTTACACCCATTCACTTCCAGTCCCCACACAAGTATGCCATTGAGTGCACATGTGGGGTCTGTGGGAATAGCTGTTAGATGGGAACAACTTCTTCCCAATCCAAACAGGGGGTCACAAACTTGCTCCTCCCAGCACAGGTCTAAATTGCCATATGGCAGGAGTGGGACTACAGCAATCCCTTAATCGGGGGTCACAGACCACCAGGGTCACAGCAATCCCTTACTCAGAAGTCACTAGCATCCATAAAGTACTTACCAGTCTACATGGGTTGTGCAGGGGTCTTAGACAGTCTGACATCCTAAACCAGAGGGGCATCTCACCTATGGAGGACAGGGCATGGTCATACATGTCACCCCTAGGGCCACACATTCATTACTATGAGCCGCCTCAGCCCAGAGAACAGAATCAAAAAGCCGATCTTACGGTTTCATATGAGGTGTCAGAATTAAGGGTCCATCATCGGCAGCCACATAGCGATTAGGGGGACGAGGTGTTGTACACTTACCCCTCAGGGAGGGTCCAGATCATCGAGTGATACACTGACAGCAGCTATACACATGTGAGCAAAACACCTGCAAAACAAAGAACAGTCATCAAGCGGGAAGAGGAAGATGGCGTGAGATCAGAAGGCGCCACATCTGGAAAGTCAGGGGTGTAAGTGGATTTATTAACCTCTGCCTGACATGGGACAAAACTGATCAGGGTCGGGTGTATAACAGCGTACCCCACTCCCAGGACTGGGCCCAACCTTCAGGTCAGAGTTGCTGAGCTGAAAGCCCTCAGCCGCCATCTTAGTACACCCAATCTACTGCCAGACCCACAGGACTCCCATAATACTGAAGTATCGCAGGAATGTTAACATAATGGGATCACAAACTACAACTAAAACTGCAAAAATTAAACTTTAAGAGGTTGGGAAAAGGGCAAGGAAGAAGGGAAAGGAGGGGAAAAGGGCAAGGAAGAAGGGAAAGGAGGGGAAAAGGGAAGGAAAAAGGGGAAAGGAGGGAAAAGGGCAAGGAAGAAGGGAAAGGAGGGGAAAAGGGCAAGGAAGAAGGGAAAGGAGGGGAAAAGGGCAAGGAAGAAGGGAAAGGAGGGGGAAAGGGCAAGGAAGAAGGGAAAGGAGGGGGAAAGGGCAAGGAAGAAGGGAAAGGAGGGGAAAAGGGAAAGGGCAAGGAAGAAGGGAAAGGAGGGGGAAAGGGCAAGGAAGAAGGGAAAAGGGCAAGGAAGGGGAAAAAAAAAAGTAATGGAGGGAAAGAAGGCAAAAAGTAATGAAGGAGGTAGGGAAGGAAACCAGTCACCACTACAGCAGATCCCCCAGTCCCTCCAGCTTCTCTTACCAGCTCTCCCTTCCACGGAGCATCTCCACGAAAAGGGCACCACGCGCGCTGAGCATGAATTATATAGGCTACGTTCTGCTCGCCCATTGGTCAAAAACAACACGTGGTAGGAAATAAGCCAATGACAAGCGTTTATATGTCTCGCGATTTTTTTTTTCCGTACGGTTAAGTATCACATTAGCCCCGCCTTATTCAGATCAGCTGACAATGATCGAGCACCGGATTGGTTGTCGTTTTGACGCCGCATGCGATGTCGGGATTTGTAGTTTTTCCTCTCAGAGTCTGCACAGGGATGATGCAGAGAAGAACTACAACTCCCAGAATGCCCCTGGCGGAGTGGGAATTCCCGGAATGTGTCTGAGTGAGGGGGGAGGGGCTGCCGTGCTGGTGGTGAAAGCCGGAAAACATGTCCGCGGATTGGTGAGTTCTGGAGGAGACGGTGAGGGGCGATGTGAGGAGGCCGGGGGCTGTGTGATGGGGGAAGCGGAGCTGATATACGGCAATGTCGTGAATATCGTGACCGAGTAATGGCAGGGGCTGCTGTGTCCACTGACACCATCACTGCGACATGTATATCGTGATCACTATAATAATGTGCAGAGGAAGAGGAAGGCCACAGTCACTGACAGGAGAGAGAGAGGAAGAGGAAGGCCACAGTCACTGACAGGAGGAAGAGGAAGAGGAAGGCCACAGTCACTGACAGGAGAGAGAGGAAGAGGAAGGCCACAGTCACTGACAGGAGAGAGAGAGGACGAGGAAGGCCACAGTCACTGACAGGAAAGAGAGGAAGAGGAAGGCCACAGTCACTGACAGGAGAGAGAGGAAGAGGAAGGCCACAGTCACTGACAGGAGAGAGAGAGGACGAGGAAGGCCACAGTCACTGACAGGAAAGAGAGGAAGAGGAAGGCCACAGTCACTGACAGGAGAGAGAGGAAGAGGAAGGCCACAGTCACTGACAGGAGAGAGAGAGGAAGAGGAAGACCACAGTCACTGACAGGAGAGAGAGAGGACGAGGAAGGCCACAGTCACTGACAGGAGAGAGAGAGGACGAGGAAGGCCACAGTCACTGACAGGAGAGAGAGGAAGAGGAAGGCCACAGTCACTGACAGGAGAGAGAGAGGAAGAGGAAGACCACAGTCACTGACAGGAGAGAGAGAGGAAGAGGAAGGCCACAGTCACTGGCAGGAGAGAGAGGAAGAGGAAGGCCACAGTCACTGACAGGAGAGAGAGAGGAAGAGGAAGGCCACAGTCACTGACAGGAGAGAGAGGAAGAGGAAGGCCACAGTCACTGACAGGAGAGAGAGGAAGAGGAAGGCCACAGTCACTGACAGGAGGAGAGAGAGGAAGAGGAAGGCCACAGTCACTGGCAGGAGAGAGAGGAAGAGGAAGGCCACAGTCACTGACAGGAGAGAGAGAGGAAGAGGAAGGCCACAGTCACTGACAGGAGAGAGAGAGGAAGAGGAAGGCCACAGTCACTGACAGGAGGAAGAGGAAGAGGAAGGCCACAGTCACTGACAGGAGAGAGAGGAAGAGGAAGGCCACAGTCACTGACAGGAGAGAGAGAGGACGAGGAAGGCCACAGTCACTGACAGGAAAGAGAGGAAGAGGAAGGCCACAGTCACTGACAGGAGAGAGAGGAAGAGGAAGGCCACAGTCACTGACAGGAGGAGAGAGAGGAAGAGGAAGGCCACAGTCACTGGGAGGAGAGAGAGGAAGAGGAAGGCCACAGTCACTGACAGGAGAGAGAGAGGAAGAGGAAGGCCACAGTCACTGACAGGAGAGAGAGGGGAGAGGAAGGCCACAGTCACTGACAGGAGAGAGAGGAAGAGGAAGGCCACAGTCACTGACAGGAGGAGAGAGGAAGAGGAAGGCCACAGTCACTGACAGGAGACAGAAAGGGAAAAGGAAGGCCACAGTCACTGACAGGAGAGAGAGGAAGAGGAAGGCCACAGTCACTGACAGGAGAGAGAGGAAGAGGAAGGCCACAGTCACTGACAGGAGGAGAGAGAGGAAGAGGAAGGCCACAGTCACTGACAGGAGAGAGAGGAAGAGGAAGACCACAGTCACTGACAGGAGGAGAGAGGACGAGAAGGCCACAGTCACTGACAGGAGAGAGAGGAAGAGGAAGGCCACAGTCACTGACAGGAGAGAGAGGAAGAGGAAGACCACAGTCACTGACAGGAGAGAGAGAGGGAAAAGGAAGGCCACAGTCACTGGAAAGGAGAGAGAGGAAGAGGAAGGCCACAGTCACTGACAGGAGAGAGAGGGAAGAGGAAGGCCACAGTCACTGACAGGAGAGAGAGAGGAACGAGGAAGGCCACAGTCACTGACAGGAGAGAGAGGAAGAGGAAGGCCACAGTCACTGACAGGAGAGAGAGGAAGAGGAAGACCACAGTCACTGACAGGAGAGAGAGAGGAAGAGGAAGGCCACAGTCACTGGCAGGAGAGAGAGGAAGAGGAAGGCCACAGTCACTGACAGGAGAGAGAGGGAAGAGGAAGGCCACAGTCCTGACAGGAGAGAGAGGAAGAGGAAGGCCACAGTCACTGACAGGAGAGAGAGGAAGAGGAAGGCACAGTCACGACAGGAGGAGAGAGAGGAAGAGGAAGGCCACAGTCACTGACAGGAGAGAGAGGAAGAGGAAGGCCACAGTCACTGCAGGAAGAGAGGAAGGAAGGCCACAGTCACTGACAGGAAGAGAGGAAGAGGAAGGCCACAGTCACTGACAGGAGGAGAGAGAGGAAGAGGAAGGCCACAGTCATGACAGGAGAGAGAGGAAAGGAAGACACAGTCACTGACAGGAGGAGGAGGAAGAGGAAGGCACAGTACGAAGGAGAGAGAGAGGAAGAGGAAGGAAGAAGACAGAGAGAGGAAGAGGAAGGCACAGTCACTGACAGGAGAAGGGAAGAGGAAGGCCACAGTCACTGACAGGAGAGAGAGAAGAGAAGGAAAGTGACAGAGAGAGGAGGAAGAGGAAAGGACACAGTCACTGACAGGAGAGGAGGAAGGCCACAGTCACTGACAGGAGGAGGAAGAGGAGGCACAGTCACTGACAGGAGAGAGGAAGAGAAGGAAGCAACAGAAGGAGAGAGAGGAAGAGGAAGGCCACAGCAAGAGGAGAGAAGGAAGGGAAGGCCACAGTCACTGACAGAGAGAGAGAAGGAAAAGGCAAGCCACTGACAGAGGAGAGGAGGGAAGGCCACAGTCACTGCAGGAAGAGAGGAGGAAGAGGAAGGCCACAGTCACTGACAGGAAGAGAGGGAAGAGGAAGGCCACAGTCACTGACAGGAAAGAGAGAGGAAGAAGGCCACGACGAGGAGAGAGAGGAAGAGGAAGCCACAGTCACTGACAGGAGAGAGGGAAGAGGAAGGCCACAGTCACTGACAGGAGAGAGAGGAAGAGAGGCCACAGTCACTGAAGGAAAGAGAGAGGGAGAGAAGGAAGAGAGGCACAGGAAGGAGAGAGGAAGAGGAAGGCCACAGTCACTGACAGAGAGAGAGAGGAAGAGGAAGGCCACGTCACTGACGGAGAGAGAGAGGAAGAGGAAGCCACAGTCATGACAGGAGAGGAGAGGAAGAGGAAGGCCACAGTCACTGACAGAGAGAGGAGAGAGGAAAGGAAGGCCACAGTCACTGACAGGAGAGAGAGAAGAGAAGCACAGCACTGAAGGAAGAGAGGAAAGGAAGCCACAGTCACTGAAGGAGAAGGAAGAGGAAGGCCACAGTCACTGACGGAGAGAAGGAAAGGAGAAGCAGACAGGAGAAGGCAAGCACGACGAAGAGAGAGAGGAAGAGGAAGGCACAGTCATGACAGGAAGAGAGAGGAAGGAGGCCAGATCACTGACAGGAGAGAGAGGAAGAGGAAGGCCACAGCACGAGGAGAGAGAGAGGAAGGAGGCCACAGTCACTGACAGAGAGAAGGAAAGGAAGGCCACAGTCATGACAGGAGAGAGAGAGGAAGAGGAAGGCCACAGTCACTGACAGGAAAGAGAGAGGAAGAGAGGCCACGTCACTGAAGGAAGAGAGAGGAAGAGGAAGGCCACAGTCACTGACAGAAGAGAGAGGAAGAGGAAGGCCACAGTCATGACAGGAGAGAGAGGAAGAGAGAAGGCCAAGTCACTGACAGGAGGAGAGAGAAGAGGAAGCCACAGTGAAGAGGAGAGGAGGACAGCATGAAGGAGAGAGGAAGAGAAGGCAAGTCATGAAGGAGAGAAGGAAGAGAAGGCACAGAGGAAGGCCAAGATAGAGGAGAGGAAGGAAAGGAGGCCAGATGACAGGAGAGAAGAGGAAGGCCACTCAGACGGAGGAGAAGAGAAGAGAAGGAAGAAGAGAAGGCAGTCACTGAAGAGGAGAGGAAGGAACCACAGTCACTGACAGAAGAGAGAGGAAGGGAAGCCACAGTCACTGACAGGAGAGAGAGGAAGAAGGCCCAGTCACTGACAGGAGAGAGAGAAGAGGAAGGCCACAGTCACTGACAGAGAGAGAGAAGAGGAAGCACAGTCACTGACAGAGAGAGAGAGGAAGGCCACAGTCACTGACAGGAAGAGAGGAAGGAAGGAAGCCATACGAAGAGGAGAGAGAGGAAGGCCACAGTCACTGACAGGAGAGAGAGGAAGAGGAAGGCCACAGTCAACAGAAGAAGAGAGGAAGAGGAAGGCCACAGTCACTACAGGAGAGAGAGGAAGAGAAGGCCACAGTCATGACAGGAGGAGAGGAAGAGGAAGGCCAGCATGACGGAGAGAGAGGAAGAGGAAGGCACAGTCACTGACAGGAGAGAGAGAAGGAAGGCCACAGTCACTGACAGGAGAGAGAGGAAGAGGAAGGCCACAGTCACTGACAGAGAGAGAGAGGAAGGGAAGGCCACAGTCACTGACAGGAAAGAGAGGAAGAGAGGAAGCCACAGTCACTGACAGGAGAGAGAGGAAGAGGAAGGCCACAGTCACTGACAGGAGAGAGGAAGAGGAAGGCACAGTCAGACGAGAGAGAGAGAAGGCCAGTCACTGACAGGGGAGAGAGGAAGAGGAAGCCACAGCACGAGAGGAAGGAGAGAGAGGAAGAGGAAGGCCACAGTCACTGACAGGAGAGAGGAGGAAGAGGAAGGCCACAGTCACTGACAGGAGAGAGAGAGAAGAGGAAGGCCACAGTCAGAGGAAGGAGAGAGAGGAAGAGGAAGGCCACAGTCACTGACAGGAGAGAGAGGAAGAGGAAGGCCACAGTCACTGACAGGAGGAGAGAGAGAAAGGAAGGCAAGCAGAAGGACAGGAGAGAGAGGAAGAGGAAGGCCACAGTCACTGACAGGAGGAGAGAGAAGAGGAAGGCCACAGTCACTGACAGGAAGAGAGGAAGAGGAAGGCCACAGTCACTGACAGGAGAGAGAGAGGAAGAGGAAGGCCACAGTCACTGACAGGAAGAGAGAGGAAGAGGAAGGCCACAGTCACTGACAGGAGAGAGGAAGGGAAGGAAGCACAGTCACTGACAGGAGAGAGGAAGAGGAAGGCCACAGTCACTGACAGGAGAAGAGAGGAAGAGGAAGGCACAGCACTGACAGGAAGAGAGAGGAAGAGGAAGCCCCAGTCACTGACAGGAGAGAGAGGAAGAGGAAGGCCACAGTCACTGAAGGAGAGAGAGGAAGAGGAAGCCACAGTCACTGACAGGAGAGAAGGAGAGGAAGGCCACAGTCCTGACAGGAGAAGAGAGGAAGAGGAAGGCCACAGTCACTGACAGGAGGAGAGAGGAAGAGGAAGGCCACAGTCATGAAGGAGGAGAGAGGAAGAGGAAGGCCACAGTCACTGACAAGGAAGAGAGAGGAGAGGAAGGCCACAGTCACTGACAGGAGAGAGAGAGGAAGAGGAAGGCACAGCATGAAGGAGGAAGGAGAGAAAGAGGAAGGCCACAGTCACTGAAGGAGAGAGAGAGAGAGGAAGGCCACAGTCACTGACAGGAGAGAGAGAGAGGAAGGAAGCAGAGAGAAGGAGGAGAAGAGGAAGAGGAAGGCCACAGTCACTGACAGAGAGAGAGGAGAGGAAGGCCACAGTCACTGACAGGAGAGAGAGGAAGAGGAAGGCCACAGTCACGACGGAGGAGAGAGGAAGAGGAAGGCCACAGACTAGAAGGAGAGAGAGAGAAGAGGAAGGCCACAGTCACTGACAGAGAGAGAGGAAGAGGAAGGCCACAGTCACTGACAAGGGAGAGAAGCACAGACTGACAGGAGAGAGGAAGGAACCACAGTCACTGACAGGAGAGAGAGGAAGAGGAAGGCCACAGTCACTGACAGGAGAGAGAGAGAGAGGAAGGCCACAGTCACTGACAGGAGAGAGAGAAGAGGAAGGCCCCAGTCACTGACAGGAGAGAGAGGAAGAGGAGGCCACAGTCAGCATGAGAGAGAAGGAAGGAAGAGAGGAAGAGGAAGGCCACAGTCATGACGAGAGGAGAGGAAGGCACAGTCACTGCAGGAGGAGAGGAAGGAGGAAGCCACGTCATGAAGGAGAGAGAGGAAGGAAGCCACAGCACTGAGGAGGAGAAGAGGAAGAGGAAGGCCACAGTCACTGACAGGAGAGAGAGGAAGGAGCACAGTCACTGACAGGAGAGAGAGGAAGAGGAAGGAAGTATGACAGGAGAGAGAGAGGAAGAGGAAGGCCACAGTATGACAGGAGAGAGAGGAAGAGGAAGGACACAGTCACTGACAGAGAGAGAGAGAGGAAGGCCACAGTCACTGACAGGAGAGAGAGGAAGAGGAAGCCACAGTCACTGACAGAGAGAGAGGAAGGAGCCACAGTCACTGACAGGAGAGAGAGAGGAAGAGGAAGCCACAGTCACTGACAGGAGAAGAAGAGAGGAAGGCACAGTCATGAAGGAGAGAGAGGAGAGGAAGGCACAGTCATGACAGGAGGGAGAGAGGAGAAGGAAGGCCACAGTCACTGACAGAGAGAGAGGAAGAGGAAGGCCACAGTCACTGACAGGAGAGAGAGGAAGAGGAAGGCCACAGTCACTGACAGGAAGAGAGAGGAAGAGGAAGGCCACAGTCACTGACAGGAGAGAGAGGAAGAGGAAGCACAGACGACAGGAGAAGAGAGGAAGAGAAGGCCACAGTCACTGACAGGAGAGAGAGAGGAGGAAGGCCAGTCACTGACAGGAGAGAGAGGAAAGAAGCCACAGTCACTGACAGGAGGAGAGGAAGAGGAAGGCCACAGTCACTGACAGGAGAGAGAGGAGAGGAACCACAGTCATGAAGGAGAGAGAGAGGAAGAGGAAGGCCACAGTCACTGACAGGAGAGAGAGGAAGAGGAAGGCCCCAGTCACTGACAGGAGAGAGAGAGAGAGGAAGCCACAGTCACTGACAGGAGAGAGAGGAAGGCCACAGTCACTGACAGGAGAGAGAGAGAAGGCACAGTCACTGACAGGAGGAGGAGGAAGAGGAAGGCCACAGTCACTGACAGGAGAGAGAGGAAGAGGAAGGCCACAGTCACTGACAGAGAGAGAGAGAAGAGGAAGGCCACATCACTGACAGGAGGAGAGAGAGGAAGAGGAAGGCAAGATGAAGGAGAGAGAGAGAGAGGAGGCAGTATGAAGGAAGGAGAGAAGGAAGAGGAAGGCCACAGTCACTGACAGGAGAGAGAGAGAGAGAAGAGGAAGGCCACAGTCACTGACAGGAGAGAGAGGAGAGAAAGGAAGGCCACAGTCACTGACAGAGAGAGAGAGGAAGAGGAAGGCCACAGTCACTGACAGGAAGAGAGAGGAAGAGGAAGGCCACAGTCACTGACAGAGGAGAGAGGAAGGCCACAGTCACTGACAGGAGGAGAGAAGAGGAAGGCCACAGTCACTGACAGGAGAGAGAGAGGAAGCCACAGTCACTGACAGGAGAGAGAGAGGAAGAGGAAGGCCACAGTCACTGACAGGAGGAGAGAGGAAGAGGAAGGCCACAGTCACTGACAGGAGAGAGAGAGGAAGAGGAAGGCCACAGTCACTGACAGGAGAGAGAGGAAGAGGAAGGCCACAGTCACTGACAGGAGAGAGAGGAAGAGGAAGGCCACAGTCACTGACAGGAGAAGAGAGGAAGAGGAAGGCCACAGTCACTGACAGGAGAGAGAGGAAGAGGAAGGCCACAGTCACTGACAAGGAGAGAGAGGAAGAGGAAGGCCACAGTCACTGACAGGAGAGAGAGGAAGAGGAAGCCACAGTCACTGACAGGAGGAGAGAGGAAGAGGAAGGCCACAGTCACTGACAGGAGAGAGAGGAAGAGGAAGGCCACAGTCACTGACAGGAGAGAAGAGGAAGAGGAAGGCCACAGTCACTGACAGGAAGAGAGAAATGAGGAGAGAGGAGAGGAAGCCACAGTCACTGACAGGAGGAGAGAGAAGAGGAAAGGAGCCACAGTCACTGACAGGAGAGAGAGGAAGAGGAAGGCCACAGTCACTGACAGGAGAGAGAGAAGAGAAGGCCCACACTGACAGGAAGAGGAAAGAAGCCACAGTCACTGACAGGAGAGAGAGAGGAAGAGGAAGGCCACAGTCACTGACAAGGAGGAGAGAGAGGAAGAGGAAGGCCACAGTCACTGACAGAGAGAGAGAGGAAGAGGAAGGCCACAGTCACTGACAGGAGAGAGAGGAAGAGGAAGGCCACAGTCACTGACAGGAGAGAGAGGAAGAGGAAGGCCACAGTCACTGACAGGAGAGAGAGGAAGAGGAAGGCCACAGTCACTGACAGAGAGAGAGAGGAAGAGGAAGGCCACAGTCACTGACAGGAGAGAGAGAGGAAGAGGAAGGCCACAGTCACTGACAGGAGAGAGGAGGAAGGCCACAGTCACTGACAGGAGAGAGAGGAAAGGAAGGCCACAGTCACTGACAGGAGGAGAGAGGAAGAGGAAGGCCACAGTCACTGACAGGAGAGAGAGAGGAAGAGGAAGGCCACAGTCACTGACAGGAGAGAGAGAAGAGGAAGGCCACAGTCACTGACGAGAGAGAGAGGAAGAGGAAGGCCACAGTCACTGACAGGAGAGGAGAGGAAGAGAAGGCCACAGTCACTGACAGGGAAGAGAGGAAGAGGAAGGCCACAGTCACTGACAGGAGAGAGAGGAAGAGGAAGCCACAGTCACTGACAGAGAGAGAGGAAGAGGAAGGCCACAGTCACTGACAGGAGAGAGAGGAAGAGGAAGGCCACAGTCACTGACAGGAGAGAGAGGAAGAGGAAGGCCACAGTCACTGACAGGAGAGAGGAAGAGGAAGGCCACAGTCACTGACAGGAGAGAGAGAAGAGGAAGGCCACAGTCACTGACAGGAGAGAGAGGAAGAGGAAGGCCACAGTCACTGACAGGAGAGAGAGAGGAAGAGGAAGGCCACAGTCACTGACAGGAGAGAGAGGAAGAGGAAGGCCACAGTCACTGACAGGAGAGAGAGGAAGAGGAAGGCCACAGTCACTGACAGGAGGAGAGAGGAAGAGGAAGGCCACAGTCACTGACAGGAGAGAGAGGAAGAGGAAGGCCACAGTCACTGACAGGAGGAGAGAGAGGAAGAGGAAGACCACAGTCACTGACAGGAGAGAGAGGAAGAGGAAGGCCACAGTCACTGACAGGAGAGAGGGAAGAGGAAGGCCACAGTCACTGACAGGAGAGAGAGGAAGAGGAAGGCCACAGTCACTGACAGGAGAGAGAGGAAGAGGAAGACCACAGTCACTGACAGGAGAGAGAGAGGAAGAGGAAGACCACAGTCACTGACAGGAGAGAGAGGAAGAGGAAGGCCACAGTCACTGACAGGAGAGAGAGGAAGAGGAAGGCCACAGTCACTGACAGGAGAGAGAGGAAGAGGAAGACCACAGTCACTGACAGGAGAGAGAGGAAGAGGAAGGCCACAGTCACTGACAGGAGAGATAGTTCTGGAGGTGACATTCTCTTGCCCATAGACTGTTAGGGATAAATGCATTAATACTGGTGCAGTTATTCCTGGCAGCCTATCAGGTCACTACTATATTTTCTATGGAGCTTCTAAAATATGATAGCTGTAATCTGGTTACTATGGTAACTGCTCATTTCTGTCTCATTGTCATTTTGGTACAAATTGGTGCTCGGACAGATGACTTTCTCCTGACACTTTATGCTGTTTTCTTCATTATTCGCCATTCAGGTGTCGGGAGTATATAGGCCAGATATACCCCATGTGTAGGGGGTACATAGGGGCCTCCAGGTGTAGGGGGTAATTGGGCCGGATATACCACCGGTGTTGGGGGTACATAGGCCATATATACCCCAGATGTTGGGGGTACATAGGCCGGATACACCCCAGGTGTCAGGGTACATAGGTCGGATACACCGCTGGTATCGGGGGTACATAGGCTGAATACACCTTATGTATCGGGGGTATAGGGATACACCACCGGTGTGGGAGGTACATAGGCCGGATATACCCCAGGTGTGGGGGGTACATAGGGGCCCCCAGGTGTAGGGGTAATTGGGCTGGATACACCGCCAGTGTCGGGGATACTTAGACTGGATACACCCCAGGTGCTGGGGGTACATAGGCAGGATACACTGCCGGTGTCTGGTATACATAGGCTGGATACACCCCAGGTGTCGGGCGTACATAGGCTGGATACACCCCAGGTGTCGGGCGTACATAGGCAGGATACACCCCAGTTGTCGGGGGTACATAGGCAGGATCCACTGCCGGTGTCGGGGTACATAAACCAGATACACCTGTGGTGTCGGGGGTACATAGTCCGAATGCACTCCAGATGTCAGGGGTACATAGGCGGAATACACTGTCGGGGGTACATAAGCCGGATAACCCCAGGTGTCGGAGGTACATAGGCTGGATACACCCCATGTATCGGAGGGGTGCATAGTACGGATACACCTCAGGTGTCTGGGGTACATAGTCCGGATACACCTCAGGTGTCAGGGGTACATAGGCCAGATACACCTCAGGTGTCGGGAGTATATAGGCCGTATACACCCCAGGTGTTGGGGGTACATAGAACGCTGGCTCTGTGCTGCGTGGTATCGGTGCTCCTGGGGTGTTGCAGTCTAAGCTGCTTCTCCTGGGGTAGATCCCCAAGTGTCGGGGTACAAAGGCCGGATACACCCCTGGTGTCGGGGGTGCATGCATGGGTCGGATACACCCCAGGTGTCGGGGGTACATAGGCAGGATACACCCCATGTATCGGGGGGGTACATAGGCCGGATACACCCCAGGTGTCAGGGGTACATAGGCCGGATACACCTCAGGTGTCAGGGGTACATAGGCCGGATACACCTCAGATGTCGGAAGTATATAGGCCGTATACACCCCAGGTGTCGGGGGTACATAGGACACTGGCTCCGTGCTGCGGGGTGTCGGTGCTCCTGGGGTGTTGCAGTCTGAGCTGCTCCTCCTGGAGATCTCAGAGATCCTGTGATCAGTCAGTGTGATCCTCCATCAGGGCCAATGTCATGTAAATAAGAAAACGGGATAAGCGGCACCAGACACTGATCATCTCCTGTCAGAGAAGCCGTCTGGGTCCGTTTTCTGCCCAAAAAAACAGAGCACTTACAAACAGTGTGTCTGAACTCCACATCTTGAAAACTCATTGAGTGGAATCTCGGAAATTGATCACTGCAAAAACGGATCAAAAACGCTGAATGTGAACATAGCCCAACTGAGCGACGCTGCAGGCTTTTTCTTCTGTGTTATTCAAAGACTGATGTACGTATTGTGCTGCAGACCTTCATAGTACACCTCAGCTGCTGCAGAACTTTATAGTACACTTCAGCTGCTGCAGACCCTCATAATACGCCTTGCCTGCTGCAGAACCTCATAGCAGCTCAGCTGCTGCAGAACCTCATACTACCTCAGCTGCTGCAGGCCTTCTTGATAAGTGACTGTGCCCCCTGTGTGTGTTCTCCATCTCTCTCCCTGCACTCGGGGCGGTGTGTGAGAAGCGCGGTGGCTCCTGCCAGGGGTTTTCCACTCTTCCTGATGTGTCGCCCACTGGTGCACATGCCTGTGTGTCTACATCACTGCTCCGTGCTTACAGACGCTGGGGAGAGGGGCGTCTCTGCACAGGACGAGGTACGGCGCGGGGAAGGCTACGCTGGGGATCGTCCGGCACATGCAGCAGAGCTGGAGCGACACCATTATTACTGATTGTTGTGAAACCAGAGAAAACAAATGTGATCGTCCGTGCTGCACGTCAGGACTCGGCTGTTGTGAAACTACAACTCCCAGCAGGCTTCACTGTGCCAGGTTCTGCCCGAATACTGGAAGGTGTCTGATCTCTGCTGCCTTAGATATGGAAAGCCTGCGGTAAGTATCTATAGACATAGTATAATACCGTATATGTATGTGGGGGGGCCGGCGGTCCTCCTCTCGGGGCTCAGCCCCCATGCTTCGGGGTGTGGAGAGCAGTTGAAGTGTCAGTTCTGCGGGTGACTCTGACCCGGGGTGGAGGATCGGGGCTGGACGCGTCGTCTGTTATTTATGAAGACCGGTTACTTATTTTCTATCATTACATCCATTGTCACATCACTCAGATTCCTCCTGCACCAGGTGATACCGCGCCCCGACCGGCCCCCATCACTGTCAACACAACACGTCATTGATAAACCTTTGGCACAAAGCTGTCAGCGCCATACTATGCTGTGGTAACGTCAATCAGGCATCTGCCGGGTATCGTGCACTATATGGCGGCACAAGGACTGCCTATAGGTTTGTCATTCGGAGGCTTTCCTGTATCTATCATTCATTACACTCTGGGTGTCGTGATCCTTTAATTAAGAGTCTTCAGCAGGAGTCCTCGGTGAGACGTTCAGTGAGCTGTGCGCTATGTGAGAGCCGTGTGTGCAGGGTTGGGAAATCCACGGATATGGTCTCCAGTCGTGTGATGGAAACGGCCTTTGTTTGTTACTGCCGTCTCCACGTGAAATCTTTCCAAGAGCTCTTAATAGAAACAAGCTGTAGGAATGTATAGAACGAGAACTCTATGTACCGCCACCATACAGCCCACAAACTACCGTAATTACCCCCAGTATAAACATGTGAATGTCCTCTGTACAAGAATACTACTATAAAATTGCCCCCTATCTACTAGAATATAACTACTGTAATACTGCTCCTATATACAAGAATATAACTACTATAATACTGCCCCTATGTACAAGAATATAACTATTATAATACTGCCCCTATGTACAAGAATATAACTACTATAATACTGCCCCTATGTACAGGAATATAACTACTATAATACTGCCCCTATGTACAAGAATATAACTACTATAATACTGATCCTATGTACAAGAATATAACTACTATAATACTGCCCCTATGTACAGGAATATAACTACTATAATACTGCCCCTATGTACAAGAATATAACTACTATAATACTGATCCTATGTACAAGAATATAACTACTATAATACTGCCCCTATATACAAGAATATAACTACTATAATACTGCTCCTATGTACAAGAATATAACTACTATAATACTGCTCCTATATACAAGAATATAACTACTATAATACTGCTCCTATATACAAGAATATAACTACTATAATACTGCTCCTATGTACAAGAATATAACTACTATAATACTGCCCCTATATACAAGAATATAACTACTATAATACTGCTCCTATGTACAAGAATATAACTACTATAATACTGCTCCTATATACAAGAATATAACTACTATAATGCTGCCCCTATGTACAAGAATATAACTACTATAATACTGCCCCTATATACAAGAATATAACTACTATAATACTGCTCCTATATACAAGAATATAACTACTATAATACTGCCCCTATATACATGAATATAACTACTATAATACTGCCCCTATGTACAAGAATATAACTACTATAATACTGCCCCTATGTACAAGAATATAACTACTATAATACTGCTCCTATATACAAGAATATAACTACTATAATACTACCCCTATGTACAAGAATATAACAACTATAATACTGCTCCTATGTACAAGAATATAACTACTATAATACTGCTCCTATGTACAAGAATATAACTACTATAATACTGCCCCTATGTACAAGAATATAACTACTATAATACTGATCCTATGTACAAGAATATAACTACTATAATACTGCCCCTATGTACAAGAATATAACTACTATAATACTGCCCCTATGTACAAGAATATAACTACTATAATACTGCTCCTATGTACAAGAATATAACTACTATAATACTGCTCCTATATACAAGAAATATAACTACTATAATACTGCCCCTATATACATGAATATAACTACTATAATACTGCCCCTATGTACAAGAATATAACTACTATAATACTGCCCCTATGTACAAGAATATAACTACTATAATACTGCTCCTATATACAAGAATATAGCTACTATAATACTGCCCCTATGTACAGGAATATAACTACTATAATACTGCCCCTATGTACAAGAATATAACTACTATAATACTGATCCTATGTACAAGAATATAACTACTATAATACTGCCCCTATGTACAGGAATATAACTACTATAATACTGCCCCTATGTACAAGAATATAACTACTATAATACTGATCCTATGTACAAGAATATAACTACTATAATACTGCCCCTATATACAAGAATATAACTACTATAATACTGCTCCTATGTACAAGAATATAACTACTATAATACTGCTCCTATATACAAGAATATAACTACTATAATACTGCTCCTATATACAAGAATATAACTACTATAATACTGCTCCTATGTACAAGAATATAACTACTATAATACTGCCCCTATATACAAGAATATAACTACTATAATACTGCTCCTATGTACAAGAATATAACTACTATAATACTGCTCCTATATACAAGAATATAACTACTATAATGCTGCCCCTATGTACAAGAATATAACTACTATAATACTGCCCCTATATACAAGAATATAACTACTATAATACTGCTCCTATATACAAGAATATAACTACTATAATACTGCCCCTATATACATGAATATAACTACTATAATACTGCCCCTATGTACAAGAATATAACTACTATAATACTGCCCCTATGTACAAGAATATAACTACTATAATACTGCTCCTATATACAAGAATATAACTACTATAATACTACCCCTATGTACAAGAATATAACAACTATAATACTGCTCCTATGTACAAGAATATAACTACTATAATACTGCTCCTATGTACAAGAATATAACTACTATAATACTGCCCCTATGTACAAGAATATAACTACTATAATACTGATCCTATGTACAAGAATATAACTACTATAATACTGCCCCTATGTACAAGAATATAACTACTATAATACTGCCCCTATGTACAAGAATATAACTACTATAATACTGCTCCTATGTACAAGAATATAACTACTATAATACTGCTCCTATATACAAGAATATAACTACTATAATACTGCCCCTATATACATGAATATAACTACTATAATACTGCCCCTATGTACAAGAATATAACTACTATAATACTGCCCCTATGTACAAGAATATAACTACTATAATACTGCTCCTATATACAAGAATATAGCTACTATAATACTGCCCCTATGTACAAGAATATAACTACTATAATACTGCTCCTATGTACAAGAATATAACTACTATAATACAGCTCCTATATACAAGAATATAACTACTATAATACTGCCCCTATATACATGAATATAACTACTATAATACTGCTCCTATATACAAGAATACCATTATTACGGATTGTTTGTGAAACCAGAGAAACAAATGTATCGTTTCCCGTGCTGCACGTCAGGATCGGCTGTTGTGAAACATACAACTCCCAGCAGGCTTCACTGTGCCATCTTCCGAATACTGGAAGGTGTCTGAATCTCTGCTGCCTTAAGATATGGAAAGCCTGCGGTAAGTATCTATAGACCCTAGAATAATACCGTATATGATGTGGGGGGCCGCGTTCCTCCTCTCGGGCACAGCCCCCCTGCTTCGGTGTGGAGAGCAGTTTGAAGTGTCAGTTCTGCGGGTGACTCTGACCCGGGGTGGAGATCGGGGCTGGCCGCGTCGTCTGTTATTTATGAAGACCGGTTACTTATTTTCTATCATTACATCCCATTGTCACGTCACTCAGATTCCTCCTGCACCAGGTGATACCGCGCCCCGACCGGCCCCATCACTGTCAACACAACACGTCATTGATAAACCTTTGCACAAAGCTGTCAGCGCCATACTATGCTGTGGTAACGTCAATCAGCATCTGCCGGGTATCGTGCACTATATGGTGGCACAAGGACTGCCTATAGGTTTGTCATTCGGAGGCTTTCCTGTATCTATCATTCATTACACTCTGGTGTCGTGATCCTTTAATTAAGAGTCTTCAGCAGGAGTTCTCGTGAGACGCTCAGTGAGCTGTGCGCTATGTGAGAGCCGTGTGTGCAGGGTTGGGAAATCCACGGATATGGCTCTCCTATCGTAGTGAATAAACGGCTATGTTTTTACTGCCCGTCTCCAACGTGAAATCTTTCAATACTCTCTAATAAGAAACAAACTATAGTAATGCTATAGAAGAGAACTCTATGTACTGCCCTATACAAGTCACACATAACTACCGTAAATTACCCCCAGATAAACATTGAATAGTCCTCATGTACAAGATATAAGCTACTATAAATACGCCCCTATCTACTAGAATATAACTACTGTAATACTGCTCCTATATACAAGAATATAACTACTATAATACTGCCCCTATATACAAGAATATAACTACTATAATACTGCCCCTATGTACAAGAATATAACTACTATAATACTGCTCCTATGTACAAGAATATAACTACTATAATACTGCCCTATGATACAAGAATATAACTACTATAATACTGCCCTATATACAAGAATATAACTACTATAATACTGCTCCTATGTACAAGAATATAACTACTATAATACTGCCCCTATTACAAGAATATAACTACTATAATACTGCCCCCTATGTACAAGAATATAACTACTATAATACTGCCCCTATGTACAAGAATATAACTACTATAATACTGCTCCTATGTACAAGATATAACTACTATAATACTGCCCCTATATACAAGAATATAACTACTATAATACTGCCCCTATGTACAAGAATATAACTACTATAATACTGCCCCTATGTACAAGAATATAACTACTATAAAATTGCCCCTATTACTAGAATATAACTACTATAATACTGCTCCTATGTACAAGAATATAACTACTATAATACTGCTCCTATATACAAGAATATAACACTATAATACTGCCCCTATGTACAAGAATATAACTACTATAATACTGCCCCTATATACAAGAATATAACTACTTATAATACTGCTCCTATGTACAAGAATATAACTACTATAATACTGCTCCTATGTACAAGAATATAACTATTAATAATACTGCTCCCTATGTACAAGAATATAACTACTATAATACTGCCCCTATTACAAGAATATAACTACTATAATACTGCTCCTATATACAAGAATATAACACTATAATACTGCCCCTATGTACAAGAATATAACTACTATAATACTGCCCCTATATACAAGAATATAACTACTATAATACTGCTCCTATTACAAGAATATAACTACTATAATACTGCCCCTATGTACAAGAATATAACTACTATAATACTGCCCTATGTACAAGAATATAACTACTATAATACTGCTCCTATGTACAAGAATATAACTACTATAATACTGCCCTATGTACAAGAATATAACTACTATAATACTGCCCTATGTACAAGAATATAACTACTATAATACTGCTCCTATATACAAGAATATAACTACTATAATACTGCCCCTATTACAGAATATAACTACTATAATACTGCCCTATGTACAAGAATATAACTACTATAATACTGCCCTATGTACAAGAATATAACTACTATAATACTGCCCCTATATACAGAATATAACTACTATAATACTGCCCCTATGTACAAGAATATAACTACTATAATACTGCTCCTATGTACAAGAATTAAACTACTATAATAACTCTATATCATGAAATATAACTACTATAATACTGCCCCTATTACAAGAATATAACTACTATAATACTGCTCCTATGTACAAGAATAATAACACTATAATACTGCCCTATGTACAAGAATATAACTACTATAATACTGCCCTATGTACAAGAATATAACTACTATAATACTGCCCCTATTACAAGAATATAACTACTATAATACTGCCCCTATTACAAGAATATAACTACTATAATACTGCCCTATGTACAAGAATATAACTACTATAATACTGCCCCTATTACAAGAATATAACTACTATAATACTGCTCCTATGTACAAGAATATAACTACTATAATACTGCCCTATTACAAGAATATAACTACTATAATATCTGCAGACCTAATATGCTA
The DNA here is from genome assembly GCA_033576535.1 of Allobates femoralis. Lineage (NCBI taxonomy): Eukaryota > Metazoa > Chordata > Amphibia > Anura > Aromobatidae > Allobates > Allobates femoralis. The sequence continues at coordinate 222,465,819 of JARQOC010000011.1, read as the reverse complement.
TAGAATATAACTACTATAATACTGCCCCTATGTACAAGAATATAACTACTATAATACTGCCCCTATGTACAAGAATATAACTACTATAATACTGCCCCTATTACAAGAATATAACTACTATAATACTGCCCTATGTACAAGAATATAACTACTATAATACTGCCCCTATTACAAGAATATAACTACTTATAATACTGCCCTATATACAAGAATATAACTACTATAATACTGCTCCTATGTACAAGAATATAACTACTATAATACTGCCCTATGTACAAAATATAACTACTATAATACTGCCCCTATTACAAGAATATAACTACTATAATACTGCCCCTATGTACAAGAATATAACTACTATAATACTGCTCCTATTACAAGAATATAACTACTATAATTACTGCTCCTATTACAAGAATATAACTACTATAATACTGCCCTATATACAAGAATATAACTACTATAATACTGCCCCTATGTACAAGAATATAACTACTATAATACTGCTCCTATGTACAAGAATATAGACTACTATAATACTGCCCCTATGTACAAAATATAACTAAATATAATACTGCCCTATTACAAGAATATAACTACTATAATACTGCCCCTATGTACAAGAATATAACTACTATAATACTGCCCTATGTACAAGAATATAACTACTATAATACTGCCCTATGTACAAGAATATAACTACTATAATACTGCCCTATTACAAGAATATAACTACTATAATACTGCCCCTATTACAAGAATATAACTACTATAATACTGCCCTATGTACAAGAATATAACTACTATAATACTGCCCCTATGTACAAGAATATAACTACTATAATACTGCCCCTATCAAGAATATAACTACTATAATACTGCCCTATTACAAGAATATAACTACTATAATACTGCCCTATATACAAGAATATAACTACTATAATACTGCCCTATTACAAGAATATAACTACTATAATACTGCTCCTATGTACAAGAATATAACTACTATAATACTGCCCTATGTACAAGAATATAACTACTATAATACTGCCCCTATATACATGAATATAACTACTAATAATACTGCCCCTATATACAAGAATATAACTACTATAATACTGCCCTATGTACAAGAATATAACTACTATAATACTGCTCCTATGTACAAGAAATATAACTACTATAATACTGCCCCTATATACAAGAATATAAACTACTATAATACTGCCCCTATATACAAGAATATAACTACTATAATAAACTGCTCCTATGTACAAGAATATAACTACTATAATACTGCCCTATGTACAAGAATATAACTACTATAATACTGCCCCTATGTACAAGAATATAACTACTATAATACTGCACCTATGTACAAGAATATAACTACTATAATTACTGCCTCCTATATACAAGAATATAACTACTATAATACTGCCCTATGTACAAGAATATAAACTACTATAATACTGCCCTATGTACAAGAATATAATACTATAATACTGCTCCTATATACAAGAATATAACTACTATAATACTGCCCCTATGTACAAGAATATAACTACTATAATACTGCCCTATAAAGAAATATAATAACTATATAATACTGCTCTATGTACAAGAATATAACTACTATAATACTGCTCCTATGTACAAGAATATAACTACTATAATACGCCCCTATGTACATAGAATATAACTACTATAATACTGCTCCTATATACAAGAATATAACTAACTATAATACTGCCCCTATGTACAAGAATATAACTACTATAATACTGCTCCTATGTACAAGAATATAACTACTATAATACTGCCCCTATGTACAAGAATATAACTACTATAATACTGCCCCTATTTACAAGAATATAACTACTATAATACTGCCCCTATTACAAGAATATAACTACTATAATACTGCCCCTATGTACAAGAATATAACTACTATAATACTGCCCTATGTACAGAATATAACTACTATAATACTGCTCCTATGTACAAGAATATAACTACTATAATACTGCTCCTATGTACAAGAATATAACTACTATAATACTGCTCCTATTACAAGAATATAACTATATAATACTGCCCCTATATACAAGAATATAACTACTATAATACTGCTCCTATGATACAAGAATATAACTACTATAATACTGCTCCTATGTACAAGAATATATAACTACTATAATACTCCCCTATGTACAAGAATATAACTACTATAATACTGCCCTATGTACAAGAATATAACTACTATAATACTGCCCTATGTACAAGAATATAACTACTATAATACTGCCCCTATGTACAAGAATATAACTACTATAATACTGCTCCTATATACAAGAATATAACTACTATAATACTGCCCCTATGTACAAGAATATAACTACTATAATACTGCCCCTATAGTACAAGAATATAACTACTATAATACTGCTCCTATGTACAAGAATATAACTACTATAATACTGCCCCTATATACAAGAATATAACTACTATAATACTGCCCTATATACAGAATATAACTACTATAATACTGCCCCTATATACAAGAATATAACTACTATAATACTGCCCCTATATACAAGAATATAACTACTATAATACTGCTCCTATGTACAAGAATATAACTACTATAATACTGCTCCTATATACAAGAATATAACTACTATAATACTACTCCTATGTACAAGAATATAACTACTATAATACTGCTCCTATATACAAGAATATAACTACTATAATACTGCCCCTATATACAAGAATATAACTACTATAATACTGCTCCTATATACAAGAATATAACTACTATAATACTGCTCCTATGTACAAGAATATAACTACTATAATACTGCCCTATGTACAAGAATATAACTACTATAATACTGCCCTATATACAAGAATATAACTACTATAATACTGCTCCTATATACAAGAATATAACTACTATAATACTGCCCTATATACAAGAATATAACTACTATAATACTGCCCCTATATACAAGAATATAACTACTATAATACTGCTCCTATGTGTCAGTGTCTTCCTCGTGTCTCCACAGAGGGGCGCTCCAATGCAGAGATGTCGCTGTAGATTATGACCTCCAGTAAGAATCCAGATTTAACCATTTTTCGTCTGGTGCCACAAACGTCCCAGCAGACGACTCCGGGGAGGTACGGGCGCTTTGCTCTTTCTCTTTTATTTTCCTTACTCTCTTCCTTCCTCCTGTTTTCTCTCTCTTTATATTCCTCTTTCTTTCTCATTCTTCTTAGACCAGGATGGAGACCACGTTTGGCCCGGCGTTCACGGCGGTTACCACCATCACTAAGGGTAATGCTCAGCTCCTCTTGTAGGTATTGGAGACTAATGCAAACTTAAGAGTAAATCTTTGTCTCCTCTCTGTCTCCAGCGGACGGTACCAACACCTTCAAGCAGCACCGCAGGACGCCGTCCTCCTCCAGCACCTTAACCTTCTCCCCCCGCGATGAAGACGATGTCATGGTGAGTAGAAGCCCACCCTGAGGAGCCGGGGGCGAGGGTCTGTCTCCACTCATATCCACAAACACATGCACACTCCATACGGCTGAGCATGCATGTGTCTACAATGATGGAAACCACTATGATCGAATCCCATACACATTACATAGTCAAGTGCTCCTGCCAAAAATGAGATGTGTCCTTCTACTGGCCCCCATATAGGTATGCACACTCAATGGAGGGAGACAAGTAAGCCAGACTCCTCTCCTGTACAATAGAAGGATTGGACGTGCTGAAATCCAACAGGCCCCATCCTTCTCTCCCTAATGTCATCACATAGGTGATCAGGTGTTCCTTCTGCTTCCCCTTTCCCTGTACATATTCCTACTGACCCCCTACCCCCCCCCCCCCCCGTACATATGCAGCCCTACTGCTGGACACCTATATAATGAAAGGATGAGACATGCTGAAATCCAATATGTCTAATCTTTCTCTACACCAGTAAGCTTGCCGTCTGGGCTCCCAATATGGCCGGCTTGTCCTCTGCATGCATTATGTGCCCACCCTATAACATCTGATTGGCTCGTTCACATGTAAATGGTATGTGTAGTGCACCCTGACCACAAAGGGGTTAAATCATCCTGGTGGGACTCTGCTGTATGTTGCCCTCTTGCCTCCCCCCTCGGTGTATCCCCCTCCTTCCTCGGCCTCTCGCATCTCCAGCAGGAAGCGGCTGAGCTTCTGAATTGAATTGGAGGAAGTGTCTGCATATACAGTCAGAAGCCGCGCTGCCAGGACGGAGTGCGGAGCGGCCACCGACCGGCCGGGCGGGGTGTCCGGAGCCTCGCTCGTCCGGAGTGCGGAGCGGCCACCGACCGCGGGCTGTCTGGAGCCTCGCTCCTACGGAGTGCAGTGCGGCCACTGACCACGGGGTGTCCGGAGCAGAGGAGCAGCCACCAACTGCGGGGTGTCCGGAGCCTCGCTCGTCCCGGCAATGCTGGCAGAGGAAGGCCGACACCTCCCAAAATCAGCACAGGTCCCTCTAGAAGGGAGCGTCCACTTAATCCGAAAATGTGAGCCCCCTCGAGCGGGCGGCTGAGGATGACGGGCACATAGCGTGGAGAAGACCCGTCCCACCAGGACTGTATCGTTTCATGGTTGCATCCCACCTTGCGTTTTTTCTCTCCGTAGCCTCCGATCAGCACCTCCCGGCGGTCGGACTCTGCCATATCTGTCCGCTCCCTGCACTCCGAGTCCAACATGCCCCTGCGCTCCACGTTCTCACTCCACGAAGAAGAGGAAGAACCGGTAAGTGGACAATCTTATAAGAGCTGCGAGTAGTTGGCTCTGATATGTCCCTGTGTCTGCTGCAACAAGTTTTTACATTGTGCTGTCACTCTGCTGCTCCTCCTGGAAATGACAGAAAAAATGGCGACTGACTATTAACATTCATTATGTCAAAGAGCCAAATCCCTACACGATCTGCCTCTGTTTTATCAGCAGTATGGTAATCAATGGGTTAATACATTTCCAGGAGACATAACAGAGGAACAAAAAAATATATGATCCAGAATTATATATATTTTTTGCAATGGAGTAGATATAAGTATATACCGGTAATGGTCTGTGTGGATGACTTTGTGCCCTCTGTGCCCGCACAGGACCCCCTGGTGTTTGCAGAGCAGCCCTCCGTGAAACTTTGCTGCCAGCTGTGCTGCAGTGTTTTTAAAGACCCCGTTATTACCACGTGTGGGGTAAGTGACCACCCGTAATACAGAAACCCCTTAAAGGGGATATCCAGGATTAATAGATCTTTACTGTAGTCTATAACAAATAGCGCCACCTCTGTCTACAGTTTGTATTTGGTGTTACAGAATAGGCCCATTCAATTAAGTGGAGCTGAGCTGCAATATCACGCACAACCTGTAGACAAGGATGGCGCTGTTTTTGAAGGAAATCAACTATTATTATAGAAATCTCTCGACGACTCCATTAAAGGGATTGTCCAGTCTTATGTCATCAAATGTTCTGCATGTCGCGTTTCACATATATCCTGATTTCAATATCCTTGCTCGTTGTCAGCTGAAGGTTTGTTACAGTGTGTCAGAAATTTGGGACTGATACCTTGAAGTGCGAGGAGGATGCCTGACAGCAAGCAGGGATATCGCAGCTGATCCCATCCTCAGATCTGTTGGGGGTAGTAGTTGCACCCTTCATAGTAATCCTGTGGGATCAGACATTTGTTGATGGACCCGGGTTTTGGCGGGCGGCAGGCTGTCGTTGGCGGCGCAGCTGTCGTTGGCAGCCGGCAGCGCTTCTTGGCTGGAGGTGATTCTGTGCACCTGTGGCTACATCTGGTCTCAGCGCCTGCTGGGAACATAGTCACATAACCCCCCCCGTCATATCTGGAGGAAATTGTGTGCGTCCAGTCATGGCTGATAACAGAGGACAATAGAGGACAGTCAGGAATGAGACACAGTGGAGGTCAGTGCTCCTGTATTGGGTACATTTTGCAAATCCCCCCTGGTAAAGGTCAGCGCTCTGCCCTCCCCCCAGCTGAAAAGTCCTGTGACAGGAAGCCCGCGCGTTTCGTGCCCAGTACGGCCGGCGCAGGAAGGGGGCAGGGAGCGAGCGTTATCTCAGGCCACGGCTCCGGGGACCGACACAGGTCAGTAAATACAGGGAAAGTACGAGAGCCTGCATCCTGCACAGCCAGCGCCAAGACGAGACCCCCGAATTTAGAAGACACCGAAAAGAGGAAATCAGAAGAAGAAGTGATGAGAAATGGGAGAAACAGAGAAGAGGATGAGTGAAATGTTATAGAGATGTCATGTGTGTGCGTCATACAGTGTGTGCACTGATCGGCCGTAAGATAGGGCTTGTGGGGTATTTCCTGTATATAGCAGGTCTTGTTGAGTGTGCTCGGTATACGGCAGGTCTGTGGGGTGTTCCCGTATACAGGCAGGTCTATGTGGGGTGTTCCGGTATACGCAGGTCTGGGGTGTTCCGTATACAGCAGGTCTTGTGGGGTGTTCCGGTATACCGCAGGTCTTGTGGGTGTTCCGGTATACAGCAGACTTTGGGGTGTTCCGGTATACAGCAGGTCTGTGGGGTGTTCCCGTATACCGCAGGTCTTGTGAGGTGTTTCCCGGTATACAGCAGATCTGTGGGTGTTCCTGGTATATGTCAGGTCATGTGGAGTGTTCCCGTATACAGCAGCTCTTGTGGGGTGTTTCTTGGTATACAACAGGTCTGTCTGGGATGTTCCTGGTATACAGCCGTCTTGTAGGGAGTTCACGGTATACGGCAGGTCTTGTGGTTTCCATATATGGCAGTCTTCTGGGGTGTTCCTGGTATACGGCAGCTCTTGTGGGGGTGTTCCTAGTATACAGCAGTCTTGTGGGTGTTGCAGGTATATATGATCTTGTGGTGTTCCAGTAAGCAGGGTTTGGGGTTCCCAGGATATGGCAGGTCTTGTGGGGTGTTCCCAGTATATGGCGGGTTCGCTGAACCTTGTCGCCACCTACACTGGGCATAAGAGCGTTTGATCTTATGAATCCCGTTTTTCATCATGTGGACTGCTGGTGCGACACTTACCTGATAAGTGATGGCACCACAATGCACTTTGAGAAGAAGACAAGATGGCGGCGGCCATGTGATGGGCAACGTTCTGCTGGGAACCTTGTGTCTACAGGCCCCGTTACACGGTACGACATCGTGAACGATATCGCTCAAACATCACGGGTTTGAAGCCGTTCAAAGACATTGTTACTACCTCGTTGCGTGTGACTCTGAGATATGGATACAATAAATCGTTGGATCATTGATCGCAGATTTGAGAACATGTTCTCAAATCAAACGATCCTCGATCAGCCAACCTGCTGCATCGTTGTGTGTGACACAGCGATAACGATGTCGTTAACAACGTCGCCCATTCACAGCAGTGAACAAGTATCGTTCGCTGGGATGTGTGAATGATAGCTGCTCGCTACATCGTTGGTGCGTCGTTCACGATATCTAGACTTGTGACATCTCACCAACAATGTCAAAAAGATGTCCTAACGACATTGAATCGTGTAACGGTACCTTTAGACTCGTGTAGATGTGACACCTACTTAACATTATACAGGCCCCCATCATGGCCGCCATATTCCCTATTAGCAGTGGTCCTTTCAGCAGGGTGATGATTGGTCAGGAATGATCACAACGGGATCTTGCGGCCTACAGACCTCAGTGGGTCATAGCCATCTTGGTGGCTGTAGAGGACCCACCCGAGGGTGTTGTTATGTTTGATTTTGGCACACAGGACTGTTGTTTGTGGTCTCCTTTCTCTGCTGCCTCATTAGGCCACTAGGTGGCGCCTTTAGTATCAGTCATTGGCTCGATGGTAAAAGAAATAGGTTAATCTTCTGTCCCCCCTTATGGACGGGGGATTATGTGACTGCAGCGGATTGGAGAAGGGATTGATAAAGCCGCAGTGGTCGTCTGTAGGGTATAATGTATAGATATGTGACAGAAGAGCTCACTGACACTTCTCCCCTCGGCTCCACAGCACACGTTCTGCAGGAGGTGCGCCTTAACATCCGGTAGGTCGAGTCTCCTATTACTACATTATATAGTTGTCTAAAGGATTGTGGTAAAGGGCTTCTAACAGTCAGTCATCTCCTTTTTAGAGGCGCTGGAACCACTGCGGCCCTTTTTATGGGTCACTACATGAACGAATGAGCCATCAGTGGCCGGATCAGTGGAAGCTCTGATCTCGGGGGTTTAATCCTTTTAAGGCTGGGGTCACACACACAGATATCTGGGCAGATATTGTTCACAGATCTCTGGTTGCAGTGAAATCAGGACAGATTGCTCCATTTGTACACAGCCACAAAATGGAACCATGTGTCCATGATTTCACTGCAACCAGAGATCTGTGAACAATATCTGCCCAGATATCTGTGTGTGTGACCCCAGCCTAAGGTTACCTAGGTGTATAGACAGGGTCTGCCTCCAGTGGGGCAACCAGGGGTCCCAGCAATGCCACCAGGGGTCCTAGCAATGCCACCAGGGGTCCCAGCGATGCCACCAGGGGTCCCAGCGATGCCACCAGGGGTCGCAGGCAATGCCACCAGGGGTCCCAGCGATGCCACCAGGGGTCCCAGCGATGCCACCAGGGGTCGCAGCAATGCCACCAGGGGTCCCAGCATGCATCCCAGGGGTCCCAGCGATGCCACCAGGGGTCCCAGCGATGCCACCAGGGGTCCAGCAATGCCACCTAGGGGTCCAGCAATGCCACCAGGAGTCCCAGCGATGCCACCAGGGGTCCTAGCGATGCCACCAGGGTCCCAGCAATGCCACCTGGGGTCCTAGCAATGCCACCAGTGGTCCCAGCAATGCCACCAGGGGTCCGCACATGCCACCAGGGGTCCCAGCGATGCACAGGGGTCCTAGCAATGCCACCAGGGTCCCAGCAGCGAGGTCTCAATCCAGGCCACGATGCGATCAGGGGGAGACCCTGTTGTCGCATTGAGACCTTAGACTGCAGTATTGTCTGTAGAAAAAGCCGCACTATGTGCCGTGTCGTATCAGTATATAGAAGTATTAAATAATAACCAGTAAAGGAATTAAAAAAAAAAATGTAATAAAATGTTGTTAGCATGTTTTCATTTTCTGTGGAGCTTTTACATTCTCTCCATTCTCTTCTCTGACCAGATAAGTGCCCGGTGGATAACGCCAAATTAACGGTGGTGGTGAATAACATCGCGGTGGCCGAGCAGATAGGAGAGCTCTTCATCCATTGTAAATATGGCTGCCTCGCCTGCGCCAACGGGAAGCCCACCACATATGAAGTGGACCCTCATGGCTGCCCCTTCACCATCAAACTAAGTGCCAGAAAGTAAGTGTCCTGTTTGAGGTCCAACAATAAAGAGGTGGTGAAGGCACTCATGAAGAGGGACGCCTGTAATTCTCAGGATCTGTGGGGGTCCATGTATTATAGGGGTGGGCTGCCATCGGGATATCTGCAAGGGTCTGATGTCTGGGACTTGCATCAGTCCATTGTTTGCGTGGTGATCGCTGGTACGGTCGTGTACTTGATCGAACATTGCTCTTTTTGGACGGGGGACCCCAGTGCGCAGTTGTCAGGACTCTTGATTCTGTCTTATACCTCCCTTCTCATCCGTCTCTCCAGGGACCATGAAGGCAGCTGTGACTATCGACCGGTTCGTTGTCCCAATAATCCGAGCTGTCCTCCATTGCTGAAAATGAACCTGGAAGCCCACCTGAAGGAGTGTGAACACATAAAGTGCCCTCATTCAAAGTATGGGTATGTTCAGGATATATACACAGCAGGGGGATTCTATAGGTACCGCCTGCGATGTATCTGTATGGAATATTATAGTGATGGGGAAGATCAGACCTATAGAATAGAGATAACGGCCACCTCCTTGTTACACCCAGGTGCACGTTCATCGGGAACCAGGACACGTATGAAACACATCTGGAGACATGTAAGTTCGAGGGTCTGAAGGAATTTCTCCAGCAGACGGACGACCGATTCCACGAAATGCAAGTGGCCATGACCCAGAAGGACCAGGAGATCGCCTTCCTCCGCTCCATGCTGGGAAAACTGTCCGAGAAGATCGACCAGCTGGAGAAGAACCTGGAGCTCAAGTTTGGTAAGAGACGGTCCAGGTCCGTGCCCCGAGCACTGGGGTCAGCAACCTGTGGCTCATCAGCTGTATGTCAGGCCATGCTGGGAGTTATAGTATCACTTCAGCTGGAGTGTGCATGTCGCTTACCCTACATCTTACTGCAGTATACTAGGTTGTCGGGTCATGCTGGGAGTTGTAGTATCACCACGGCTGGAGTGTGCAGGTCACTGCTGGATATTAGGCAGTCAGTCCATGCTGGGAGTTGTAGTCTCATCACGGCTGGAGTGTGCTGGTCGCTGCTGGATACTAGGCAGCCAGTCCATGCTGGGAGTTGTAGTCTCACCACGGCTGGAGTGTGCAGGTCACTGCTGGATATTAGGCAGTCAGTCCATGCTGGGAGTTGTAGTCTCATCACGGCTGGAGTGTGCTGGTCACTGCTGGATACTAGGCAGTCAGTCCATGCTGGGAGTTGTAGTATCACCACGGCTGGAGTGTGCAGGTCACTGCTGGATACTAGGCAGTCAGTCCATGCTGGGAGTTGTAGTATCACCACGGCTGGAGTGTGCTGGTCACTGCTGGATACTAGGCAGTCAGTCCATGCTGGGAGTTGTAGTATCACCACGGCTGGAGTGTGCAGGTCACTGCTGGATACTAGGCAGTCAGTCCATGCTGGGAGTTGTAGTATCACCACGGCTGGAGTGTGCAGGTCACTGCTGGATACTAGGCAGTCAGTCCATGCTGGGAGTTGTAGTATCACCACGGCTGGAGTGTGCAGGTCACTGCTGGATATTAGGCAGTCAGTCCATGCTGGGAGTTGTAGTCTCATCACGGCTGGAGTGTGCTGGTCACTGCTGGATACTAGGCAGTCAGTCCATGCTGGGAGTTGTAGTATCACCACGGCTGGAGTGTGCAGGTCACTGCTGGATACTAGGCAGTCAGTCCATGCTGGGAGTTGTAGTCTCATCACGGCTGGAGTGTGCAGGTCACTGCTGGTTACTAGGCAGTCAGTCCATGCTGGGAGTTGTAGTCTCATCACGGCTGGAGTGTGCTGGTCACTGCTGGTTACTAGGCAGTCAGTCCATGCTGGGAGTTGTAGTCTCATCACGGCTGGAGTGTGCAGGTCACTGCTGGATACTAGGCAGTCAGTCTATGCTGGGAGTTGTAGTATCACCACGGCTGGAGTGTGCAGGTCACTGCTGGATACTAGGCAGTCAGTCCATGCTGGGAGTTGTAGTCTCACCACAGCTAGAGTGTGCTGGTTGCTAACCTTGTCCCTGAGATCAGGCTGGGAGTTGTAGTTTTCTAGCACCTTTTGTGTCCAATAGATATGACCCTGTCTCTGTCATCTCGTATTCTCTGTTATCAGCCATTTTCTGTTCTTTCCACTCCCGGGCTTAGCCTCCTTTTTTCTTCTCCCCCACAGACGTCTTGGATGAGAACCAGAGTAAGCTGAGTGAAGACTTGATGGAGTTCCGCAGAGACGCCTCGATGCTGAATGTGAGTGCAGCTTAGGTTAGACAGTAAGTGCCCCCCCCTGCCGAGCTCTTCATCACCGCTCACCGTGTTCCCTCTGTTACAGGACGAACTCTCCCACATCAACGCTCGGCTGAACATGGGAATACTCGGCTGTAAGTAGTAGACGGGAACCCAGAGTGTTATTAACCCGCGGCCGCTGCCTTGTCCCTGACCGATGTCCTTCTTCCCATCCGCAGCCTATGACCCTCAGCAGATCTTTAAGTGTAAGGGAACCTTCGTTGGGCACCAGGGCCCGGTATGGTGTTTATGTGTCTACTCCATAGGAGATCTGCTGTTCAGTGGCTCCTCCGACAAAACCATAAAGGTAATGGGCGGCGCGGCCATATTGTCAGTGTCCGGTTCCGGTCTCCGTCCCCTTCCTCACACTCACCTCTCCTTCTAGGTGTGGGACACCTGCACCACCTACAAGTGCCAAAAGACACTGGAGGGACATGACGGTATCGTACTGGCCCTGTGTATCCAAGGGTGAGTTCAGATCCCACAACCCTTACAGACTACAACTCCCAGCATGCTCTGACATGATCTCCTTTCTGCTCCACAGAAGCAAGTTATACAGCGGCTCTGCAGACTGCACTATCATTGTGAGTATGGCCGCTGGATGGGTGAGGATGGACGGGACGGATCATTATAACCCTGAGTCTCTTTCTCCAGGTATGGGATATCCCAACACTCATGAAAGTGAACACCATCCGGGCACATGACAACCCGGTGTGCACCCTCGTGTCCTCGCACAACATGCTCTTCAGCGGATCCCTCAAAGCCATTAAGGTTGGTGCCCGTCTTGTGGGTTTTCTTCTAATTGCCCGACTGTCAGTGACGTAGCCACCCAATGGAGGGAGGAGGGCTAGAGTCTGACCTATTCCTATGTTATCTCTCACTATAGGGGGGGTCTTATGTTAACCATTTATTTCCTTGACCAGAGGATGAGACGATGTTTCTTCCTGTCTGTAGGTTTGGGACATCGTGGGCACGGATTTAAAGCTGAAGAAGGAGCTGACCGGCCTCAACCACTGGGTCCGTGCCCTCGTGGCCTCACAGAACTACTTGTACAGCGGATCCTACCAGACCATAAAGGTGAGGGGATGTAGTCAGTATAGCAGGGGTATATTAACCCTTTAACGACCAGTCGTTTGGTCCTGTACCATCAGACACTTTTGTGCTTTCACTCCCGACAGTCTTCATCTATGTGCGGGTGCACATTGTACTAGTCATATGGATCAGGCTGAAGATCAGAGTCCGCTCTGTACACCGCAGGTGTCGGCTGGTGTGATCAGAGTCGCTGATTAAGACCCATTTTAACGAGGATATGAATAAAAATATTATCCACTGATATCCAGCACAGCTTATTGATATTAAAATGTTATTCTTTAGACGGACAGGGATAGCTAGTCTCACATGAGCATAGATAGATCTTTATGGGCTTCGACCCATGTATGTGTCTTAATCATTGCCTCTGATCAGCGTTTGACCTCTTAGATGCAATGGTCAATATTTCATTTTACATCTGAGATTAAGTGTCTCAGCTCCCCACTGTAATTGGGGTGTATGTAGGAGACCTCCCATTACAAGGGAAACAAATACAGTATTAGTCACTGGCCATCCTGATCACATGGCCCTGGCGATCACTTGTTTCCTGGCAAAGCTTAGTGTCATTTCTTCTGGTCACCACCGAGCAAAAGAGAAGATAGAAGGGACTGAGGCTTAAAGGGACTGTTTCTCCACGGAGGACTTGAGGCTTAAAGGGACGCTTTGGGGAAAGCTTACGATCTATGCCTGGTGCGGAGCAGCCGTCACCCATCTGGGGCTACCCTGAGAGTGGTGGGGATTTTCCTATGTAACACCTATGAACAAAAGAGATCCCTAATGTCATCCAAAAGGACCAGACGTTCCAGAAAAAGTTCTGCAAGGAAGTCTTTTCTTTTAGGGGCCATTATGGGCCCTTCTGACCACTTGTAAGTGATAGAGATCAGTCTGGGGCTACCCGCTCTTAGGGCAGCACAAGATCGGAGACATTGGAAATCCCTTTAATTCTTTATTTCTTGCAATGGATGCCGCACCCCTGCACACGTTCCTTCAGAGCAGGAGGATGTAAATAGTAACCTAAGGACATGTGTGATGTTATTGTCAGATCTGGGACATCAGGACCCTGGAGTGCGTCCACGTGCTGCAGACGTCCGGTGGGAGCGTTTACTCCATCGCCGTCACCAACCACCACATAGTGTGCGGGACCTATGAGAATCTCATCCACGTGAGTACAGGCATTACACAAACTGGTGACCGGTCCGAGATCGCGCTCCCAATCCGCCATCTTGGACAGAATCACATTGACCGTGACGGTTTCCGTTCATCTCTTTGCTTCCAGGTCTGGGACATAGAATCCAAGGAGCAGGTCCGCACATTGACCGGACACGTGGGGACGGTGTACGCTCTGGCTGTTATCTCCACACCTGACCAAACCAAGGTCTTCAGTGCCTCATATGACAGGTCCCTACGGGTACGTGACCCTTTATTTATTTATTGTTCGTTCTTTATCCAGAAATGTGTCTGGGCCCAGAGTTGAGCCCTCCGCTTGCCTAGATCTGCTGGCTTGGTGGCCACACTTTCATTTCAGACAATCCTGATGGTGGGGAGGCTCGGACAGCATCGGTCTCCTATTCGTATATGTGCATGGTGGAAAGAACCCCGGTCTAGTCATAGTCTTACTAGCATCTGTAACTCTGGACCTTCCTCTTCTTCCAGGTCTGGAGTATGGATAACATGATTTGCACACAGACATTGCTGAGACATCAGGGCAGTGTGACCGCATTGGCCGTCTCGCGAGGACGTCTGTTTTCGGGTGCCGTAGACAGTACAGTAAAGGTAAGTTCTGTCCTGTATTTTCTGTACTGCTCTCTATCAGCCACTAGGTGGCGTCATTGCATGGAGAGAAACACTGGCTCTGCTGCAATGTCAGATTTTGCAGGACCCTTCGTGGGGGGATACGGGGGTCTGTGCTCACTATGGGCACTTTACATCAGAATTCGCTAATGAATCATATTCACTTGGAGGATTCTGGTCCAAAACATTTCCTTTTATCCTGTGGCTATTACAGGCCCTTTTAATTATCACATTTAATGATTGTGGCTATTCCTCCCATGTTTCGATTGTTACCTGTTGCGCATTGATTGACTTTCACTTGTTCTTTCTGTCTTCTTAGGTCTGGACTTGCTAATGGAGACCAAAACCAACCTCCAGTTTCGGGGTCTGCCCGGACCGCGGCCAAGTCTTCTCCGCCCGGACCGCGGCCAAGTCTCCTCCGCCCGGACCGCGGCCAAGTCTTCTTCGCCCGGACCGCGGCCAAGTCTTCTTCGCCCGGACCGCGGCCAAGTCTTCTCCGCCCGGACCGCGGCCAAGTCTTCTCCGCCCGGACCGCGGCCAAGTCTTCTCTGCCCGGACCGCGGCCAAGTCTTCTCCGCCCGGACCGCGGCCAAGTCTTCTCTGCCCAGACCGTGCCAAGTCTTCTCCGCCCGGACCGCGGCCAAGTCTTCTCCGCCCGGACCGCGGCCAAGTCTTCTCTGCCCAGACCGTGGCCAAGTCTTCTCCGCCCGGACCGCGGCCAAGTCTTCTCCGCCCGGACCGCGGCCAAGTCTTCTCCGCCCGGACCGCGGCCAAGTCTTCTCCGCCCGGACCGCGGCCAAGTCTTCTCCGCCCGGACCGCGGCCAAGTCTTCTCCGCCCGGACCGCGGCCAAGTCTTCTCCGCCCGGACAGCGGCCAAGTCTTCTCCGCCCGGACCGCGGCCAAGTCTTCTCTGCCAGCCTTCCCTATGTTGCCACGGACATCTGACTTTTTGATAAGAATTTATTTAGGACATGCTCGGGGCACCCGGACCTTGTTCCCTTCTGGATTGTTTTCCCTTCCAGTTCGGAGCTCGGGCACCATAATGATACAAGAGACTGTGCTGGGAAAAGCCAATCTGCCCCAGCTGTGCCCGCTGCTCCCCCTAAGTGGGGCAGGGGGACTGATGTGATAAAGGCAATAGACTTGCGGGATAATGAAGAACAATTGTTTTTGTGGGTCGTTCCAATGTCCAGAGAATATATATAGCGGCCTCGATAGCTGTATTTTTTTTTATTACCGCCATCCGTGTAGGTTTACCCAGGCACCGTGCCTATATAATGTGATACAATGCTGCTGGCTCCACACACAATCCTCTGAAATTAGGGTTATTATCAAATATTGTTACACACACTAAGGGCTCAAGGGTAGGAGATGGTATCAAGTAAGTATTACTGATCTAGTGAAGCCCACCCCCTATGGTACCTGCACTGACGCTCTTCTCCAGGCCAATGGTGAGGATGTCACATCCATCGTGACCCCTGCAGCCAATCGGTGTTCATGTGCTCAGGACAGAGATTGGCTACAGCGGTTAAATGTGGAGAAGTGGGGTTTTAATAGTTTAGTATTGCTTTTTATTTAATGCTAATTCCTGCCCTTAACCCAATTAAAACCCCCTTTAATAAATGCAAACGTGTGGACGTAATACACCCTCCACCTGTCATTTACAAGAAAGACCCATACATCGGGATACGTACACAGCTCATGCAGGGGGATTAGGTAGAGGGTCACAGCCCCTGTAATATATATACATTTTTGGGGAAATTCTAGATCTTTTTTAAGTGCCATCTATCACCCTTCAGTTCTTGAGTCTTCCTGAGACTTGAACCCACTAAAGCCTTGAGCCGGATGTTCCTGCTGCAGGTTCGTCCTGTGACTCAAAGCTTTATCTGTTGCTTCGGTCCTATATCTGAACTGGGAGAGCAATCACATCTCTGCAGGGGGTAAAAGAGGTGACAAGTATTATATATCTGCCCCTTCAGAGATGGCGGTGGAGGAGGGAATGCACCTCGAGATTGGATCCAATCCACAGTGGACACACGATACCCTAGATCTATAGAAATGGAAAAGGTTTGACCAACCAGCTTTTGTAAAGATTAGCTGGCGGCATGCTGAGCCTTGTAGTACCTCCAGGGATCTTGTACAAACACTCTTATCTTCTCATCGCGGCTGTTTTTACGGTTTTGTATACAATGTATGGGTGCACACATTGTCGTCCCACCGGTGACTATATACCGCAAATGCGCTCGTTACTGTACATAATGTAGATTTTTATGATTCTTTTTAATATTGTCTCCAGACGAGGCCAGGGTGCTTATGTCGTCTTCACATCACTTGATGGAAACTCTAAGGATACCGTTACACAACGCAACATTGCATGCAATTTCACTGGCAATTTGCTGGTTGCAGTGAAATCATGGACACATTGTTCCATTTGTACACAGCAACAAGATAGAACAATATGTCCATGATTTCACTGCAACCAGTAAGTTGCAAGCAATATATCTCTGTGTGTAACGGTACCTTAAGGGTAAAAATGAATCATCGGTAGGTGAGAGTCCTGGAGTCGATCACAAGGGAGCGACACCCAGATTTACTGAAGCAGAAAGGTCATGGACGTCTGTCTCTGGGTAACTTGTATTTTGGGGGCTTTTGAACACTAATTCTCACCTTCCCCAGTAGATGGGTCATGTGTTGTGAAGCAGCGAGCACAGGGGATCTGGTGCCGATCCTCACCCCTGACCCTCCAGGTACGCCTCACCCCATGGCAAAGCGGCTTCACCCTCCATCACACGTCACTTTTCGCAAACGAGCCTTTTTTTTTCTACCGTTTTTAAATATTGTATTATTGGATCAGCAATTAATTTCCAATAAAATCGAAATGACGGCAACTTCTGCAATGTCTGTGTGTTTTATCAATGTCGCCAGACTGTACATCTCTTGAGAATGTTCGTGGGTGTTATACGGGAAAGCCCTGCCTCCTGGGGCAACTTACTGGTAAGCCCTACTTCCTGGAGGCATCATACGGGAAAGCCCTGCCTCCTGGGGGCGTCATACAGGAAAGCCCTGCCTCCTGGGGGCGTCATACAGGAAAGCCCTGCCTCCTGGGGGGCGTAATACGGGAAAGCCCTGCCTCCTGGGGGGCATCATACAGGAAAGCCCTGCCTCCTGGGGGGCGTAATACGGGAAAGCCCTGCCTCCTGGGAGCATCATCATCATACGGGAAAGCCCTGCCTCCTGGGGGGCGTAATACGGGAAAGCCCTGCTTCCTGGGGGGCATCATACAGGAAAGCCCTGCCTCCTGGGAGCATCATCATACAGGAAAGCCCTGCCTCCTGGGAGCGTCATACGGGAAAGCCCTGCCTCATGGGGGGCATCATACAGGAAAGCCCTGCCTCCTGGGGGCGTCATACGGGAAAGGCCTGCCTCCTGGGGGCGTCATACAGGAAAGCCCTGCCTCCTGGGGGCGTCATACAGGAAAGCCCTGCCTCCTGGGGTGTCATACAGGAAAGCCCTGCCTCCTGGGGGCATCATACAGGAAAGCCCTGCCTCCTGGGGGCGTAATACGGGAAAGCCCTGCCTCCTGGGGGCATCATACGGGCAAGCCCTGCCTCCTGGGGTGCGTCATACGGGAAAGCCCTGCCTCCTGGGGTGAGTCATACGGGAAAGCCCTGCCTCCTGGGGGCGTCATACGGGAAAGCCCTGCCTCCTGGGGGCGTAATACGGGAAAGCCCTGCCTCCTGGGGGCGTCATACGGGAAAGCCCTGCCTCCTGGGGGCATCATACAGGAAACACACATACACGGCTTTGGATACAAACACTTTGCTGTGTTTTCCTGAGATTTCCAGTTCCTATAAACATATTGCTGCCTTAAGTCACCACTAGGGGGAGCTCACTGAAGATTGATACATACAGTGGGTATGGAAAATATTCAGACCTTTTACATTTTTCACTATTTGTTTCATTGCAGCCATTTGGTAAATAGAAAAGTTCATTTTTCCTCATTAATGGACACTCTGCACCCCATCATGACCGAAAAGAACAGAAATGTAGAAATGTGTGCAAATTTATTAAAAAAAACAAACTGAAATGTCATAAGTATTCAGCCCCTTTGCTCAGTATTGATGATAAGTATTCAGCCCCTTTGCTCAGTATTGATGATAAGTATTCAGCCCCTTTGCTCAGTATTAATGATAAGTATTCAGCCCCTTTGCTCAGTATTGATAAGTATTCAGCCCCTTTGCTCAGTATTGATGATACGTGTTCAGCCCCTTTGCTCAGTATTGATGATAAGTATTCAGCCCCTTTGCTCAGTATTGATGATAAGTATTCAGCCCCTTTGCTCAGTATTGATGATAAGTATTCAGCCCCTTTGCTCAGTATTGATGATAAGTATTCAGCCCCTTTGCTCAGTATTGATGATACGTGTTCAGCCCCTTTGCTCAGTATTGATGATAAGTATTTAGCCCCTTTACTCAGTATTGATGATACGTGTTCAGCCCCTTTGCTCAGTATTAAGTATTTGCACCTTTTGATCTAGTACAGCCATGAGTCTTCTTGGGAATTATGCAGTTTCCCCCCTGGATTTGGGGATCCTCGGCCATTCCTCCTTGCAGATCCTCTCCAGTTCCGTCAGGTTGGATGGTGAACGTTGGTGGAGCCATTTTCAGATCTCTCCAGAGATGCTCCATTGGGTTTAGGTCCAGGCTCTGGCTCCGGTCAGGAATGGTCACAGAGTTGTGGTGAAGCCGCTCCTTTGTTATTTTAGCTGTGTAGTTAGGGTCATTGTCTTGTTGGAAGGTGAAGCTTCAGCCAAGTCTGAGGTCCAGAGCTCTGGAAGAGGTTTTCATCCAGGATATCTCTGTACTTGGCTGCATTCATGTTTCCTTCAATTGTAACCAGTCGTCCTGTCCCTGCAGCTGATAACCCCCCATAGCATGATGCTGCCTCCACCATGTCTCACTGTTGGGATTGTGTTGGGCAGGTGATGAGCAGGGCCTGGTTTTCTCCACCGCTTACAATTATCACCAAAAAGTTCTGTCTTCTCATCAGACCGGAGAATCTTATTTCTCATAGTCTGGGAGTTTTTCATGTGATTTTCTGTAAACTCTCTTTGTTTTTTTATGTGTCTTGCACTGAGGAGAGGCTTCCATAAAGGCCTGACTGGTGGAGGCTGCAGTGATTGTTGACTTTGTGGAAGTTTCTCCCATCTCCCTACTGCATCTCTGGAGCTCAGCCACAGAGATCTTGGGGTTCTTCTTTCTCTCACCAAGGCTCCTCTCCCACGATTGCTCAGTTTGGCTGGACGGCCAGGTCTAGGAAGACTTCTGGTGGTCCCAAAC
This sequence comes from Allobates femoralis, assembly GCA_033576535.1. Taxonomy (NCBI): domain Eukaryota; kingdom Metazoa; phylum Chordata; class Amphibia; order Anura; family Aromobatidae; genus Allobates; species Allobates femoralis. Next base: position 222,445,935 of record JARQOC010000011.1, on the reverse strand, counting down.
TTCTTCCATTTAAGGATTATGGAGGCTACTGTGCTCTTAGGAACCTTGAGTACTGAAGAAATTATTTTGTAACTTTGACCAGATCTGTGTCTTTCCACAATTCTGTCTCTGATCTCCTTGGGCAGTTCCTTTGACCTCATGATTCTCATTTGGTTTGACATGCACTGTGAGCTGTGAGGTCTTATATAGACAGGTGTGACCTTTCCAAATAAAGTCATATCAGTTTAATTAAACACAGCTGGACTCCAATGAAGGAGTAAAACCATCTCAAGGAAGTTCACAAGTAAATGGACAGCGTATGTGACTTAAATACGAGTGTCTGAGCAAAGGGGTTGAATACTTATGAGCATGTAATATTTCAGTTTTTCTATTTTAATGCATTTGCACAAATGTCTACATTTCTGGGGGGGGGGGGTTCAGTCAAGATGGGGTGCAGAGTGTTCATTAATGACAAAAAAAGAGAATTTTGTTTACGTACCGTAAATTCTTTTTTCTTGAATCATCAATGGGAGACCCAGACAATGGGGTTTAGGGCACTGCCCTCCGGAGGTCACACTAGGTACTACAAGTTTGTAGACACCGCCTCCTCCGCTTATAAACCCCTACCGCAGGGAACATCCTCAGTTTGGTCTACAAGCTGCGAGGAGGAAATAAACCACACCCGAAACATCGGGAAGAATGCCGTACACAAAACGGTTCAACAACCCGGCAAACACTGTCTCAACAGAGAACAGAGCAAATGCAAAACATGCAAAGGAACAACTGGGTGGGTGCTGGGTCTCCCATTGATGATTCAAGAAAAAAGAATTTACGGTACGTAAACAAAATTCTCTTTTTTCTGGTCATCATAATGGGAGACCCAGACAATGGGGATGTCCTAAAGCAATACCCCAGGGCGGGAAAAGTTCCTCAACAAGACGGAAAAAACATATGGTTCCCTTTAAAGGTGGGCAACCGCCGCCTGGAGAACCCGCCTGCCCAAACTCGCATCCGCAGAGGCATGGGCATGCACCATATAGTGCTTAGAGAAAGTGTGCAGGCTGGACCAAGTGGCCGCCTGACACACCTGTAGAGCAGACGCTCTATGTCGCAAGGCGCAGGAGGCACCTACAGCTCTAGTAGAGTGTGCCTTCAGAACCACCGGGAGAGGCAAACCAGAAGACCGGTAAGCCTCCTGAATGGGAGCCTTGATCCATCTGGCCAAGGTCGACTTCGAGGCCGCGGACCCCTTACAGCGACCCATCGTGAGGACAAATAAGGAATCCGAACTCCTAAAGGAGGCGGTCCTGGACACATAAATGCGTACAGCCCTCACGAGATCCAGAGTATGGAGGTCGCGCTCAACCTGATGAACGGGAGCGGGGCAAAATGATGGGAGAACAATCTCCTGGTTTAGGTGAAACGTTGAAACCACCTTCGGCAAGAATTCTGGCCGTGGGCGCAACACCACCTTGTCTTGGTGAACCACCAGAAAGGGTGACTTGCACGAAAGTGCAGCCAATTCTGAGACCCTTCTCAGGGACGTAATTGCCACCAGAAAGACCACTTTCTGGGACAGACGAGAGAGAGAGATGTCTCTCAGTGGCTCAAACGGCGGTTTCTGCAGAGCCGCCAGGACCATGTTGAGGTCCCAAGGGTCCAGAGGTCGCCTGTAAGGCGGAACCACCCTAGCTACCCCCTGCAGAAATTGGCGGACCTTCGGCAGGAGCGCCAAGCGCCTGTCAAACAGCACTGAAAGTGCTGATACTTGACCTTTCAGAGAGCCAAGGGATAATCCCAACTCCAACCCCGACTGTAGGAAAGCCAACAATGTCGGGATGGACAATGGCCACGGTGAACGTCCACCAGAGGCACACCAGGAGAAAAAGATTTTCCACGTTCTGTGGTATATCTTCCTGGAAACAGGTTTCCTAGCCCTATTCATAGTGGCAACCACTGTAGGAGAGAATCCTCTGGACGTCAGCAGCCAGGCCTCAAGAGTCATGCAGTCAATCTGAGGGCCCTGGAATTGAGGTGGAAGAATGGGCCTTGCGCGAGTAGATCTGCGCGTTCTGGAAGAGCCCACCGGTGTCCGCCTGACAGTTGCCACAGGTCCGGGTACCAGGACCTCCTGGGCCAATCTGGAGCCACTAGAATGGCTACTCTGCATTCCATCCTGATTTTCCACAGGACCCTGGGAATCAGAGCCAGAGGCGGGAACACATATGGCAGCTGGAAGCTGGACCAACTCAGGATCAGGGCATCCGCCCCCAGAGACTGAGGATCCCACGATCTTGCCATGTATTGGGGCACCTGATGATTCAGCCGTGAAGCCATCAGATCCACGTCCGGAGTGCCCCATCTGCCGCAGATGTCCCGGAAGACGTCTGGATGAAGAGACCACTCTCCGGCGTCCATGCCCTGTCGGCTCAGGTAGTCGGCCTCCCAGTTCTCGACCCCTGGGATGTGAACCGCGGAGATCAGGCAGCCGTTTTCCTCCACCCAGGCTAGAATGCGGTGGACTTCGGCGAGGGCCTGAGCACTTCTGGTCCCTCCCTGATGATTTATGTAGGCGACGGCCGTCGCATTGTCGGACTGCACCCGAATGGGGTGTCCTGACAGGAATTTCTGAAACGCCAGGAGCGCCAGATAGACCGCCTTGATCTCCAGCACGTTGATCTGCAATGCCGACTCCGACTGAGTCCAGAGGCCTTGAGCCCTGTGGTGTAAGAACACCGCACCCCAGCCCTTCAGACTGGCGTCCGTGGACACCACTAACCATGACGGTTTTAGGAAGGACCGGCCTCGTGACAGGTGACGTGGCTGTAGCCACCACTGTAGGGAGTCCCTGGTCGGTTGTGACAGTGTCACCAGCCATTCAGCGAGATCGTCCTCTTGTCCCATCTGTGAAGAATCTCCAGCTGGAGAGGACGGAGGCGAAACTGTGCAAACGGCACCGCCTCTATCGCCGCTACCATGCGTCCCACCAGTCTCATCAATACCCGTAGGGATGAGTGTGGTGACAGGAGGACTGCTTGTACTCCTGATTGGATCGCCATCTGTTTGACTCGTGGCAGAGACACCAGGGCTGAGGCTGTGTTGAAGTCCATGCCCAGATATGTCAAAGACTGGGTCGGAACTAGCGTTGACTTCTGAATATTGAGGAGCCAACCGAACTGTTCCAGCGACCGCATGGTCACATCCAGGCTCTCTTGACAGAGGTGTTCTGATGGCGCCCTGACCAGCAGGTCGTCTAAATAGGGAATGACGGCATGTCCCTGCATGTGCAGGAGAGCCATCATGGAAGCCATCACTTTTGTGAACACCCGCGGTGCCGAGGCTAGCCCGAATGGCAGTGCCACAAATTGGAAGTGTTCTTCCCCCACTGCGAATCGCAACCAGCGCTGATGAGCCAGTGCAATGGGTACGTGAAGGTAAGCGTCTCTGATATCTATGGACGCTAGGAAGTCCCCCTGTGACACAGCTGCGATCACGGAGCGCAGTGATTCCATACGGAACTTCCGAACCAACACGTGATGGTTGAACAACTTCAGGTCCAGTACTGGGCGGAAGGATCCGTCCTTCTTCGGGACGATAAAGAGGTTGGAGTAAAAACCCCTGAACCTCTCTCCGGGAGGTACCGGGACCACCACTCCGTCTCTGCGGAGACCCTCCAACACCTGGTAAAAAGCCTGAGCTTTTTCTGGTGACGGGACCGACCGATGGAATCGGGATATCGGTTTTGACGTCAGCTCTATCCTGTACCCTCGCGAGATCACGTCTCGAACCCACTGATCTTGAACGTGAAGCAGCCACTTGTCCTGAAAGCGAGACAAGCGACCCCCCACCTGTGGGGAGGCAGGATGAAAGAGCGAGTCATGTAGAGGTGGGTTTGGGGGTGGCAGCTGCCGCTCCCGCCGGCTTCTTTGGACGACTCTTAGAGCGCCACTGGGAAGCGGGCTTTCCCCCTCGGTCCGTGCGAGCGGACGGTGCTGATGACTGTGAGCTGGAACGAAAGGACCACTGTTTTGGGTTCCTTTTAACGGTATACCGTGGCTTAGGCTTATTCTGCGGTATCTTAGACTCAGCAGAATCCTTAATTAGCTTGTCCAGTTCGGTGCCAAAAAGCCTGTCGCCAGAGAACGGAAGATTCTGCAAAATCTTCTTGGATGTGGCATCTGAGTCCCAAAGACGCAGCCACAACAACCTGCGGATCGCTATAGCATTGGCCGAAGCCACAGCTGAGCGAGTAGCAGTTTCCAGAGTCGCCGTCCTGGCGTAGTCCGCATAGGCCCTTGCCCTTTCGGTAAGTGCCAGGACCTCTGGACTGGATCTTGCCATGTCAGAGATACCATCCAAGCAGGTAGTAATCGCTTGTAAGGTCCAGACCGTGGCAAAATTAGGGGCAAATGAAGACCCCACAGCCTCATAGGAAGACTTGGCGAGCTGCTCGACCTGTCTATCAGTAGCATCCTTCAGTGAGGAGCTATCAGAGGCAGAGAAAAGGGAGCGTGCAGCAATCCTGGTCATGGAAGCGTCCACCTTCGGGGACTGCGACCACTCCTGAAGCACCTCCTGGGGAAAGGGGAAGCGATTGTCCTTGGTTTTACGGACATAACGCCGCCCAGGATGTAACCTGGGAGCTCTAACCACCCTTCCAAAATTAGTGTGGTCCATGAAGGAGCCACTTGGTCTAGCCTCCGGCCGCAGCCATTGATAGACCTCCTTCGGGTGCACCGTCACCTCCTCAGGGGGTGTCACGAGACGTAAAGTCTCGTTGATAGAGGACACCAGATCCTCCACCCCGTCTGGTGGTTCAGATACAGACACAGACCCGAAATTTGAACCCCCATCATCTTCCTCACCATCAGAGGAACGCTCCTCCTCAGAGAGAGTATGGAGCTCGGGTGAATCCTCACGACGAGCCCGCTTAAGGGGTCTCGCAGCAGAAGAGGGGGACACCCGGGGGTAACTGGATGGAGTAGCTGGGCTATCCAGTCTCCTATTAAGCGCCTCCAGGGATTGCGACATGGAGGACAGCTGAGACAGCAGAGATTCATTGATCTTATTCTGAGTCTCCCATGGCCCTGAGATCACCTGAACCTCAGGGTATAGCACCGGAGCTGCTGACTCAACAGTGCCAGCCCGGGCCTCTGGGCGCCCGCAGTTATTGCAGGACCCCTCCACCAGTGTACCATTGCATGTAGCACAGGTAATGGTGGTTACTGCCGCCTTAGCAGCACGCTTCCCGGCTGAGGACATCGCCACAGTAGGGGAAAATAAGCCAAATTGCCGACAACAAAAACCGGGATCCCGGTGGCTTACCGACCGCAGTAAAGCGGTATGAGGAAGCGGTGTGTGTGTGACCTCCGCGACGATTTCCGGTCTCCCCTCTGGAGTGCAGGCGCACGCTGCATACAAATCCCAACCGGGAAGTGAGGGTAAAGATGGCCGCCGACAGTGAAACTGTGGGCGGCGCCGAAGACACGCGGGAAACACACACACACGCCCAGCGATGACGTCACCGCACGGGCTGCTTCCCATCCTCCAAGCATCCACAGCATGAGGGAGCCGGAGCCCGCAGCGCGGGAAAGAGTGTAAAAACATTATACACAGACTGCATGTACACCATCCACAATATGAGGGGACAAACATCCGCAGCCTACGGCCTCAGCCCCCGTGACACACAGGGCGGTCAGCCAGGGTGACCCCAGCACAGGGTACACCCGCAGAACCGCGGACCCGAGGGCAACGCGCGGTCTGAGTGTCATGAAACACATGAAGTGCCAGACACTACCCCCAGGCACACAGGAGACACAGAGTGCCTCAGCACCAGTCCGGAGTGTAAGCACCATTTAGGGAGGCCTCGGACTGGGCTGGCTCCAGTCCGGTCTGTAAGCACCATTTAGGGAGGCCTCGGACGGAGCGGAGCTGTGCAAGGCTCCCATCTCCCACTCTCCAGAGCCCCCCAGAGAGGGATGGAAAGGAGCGCGACAGCGTACCGGGAGAACACAAAGTGTCCAGGCTCTAGGTCCTCCGGTACCTCCACCTGCGTGTGCCACAAGGGTGAGCGGGGAGGCTGTCGCAGGTCCCGACCAGGACCATATTACCTTGTCTTCAGACGCCATCACGTAAGTAGTGAGAATGCAGTGAAGTGCAAGCAAAGCGTGATCCTCCGAGCACACTAAGTTTAAAACTGAGGATGTTCCCTGCGGTAGGGGTTTAAGCGGAGGAGGCGGTGTCTACAAACTTGTAGTACCTAGTGTGACCTCCGGAGGGCAGTGCCCTAAACCCCATTGTCTGGGTCTCCCATTATGATGACCAGAAAAAATGAACTATTTTTGAATTTACCAAATGGCTGCAATGAAACAAAGAGGGAAAAATTTAAAGAGGTCCGAATACTTTCCGTACCTGCTGTACAGCTGCCATTAAACTCAATAATAATTCTATCTTCCTCTATTGCTCCCTACAGACCAACAATGACAATTTCTAAGGAGATATTTAATTTTTTGCATTCTGAGCTCCAAATTCCCCGCTTCCCCATGTTTTTGCTGCCTGCAGCCACCACTAGGGGAGGCGGCCGGATCAGTCAATGAACTCTATATATTCAATGTACTTTTCTGAGAAAGGCATTCCTCCACACTTGTATGTTCCCAATCCAACCGCCTGCAAGACTTCTCCCGAGCATTCCCCATTCTCTTGAACTCTGCACCCCAACACGTCCGATTATCCCCTACACTCAGAACTTCCAAACGGAACCTGAAAACCCATCTCTTCAGAACAGCCTGCAATGACCACAGTGTCAACGGACTCGGCACTCCACCACCACCTGACCTGGCGTTCTTCCACCACTGCACCTGGTGCTCTACCACCATCGGAACTGGCACCCCCCCACAACTGGAGTCGGCGCTCCAAAACCCTTGGCGCGCCACCACCACTGGACCTGGTGCATCACCACCACTAGAGCCAGCGCTCCACCACCATCTGACCTGGCACTCTACCACCACCCGACCTGGCCTGCCCCTTCCCACTACCGGAGCTGGCGCTCCACCACCACTAGACCTGGTGCTCTACCACCACTGGAGCCGGCGCTCCACCACCACTGGACCTGGCGCTCCACCTCCCAATCTGGCGCTCCACCACCACCGGACCTGGTGCTCCACCTACTGATCTGGCACTCCATAACCGGACCTGGCACTCCACCACCACCCACCCTGGCGCTCCACCACCACCCGCGACCCTGGCGCTCCACCACCACTGGACCTGGTGCTCCGCTGCCACCAGATCTGGCGCTCCACCACTGGACCCGGCGTTCTTCCCACCACCAGAGCAGACCCAACCTACTGTATCTCTCCCCATTGCCCTGTAGAATGTAAGCCTACAAGGGCAGGGTCCTCTCTCCCCTCTGTATCAGTCTGTCACTGTTAGTTTGTTCATTGTATTTTTAACTTGTTTGTATGTATCCCTTTCTCATGTACAGAAGCATGGAATCAATGGTGCTCTGTAAATAAATAATAATAATAATAATAATAATAATAAATGCACAGTACCTCTGATTTTCCCTTGGGGCAGTCTATGATTGGAGTGCAGGTACAGATAATACAATATAAATTCACTCACGTACCAACATGGAATTAAAAAAAAATTATGTATAAAAAAAAAATACCAAAAACAATTTTTATTTTCTCAGACGTATCGATACGGCGTCACAGATCACAAATAAAATGCAATAGTCATTAACCGTAAAAGCACAGCACTGTAGGGAAAGCACCAAGATGCATAGCTGTCACAGGACGGGGATACAGTACAGATCTCTCCCATAACATACTCATAAAAATATATATATATACTATATATATATATATGTATATGTCATATATGTATCCATCATGTAGACCTTTCTTGCTGCCTTCTTAATAAATACCTTTCTATTAACACTTTTATGGATTTGAATATTTTAAATTTTATTATTATTTTTCTATAATTATTCTGCTGTCTGGTTTCCAGCAGTGAAGGGGTTATTGTGTTACGTCCGAGGCATAAAAAAAAAATTAAAAAAAATAATAATAATTAAATTAAAATAAATTAAAATGGTCGCGGGCCCCTGATAAACATATACACCATACCGGTCACATATCACAGGTACGCTTCCCTCCCCGACGGACGTACTATGGCACGCACTGAATGGTACAAGGCAGTGGTTGGCAGCGGTTGGCATACTGGAGCGCTCATCTATTAATTGGAGGCCATTTTTGTCCATAGTAGCCAATCAGAGGCCGTGTTACATTTCTCCCACTTTAGAACAACGAAGCTGATTGGTTGCCATAGGCAACAGGACCGTACTTAGGCCTACATTTTTGAGCCACGTTTACTTATCTCCAGTCACGATCTTTCATACTCATATTTATAGGGATATATTTTACCAGAACCGGTACCCGGTGTATAATATATACCACCGGCGCAGAGTAGAAAATGAAAGCGGAGTTCTGATTGGTTGCCATAGGCAACAGGACTGTTTTCTATATATAAAACCACATTTAGGCCTACGTTTTGAGGTGATTTTTTTACTTTGAGTCCCAAATCAAGTTGTCTGTGCTCATAGGGGTACGTTTCTGCCGAACCCTGTACCCGCTACCAACGATGGCGCAATTTAGAAAGTGAAAGCTAAAATCTGACTGGTTGCCATAGGCAACAGGATCTTATTTCCTCACTTAGGCCTAAAACATGAGCTGAATCTACTCATTTTAGGCCTAAAATTTGTGCTGAATCTTCTCACTTAGGCCTAAAATGTGAGCTGATTCTTCTCATTTAGGCCTAAAATGTGAGCTGAATCTTCTCATTTAGGCCTAAAATATGAGCTGAAATCTTTACAATTTAGGCCTAAAATGTGAGCTGAATCCTCACTATAGGCCCCTAAGATATGAGCTGAATCTCCTCTTAGGACCTAAAATTTGAGCTGAATCTTCCCACTTAGGACTAAATTTGAGCTGGAGTCTCCTCACTTAGCCCTAAAATTTTAACTAAATCTCTTTACTTAGGCCTAATGGTTAAGCTGAATCTTCTTACTTAGGGCCCCGTCACACTGAGCGAGCTCCAGCGATCCCGACAGCGATAACGTCCTGGCCGGGATCGCTGGAGCGTCGCTACGTGGTCGCTAGGGAGCTGTCAAACAGGCAGATCTCCTCAGCGACCAGGGAGCCACCTCCACATCGCTGGAAGCGGGAGGACGCTGGTAACTATGATAAACACCGGTGTCTAGGCAGCGCGTGCTGCTTAGTTACCCGGTGTTTATCATAGTTACCAGAGTCCGCTCTGCTTACAGGCTGCGCTAAGCAGGGAGGGCGCTGGTAACTATGATAAACACTGGGTATGTAGGCAGCGCGTGCTATCTAGATACCCGCTGTTTATCATAGTTACCAGCATCCTCCCTGCTTAGCGCTGGTAACCATGATAAACACTGGGTATCTAGGCAGCACACGCTGCTTAGTTACCCAGTGTTTACCATGGTTACCAGCCCTGTGAGGTCGCTGGTCTCTCGCTGTCACACGCGATGCGCGCTTACCAGTGGGAGACCAAGGACCAAAAAATGGTCCTGAATCATGTGCAGCGATCAGCGACCTCACAGCAGGGGCCTGATCGCTGCTACATGTTACACATAGCGACATCACTGGGGAGGTCGCTGTTACATCACAAAACCTGTGACGTTACAATGATCTCGCTAACGATCTCGTTATGTGTGACGGGGCTTTAGGCCTAAAATTTGAGCTCAATCTTTTCACTTAGGCCTAAAGCTTATGCTGAATATTTTCATTTAAGCTACGGTCACACGCTGCGTATTGCCCACATATTTATGCAAATGCGCATTTTTGCCTGCGCTTTGCGCAAAAAAGTGCAACTGCATTCACACGCAGCGCATTTCTACCTGCGCTTTTCCCGAGCCCATTTTATAATGTGGGCTATCAGAAAAGCACACGTAAAAATGCGCAAAGAATTGACATGGTCATTCTTTTTGCGAACACACTTTGCAATGAAAGCGCATCCACAAAAATATGCAGCGTCTGAATGTATTTCAGCAAAAGCCATTGCAGCGATCCGTTTCACTGCATTTATGCAAGCGCTAAAAAGCGCTGCGTAAATTCAGAAATACGCACCATGTGAACACAGTCTTAGGCCTAAAATTTGAGCTGAGTCTCCTCACTTAGGCCTAATATTTTAGAGGAATCTTCTCATTTAGGCCTCAAAATTGAGCTAAATCTTCTCACTTAAGCCTAAAATTTAAGATGAATCTCTTCACTTGGGCCTCAAAGGTGAGCTGAATCTACTCAATTAGGCCTAAAATTTGAGCAGAATCTCCTAACTTATGGCTAAGAATTGAGCTGAATCTCCTCAATTAGACCTAAAATTTGAGCTGATTCTACTCACTTAGGCCACACATTTGAGCTGAATCTCACTTAGGCCTAAATTTGAGCTGAATCTTCTCACTTAAGCCTAAATATGAGCTGAATCTTCTCACTTAGGCCTAACATTTGAGCGGAATCTCCTCACTTAGGCCTAAAATTCAAGGTGAATCTCTTCACTTAGGCCCAAAATGTGAGCTGAACCGTCTCACTTAGGCCTCAAAATTAAGCTGAATCTGTCACTTAGGTCTGAATTTGAGCTGAATCATTTCACTTAGGTCTAAAGCTTGGGCTGAACCTCCTGACGGAGTCCTAAAATTTGAGCCGAATCTCCTAAGACCTAAAATTTGAGCTGAATCTTCTCAATTAAACCAAAAATGTCAGCTGAATCTCCTCACTTAGGCCTAAAATACAAGGCGAATCTCTTCACTAAGGCCCAAAATATGAGCTGAACCGCTTCACTTAGCCTCAAAGTTGATCTGAATCTTCTCACATTAAGCCTAAAATTTGAGCTGAATCTCCTCATTTAGGCCTCAAAATTGAGCTGAATCTTCCCACTTTAGGCCAAAATTTGAGCTGAATTTTCTCACGTAGGCCTAAATTTGAGCTGAATCTTCTTAAGTAAGCCTAAATTTGAGCTGAATCTTCTCACTTTAGGCCATAATTTGAGCTGAATTTTCTCACGTAGGCCTAAATTTGAGCTGAATCTTCTCACGTAGGCCTAAATTTGAGCTGAATCTTCTCAATTAGGTCTAAAATTTGAGCCCCAACCTCCATAATCCCAAAAGTGGATACTCTAAAACCAAAGGAGGACATTGCTTCCAAATCCAAGTACCCAAAGCATATTATCTCACTCTTCAGCATAATATAATATGGAAACAAGGCACAAGCCAACATATAAAAAAAATCTCTATATACACATAAATAATGGAAAAAATATATGCAAAAATATAAAAAAAAAATTAAACATAATTAAGCAAATGTCCGAGGTTTGTGCTATTTTTTTTTCTATTCATACTGTAATTTCAGATATTAGGATTAGGGGGGTCCTGTGGATTCTGCATATTTCCAGCCACCAGATGTGGACATTTTTTAATTAATAATTTTTTTCCAAAAATATAGATGCCGAAATTTTAACTCTTCCCCTTTTCCATGAACCTCCTCTCCTGAAATATAAATTCTGTGCTTTCTCGCGAGTTGCTGGCAGGTTCAGGGAATAGATCTTGTAAATCTGGGCTGTTGTGGTTTTTCTGTTACTGCAGGATCCATCGTATTCCCGGCCCCCCTAAATTCCCAAAAATACTTATTTTTTATTTATTTTTTTTATAGATTTTGTAAAATATTTCTATATAACGGAAGTTATTTTTATTTTTTTTATCTATCGGGGGCTAATTAGCATTTGGTAAAATAGGATATAGATATATATGGGTGTAAAAAATATATCTTGTGACCCCCAAGTTATTCCCCTCGAAGTCTTTCCATCTGAGATATTTGGGTTATAATTTCTTTAAGGGGGAATACGCTGTGGATGTTATACCTCTCCTGGCCACCAGGAGGCAGAAGACAACTGAGAAAGGTTCATTTTTGTGGCGGGTGAGGGTGGATTGCATGCACCGCTATTAAGCTCAGTGGGTGATTTGCACAGATGGTGGGGGGTAATGAATGATTAGCGGGGAGCAGGGTGCTCCGCCAGTTTACGGCTGGGTAATGGCAACTGAATCTAGTCATATAGGGTTCCTTGTCGCTGACTACATTGCCAGCCGTCCATTGGGATGCTGTGAGTCCAAGTAACGACCTTGTTTATACATCGGCATATTCTTTTTGGGGGGACCATTTAATATCGTCAGCAGAGGGTGCTATATTTCCTCCCGACGGCCATCAACGATGGGGAGGGGAGTAGACGTCTATATCCATTTCTCACACTGAATGGTAACCGCAATCTTAACGAGACGAAAACAAGAAATACAAAAACGGGAAAGATTATGGGTCTGACGTCCGGGTTGGGTGCGCGCTGCTCCGCTGCGCAGTATGAGCCCTCAGTGACTGACAACGCAACGCAGTCCTCTCAGTCCAGGGTTCTGTGCTGCAATGCATTCTGGAACTTTTCTTGATGCCAAAGCCGTAGCCGTTGCCGCCTCCCGGTTGACCTCGGCCTCCTCCTCCTCCCCCAAACTGCCCCTTTAAGACTGAGCACAATCCTGAGGTATTCGGCATTTTTCTTGCTTGTGCTAAGGTTAAGACCTGTTCTGAGACCAGGCGACAGAGATCGGAAGGGCCCTAGGAGGAGGCAGGTGGTCTGTACAGGACCCAGCAAGGGAAGCGGAGGCAGGGAGCAGTCAGTATGACCTTGCCAGCACTTTAGCTTCACTCCAACATGGCGTCCAGCTGGTCTGCAAGGTCGTCGAACATGCTGCCTATATCATCCAGGATACTGACTGTACTCTTCTCCTCCCGGGATGAAGTGCTGGAGAAAATAACAAAAAATACAAACAGATCAGACCTAAAATTAAATGGCCCTGGGGTCAAAACAAAAATGCCGCTAAACTTGTAGCAGCCATGTTTTTCTAATCCTGGAAAGTGTCCTGTCGATTTTTCACGCTTTTCTTTTGACTTGTATTATTTGTTGAATATTTGTGTGCCAAATTCTTCAAAATAGTGCATGAATTTTGCCCAAATAAAAAAAATGCTCTCTATGTTTGTCTTTAACCTTTTTTGTATTGTAAAAATTAAAAAAAATCGCATTAAAAAAACTATGGAAAGAGGGAGGAATGGAATAGCTGAAAAATTATGCGATTATTCAGAAAGTTAAAAAAGGATGAATTGGAACCCAATGGTCTTTTTATATCTTTTTCTATAGGCCCAAAAAGAATGTTTGGGGCCCCCCAGGGCTCCAGGGTCCAGGTGCGATTGCACCCCTACACCTATAGTTATACCCCTGGACACAAGGGAAGTTTGGTGTCTCTGGGGAGGTTTTTGTTGTCCTAGGGAGAGTTATGTGGGCAGTAAGATGGCATTGAGTACGTAGCTTGAAGCTCATGGGCCCCAAAGCAAAACCTCCAATGGGGCTTTAATTTTTGCAACTCTTTAATAGTCTTGGTGTTTTTCATAAAGGCCAAGAGGACTTTTTGGGCCACATAGGCTCAAGGGACCCCTGCACCTCTGGTATTTACACCCTGCTGGTACAGCAGTGGCACTTCATGGCAGTAGACCCCGACTCACTCTTTCTGTGTGTCCTCCTGCTTGATCTTCTCCTCCACGGCTTGTAGAGCCGCCGCCAGTGAAGCGCTGGTCTCCTCCAACTTCTGCTGTGCCGCTTCATTTCCCCACCTTCTATGGAAGAGCTGGTGATGGACAATCTGGGGGGTTTGACGGGAACCTGTAGGGGTGACCCGGAGTCAGGGGCTTAGCGGGGCTGGAACACAGAGACGGGGGAGTGCTGGAAGGTTTGATGTTGTTTGGTTGCTTCACAGGAGACGGGGCCGGAGTCGAGCTTGCACTAGAGGACTGAATGATCGCGTGGGGTTTGGCGGGTTTAGGAGCTGTTGGGGGAGGAGTAGGTTTGGGGGACACAGGTGGAGGAGTTCCCATTACCTTCTTTACTTCTGAAATAGAGAAACATATATTAACGGTAAAGGATTTTCCAGGATAAATTGTTCCATTCAACTCCAAAGTTGAGTTTTAACGGTCAAGTAAGCAAAATCCTACTATATTGTAGTTACCAATCCCATTCTATCCATCAGCTCTGACTATGAGCATCTCCGCCACTATCGGGGAAAGTAGGAGGTGACTATGGACTGATACGAGAAAACACATAGGAACCATTGACACCCCGAGGTTTGGTTAATTATCGCCCCTTCACGGTTCTCCAGACCTGGATGTCTCAGATCTCCCATTATTTCTACAAGTGTGAAATAATCCGGTTATTATTCTCTCATCGGCCTGAGCGGATTAACATCATCCAAGTGAAAATTGCCGTGCTTTACATTAATTATAATATTCATGACAATTAAGTAAATCTTCTCAGGCAGAGGCGAGGACACAAAGCGCAGATTTAAAGCTACAGAAAAAGTCAATGTGGCAAAGTGAATAGACTCAATGACTGGTAAAGTAAAGCGTGTGACCCTATTATGTGGTTTTCAACATATGTAAAATTCTTCATTGATTAATATATCTTTATAGTAGGTCAGGACTTTTTTTTTCCTGATAAAAGATAATTCAGATAGTCACCACTAGAGGGAGCTCAGGAGCTTTGTGCATACAGTGTTATTATGGATGTCAATGTATAAACAGTCTGCACCCATCAGCTCCCTCTAGTGGTGGCTACAGGCAGACAGAATTGTATCAATGTCTATGAAGGGGTTATAAAAAATAGAGATCTGACTGTATTTAAGATATATTAACAAATCATTTTGCACAGAATTGTCAGATTAAACATAGACAATTTGATGTTAAAGAGTGGATTTTAAAGGGGTTTATAATCTCAGTAAGTGAATATGTTATCCCAACCCCTGGGACCCCCATTAAACTGCAAAACTCTTTATATCATTGTTGTGTTTTTACCTCCTCCGTGGCCCGTGACTTGAGTCTTCTTTGTGGGAGTGGAAGGAGTCTTCCCAGAAGGCTGAATATTGGTTGGCTTTGGTGATACAGGCGGTTTAACGCTGCGCTCTAGTGTCTGCGCTATGAGTTCTGAGCTGTCTCGTCGTCCTGTCACACCCATGTTCATCTCCGAAACGGGGCGACGTTTTACTGTGCCCATTCCATTCTGTATACACAACCAATGTCTCTGCCCCTCCGCCATCCTTGTCTCGGGGCTTTGGCCGGCGCTTGACAGTGTCCGATTCTGTCAGTAGGAACTTCACATCTCCAGGATGGTGGCCCTGCCTGGCCTTCACCCTGCGCTTAAGTGTCACGCTGGACTCAACAGAGCCCAAGTCGGCATGTTTGGCCGGTTCTGCCGTTGGAGAACCCACCTGCTCCGTCCTTGATGGTCGTGTACGGTGTTTAACAGTCTGCTTGCGCTCTTCTGCAAAGGGGATTGTTTCAGAAGGACTGCGGGGAGAGTCAGGAGGCCTTGAGGCCTCTTGGCGTTCTCTTCTTGCTGCTGACACCAGCCCGGTTACTGGTCCACTTATGGTCCTCCGACGGTTAACTACCTCCCCGTCTAGCCCAATGGCTTCACGGTGCTTGACACCAGCCACGGTCCCTGGAAGTCGGTGAAGTTCAGGACTGCCTGGATGTGGCAAAAAGTGAGAGCAATACCCATCAGACCCCCTTGGTCTCTGTCCCGACAGTGCCCTTGGTCCTCCACCAATGGATGAAAGTTCTAGCATAGCAGCAATGCTCTTTACACTGCCGGCACTTCCAGTGTCCACTATGCCACCAAAATCACTAGCTCTCCGCTGTTCCCTATAGCCCTCTCCACCGGCATCCTCAGCAGATAATCCATCCCCAAGGTTGGTCCCAGAGATGGCGGAGCTAGAACGCTTAGGTGGTGGAGGTGGAGGTCCTTTTTTCCTGGGCCGTACTGCAAAGGACTGACTACGGTTAACGTTTTTGTCAACCCCAGATTGTGACCTTACAGAGTGGCTCCTACCCACTCGCCTCTGTCCTGTACCATATGGACCACCATCAATCACCAACAGCTCTTCTTTCTCTCCGTCAGAAGAAGCATATCGATTCAGACTGTGTGCCCGTTTCTTAGGACGCCCATGTTCCCCTCTCTCTCCTTCCGGAGCATCTTCGTCATCCTCTTCTCCATCACTACCGGCCGGTGGAAGGCATAGAACTGGAACCGACACTGGCAACACAGGCACAGCCTGTGGCAAGTGCGTATGAGCTCCATCTCCCTCGATAGGCTGTGGAAGAACATAAGCGAAGCCTCTATGGGTGGGAGACTGAGGCATGGAGCGGGGAGACATGGGCCGGTCAGAAGGTGGAAGAAGCTGTGGTGTTGGCTTCACTTTGGCAGTAGCTTGTGGGGTACTAACTGTTTGCGGTGATGATGGGGTTCCCTTAGTTGGAGTTTGGGGTGGGGTATAACTATGTCCTCCTGGAGGAGGGAAAGACTGTCGAGGTTTCCCTGGAACTGGTGGGACACTGGCCCTTTTTATGGAATGTCCTTGCCGGAGAGGTCTGGGTTCTCGGGGCAGATCCTCTCTCTTCACTTCTTCCGTCAAGTATTCCTGGCTCTTAGACATAGCCGTGCTCGGCACTTTGCTTCCATCCCCTAAGAGTTCTTGGGAACTGCTGATGTGCCTCGCTCTGCCGCTCAGGCTGCCCTCATGGTGAAGCCTTGCTCCGGAGGGTCCTCTGTAAGAACCTTCCCTGTGGTGCGGTGCATGGTTCATTTGCTTCTCGGAGCCATCTGGAGTGTCACTAGTCATGGCTGCTTGTAACTCGTCACTTAGCTCGCTGTCTTGGAAAGTCTTCATTTTCGGGGATTGACACTCCGCACTGTCAGGTGGAGGCGAGTCCATAGACATTGAATCCAGGCTCTTCTGTGGCGGTCTTCTTCTCATACTGCCTGAATCAAACTTACCATACTCAGACCTCTGGATCTCGAGTAGTTTCTTGACCGCCAACATCAACTTTTTTTGGTGACCTTAAATTTAAACAAAAGAAAAGTGGAAAATAAAGGATGGTTTGATGTTCCAAAATTGGAAACATACAACACAAGACTAAAGTTAGTAAGTCAAGGTCATAGACTGCTACATTTACAATGGAAGGGCCAACAGCATATAGAAGAAAGTATGGTGTATAGGGAGATTGTAGCCATTGAACCCTTAACTCTGGATTGGTGAATGGCATTACCCAGCTTGGTGATTCCAATTTCTTGTAGATCTTCCCAGGTGATATCGGTGATAAAATCAATGTTCTCATAACCATTTTCCACCAGGACCTTGTAATACTGGCCAAGTCCGATCATTGATAGCCAAAGGGACAGATTTGCCTGAATAGGAAAGAAAATAAGAGGTGAATTAAAGGGATTGACCTGTGAGGACAGATTCCCTAATCTATATTCTCATTACTTAAGGAGATCCCAACTAAAGAATGAGCATGTGACCATCATGGAAGATGGACTTATGCTCTGTGGACTCACCGGTTTGTAATCAGGAAGCCATTCTCCAATGTTAAGGCTGTTGATTTCGGAGAAGATCTTTTTCCTGTGCCCGGGTTTGGTGACTCCAATGGCTGTGAGATCCTGTGAAGAAAGTAGAACTTGATAAAAGCTCTGACCTATACTTAGCCCCTAACTTAGTGACCGCGGTATCCTCTCTTCTCACCTCGGGGGTCATCCGGCTGATGGTCGGGATGTCATATCCAGAATTGATAAAGTTGGGAGCATACAACTGTAGCTGAAACTTGCACAACCACTGGAAGACGGCTTCTGCGCTCTGTGGGCGTAAGGAGAATTGTATAAGGAAAAATGTATCTCATGAGGGTGGTTTTCGCTATTTGTTGCTATAATGGCTACCTGCAGACACCACTAGGAAGAGCTCACTACATACAGCTCCCAATAAGATAAGTACTAGCTGTACACCTCCATATACAGTGAGCTCCCCTTACTGGTGGCTGTCCACCTCCATATGCAGTGAGCTCCCTCTAGTGATGGCTGTCAACCTCCATATGAAGTGAACTCCCTCTGGTCATGGCCGTACACCTCCATAAGCAGTGAGCCCCCCTAGTGGTGGCTGTACACCTCTATATGAAGTGAACTTCCTCTAGTTGTGGCTGTACACCTCCATATGTAGTGAGCCCTCCCTAGTGGTGGCTGTACACCTCCATATGCAGTGAGCTCCCTCTAGTGGTGGCTGTACACCTCCATATGCAGTGAGCTCCCCCAATGGTAGCTGTATACCTCCATATGAAGTTAGCTCCCAATAAGGGTGGCTGTACACCTCCATATGCAGTGAGCTCTTTCTAGTGGTGGCTCTACATTTCCATATGAAGTGAGCTCCCTCTAGTGGTGGCTGTACACTTCCATATGCAGTGAGCTCACCGTAGTGGTGGCTGTACATCTCCATATGAAGTGAACTCCCTCTAGTGGTGGTTGTACACTTCCATATGCAGTGAGCTCACCGTAGTGGTGGCTGTACATCTCCATATGAAGTGAACTCCCTCTAGTGGTGGCTCTACACTTCCATATGCAGTGAGCTCACCGTAGTGGTGGCTGTACATCTCCATATGAAGTGAACTCCCTCTAGTGGTGGCTGTACACCTCCATATGCAGTGAGCTCCCATAATGGTGGCTGTATACCTTCATATGAAGTGAGCTCCCTCTAGTGGTGGCTGTACACCTCCATATGCAGTGAGCTCCCTCTAGTGATGGCTTTACACCTCCATATGCAGTGAGCTCCCTCTAGTGATGGCTGTACACCTCAATATGCAATGAGCTCCCTCTAGTGATGGATGTACACCTCTATATGCAGTGAGCTACCCTAATGGCAGCTGTACACTTCCATATGCAGTGAGGTCCTCCTAGTGGTGGCTGTGCACCTCCATATAAAGTGAGTTCCCTCTAGGGGTGGCTGTACACCTTGATATGCAGTGAGCTCCCTCTAGGGGTGTCTGTACACCTCCATACATGGAGTGAGCTCCCCTAATGGTAGCTGTATACCTCCATATGAAGTGAGCTTCCCCTAGCGGTGGCTGTACACCTCCAAATGCAATAAGCTCCCCCTAGTGGTGGCTGCTAGAAGTTACCTTAGATTTTATTTTTTTCCAAGTCAGAAGAAACACATCTCCCCCGTACAGATATTTTAGAGATGAAAAAAGAATCATCATCATATTAAGTAGTGCATATGCAATTTACATGTAATAGAGCCCATATTTAAAGCAGCTAGGATTTTTGTGTATGACTCTGGTCCTTGAAATTTTCCTCATGTATTATCTTCTTTGTAATCATGTAATTTAAATACACATCATTTGGTTGCAAGGTGTTGATGGGGAAGGTTCAAGTGGATGCCGGCTTTGTTATACCTGTCTAGAACAGCAGTGACTGGGCTAGCTCTAATTGCTGATGTTTAACCAGTTAAATGCCACTATCAATCTGTGATGGCAGAATTTGACTAAAGCGATCACATAGTGCCCCCCCCAAAGCGTAGCCTGAATAGGAACCTACTGAAGGCCGCCCGTTACTGCTATGTTGGTACTCACACATGAAGGGCTTCATAGGAGATTTTAAATCAGTGCAGCAGGTGATTGACGTGTGAAGAATGACATCACTATTTGTTGGTTTTTTTTTATTGCTCCCCTGTGGCTTGTTTTTCTGCTGTAAGCTGAACCCTCCTGGATGAGTCTGGATGAGAGGGAGGGCGTTTGACTTACAGCAGAAAGACAAGGCCACAGGGGAGGAATAACAAAAAAAAAAAATAGTGAAGTTATGCTGCACACGTCAATCACCTGCTGCACTGATTTACAGGTGTTTAAATCCTGGTGGTTGGTTCCCTTTAAGCATATATAGTACAAGTAATCAAATGATCAAAGATGTAAGACCCTTAGTGGACTAAAAATGAAAATAACGAATTCATTCAGAAATGTCGAAGATTAAATATATATACCGTATATATATATATACATACATATGTTTTTTGTTTTTTTTTACCTGATTCAACATTAAGGACATATACAATAAAAATAATAGGTGGCATTGCATCCAATGTATCAAAATCTACAATCATTTAAAGCACCACTCCAGCGTTTTTGTTTGTTTTGTAGCACTGGAATGGTGCTTTAAACCCAAGTCCCCTGCCCAAATCTTATACTCACCTTTTTTCAGCGTCACCCCACTCCAGCGGCGCCATCTTGTGTCTGTAAGTTCTAACTGTCTTTAAGTAAGAAGTTAAATCACAAAGTCTCAGTGCACCTCTATGAGAGCCAGGATGAGGCTCTCACAGACTGGTATGGATTTGTGACCTCCATTGCGCTCCTTTAACACTGGAGCCGGAGACTGATGGAAGTTGCGCTGAAAATGGATTAAGATGCTGGAAGATGAATATAAGACAGGGGGGCAGAGGACTTAGATTTAAAGCACCACTAGCGGTATAATTAAAAAATAAGTGATGCAGTGGTGCTGTAACCCATAGGGCAAACACAGTAAATTAAAAAACAAATGCCAGAATTCTCATTTTTAGTCACTGCACCTCCATCACAAAAAATGCTATAATTTATAAACAAAATGATATGTACCCTCTAATAATGCCAATGATGCATCAGTTCACTACGCAGAAATAAGCCCTGCCGCAGCTTCATCAATGTAAAAATAAAAAAGTAAAAAACTAAAATTTTTCTTTTTACAAAGTTCTTTTTTAACCACTGACATGTAAAAAGCCATACATCGCCGTAATCGTAAAGACCTGAACAATCATAATATCTCATCATTTTTAGCGCATAATGAAAACTATAAAAACATTAGACTTAAAAGAAAGTCAGAATTGCATTTTTCTTCTTTTACAATTTCACCGCATTTTGATTTTATCCCCCAGTTTTCAGTATATTACATGGTAAAATGAATGGTGTCATTTAATACAACACCTCGCCTCCACAAACAATAAGCCCTCATAGCAGAAAAACTATCAAAAATGTATGGGTTTTGGAAGAAGAGAAGGAAGCAACAAAAGCACAAAAATGAAGCTGTTAATAAAGAAGCAGAGGCCCATTCGCAGGGTTGCTCTAGGGTCCTTTGATTTTTGCGGTTGCCTCTACCTAAGGTGATAAGACATTTGCGTGTCTGACGCTAATTACAGGGTTTCATGGGGTGGTATAGCAGATAGGGAATCAGGAGGCAAGATGGTAAGATGGGCAAGGCGTTCAGGGGAACTAGTCTGACCCTTAGACTGGGGGTCCCTGGCTCACCCTGATCCTGGAATTACCTCTGAACGTGAGGACATAAAGGCCACCACCTTTACCCTTTGCTCCTGATCAACCCTAAGCTAATAGTCCATAGCACCACCCACGGAGCAGGAAAACCCAGCAGCTCCTATGGAAGGGAACGGCAGAAGCAGCACAGCACGGGGTCCTAGTAGAGAATGAAGTCTACCTGCGACACCCCGTGGAGGGAAGTGGAACTGCTTCAAGGCTGAGGGAGTGGAGATCTGAATGCTAAGGCACACCCCTACACCTCCACCTCCACCTGAATGTTATGACACACCCCTCCACCTCCACCTGAATGTTATGACATACCCCACCAACTGTAGAGCCATGCACAGCATAGACTACAGCATTAACTAAAGGAGCAAAAACTCAGATGTAAATCACAGCAGCAACACTCATGGACTGCAAAATAGTCAACTCGTTACACAGGGGATACACATAATGCTCTTAATGCTGGTGATGGGTCAGGTGGTAAAGGTACGATAGTGATGCCGGCAGTGTAATATATCATATTCCACCATGTTAACTCCAGCTTCAGCCTATAAATGCAGTGAGATTAGGAAGAATCTCGCTCTATAGATCAATCTCCTGTCAACATGGCAACTACGGCAGATTTGGCGCATTTATCTTGATCAGTGAAGTGTGGCGCCGTGTTCAGCCTGACTCGATGCTTAGCAAAAAGAAATTGGGCAATCTCCCGCCGGGCCGTTTGCTGCTGTTCATGGTTATCTGCATCTCAGTGGGGGCGGACTATGGTGTCATTATTATTTCGGCTGTTCTGAGATTCATTGGGATCGGTATGTTCAGGAGAGTAAAGAAATGGACTGAGAAAAAGAAGGATTTATTCCTAAACAACAGGCCTCACTTATCAGAACTGTCCGAAAGAAGAAGCCATCTTTGTTGCCCATAGCAACCAATCAGAGCTCAGCTTTCATTTCATAAACTGCTCTGGAAAAATGAAAGCTGCACTGTGATTGGTTGCTATGGGCAACAAAGATGGCTTCTTCTGTCAGACAGTTTTGATTAAAAAAAAGGCTGTCTGAGGTGGAGAAGGGGCAGATACAGGGCAGTGCTGTGGCCCAGTGATTAGTCTTGCAGGTCCTTGGTTCTCCCCGTGGGTTTTCTTCAGTTTCCTCCCACATTCATGAGACATACTGATACCAAATTTACATAGTGAGCCCCAAAATGGAGACATTGATGCTGATTGATGTCTATAAAGCGCTGTGCAATTAATGGCGCTACATAGATGATTCAATTATATCATATATCAAAACTGTCTTTGTTTCCCATAACGACCAATCACAGCGCAGCTTTCATTTCACCAGAGCAGTTTATGAAATGAAAGCTGAGCTCTAATTGGTTGCTATGGGAAACAAAGATGGCTTCTTCTTTCAGTTTTGATAAATGAGGCCTGTTGTTTAGGAATAAATCTTTCTTTTTTCGCAGCGACAAAGATGGCTTTGTCTTTTGGACTGTTGATTATGAAGAAATCTTCTTCTTCTGCAGTCATTACCTATAATGCGCCATTATGTGTAAATCCCTAAATAAGACATGTGAACAGCAAGGACAAAGTTATCCAATATAAATGGTGTTAAAATAATGTAAACTTTACATGTGCCGCATTTCCATAACTAATCATCAACGTTAGAAAACTAACCCCACCCCTCATACACATGCACGCTTGGCTTAGCTGAGTGTGCACGTGTAGAAAACTCAACCCCCCTCATACACATGCACGCTTGGCTTAGCTGAGTGTGCACGTGTAGAGAACTCCCCCCTCATACACATGCACGCTTGGCTTAGCTGAGTGTGCACGTGTAGAAAACTCAACCCCCCTCATACACATGCACGCTTGGCTTAGCTGAGTGTGCACGTGTAGAGAACTCCCCCCTCATACACATGCACGCTTGGCTTAGCTGAGTGTGCACGTGTAGAAAACTCAACCCCCCTCATACACATGCACGCTTGGCTTAGCTGAGTGTGCACGTGTAGAAAACTCAACCCCCTTCATACACATGCACGTTTGGCTTAGCTGAGTGTGCACGTGTAGAAAACTCAACCCCCCTCATACACATGCACGCTTGGCTTAGCCGAGTGTGCACGTGAAGAACACTCAACCCCCCTCATACACATGCACGCTTGGCTTAGCCGAGTGTGCACGTGAAGAACACTCAACCCCCCTCATACACATGCACGCTTGGCTTAGCCGAGTGTGCACGTGTAGAAAACTCAACTCCTTCATACACATGCACGCTTGGCTTAGCTGAGTGTGCACGTGTAGAAAATCAACCCCCCTCATACACACGCACACTTGGCTTAGCTGAGTGTGCAAATGTAGAAAACTCAACCCCCCTCATACACATGCACGCTTGGCTTAGCTGAGTGTGCACGTGTAGAAAACTCAACCCCCCTCATACACATGCACGCTTGGCTTAGCTGAGTGTGCACGTGTAGAGAACTCCCCCCTCATACACATGCACGCTTGGCTTAGCTGAGTGTGCACGTGTAGAAAACTCAATCCCCTCATACACACGCACGCTTGGCTTAGCTGAGTGTGCACGTGTAGAAAACTCAACCCCCCTCATACACATGCACGCTTGGCTTAGCTGAGTGTGCACGTGTAGAGAACTCCCCCCTCATACACATGCACGCTTGGCTTAGCTGAGTGTGCACGTGTAGAAAACTCAACCCCCCTCATACACATGCACGCTTGGCTTAGCTGAGTGTGCACGTGTAGAAAACTCAACCCCCCTCATACACATGCACGCTTGGCTTAGCTGAGTGTGCACGTGTAGAAAACTCAACCCCCTTCATACACATGCACGTTTGGCTTAGCTGAGTGTGCACGTGTAGAAAACTCAACCCCCCTCATACACATGCACGCTTGGCTTAGCCGAGTGTGCACGTGAAGAACACTCAACCCCCCTCATACACATGCACGCTTGGCTTAGCCGAGTGTGCACGTGAAGAACACTCAACCCCCCTCATACACATGCACGCTTGGCTTAGCCGAGTGTGCACGTGTAGAAAACTCAACTCCTTCATACACATGCACGCTTGGCTTAGCTGAGTGTGCACGTGTAGAAAATCAACCCCCCTCATACACACGCACACTTGGCTTAGCTGAGTGTGCAAATGTAGAAAACTCAACCCCCCTCATACACATGCACGCTTGGCTTAGCTGAGTGTGCACGTGTAGAAAACTCAACCCCCCTCATACACATGCACGCTTGGCTTAGCCGAGTGTGCACGTGAAGAACACTCAACCCCCCTCATACACATGCACGCTTGGCTTAGCCGAGTGTGCACCTGTAGAAAATCAACCCCCCTCATACACACACACGCTTGGCTTAGCTGAGTGTGCACGTGTAGAAAACTCACCCCCCTCATTCACATGCACGCTTGGCTTAGCTGAGTGTGCACGTGTAGAAAACTCAACCCCCCTCATACACATGCACGCTTGGCTTAGCTGAGTCTGCACGTGTAGAAAATCAACCCCCCTCATACACATGCATGCTTGGCTTAGCTGAGTGTGCACGTGTAGAAAACTCAACCCCCTTCATACACATGCACGTTTGGCTTAGCTGAGTGTGCACATGTAGAAAACTCACTCCCCTCATTCACATGTACGCTTGGCTTAGCTAAGTGTGCATGTGTACTATGGGGAGAGGGAAACAAGCCACTGACAGACATGTCTGGTGACAGCTTGTCTGTCTTTCATCAGAACTGAAGGATAGGGCATGTTGAAATCCAGCAGCCCGATCACGTCCTTCATCCGCAATATCTCCTATTAGGGAAGGGTTGAAAGGCCTCCATACACATAGACGGTTGTCAGTTCCACCCTCGTATGGCCAACTTTAATCAACTGTGTATGGCCACCAGAAGAGATATGCCCAATCCTTATCTGTGCAATCATCTGGGAAACAAAAGTTTCTCCCCAGTAGAAGCAGAGCCAAGCTTTTTTGGGGTCTTCCTGTCACACTTGCTGATTGTTTCCAGGGATGACCAGTGTCAGACTGGGGCAACAGGGCCCACCAGTAACACTGACTCTGGGGTCCACTGACCTACTACATGGAAATATTAAATTCACAAATCTACCTATGCTTCTATAGGGCGGCATGGTGGCTCAGTGGTTAGCACTGCAGCCTTGCAGCACTGGGGTTCTGGGTTCAATTTCCACTAAGGTCAATATCTGCAAGGAGTTTGTATGTTTTTCTCGTGGGTTTCCTCCTTGTTCTTTGGTTTCCTCCCACATTTCAAAGACTGATAGGATGTTTAGATTGTGAGCGCCAATGGGGACAGTGTTGCAAATGTATGTAAAGCATTATGGAATAAATAGCACTATATAAATGAATACATATTATTATATAACATTATATTGGTCATTTGTAAAAATGAATGATCAGATATTTCCTTTATCTCTACATAGTGAAATAAGTGTATTGTGTCATCTACTGATTATGTTGGGGCGGTAAGTGATGTAATATTGCAAAGGGGTCCACCGGAACATTCTCCAGTGTCTGTACCAGTCCAAAGGGGCCACAGAGATTCTCTCTTCACTGTGGACCAGTCCAAAGCGGCCCACCAGAGGATTCTCCTCTTCCCTGTGGGCTAGTCCAAAGAGTGTCACCAGAGGATTCTCCTGTTCCCCTGTGGGCCAGTCCAAAGGGTCCAGAGGATTCTCCTGTTCTCCTGTGCGCCAGTCAAAGGGAACACCAGAGGATTCTCCTGTTCTCCTGTGAGCCAGTCCAAAGGTGTCCACTGGAGATTCTCCAACTACTGTGAACCAGTCAAAGGGGTACACGAGGAATCTTCCAGTTCTCCTGTTGGCCAGTTCAAAGGGGCACTCAGAGGATACTTGTTCTCCTGTGGGCCAGTCCCAAAGGGGGCCCACCTGATATTCTCCATTTCTCCTCTGGGCCAGTTCATAGTGGCCCACCGAGGATTCTCCAGTTCTCCTGTGGACCAGTCCAAAGGGGCCCAACTGAGAATTCTATTGTTCTCCGTGGGCCAGTCCAAAGGGGCCCTGACAGAGGATTCTCCAGTTCTCCTTTTGGACCAGTCCAAAGGGGCCACCAGGAGGAATATTCTGGTTCTCCAGTGGGCCAGTCAAAGGGGTCTGCCCTGAGGAATCTCAGTTTCCTGTGGCCAATCCAGAGGCCTCGAGGTTCTCCAGTTGTCTGTTGCCAATCAGGAGCCACCAGAGGATTCTCCAGTTTCCTGTTGGCCAGTCCAGGGGGCCTACCAGAGATTCTCCTGTTTTCCTGTGGGCCAGTCCAAGGGGACCTACCAGAGGATTCTCCAGTTGTCCTGTTGGCCAATCCAGAGGAGCCTACCAGAGGATTCTCCTGTTTTCCTGTGGGCCAGTCCAGGGGACCTACAAGGATTCTCCTGTTTCCTATGGCCAGTCCGAGCCTGGTGATGATATCTCAATGAATACAGCTCTGGAGTATAATACAAGCTTTCTACCAGCCCTAGTAACCCCCTCCCATCTGTCCCTGCAGACATGTAACTATTTTTTCTACAAATGTAAAATTTCCAACCTGCGATCGGGATCTATCGTCTGCCATAATATGTCTGAATAAGTACAGACGTGTCTAGGGAGAAGCGGAGGCAGACAGCTTCTCTTACATACGGCCATTACTCAGGCCTGGGAGATCAATGCTTTTCATTGATTGAGGATAAGAATAACCTCGGTCAAGGTGAAACCTCTTACAAGGAGACTCCCATGGGCAAAATGTTGATCTATACTAGATCTACAGTACTGGGCTACACACATAGGGGGCGATCATGTGCAGAGCATCCTAAGCGAAACACTATGGGCCCAGATTCATCATTTGGGGGGGTTACGTCACTTTTCTTTTTTTGTCTTGCAATATTCGTTGATATTTTTTGGTGAGAATTCCTCAAAATGATGAACATTATTCCAGAGTATTGAAATAAAAAATCCTCAATATCTTTCTCTTTATTTTGACTTTTTAATGATCAAAGTCACAAGTTCAGCTAAAATATCACCAAATTTACACCAAATTTTAAGCGTACATAAAATCAATCCAAAGGACGGGATATTAGAGAATAGAGTGCAATAATTGGGCTACTTTTTAAAAAGTCACAATTGATGAAGCTGAAAACTCCAAACCTCATCTACAATGACAAACTAAAAATAGAGGAAAAAGAGGCAAAAAATAGACTGTAAAAAGGGAAAATTAGAATTAGAATAATAATAAAAAAAACTAGATAAAAAAAGGTGCAAATGATTCAATAATGAATAGGTTTTAAACCTATTAACCTATAAACCCCATAGGTTTTCTGTCTAATCAATAAACCTGTACATAAAAAATATCTACCATTATTATATGTAATATAATGGCGGCTTGAAGGGGACGAGAACAGTTAGGCTGGGGTTTCGCCATCAGTGTGAATCCGTCACAAACTGGATGAACCGGCATCCTTTTTCGGCCCCATTGACTTTCAATGGGGCCGGAGACACTTGCGGGTGCTTTCAGTTATGTCCACTTTGGCTTGGATCTGTGAGGATCCAGGTGTCCACAGATTATTTACGAGACAAAATCGCATCTTGATGGATTTTGGTCTCCATGAAAAAAAAAAACGTGAAGCCCTGAATCCACACGGATCCAGGGCCCCATGTGTGAAATCACAATGGCGGCCTATTTGACACGGAAATAAACAGACACTGGATCCATATACTTCCGGTCCAACTTCCATGAACTGTGCATGCACAGGACATGTGCAGAACACAGCTCTAAATGACCCCCCCCTAGAGTGTGTGTCCTTTAGCATCCTCCCCGGTAAAATATGCAATCAGATGCACCTGCACGGGGTATAGGTGCAAGAAGTTTGCAATTTTCCTGCATGCCTACCGATTCAAAAATACGCTAATGTGAAACATGCCTTATACTCATGTAGGGAGAGACCTGTCAATCATCGGCAGTGGGCGGGGAGAAGCTACCGGGGACCCACCTTTTCGACTAGTAGTCAACCGTGTGGATTGGTTCCTGGTGGTTTTTAAAGAATATTTTCTTTGAAATGTCGCTGTCACGCTGGGGATGCTGGGGTGCCCAGAAGTAGGAGGGAGCTGGGTGTAGGGAGTCAGGAGAGTCTACTTTGGCCCTGATACTGGGTCCCTGACTCGCCCTGAACTCGGAGGTATCTCTAAAGGTGAGGAGGTCCGAGCCACCAGCCAAGTCCCTAACTCCTGGGAAGCCCTAGGCATAAGCCCCTACCTCCATCCACGAACCACGGAACCCAACAACCTCCAATGGAGAGCAAAGCAGCAGCTCTGGATCAGCATCTGCTCATAACAGGTCACAGTCCAGAAGTGAACTGAATCAGCAACATCAGGTGGATGTGAGCTGACCCATTTATGGCCGAGGGCAACGCCCCTCAGCTCACCTAAGCACGAGTCATATCCATCACACACACCTGCAGCAACCTCACCTGTAGAGCCCACACTGCAAAGCAGAGAAAAAAAAGGCTTAGTTTAAATCAAAGGAGCAGCACTTCTAGACTGCAAGGCAGTCAATACGTGACAGTCGCAGGGTGTCAGAGAGAAACATACATGGCTGACATCATCCAGGCAGTGTCTGACACATGCTGTCCATAGATTCGGGTCGGTGGGTATCAGCTGTCAAGTTCCATTTAAAGGGGTTGTATAAGAATACACAAAGATGTTTG
The DNA here is from genome assembly GCA_033576535.1 of Allobates femoralis. Lineage (NCBI taxonomy): Eukaryota > Metazoa > Chordata > Amphibia > Anura > Aromobatidae > Allobates > Allobates femoralis. Next base: position 222,416,989 of record JARQOC010000011.1, on the reverse strand, counting down.
CTTTCTTTCAATAAAAGCACCAGTTTCATCCATGGTTTGTTTCTCGTATTATAGCTCAGTTTGGGGTTCCTGGACAATAGTAATGCTGTTTCTGGCAGAAGGCAGCCATTCTTTTTTTTTTTTTTTAATTATATTATACAATCCCATTAAACATTATTTAAAGGGGTTGTCCAGCAAAAAAAAATACTGTAGCAAAAGTGGCTTAAATAAAACGTCAGGCTGTAATAATAGTGATATAATAATAATGTGATGTGCTGAAAGCTCCTGTTACGATACTTGGTGCCCAGACAGTTTTTAACTTCCGTGTCTGATCTTGACACACAGGAATTGAAATTCAGCCAATCAGTGATGGAGGCGTGTCCTCTTTGCAGTCAGTGATTGGCTGAGTGGGGATTTTCTCGCATTCCCTCTATCTGCAGATGGAACCAGGAAGTAAAAACTGCCTGGAGCAGTAAAGTGTCGAAACGCGTGTAGGGGGGCACTATAGAGTATCATGTCTTTTATTTCTAGTTATTGCATCTGATGCACCCCCCAGGAATAAGCCCATCTCTAGGGAGGTTGCATTAGGAGTGAGAGTTGCCCCTTGAAGAACACATCATAGACTCTATAGACTGTGAATACCTTGTTAACCCTATCACTGCCGCCTACCTTTCCTTCCGTCATTGCTTCCATTTTCTTCGGGTGGTCCCCAAAGGACTGCTCGATATAAGGGCAGCTGGCGACACTCTGGGGTCGTGCGGATCCTTCAAACAAATTAGAATAGGTTTAGATTTTCAGGCACGTAAAACAATCAAGAAACCTGCCGCCTCTAATCCCATCTGAGGGCGGCGGAGAATTGCCAGATAATTAACAGTGAAAGCCTTTCTTTATGAGACAGAAGATTATCTAAGGAGAAAGATTAATTATAATGCAAAGAGGAGGGTGACACACAGAACAGTCAGCACCGAGGAGCCGCCATTCACGGGGGGTCACAAGGCAGGAACGGGTTAATAATCGCTATAATATCACAAGCAATGCAGGGTAATAGATCAGAGAGGAGACATGCATCTACAAGGAGGACTGACTAGGTACAGATCACAGGGAGTACAAGGAAGAATTAGATATAGCATTATTAGTAAATATAGGAATTTGCTGACCTCCATTAGATGAGACCCAAAGCGGAGTTAATAAAGGGTTAAAGCAATAAAATCTGCTATTCTAATGCAGGTATTAGTTGTATGAATGCAGTTAGATTATTATCTACCCTTGATGTGAATTTCCACTCTTTATCATTATGTCAATTTGTTTCTAATCTAATACATTCATCTGATTCACAGATCCAAATCCCCTGTATAAACATAGAGCAAAATGATAAAGTTATGTTTACCTGCGTCACCACTAGAGGGAGCTCACTGAACATAGTTTTAATATAGAGTTCAGTAATCTTATAAGCTCCCTCTAGTGGTGACTGCAGTACTTCATGTTGTTTCTTTTAGGTAACAATGCCCTTCTGACATCGTCACCCTAGTCCTTTTACGGCTGGCTTTGGCAGCAGCCAGGTGCTTGGGTATTAAGTAGCATGGTTCACAGCTGCCTAAAGTTTGTGATAAATTTGTTGCTACTTCCAATCAGGTGTCTGCACTCTCCTAGTTTCTCCTGACTTCTATGCTACATCCAGAGATATTTCCAAGTTCAGTCCACTTTATTTAGATTTTGTCCACACCAACCTCTCAGCAAGTTACTAACATTTCACATCTGTTCACATCCGGCCACTGCAATCAATGTCAGCTTTCCTACAGTTTACCTATACTTCAGCAGACTGCTGCTATTTACCATTGCCCTGTTGGAAGACATAAGACTTGATTTAATTCTCTCTTGGATCATTGCTATTAACTATTGGCCTACTAGAAGGATCCAGACTGCATTGACGTCTATATTACATTACTGCTATTACCGTAACTACTGCCCTACTGGAAAATACCATATTGTATTCACGTCTCTGTTACAATCCTCCTATTAACTACTGTCCTGCTGGAGGATACCAGAATACATTTACATATCTGTTATCATTCTGCTACTAACTATTGCCCTGCTTCAAGATACCAGACCTAGTTACCTAGCTGTTATTACCAATGTCCTACTGTAAGACACCAGACTATGTTTCTGTGATTAACTGTTTCCCTGCTGGAAAATACAAGTTCCCTTTACTTTTACTGTTCCTGCGTGTATCAACATGCTTGGCTTTGCTTCATTCATGCTAGCTGCTCTGCTTGTTTGATATCCTCGTACTTATCCTTTCTACTGGTCCTCTCTGATCCACAATCAACAAATCAACCATGAAGACCTGCTCCATCGCACCATTCTCAGTCTTTGCTGCTCATCCAGACCTACGGCTAAGAGAATCCACTTCACCAGGTGAGCCCATAATACTGCTAGTAACTACTGTTCTGCTGGAAGATACCAGAATACATTTACATATCTGTTATCATTCTGCCACTAACCATTGCCCTGCTGTAAGATACTAGACTGCAATTACTTTTCTGTTATCTAGCTTCTATTAACCATTGCCCGCTGTAAGATATCAGACTACATTTACTTTTCAGTTACCTAGCTTCTATTAACCATTGTCCTACTGTAAGTTACCAGACTATATTCCTGTGATTAACTACTTCCCTTCTGGTATATACCAGTTTCCTTTACTTCTACTGTTCCTGTATGTATCCAATGCTTGGCTCTGCTTCATCTATGCTACCTGCTCTGCTTGTTTAACTACCCTCCTACTTATCCTTTCTTATTGGTCCTTTCTGATCCAGAAATCAACCATGAAGACCTGCTCCACCGCACCAATATCTAGTCCTCACTGCTCATCCAGACCTAAGACTTAGAGAATCCACTTCACCAGGTGAGACAATAATGCTACTATTAACTACTGTCTTGCTGGTAGATACCAGAATGTATTTACATATCTGCTACCATGCTGCTACTAAGTATTGCTCTGCTGAAAGATATCAGATTGCATTTACTTTTCTGTTACCTAGCTTCTATTAACCATTGTCCTTAGCTGTAAGTTACCAGACTATGGTTCCTGTGATTACCTACTTCCCTTCTGGTATATACCAGTTTCCTTTACTTCTACTGTTCCTGTATGTATCCACATGCTTGGCTCTGCTTCATCTATGCTACCTGCTCTGCTTGTTTGACTGCCCTCCTACCTATCCTGCTGTACTGGTCCTCTCTGATCCAGAAATCAACCATCAAGACCTGCTCCAGTTCTTGCAATGCTACTACTGTTTTGCTGTAAGATACCAGACAGCGTTTACTTTTCAGTTACCTAGCTTCTATTAGCTATTGCCTGCTGAGATACTAACTGCATTTACTTTCCGTTACCTAGCTCTATTAACCATTGCCCTGCTGTAAGATACTAACTGCATTTACTTTTCCGTTACCTAGCTTCTACTAACCATGCCCTGCTGTAAGATACTAGACTGCATTACTTTTCCGTTACCTAGCTTCTATTAACCATTGCCCTGCTGTAAGATACTAGACTGCATATACTTTCCGTTACCTAGCTTCTATTAACCATTGCCCTGCTGTAAGATACTAGAATGCATTTACTTTTCGTTATCTAGTTCTATTAACCATGCCTGAAAGACTAACTGCATATATTCCTACTAGCTCTATAACCATTGCCCTGCTGTAAGATACTAGATCATTACTTCGTACCTACTTATTAACCATTGCCTCTGTAAATACTAGACTGAATTACTTTCCTTCCTAGTTATAACCATTGCCCTGCTGTAAGATACTAGACTGCATTTACTTTTCCGTTACCTAGCTTCTATTAACCATTGTCCTACTGTAAGATACCAGACTATGCTCCTGTGATTAACTACTTCCCTTCTGGAATATTCCAGTTTCTTTACTTCTACTATTCTTGTATGTATCCACATGCTTGGCTCTGCTTCATCTATGCTACCTGCTCTGCTTGTTTGACTATCCTCCTATTTATCCTGCTGTACTGGTCCTCTCTGATCCACCAGTCAACCATCAGATCTGCTCCACCGCACCAATCTCCTTTTAACTCTATGCTTATATAGGGAAATTTAACATAACGTATCAGGAAAATCGAATCCGACTTAATATACATGAGTGGAAATTCACTTTAAATTTTAATTCTTTCCTAATAATTATGGGCTCGACATAACTTCTTGTTGAGCTGTTGTTCATCTTTCCTAGAGTCCTGCAGATACGGCGCTCAGGAGTCTGGGAAAGCTGGATGGAGGCTGTGACGGCAGCCATATTGGTTGTCACTTAAGAGATGTAAAAATGAACTGATGCATCAATAGAGAAATACTGAGCATGACCGGACGCTTTCATCCACCCGCTAACATGGTCCGATTGATTCTTAGATGGGGTCGAATCGAGATTGGTGGAGGGAAAAACCTTTGTGGCCCCCCAACCTCACTAGTAGCAGATATGATAATGTGTGCATCCTCAGATTCAGGCCTAGAGTCCAGATCTAGGTCCAGGGGGGGGGCCTGTGATTTAAAGGGTTGTGGCCCGTGATTAAAGGGGTGTGGCCTGCAAAGGGGAGGGTTTATGATTTCAAAAATTGCCCCATTCTTCTAGAGAAGAACTTCTAAAGGTCAACAAGTATCTTGACGACCTACAGAGGTGGTGGGGGCCCTGGACGGTGCAATCCCATAGCAAAGTGCACTTTAGCCCTCCATTTAATCCAGCCCTGATCTTTTGTGCACTATTATATCAGTTGGGGGAACCCATCATTTTTCAGGTTGGCCCCTTTCATCCATCATTATTGGGCACCTTCTTCTCCAATTAGGGCGAGAATGGTGGAGGTCCGCTCCGTATTGCTGTATTGTGCATCAGGTTAATTGTCTAGAAAATCCCACTTCTGATTGGATTTTTATTCATTTTTTTCTGTAGATCCACGCACCTGTGTGGCCCTCACAGGCGTCTCCGGGCTCCTGCCCCAATGCCTTCTGGGAGAGAACAGTGGCGAGCAGCTGAAATGGAACGGACGTGAGGACAAAACCAAAAGAAAGAAGGATGTAAAGAGGGAAAAAGTGAGATGGAGAAATATGGAACGTGATGCCCTCTCCTATCGCCTGTACCTGGACCAAATTTACAGATTTGGTAATTTTTAAGCTATATGCCCCCCCATACCCAATATACCCCCCCCCCCCCCCCCCGCCCCCAGAGCCTAAAATCACCCAAAGGGGCTGCAGGCAGTTAAGCCATAGTCTCTATCTCCACTAAGGAAACTAAGATCTGAGCTGTGTGAGGACCCCGCAAACAGCAGCCTAGATCTCAGCTTCCTTGACTCCTGTATGGAGTGGAGATAGGCCTCATTCAGAAATCCATGAAAGAAATGGACCAATTTTCCTTAGAGATTTCTGATTTCATCCATTTTTGGTCCATTTTTACCATTGGTTTGGCACAAGGAGAAAGTTCAGCCTATGACACATGGATCATGGTCTCCATGTGCTGAGGGGGGGAGGGGGTGCTGGAACTTTTGCAACACCTACAGTGGTGTGAAAAATTGTTTGCCCCCTTCCTGATTTCTTATATTTTGCATGCTCGTCACAAAAATGGACATATACGACAAAGATAGCACGGGTGAACCCAAAATGCAGTTTATAAATGAAACCTATAGGGCCCTGTGTGAAAAAGTGATCTGTCTCTTAAAAGATAAATTATCTGTGGTTTACCACATCTTTGGGAACCGGAGTTCAAGTTCCCTTCCACAACCTGGCCTGATTACAGCCACAACTGTTCTCAATCAAGAAATCATTTAAATAGGACCTGCCTGACTAAGTGAATTAGACCAAAAGATTCTCAAAAGCCAGACATCCAAAGAAATTCAGGAACAAATGGGAAACAAAGACATTGAGATCTATCAGTCTGGAAAAGGATATAAGCCAATTCAGAAGCTTTAGGGCTCCAGCGAACCACAGTGAGATCCATTATACACAGATGAAGAAAACATGGAACAGCGCTGAACCTTCACAGGAGCAAAATTACCCCAAGAGCGCAGAGACAACTCATCCAAGAGGTCACAAAAGACCCCACAACAACATCCGAATATCTGCAGGCCTTACTTGCCTCATTTAGGGTCAGTGTTCATGACGCTTCCATAAGAGACAGGGCACAAATGGCCGCATGGTAGAGCTCCAAGATGAAAACCACCGCTGAGCAAAACGTATATAAAGACTCATCTCAGTTTTCCCATGATGATCCCCAAGACTTTTGGGAGAAATTCTGTGGACTGAGGAGACAAAAGTAGAACTTTTTGGAAGGTGAATGTCCCATTACATGTTCTGTATAAGTAACAAAGGAACATCATACCAACAGTAAAGTGTGGTGGAGGTAGTGTGGTGGTCTCGGACTGTTTTGCTGTTTCAGGACCTGAGAGACTTATTGTGGTAAATGGAACCATGAATTCTGCTTTGTATCAAATAATCCTGAAGATGGATGTCCGTCTATCTGTCCATGACCTCAAGTTGAAGAGCACTTGGGTTATGTAGGATGACAATGATCCAAAACAGCAAGTCACCTCTGTCTTAAGAACAAAATTAAGACTTTGGAGTGGCCGAGCCAAATCATGACCTTAATCCGGACCTTAAAAAGGCTCAGAAACTCTCAAATGTGGCTGAATTACAACAGTTCCGCAAAGATGAGCGGACAAAGTTCCTCCAGAGCGTTGTGAAGACTCATTGCCAGTTATCATTAACGCTTGATTGCAGTTCTTTGCTAAGGGCCCAACCAGTTATTAAGTTTAGGGACCATTCCCTTTTTCACACAGGGCCCTCTAGATTTGGATTTCTTTTCCCCTTAATAAAGGTCTTCATTTATAAACTGCATTTTGGCTTGTGTTATCTTTGTCTAATAATTACATTCGTTTGTTGATCTGAAACATTTAAATGACAAATATGTAAAAGAATAAGGAATCAGGAAGGGGGCAGACACACACACCACAGTATAAGGGACGGGGGGTAAAGCCTAACTCCAGCCCAAAGCTTTGCCACCCACAGCCCCAATTCTGATGCCACCCACAGTCCGTCTCTGTATACCTTGACCCCCTCTGCGTTAGCGGGTATAGCATGGGCGCTGCCAGCGCTCTGGCCGCTCCCTGAACTCCGACCACTGGTGGCGCTTCCCGTGCTGCCCATACTGCTGCGATCACCACCTGGCATAGGAGCAAGAACATATTGGTATTAAACAGAATGGGGGGTTGAGAGTATAAAGCCCATTACATTAGGTTAGTTCTACACTTGATGCCCACATCATAGGGTTGGTGACGGGCACGGCTTACTATACTCATATTGACCCCATCTATGGACATGCCGTGCATCTCGGTACCCTCGTGTATGTATATTACGACATAGGTGGCATTTCTTGCAGCAAGACCCAGGGATGTAATGTCACTGGCGCGGCGAGTATAACTGGCGGGTGCTGAAGAGAAAATAAACTGTGATCCGATGGAAGACACAGCGGGAAAAGTGAGAATGAATCATTTATGAGACAGACGGGCAAGTGGATGGGGAAGGGGGGGATCGGCGGTTGCTATATGTAAAAAGGCCACACGAGGCTTGACAATAGCAAACCACCCTTTAATCCACTTCAAAGGAAGGTCGTGGCGCGGCTCAGCGGACCAGCAGTGAAGTGGTTAACAGAGTCAGTCACTTGAAAAGAAGGCATAACTCGGCTGAGGAGACGGAGGAATCCGGTGGGCCTTAAAACTTAAAAGCTAAGCTGTTATATTAGACACAACCAGAAAGGGTTAAAAACCATGACTGCTTTCTTCCAAGAACAGCGCCACCATCGTGTCTAGGCTGTGTCTGGTATTGCAGCCACATTATGGATGACAGGTCTCTACTGCCACCTACTGTCACTAGGAAAACAGCTTTCTTTCTATTTGTAGGAGAGACAATTTGCACAGGACTACCTCTATATAATGGAAAAAAGTAAGCACTGCTACATGTCTTTTACCCATAACCCTGACATTAATGCGGCTCTATGACATCCGTTCTATCACGTGCCATCGCCTATTTCTCAGGTCACAGCTTTGGCCACAGAGGAATTGACCTATGGTCTATTAACAAATACAAAGAGGTCGTCTCTGCGGAATCAACCGGGTGAATGCGCTTTTCCCCATAGGACAAAATGCACAAAGCGGACGGAGAATCAGAGAATGATCCTAACTGCAAGATAAACACAAGAGACTGAGATGTACTGTCCCCGGGGATGGAAGAGATATAGGGGCAGTATTATAGTAGTTATATTCTTGTACATAGGAGTATTATAGTAGTTATATTCTTGTACATAGGAGCATATTATAGTAGTTATATTCTTGTACATAGGAGCAGTATTATAGTAGTTATATTCTTGTATATAGGAGCAGTATTATAGTAGTTATATTCTTGTAATAGGGGCAGTATTATAGTAGTTATATTCTTGTAATAGGAGCAGTATTATAGTAGTTATATTCTTGTACATAGGAGGCAGTATTATAGTATTATTTCTTGTACATAGAGGTATTATATAGTATATTTGTATGGGCATATATAGTTATTTTGTATATAGGGCAGTATTATAGGCTGATAATTAATCTTAAAGGAGCTGTAAAGTAGTTTATTCTTGAAAGAGGCATATTAAGAGAAATCTGTAATAAAGCAGTTTATATAGCAATTTACATAGGCTTTTTAGATAACTTGTTAGGGGTTTATGAGAATTTTGACAGGTTTATGTATGTATAGGAAATTTTTATTTGTAGGAGAGAAATTAATTCTTATAAAGAAAAGTAAAGCTAATGTTTTATCTTATATAGCTTATGTTTATCTGACTAGACAGTTTAAGATTATATTCTTTAAAGGGCGTTTATAGTAGTTTCTGTACAAGGCAGTATAATATTAATCGTACAAGGAGAGATGTAGTATATGAATAGGGCAGTTTATAGTAGTTATATTTTGTACATAGGAGTATTATAGTAGTTAATTCTTGTAATAGGAGCAGTATATAGTAGTTATATTCTTGTACATAGGAGCAGTATTATAGTAGTTATATTCTTGTATATAGGAGCGTATTATAGTAGTTATATTCTTGTAATAGGAGCAGTATTATAGTAGTTATATTCTTGTAATAGAGCATATATAGTAGTTATATTCTTGTAATAGGCAGTATTATAGTAGTTATATTCTTGTATATGGGCAGTATTATAGTAGTTATATTCTTGTACATGGGCAGTATATAGTAGTTATATTCTTGTACATAGGGCAGTATTATAGTAGTTATATTTTGTAATAGGGCAGTATTATAGTAGTTATATTCTTGTACATGGGGCAGTATTATAGTAGTTATATTCTTGTAATAGGGCAGTATTATAGTAGTTTTTTGTATATAGGGCAGTATTATATGTTATATTCTTGTATATAGGGCAGTATTATAGTAGTTATATTCTTGTAATGGGCAGTATTATAGTAGTTATATTCTTGTAATAGGGCAGTATTATAGTAGTTATATTCTTGTACATAGGGCAGTTTATAGTAGTTATATTCTTGTATAGGGCAGTATTATAGTAGTTATATTTTGTAATGGGCAGTATTATAGTAGTTATATTCTTGTAATAGGGCAGTATTATAGTAGTTATATTCTTGTTATAGGAGCAGTATTATAGTAGTTATATTCTTGTATAGGGGCAGTATTATAGTAGTTTATTCTTGTAATAGGACAGTATTATAGTAGTTATATTCTTGTATATAGGGCGTATATAGTAGTTATATTCTTGTAAGGACATTGAGTATATTCTTGAATAGGCAGTATTATGTAGTTATATCTTCTGCATTAGTAGTTAATTTGTATGAGCAGTATTATAGTAGTTATATTTTGTATAGGCAGTATTAAGTAGTATATTTTGTACTGGGCAGTATTATAGTGTTATATCTTGTATAGGCAGTATTTAGTAGTTATATTTTGAATAGGCAGTATTATAGTATTATATTCTTGTAATAGGCATATTATAGTAGTATATTTGTATAGGGCAGTATTATAGTATTATATTTTGTATATAGGCAGTATTTGTATTTATCTTGTAATAGGCTATTATAGTAGTTATATTTTGTATGGCAGTTATAGTAGTTATATTCTTGTAATAGTGCAGTATTATAGTAGTTATATTCTTGTATATAGGGGCAGTATTATAGTAGTTATATTTTGTACATAGGGCAGTATTATAGTAGTTATATTCTTGTACATAGGAGCAGTATTATAGTAGTTATATTCTTGTAATAGGAGCAGTTATATAGTTATTGTTAGGTTAATATTATTCTTGTAATAGGGGCAGTATTATAGTAGTTATATTCTTGTATATAGGGCAGTATTATAGTAGTTATATTCTTGTATATAGGAGCAGTATTATAGTAGTTATATTCTTGTATATGAGGGCAGTATTATAGTATTTATATTCTTGTATAATAGGGCAGTATTAAGTAGTTATATTCTTGTAATAGGGAGCAGTATTATAGTAGTTATATTTTGTACATAGGGCAGTTTATAGTAGTTATATTCTTGTATATAGGGGCAGTATTAGTTATATAGTAGTTATATTCTTGTATATAGGAGCAGTATTATAGTAGTTATATTCTTGTATATAGGGCAGTATTATAGTAGTTATATTCTTGTACATAGGGCAGTATTATAGTAGTTATATTCTTGTACATAGGGCAGTATTATAGTAGTTATATTCTTGTATATAGGAGCGTATTATAGTAGTTATATTCTTGTATATAGGAGCAGTATTATAGTAGTTATATTCTTGTACATAGGGCAGTATTATAGTAGTTATATTCTTGTACATAGGGCAGTATTATAGTAGTTATATTCTTGTACATAGGGCAGTATTATAGTAGTTATATTCTTGTAATAGGAGCAGTATTATAGTAGTTATATTCTTGTATATAGGAGCAGTATTATAGTAGTTATATTCTTGTAATAGGAGCAGTATTATAGTATTATATTCTTGTAATAGGGGCAGTATTATAGTAGTTATATTCTTGTACATAGGGAGTATATTTAGTAGTTATATTCTTGTACATAGGAGCAGTATTATAGTAGTTATATTCTTGTACATAGGGCAGTATTATAGTAGTTTATATTCTTGTATATAGGGGCAGTATTATAGTAGTTATATTCTTGTATATAGGGAGCAGTATTATAGTAGTTATATTCTTGTACATAGGGCAGTATTATAGTAGTTATATTCTTGTACATAGGAGCAGTATTATAGTAGTTATATTCTTGTACATAGGAGCAGTATTATAGTAGTTATATTCTTGTATATAGGGGCAGTATTATAGTAGTTATATTCTTGTACATAGAGGCAGTATTATAGTAGTTATATTCTTGTACATAGGGCAGTATTATAGTAGTTATATTCTTGTACATAGGGGCAGTATTATAGTAGTTATATTCTTGTATATAGTAGCAGTATTATAGTAGTTATATTCTTGTATATAGTAGCAGTATTATAGTAGTTATATTCTTGTATATAGGGGCAGTATCATAGTAGTTATATTCTTGTACATAGGAGCAGTATTATAGTAGTTATATTCTTGTACATAGGGGCAGTATTATAGTAGTTATATTCTTGTACATAGGGGCAGTATTACAGTACTTATATTCTTGTACATAGGGGCAGTATTATAGTAGTTATATTCTTGTACATAGGGGCAGTATTATAGTAGTTATATTCATGTACATAGGGGCAGTATTATAGTAGTTATATTCTTGTATATAGGGGCAGTATTATAGTAGTTATATTCTTGTATATAGGAGCAGTATTATAGTAGTTATATTCTTGTACATAGGGGCAGTATTATAGTAGTTATATTCTTGTACATAGGGGCAGTATTATAGTAGTTATATTCTTGTACATAGGGGCAGTATTATAGTAGTTTATATTCATGTACATAGGAGCAGTATTATAGTAGTTATATTCTTGTACATAGGGGCAGTATTATAGTAGTTATATTCTTGTACATAGGGTCAGTATTATAGTAGTTATATTCTTGTACGTAGGAACAGTATTATAGTAGTTATATTCTTGTATGTAGGAGCAGTATTATAGTAGTTATATTCTTGTATGTAGGAGCAGTATTATAGTAGTTATATTCTTGTATGTAGGAGCAGTATTATAGTAGTTATATTCTTGTATGTAGGAGCAGTATTATAGAAGTTATATTCTTGTATATAGGAGCAGTATTATAGTAGTTATATTCTTGTATATAGGGGCAGTATTATAGTAGTTATATTCATGTACATAGGAGCAGTATTATAGTAGTTATATTCTTGTATATAGGAGCAGTATTATAGTAGTTATATTCTTGTATATAGGAGGCAGTGTTATAGTAGTTATATTCTTGTACATTGGGGCAGTATTATAGTAGTTATATTCTTGTACATAAGGGGCAGTATTATAGTAGTTATATTCTTGTACATAGGAGCAGTATTATAGAAGTTATATTCTTGTATATAGGAGCAGTATTATAGTAGTTATATTCTTGTACATAGGGGCAGTATTATAGTAGTTATATTCTTGTACATAGGGGCAGTATTATAGTAGTTATATTCTTGTACATAGAAGCAGTATTATAGTAGTTATATTCTTGTACATAGGAGCAGTATTATAGTAGTTATATTCTTGTACATAGGGACAGTATTATAGTAGTTATATTCTTGTATATAGGAGCAGTATTATAGTAGTTATATTCTTGTACATAGGGGCAGTATTATAGTAGTTATATTCTTGTATATAGGGGCAGTATTATAGTAGTTACGGTATATTCTTGTACATAGGAGCAGTATTATAGTAGTTGTATTCTTGTACATAGGGGCAGTATTATATTAGTTATATTCCAACTTCCAAACATAATTTAATAGTGTTAATTAATCTGCATAAAAAAATGTAAAACAGAATTTACAGAAATTATTTCTAAGATACCTGCAAATGGTTTTCGCAACACCCAAATTTCCTCTGCAGGGGCCACAGAGGTTGGGCCCGGAGACATATGAGATGGACTGGATTCTGATCCCCGAGAACCTTTATAAATTGTGAAAAAAAATTATAAATATATGGAAAATATGTAAAAATATAATATTCATGTGGAGGTTTGCATTTCTTTTTACCTATTTAATTGATAAAAATAAAATATGTAGAGACCACCAGGGGGAGCAGTGGAGCCTTCTGCATACAGGTAAATGATTGAGTTCAATGTATGAGCTCCCTCTAGTGGTGACTGAAGACAATATTTTATCTTTTATGTTATGGATGAACAGAACTCATTAATTGCATTAAGTATGGGGCAAGTTATGTGGCCCCTAAACCTTTAATAGCTTGCAAAGACCACCTCCATTATGCTTTCTAGACTCGTGCAGACCCTAAACACGGGCATTTTTAACTAGCGATCACACACACGCACTTGAAAATACGACCGGAATCCCTTTTTTGCACCTTCAGACCTTTACATGTTCTCGGCTTAACTTTATAATTTTTTTTATTATAAAATTGTTAAAAAAAGGCCAACAAATAAAATAACTAATAAAAACCATAAAATGAACAATCTATTATATAATTGCGAATGCTGCGAGTGCCCCTTTGTCGTCATGTGGATACGAACGAAGCATTGGCCGCGCAGCGGCCATTGCGAGCCGGCGAGTCGCTATGCCCGCGCAGCGGGCATGGCGAGTCGAAGCATTGGCCGCGCAGCGGCCATTGCGAGTCGCTCTAAGGCGACTCGCTATGCCCGCGCAGCGGGCATGGCGAGTCGCCTTAGCAGCGCGAAGCATTGGCCGCGAAGCGGCCATTGCGAGTCAGAGACTCGCTCTGCTAGAATCCCGATGCATTGTGCATCGGGCACCCATCTAGTAAATAATAATAAAAAATATATACCAGATTCCTTTCTTTGCACCCTCAGACTGAATATATGTTCTCAGCTCAATGTTTTTTATTTATTTTAAAATGGTTGATAAAAGGACAAAAAAACAAATATTATTATTATTATTATTATTATTATTTAACAATAATAATAAATATATACCAGAATCTTTTTTTTTGCACCCTTAAACCAATTATGTTCTCGGCTCAATCTTATAATTTTTTTTTATTTATTATAAAATGGTTAAAAAAAGGCCAAAAAAATAAAATAATTAATAAAAAAAACATAAAATGAACAATAAATAATAATAAAATATATATATAGAACCTCTTTTTGCACCTACAGACTGATTGTTCTCAGCTCAACTTTATATTTTTTATTATAAAATGTTAATTATATAAATAAATAAATAAAATAAACAAACAATAAATAATAATAATAGTAATTTTAACAAGAATTTAAAATAATTATAATTAATAATAATTATAATTAATTATACTAATTAGAATATATAATTATATGTTTTAATTTATTAATAATAAATAATAATAATTTATTTATAATCATAATTGATAAATTATAATTATATAACTCTGATTTATATATAATAACATTTTATTATTATTAATATTATTATTATCATTATTATTTACAAGACTCCTTTTTTGCACCCTCAGATTGATTATATTATTACATCATTATTATCATATTATTATTATTATTATTATTATATACCATAATCATTTTTTTGCACCTACAGACTGATTATATGTTCTCAGCTCAACTTTAGATTTTTTATTATAAAATGGTAAAAAAAATAAAAATAAAATAAAACAAACAAACAAAAATAATTATTATTTTTGTTGTTATTATTATTATTATATACCTTAATCCTTTTTTTGCACCCACAGATCGATTATATGTTCTTGGTCACATTTATTTATTAACTTATTATTTATTATAAAATGGGGAAAAAATGAACAAAAAATGAAATAAATGATAAAAAAATAAAATGAACAAAAAATAACCGTAAGAAATCTATACTAGGATCCTTCTTTTGCACCCTCAGACCGATTATATGTTCTCAGCTCAACCTTATAATTTTTTTTTAATTATAAAATGGTTAAAAAAGGACAAAAATAAAATGTAAAACATAAAATCAACAATAAATAATAATAAAATATATACTGGTATATACCAGAATCCTTTTTTTTTGCACCTTCAGATAGACAATATTTTCTCAGCTCAACTTTATATATATTTTGTTATTATAAAATGGTTAAAAAAAGGCCAAAAAGATCAAATAAATACTAAAAAACATAAAAATGGATAATAAATAATAGTAATAAAAATATATATATACCAGAATCCTTTTTTGCACCTACAGACTGGTTATATGTTCTCGTCTCAACTTTATTATTTCTTTCTTTTATATAATGGTTAAAAAAAGGACAAAAAAATAAAATGAATGATAAAAAACATAAATTGCACAATAAATAATAATAAAAAAAATATATAATAATTAAAAACAATGGGAACATGGGGCAGAAATACAAGCACAGAGGTGGTGGCGTGATGGACTACCTGGACTATAATGCAGTTCCCCTTTTGGACTGCCGGACTTTTGGTAACCAAACGTACTGAAAAGAATTGGATGAGAATGTGGTGGTGGCATCAGGCAATGGAAGGAGTGGTGCAGGTCACCATTAGATAGTGGCGCCCTTCGGATGGTGGGCTGTGGCCCGGGATTATTTATGGGACATGAGCCCCAAGAACCTAAAGGTAAAATGGTAACAAAATGGAAAAACAAAAACATGGCGGTAACAAAAAATACATAAAATAATATGAAATAAAACATCAACATAAGTAAGAAATGAATAAAGAAAATCACCGGCCAATGCAGAAACAACGAAATCAGTGATGAATGGAGGGAAATAATCACATAGGAGGTCGCTGATGGAAGCATGGGACCGTCATGACGTCTAATCCTGTTTTCTGGCGGCAGTGGATTATGGAAACCAGCCATACAGGTAGCCTAAGCTCTTAAAGGGATTGTCCAGCTCCTCTATTTGTTATCCATCAGACTGCTTCAAGCAATAATTGGTCCCCATTGGTGACACTGGCATGCATGGCACATGAGCGCTATGGCCATTCGGTTGGTAAAACACGGCCCAAATGGGCCATGACTATCCACTTTTGGGTGGGACTAATGTAAAACCTACCCCTAATTAGCACAGGACGTGCCTCAAAGGGGTGTAGGGACTGGGGTGTTGAGGAAATGAGTAGCTAGGTAATGGTTATGTTATCATATTTCCTGTCTTTGGACCATTTTTAAAGATTGGCGGACAACGCCTTTAAGCCGCATATCTGACAAAGAGGCGGATCTAAATGATGTTTTACTAGAAATGATCGGCTAATTCTTGCAACCACAATGGCCGATTCGTCATATATGGCATCTGTGTTACCACCCCTATGAGGTGTTAGGGGTGTAACACCTGCATGCAACTATCTCAGGACGTTTTTTCAGAAATTTGTTAGGAAACTGGGCGGGGTTTACACAGCGGGGGAAGGCTTGGGACCAAAATGGTCCTGAATTATTAACACCTATTTATTGGTGAGAAAAAGATGGCGGCTGAGCACCAAGACATCAAAGTTCATAAGAGTATGATCTAGTGTCGGAATGGTGCAATAACCAAATTTGTCCAATGTTTACTAGAGGATTCCCGGCCAACTCTAAGGATTCCCGTCCTACTCTCAGGTATTCCAGCCTACTCTCAGGATCCCCAGCCTATTCTCAGGATTCCCGGCCTACACTCAGGATCTCTGGCCTACTCTCAGGATTCCCGGACTACTCTCATGATTTCTGGCCTACTCACAGGATTCCCGTCCTACTCTAAGGATCCCTGGACTACCCTCAGGATCCCCGGCCTATTCTCAGGATTCCTGGCCTACACTCAGGATTCCCAGCCTACTCTCAGGATTCCCGGCCTACACTCAGGATCCTTGGACTACTCTCAGGATCCTCGGTCTACACTCAGGATCTCCGGCCTACTCTCAGGATCCCCGACCCACTCTCAGGATTCCCGGCCTACTCTCAGGATCCCCGACCCACTCTCAGGATCCCCAGCCCACTCTCGGGATTCCTGGCCTACTCTCAGGATTCCCGGCCTACTCTCAGGATCCTCGACCTACTCTCAGGATCCTCGGCCTACACTTAGGATCTCCGGCCCACTGTCAGGATTCCCGACCTACTCTCAGGATCCATGGCCTACTCTCAGGATCCCGGACTACTCTCAGGATCCTCGGCCTACACTAAGGATCTCCGGCCTACTCTCAGGATCCATGGCCTACTCTCAGGATCCTCGGCCTACTCTCAGGATCTCCGCCCTACTCTCAGGATCTCCGGCCTGCTCTCAGGATCCCCAGCCCACTCTCAGGATTCCCGGCCTACTCTTAGGATCCATGGCCTACTCTCAGGATTCCCAGCCTACTCTCAGGATTCCCAGCCTACTCTCAGGATTCCCAGCCCACTCTCAGGATTCCCAGCCCACTCTCAGGATTCCCAGACTACTCTCAGGATTCCCGACCTACTCTCAGGATTCCCGGCCTACTCTCAGGATTCCCGGCCTACTCTCAGGATTCCCGGCCTACTCTCAGGATTCCCCGGCCTACTCTCAGGATTCCCGGCCTACTCTCAGGATCCATGGCCTACTCTCAGGATTCCCAGCCTACTCTCAGGATTCCCAGCCTACTCTCAGGATTCCCAGCCCACTCTCAGGATTCCCAGCCCACTCTCAGGATTCCCAGACTACTCTCAGGATTCCCGACCTACTCTCAGGATTCCCGGCCTACTCTCAGGATTCCCCGGCCTACTCTCAGGATTCCCGGCCTACTCTCAGGATTCCCCGGCCTACTCTCAGGATCTCCGGCCTACTCTCAGGATCTCCGGCCTGCTCTCAGGATCTCCGGCCTACTCTCAGGATCTCCGGCCTGCTCTCAGGATCCCCAGCCCACTCTCAGGATTCCCCGGCCTACTTTCAGGATTCCCGGCCTACTCTCAGGATTTCCCAGCCTACTCTCAGGATCTCCGGCCTACTCTCAGGATTCCCCGGCCTACACTCAGGATCTCCGGCCTACTCTCAGGATCTCCGGCCTGCACTCAGGATCCCAGCCCACTCTCAGGATTCCCCGGCCTACTCTCAGGATCTCCGGCCTGCTCTCAGGATCCCCAGCCCACTCTCAGGATTCCCCGGCCTACTCTCAGGATTCCCGGCCTACTCTCAGGATTCCCGGCCTACTCTCAGGATTTCCCAGCCTACTCTCAGGATTCCCGGCCCACTCTCAGGATTCCTGGCCTACTCTCAGGATTCCCAGCCTACTCTCAGGATTCCCCGGCCCACTCTCAGGATTCCCGGCCTACTCTCAGATAGTGTGGCATTTGATACTCCATGGATTAGTGGATCTGATTTGGATTTTGGTGCAGAATTTGTGCTGAAAGTCTCATGAATGGGATTACATTGGGCCTCGCAGGGATCATTAGGCAGTAAGGAAAGACTGGGAGCATATTACACCCAACTAAACTAGGCCTCTAATACTTGTAGCAGTTGCTTATAGCAACCAATCAGATTGCTGCTTTCATTTTACCGAGAGCCTTTCAAAAATGAGAGCTGGAGTCTGATTGGTTGCTATAGAAAACGACTCCATTTTCCTTTGGTACATCTTCCCCCTCTACCTACAACCCTCAGGGGCTTCAGTACTGAACACAACTTGTCTGACTAAAGCCGAACGTTGACTAATTAACCATGTAATTAAATAAGCTGCCATTGTTAGGCATTTTTCATTCTATGGCGATATTGTGTGCGGTGACAATCTAATCTGGTCACATTCAATCCGGCCTAATGTTCAATTGAAAGGAGTTTAGGAATTTGGAAGTAAAAATAATGAGGCTGTGAAATAATGAAGCAATTAACAGGGACGATTCAATGTAATTAAACTGTTTACAGGACACTAATTGTCGGCATTAATAAAGAAAATGGAGCCGAGTCCCTGTAATTAATAAAGCTAGAAAATGGAGGAATCGCCCTATAGGAACAGATCGTTATGTTAGAAGCTTTGCCTGATCGCTTGCTGATGGCCTCCACCAGATTGGCGGGGAAGTAGCCCACTCGATCATTGCCCGTCCTGTTGTCATGGATGCAACCTTTCCACCGACCGTCAGGGTGCTGCTCCAAAACCTGCCCATAGGGGGAGAGAGAGAGCCACAGTCAGAACATGAGCAATATAGATGGTGTAGGACAGGACATAATACGGACGCCTTTTTCGCCTGTGGTTGCAAAACTGGAGACCCTTTGTGGCCCAGGCGGAGGAAACATTCAGTAGAAACTACGGTATTTTTCCCATAAAATAAACTCCCCTTAAATGGAATATATAGGATTAGTAAAAACTGATAAACATTCGTATCACCTTCCCTTTTCCCCCCCAAAAAATAAAGTGAATATTAGAATATTTATCCCATACGCTGAACGACAAAATCGAAATAGCCTAATTACCATTTGTCAGCCTTGAGATCAGAAAGTCGTATTGACCCTAAATCCTGATACAACTGACCATCGACCAAACCATGAAGAAAATTATATTTTTGGAAGGCAAGAAGGAAAAAATTGGATGAAAAGAGGGGCCCCACTGTGATGTGTCATCAAAAAGGACCCAAAAACCTGCAGCTCGACACCATAGCATAGATGGTACCTGGTCTGTCTGAAAGGGGGCCCAAGTCCTGATGCAACTAATCATTGACCAAACCATAAAGAAAATTATATTTATGGAAGGCAAGAAGTAAAAATTGGAGGAAAAGAGGGGCCCACTGGGACATGTTGTCAAAAAGGACCCAAAAACCTGAAGCTGGACACCATAGATGGTACCTGGTCTGCCTGAAAGGGGGTCCAAGTTCTGATACAACTAAGCATTGACTAAACCATAAAGAAGATTATATTTTTGAAGGCAATAAGGAAAAATTGAAAGAGAAGAGGGGCCCAGTGGGACATGTTGTCAAAAAGCCCCCATAAACCTGAAGCTGGACACTATAGACGATACCTGATCAGTGTGAAAGGGGGCACCAAGTCCTGATATGACTGACCATCTACCAAACCATAAAAAAAATTATATTTTTGGAAGGCAAAAAGGAAACACTGAAAGAGGGGCCCACTGAGAGACATTGTCAAAAAGCCCCCATAAACCTGAAGCTGCACACCGATGATAGTACCTAGTCTGTCTGAAAAAGGGGACCCGAGTCCTAATACATCTAATCATTAACCAAATCATAAATAAATTAATATTTCTGGAAGGCAATAAGGAAAAATTGAAAGAGAAGAAGAACCCACTAAGAGACATTGTCAAATAGCCCCCTCATAAACCTGAAGCTGGACACCAATGATGGTACCTTGTATGTCTGAAAGGGGGCACCATGTCCTGATAAAACCGACCATCAACCAAACCATAAAAAAATTATATTTTTGGAAGGCAAGAAGGAAAAATTTGAAGAGGAGAGGGGCCCACTGGGACACAATGTAAAAAAACAAACCCCTAAAGCTGAAGCTGGACACCACAGATGGTACCTGGTCTGTCTGAAAGGGGGCACCAAGTCCTGATACAACTGACCATTGACCAAATCATAAAGAAAAACTGTTCTTGTAAGGAAAGAAGACAAGCTTGAAAGCAAAGAGGGGCCCACTGGGAGACGTTGTCAAAAAGCCCCCATAAATTTGAAGCTGGACACCATAGATGGTACCTGGTCTGTCTGAAAGGGGGCATGGTTATGCCAAAAACGTATACTCCCCTCATCAACCAGAAATCAATTTTGTAAAGTTAAGGTTCCGGTCTTGGTCCTCTCAATTGTTGTGGAACATGTTGGTGCTAAATATAAAAAACGTCCCAAACGGGCTGCAGAGAGACCTCCAGGTTCTTAGGAGAATCTACCGTAACAAAGGCAATGAACCACTATGTGTCTGAATGACAATGGAGGGGTACAGTAGTGGCCCATACAAAATGTAGCTTCTGACATCCATGATGCAGCCATCTCAGTTCACATTAGACATAGCCATATGCTTGTTCATTTACACCATGATCAGTGTCGCGGCAATTAATCTCTTTATTCATGTATATTTTTTTGCCAGCACCTTTTCATGTAGGTGATGCCGTCATTTATTGATATACACATTAGACATAGGTCATATATGTTTTGGACTCACCGTGATCACGTCTCCCATTTTAATATTAAGACTGGTCAGATCGTAATTATTGCAGTAATCCTTTATTGCCCTGACCTGCAGAGCTGCGGAGGCATCTGGGAAAGAGTCAATAAATGTATATTTACCATGTGGCTGTGTGTGATCATATAAATGTAATAGAAAGTTATACTGGACAGACCCATTAAATGAGAAAATGACAATACAGAGACCAAAAGGATTCAATGCTGACAATGTGGACAGGCGCCCAGTCATGGTTGGTTCCATAACATTCCTGTTTAAGGCATATTACCAATAAAGAGAGTTATCCTCTATCCCCTAGCTTACTGATCGCTGGGGGTCCGACCACTGAGACAGCAACTGATACCAAGAATGTGGCCAGGAGCCCATTAACGGGACTATGCAGAGCCACATCTAGAATGGAGCAGAGAGACTGGACTACGCAGAGCAATCTCTATAATGGAGCAGAGAGGATGTGCTCTGCAGAGCCACATCTAGAATGGAGCAGAAAGCCTGCGCACTGCAGAGCCATGTCTAGACTGGAGCAGAGAGACTGGACTACGCAGAGCAATCTCTATAATGGAGCAGAGAGGATGTGCCCTGCAGAGTCACGTCTACAATGGAGCAGAAAGCCTGCGCACTGCAGAGCCACGTCTAGACTGGAGCAGAGAGACTGGACTACGCAGAGCAATCTCTATAATGGAGCAGAGAGGATGTGCCCTGCAGAGTCACGTCTACAATGGAGCAGAAAGCCTGCGCACTGCAGAGCCACGTCTAGACTGGAGCAGAGAGACTGGACTATGCAGAGCCAAGTCTAGACTGGAGCAGAGAGACTGGACTACGCAGAGCAATCTCTATAATGGAGCAGAGAGGATGTGCCCTGCAGAGTCACGTCTACAATGGAGCAGAGAGGCTTCACTCTGCAGAGTCACGTCTAGAATGGAGCAGAGAGGATGTGCTCTGCAGAGCCATGTCTAGAATGGAGCAGAGAGGATGTGCTCTGCAGAGCCATGTCTAGAATGGAGCAGAGAGGCTGAGCTCTGCAGAGCCACGTCTAGAATGGAGCAGAGAGGCTGGACTATGCAGAGCCACGTCTAGAATGGAGCAGAGAGGCTGGACTATGCAGAGCCACGTCTAGAATGGAGCAGAGAGGCTGAGCTCTGCAGAGCCACGTCTAGAATGGAGCAGAGAGGCTGGACTATGCAGAGCCACGTCTAGAATGGAGCAGAGAGACTGGACTATGCAGAGCCACGTCTAGAATGGAGCAGAGAGGCTGGACTATGCAGAGCCACGTCTAGAATGGAGCAGAGAGGCTGGACTATGCAGAGCCACGTCTAGACTGGAGCAGAGAGACTGGACTATGCAGAGCCACGTCTAGACTGGAGCAGAGAGGCTGGACTACACAGAGCCATGTCTAGACTGGAGCACAGAGGCTGGGCTCAGCAAAGCCTGGTTCTTGGGCTTCAGAGCCCCATTCTTGGAAATGTTGGGGATCCCTGCAGTCAGTCCAAACAGATGAGTAACTTTTGGATACAGGACATCTATCTTGGAAATAACCCTTTAAGGATTCACCTCCATAGAGTAACTGAATTGTGGGAAAACAATGGGTTGCAGAATTGGCCCTAAGGGTACCGTCACTTTTGGCGGCGCACCAGCGATCCCGACAACGTTCCGACCTGGCCGGAATCGCTGATGCGTCGCTACGTAATCGCTGGCGAGATGTCAAACAGTCAGATCTCACCAGCGACGCAGCAATGATACCCTGGTGGACCCTGTCACTCTCGGGTGTAGTATTGGGATTGTTGGTCGTTGTCCCTGTCAAACACAGCAATGCGGGAGCGCAACAACCAAAAAATGGTCCAGACCGGTTTGTCACGATCAGCGATCTCACAGCAGGGGCCTGATCGCTGCTGTCACATGTAGCGAGATCATTAGCGAGGTCGCTGTTACGTCACAAACCCTGTGACTCCGCAGAGATCTCGCTTAGGGGGCCGTCACACAGGAACGATATCTTGCCCGATATCGTTTAAGCGATCTCCTTTTTGATCGCTTAAGCGATATCGGGCAAGATATCGTTGCATGTAATCAAGCGATTTACGATGGTAAATCGCTTGATCGTGACATCGCTGATCTGAGGTTCGGTTCTCAGATCTAGCGATGAACGATGCAACGATCTGCATCATCGTGGTGTATGACACCACGATGATCCATCTCCCAGCGACCGCGCCTATGCTGGGAGATGGTAACTATGGTACACGTCGGGTAACTAAGCGACGCGCGGCGCCTAGTAACCCGATGTGTACCATAGTTACCAGCGAGATCGCTGCTCCACATCGCTGGTGAGTCTGTCTGTGTGACATCTCACCAGCGATGTGAGCGATATTGTAAGCGATCGCGCGTGCACGTGATCGCTTACAATATCGCTAAAGATATCTGTGCGTGTGACGGCCGCCTAAGTGTGACGGGGGCTTAAGGTTATAGAACCTATATAGTGAACCCTTCTGTCTTGGGCTACTGCCAAAGTGAGCTGAGCTGCGCAGTTCCTTACCTCGTAACATCTGTTTAATCTCTTTGCTGGCCTGGGTGCCTGTAAACTGATTGACGATATCCAGAGCTGACTGATTATAGGTGTTCCGCACATGAGCATTGATCCCGCTCTGCAAATATGAACAAACGTTAGCTCACGCACTTCAGGTTGCTCGGTGTACAGCACACAAAAACTGGAATAATTTCTTTTTTTTTTTTTAAATAGCGCCACCCTTACTACAGGCTGCATCTAGTACTGCAATTGAGCTGAGCTGCAATACCAGTCGCTGCCACTAAACAGAAGTGTCGCCGTTTTATTTTTTATTTTAATCAAAGACTTTATTCTTGTAGATTATTTTCTCTGTAAACATATAGAAAGAAAAGAGTCAGTAGGGCGAGGTCTACAAGTAATAACATTTGGCGAGGTTAGAGTTAACACAGAAGTCACCTACAGGGACCCTGTACCCTATAGCTGCCTGTTTTATCTCACACGGTCCCCCTGGGTTTATCTTTGATGTGCCGAGCTTCAGTCGGGCCCCTGAGGACTCCAGGGAACAGCAGATGAGAAAAAATTAAAAGTCTCTGTACTGGATCTAACCCCCCGGGGGCGGTTACAGATGAGGACATTTTTTTCCATTGCTTCCTTAAGATGACTGCAAAAGGAATGGAATATATGTGCAAGACATCAATTAACCCATTATAGCCTAGGGATCTGGTGATTCGACACTGTTGACCACTCCCTTCTACTTCAGATCCTGGAATCTCTTGGCATCACGGACCTTGTTCTCTCCTGGATCTCCTCATACTTAACGGACCGGACCTTCAGCGTCACCCACTCCCACACCTCCTCCTCGCCCTACCCCCTATCTGTCGGGGTCCCCCAGGGCTCGGTTCTTGGACCGTTACTGTTCTCAATCTACACTCTCGGCCTAGGGCAACTCATTGAGTCCCATGTCCTCCAGTATCACCTCTACGCCGACGACACCCAAATCTACCTGTCCGGCCCTGACATCGCCTCCCTTCTATCCAAAATTCCACACTGCCTGTCCGCCATCTCCTCCTTCTTCTCTGCTCGCTTCCTTAAGCTAAACATGGACAAAACCAAATTCATCATCTTCCCCCCAAGCCGTTCCCCCTCACTACCTGACCTATCCATCCGCGTCAACGACTGCTCTCTCTCCCCAGTCCCCCATGCCAAGTACCTCGGGGTTATCCTTGACTCTTCCCTCTCCTTCAAGCCCCACATCCAGGCCCTCACCACCTCCTGCCGACTCCAGCTCAAAAACATCTATAGGATCCGCACTTTCCTTGACCACGACACTGCAGAAACCCTTATTCACGCTCTCATCATCTCCCACCTCGACTACTGCAACCTCCTGCTCACCGACCTCCCCGCTACCTCCCTTGCACCTCTCCAATCTATCATGAACTCCGCTGCCCACCTAATCCATCTGTCTCCCCGCTACTCCCCTGTCTCCCCCCGCTGCCAAGCCCTTCACTGGCTCCCTGCTTCCCAGAGATCCCGGTTTAAAATATTAACCATGACATACAAAGCCATTCACAACCTGTCCCCTCCATACATCTCTGACATGGTCTCCCGATACCTACCCTCACGCAACCTGCGATCCTCCCAAGAACTCCTCCTCTACTCCCCCCTCATCTCCTCTTCACACAACTGCATACAGGATTTCTCCCGTGCTTCACCCAGACTCTGGAATTCACTGCCCCAACACATCAGACATTCTGCTACCCTGGGAACCTTCAAAAGAAGCCTGAAGACCCACCTCTTCCGCCAAGCCTACCACCTGCAATGAGACCCATCCACTGCACCGCCTCACGACCGACACCTTCCCCTCCTACTGTATCCCCACCCACCCCTCGTAGACTGTGAGCCCTCGCGGACAGGATTTCTCCCCTCTTGTATCTGTACGACTTAATTGTCCACATTTATTGTTACTTGTATTGTTACTATGTTACTTGTCCTAGTCTGCCCCTTTTAGCATGTAACGCGCCATGGAATATAATGGCGCTATATAAATAAATCATAATAATAATTCCCAAAAAGTGCGCGGGGCGAGTAGATTGTCTAGAAAATCTGGCAGGTTTGCATCCTGCTAATCCAGAAAATCCAGATTATTGGAACTTTTCCAATACAGGATGGCAATGGTGGATCGTCCGAATAATGAGCACCTGTCAGTCCAGATACCTACATCCAGGAGGAGCCGCACCACCCTCGGTTTTCCCGCACAGGGCCGCCTCGTGTAGAGCCGTTCCGGACTTCGTTTGCCGGTTGATATCAATCCCTGCTTGCAGGAGAAGCCTGGAAAGACATGAAATAGTTTCCACAATAACTATGAAGCTCCTCTGCGTGTTGGACGCTTCACCCCTTCAATCCATGAGTGACTACAAGTCCCAGCAGGAGAGATCCCTGAACATTATGGTCATTTCATATTGTCTAGAGGGTGATAACAGAGAGCAGGAGACATCATCAAGACGTCTGCTATCAGACCTTCCACTATGGCCTAGAATTGAATCCCAGAAGGATGAAGATGACGGCCCATAAAGCAGAATGAAGCAGGATGGTGCCATCTCCCCCCCCGACCCCGGAGATGAGTCCCAGACACAGACTGACCTCCCTACACAGTCACAAACAGAAATGTCTTGCACCTTACATCACTAACATAAATAATTGATGGAAGAGTAAAATAACGAAAACCATCCTGATATAAAATCATAATATAATATAAGAAGCTGAGTGTATGTATATTGCTGTATACTGGGGGTTGCCTGTGCCCATGTATGATAATTTCGCCCATAATATGGTAATATACCCATTCGGAGGCCACACGCTGCCCCCAGTATACAGCAGGAGGCCACACAGAGCCCGAAGTATACAGCAAGCCACATACAGCCCCAAGTATACAGCAAGAGGCCACACACAGCCCCAAGTATACAGCAGAAGGCCACACACAGCCCCCAGTATACATCAGAAGGCCACACACAGCCCCCAGTATACAGCAGGAGGCCGCACACAGTCCCCAGTATACAGGGGGAGGCCGCACACAGTTCCCAGTATACAGCAGGAGGCCGCACACAGCCCCCAGTGTACAGCAAGAGACTGTACACAGCCCCCAGTATACAGCAGGAGGCCGCACACAGTCCCCAGTATACAGGAGGAGACCGCACACAGTTCCCAGTATACAGCAGGAGGCCACACACAGCCCCTCTATACAGCAGGAGGCCACACACAGCCCCCAGTATACAGCACAAGGCCACACCCAATCCCCAATATACAGCAGAAGGCCGCACACAGTCCCCAGTATACAGCAAGAGGCCGCACACAGCCCCCAGTATACAGCAGGATGCTGTACACAGCCCCCAGTATACAGCAGGAGGCCGCACACAGCCCCCAGTATACAGCAGGAGGCCGCACACAGCCCCCAGTATACAGCAGGAAGCCATACACAGCCCCCAGTATACAGCAGGAGGCCGCACACAGTCACCTGTATACAGCAGGAGGCCGCACACAGTCCCCAGTATACAGCAGGAGGCCGCACACAGTCCCCAGTATACAGCAGGAGGCCGCATGCAGCCTCCAGTATACAGCAGGAGGCCACACACAACCCCAAGTATACAGCAGGAGGCCACACAGCCCCCAGTATACAGCAGGAGGCCACACACAGTCCCCCCTATACAGCAGGAGGCCACACACAGCCCCCAGTATACAGCACAAGGCCACACCCAACCCCCAGTATACAGCAAAAGGCCGCACAGTGTCCCAAGTAAACAGCAGGAGGCCGCACATAGCCCCCAGTATACAGCAGTATGCTGTACACAGCCCCCAGTATACAGCAGGAAGCCGCACACAGCCCCCAGTATACAGCAGGAAGCTGTACACAGCCCCCAGTAGTTACTATCCCGGGCAATACTGGGTTCTACAACTAGTGATAAATATGCAAAAGAAACAAGAAGGTACAGCCATTACTACCATAAGCCATTGGGTTGCTTCTTTTTCTGAGTGGTTTAAAGGATTTCTCATAGCAGATGACCGCTTTAAATTATTTTTCTTGACAATTCTCTCTACACCAGAATCTAGTGAATACATTTAGTATTACATGCAGCATTATATGCATGGATACACAGTTAATAAAATGGTTACAGCTCTGGTTCACAGCTCCAGGGGAGTAGTGACCTTAAAATCCAGCCGTTTGGACTGTCAACCGCGCGGTGTATCTGCAATGCTCTGCTGTGACTAGTGGACATACTGGGGTGAATGCTTCCTGAGTAGAGGTGACCCCGGATATTGCACATGTGCAGCTATAAACCAAGATGTCCTGGTTTTAGAGTAGGTAAAAAATGTTTTAGAGTGAGCTGAGACAGTGACTAAGCCCTCTGGCTAAGCAGCACACTGAGTAACACTGAACTATGCTAAAAGATTGTTCCTGCAGCTGATAACAATCAAGTTCTATGTATCAATTAGGATGTGTAACCAACAAGTTCTATGCCTTTACTCCAGAATTGAGCCACAGAGCCTGGTGGTTATACAGTGATGTGTAACCTCCAAACTATGCAACTTAACGGTGGTGTGAATCTGTCAAGCTCTGATTCACTAAGCTCTGTGCCTCAACTATGAAGTGTAACCACTAAGCTCTGTGCCTCAACTATGAAGTGTAACCACTAAGCTCTGTGCCTCAACTATAAAGTGTAACCACTAAGCTCCGTGCCTCAACTATGAAGTGTAACCACTAAGCTCCGTGCCTCAACTATGAAGTGTAACCACTAAGCTCCGTGCCTCAACTATGAAGTGTAACCACTAAGCTCCGTGCCTCAACTATGAAGTGTAACCACTAAGCTCCGTGCCTCAACTATGAAGTGTAACCACTAAGCTCTGTGCCTCAACTATGAAGTCTAACCACTAAGCTCTGTGCCTCAACTATGAAGTGTAACCACTAAGCTCTGTGCCTCAACTATGAAGAGTAACCACTAAGCTCTGTGCCTCATCTATGAAGTGTAACCACTAAGCTCTGTGCCTCATCTATGAAGTGTAACCACTAAGCTCTGTGCCTCAACTATGAAGTGTAACCACTAAGCTCTGTGCCTCATCTATGAAGTGTAACCACTAAGCTCTGTGCCTCAACTATGAAGTGTAACCACTAAGCTCTGTGCCTCAACTATGACGTGTAACCACTAAGCTCCGTGCCTCAAGTATGACGTGTAACCACTAAGCTCTGTGCCTCAACTATGAAGTGTAACCACTAAGCTCTGTGCCTCAACTATGACGTGTAACCACTAAGCTCTGTGCCTCAACTATGACGTGTAACCACTAAGCTCTGTGCCTCAACTATGACGTGTAACCACTAAGCTCTGTGCCTCAACTATGAAGTGTAACCACTAAGCTCTGTACCTCAACTATGAAGTGTAACCACTAAGCTCTGTACCTCAACTATGAAGTGTAACCACTAAGCTCTGTGCCTCAACTATGAAGTGTAACCACTAAGCTCTGTACCTCATCTATGAAGTGTAACCACTAAGCTCTGTGCCTCAACTATGAAGTGTAACCACTAAGCTCTGTACCTCAACTATGAAGTGTAACCACTAAGCTCTGTGCCTCAACTATGAAGTGTAACCACTAAGCTCCGTGACTCAACTATGACGTGTAACCACTAAGCTCTGTGCCTCAACTATGAAGTGTAACCACTAAGCTCTGTGCCTCAACTATGAAGTGTAACCACTAAGCTCTGTGCCTCAACTATGAAGTGTAACCACTAAGCTCTGTGCCTCAACTATGAAGTGTAACCACTAAGCTCTGTGCCTCAACTATGACGTGTAACCACTAAGCTCCGTGCCTCAACTATGAAGTGTAACCAGTAAGCTCTGTGCCTCATGTATGAAGTGTAACCACTAAGCTCTGTGCCTCAACTATGAAGTGTAACCACTAAGCTCTGTGCCTCAACTATGAAGTGTAACCACTAAGCTCTGTACCTCAACTATGAAGTGTAACCACTAAGCTCTGTGCCTCAACTATGACGTGTAACCACTAAGCTCTGTGCCTCAACTATGAAGTGTAACCACTAAGCTCTGTGCCTCAACTATGAAGTGTAACCACTAAGCTCTGTGCCTCAACTATGAAGTGTAACCACTAAGCTCTGTGCCTCAACTATGAAGTGTAACCACTAAGCTCTGTGCCTCAACTATGAAGTGTAACCACTAAGCTCTGTACCTCATCTATGAAGTGTAACTACTAAGCTCTGTGCCTCAACTATAAAGTGTCACCGCCAAGTTGTGCATCTCGGTGCCAATGTGCAGCTGCCAAGCTCAGTTTTTTAACCAGACCTCCCCCTTGGTGCGTTTCCTTCTCCCCTGAATGTCAGATATCTATAGCCCCGATACACCCCCCACTGCTGCATCACTATATACTAGGCAGGTTTGCTCAGAAGACCATGACGGCCATATTACTTGCCCGCAGCTTTCAATGAAATAGATAAAACTACGTAACAGAAGTATGGTGAACGCTGCAGTAATGTCCTCTCTGTGGGCACTTTTAGAGCTAAGACAGGAGTAGTCCTTGATGTACGGCCTCCGGTGTCCTCGGTGCATTGTACCGAGCAGCAGTGACATCCTTCCCTCCATGCCTCATCATTTTCCTACCCTACAAACAGATCTCCAAAGCCTCTGTCCAGTGTATATACGACCGCCATGTTTTCTGAATGTGGCAGGTTCTTGGCTGTTGCTTCACCTCTGGTATAGTATGAGGAGCGCGGTGCGGGTTATAACAGCCATCAGTATATCACGGTTATTGTCTGCTTACACCAGTAATATCAGAGGCAGCATTACTCCCAACACTTGTACCTGACAACTGAGACATCGGAGAATAAGAAACTCGTTCTGGGGTTTTATTACCAAATAATTCTTCAACTGAAGGAACAAACAGCGAAACCATAATGGTTTGACCAAAAGTAATGTAAGGCCATGTACAATAGTGAGAGATAGCAAGAAAGGAGGGGACACAAGGGTCATTATCCTGTACCCCAGTGTCATTATCCTGTACCCCAGTGTCATTATCCTGTACCCCCAGTGTCAGTATCCTGTACCCCCAGTGTCATTATCCTGTACCCCAGTGTCATTATCCTGTACCCCAGTGTCAGTGTCATTATCCTGTACCCCCAGTGTCAGTGTCATTATCCTGTACCCCAGTGTCAGTGTCATTATCCTGTACCCCCAGTGTCATTATCCTGTACCCCCAGTGTCAGTGTCATTATCCTGTACCCCCAGTGTCATTATCCTGTACCCCCAGTGTCATTATGCTGTACCCCCAGTGTCAGTGTCATTATCCTGTACCCCCAGTGTCATTATCCTGTACCCCCAGTGTCAGTGTCATTAATCTGTACCCCCAGTGTCATTATCCTGTACCCCAGTGTCATTATCCTGTACCCCCAGTGTCATTATCCTGTACCCCCAGTGTCATTATCCTGTACCCCAGTGTCATTATCCTGTACCCCAGTGTCATTACCCTGTACCCCCAGTGTCATTATCCTGTACCCCAGTGTCATTATCCTGTACCCCAGTGTCAGTATCCTGTACCCCCAGTGTCATTATCCTGTACCCCAGTGTCATTATCCTGTACCCCCAGTGTCAGTATCATGTTATGGCATATGATTATTACATACATATAGTCACCCCTTACCTTATAATATCAATGTGACCATTCTTGGCTGCCAGGTGCAGGGGGCTGGTCCCGTTGGGGTCCGTACTATCTCCAGGCTTCGGTTCTAGCAGCGCCGCACACATGTTACTATTTAATAACAGCTGAACAACCTGCAGATGATAGAGGTGGATCCCGCTGTCAGATAATGAATAATTCAATGGCAGAACAAAGAGCTCTGGCACCAATGCCGGATCTCGCGGTGCCCTCGTGGTCTCATTCATTCCCTGCACTTGGCTCATCCTACCCGTCCTACAAATGACCTGTAATGACCATTAGTTATATGCTAATTGAAGAATGACTATTAAGTTCTGCCCTAGAGGAGCCTACAACATGCAGAGGATATGACGGCACCTCCTAGTGGTCACAAATGGTACTACAATTCTTAAAACTCGTGTTAAACTTACCCCAACTCTTCCAAACTCACAGGCCAGATCTAGAGGAGTTTTACCAGAGATATCCATGATACAAGGGTTCGACTGGTGCTGAAGTAACATCTCAGACTGGAAAATAAAAAGAAAATGTAGAGAAACTAAATGATCCACCTAATTATATGCTGAGATCCCGAGCGATCAGATGTAATCTGGAAGGAACCAAACAGCAAGTGTTCATTTTCTCTGCAGCACCCCCCGCAGGAGAGATGTCACGCTGGACTAAGGGGGTGTCCGGCTACCGTGCGTGACAGTGGTGCATGGACGAACAATGTCCGGCGCATTACACAAAACAACAGACGGGGAGGCACCGGGGGAAACAAATACAGCAGAGGGCCCTGCTCATAGAGAACGGGGGAGAGGTGACCTTCTGCACTCACCGGTGGCTGTGCGCTGATCTCCCTACTGTCCCTATATGGGTTCTTTCAACCTGTCGCCGAGCAGGATACCTAGTCCCTTGCTGGCCCTGATTTTAGCCCTCAATAGGAAAATGGCCGGCGAGAGCACTAGTCCAAACCACTGCAATAAACAACAAGGGGGAAGGGGAGACAGACAGGGGAACAACAAACAACTTCAACCTGTCGCCGAACAGGATACCTAGTTCTTTGCTGGCCCTGATTTTAGGCCTCAATAGGAAAATGGATGGCGAGAGCACTAGTCCCAACCACTATAATAAACAACAAGAGGGAAGGGGAGACAGACAGGGAAACAACAAACAACTTCAACCTGTCGCCAAGCAGGATACCTAGTCCTTTGCTGGCCCTGATTTTAGCCCTCAATAGGAAAATGGCCGGCGAGAGCACTAGTCCCAACCACTGCAATAAACAACAAGAGGGAAGGGGAGACAGACGGGGGAACAACAAACAACTTCAACCTGTCGCCGAGCAGGATACCTAGTCCTTTGCTGGCCCTGATTTTAGCCCTCAATAGGAAAATGGCCGGCGAGAGCACTAGTCCCAACCACTGCAATAAACAACAAGAGGGAAGGGGAGACAGACAGGGGAACAACAAACAACTTCAACCTGTCGCCGAACAGGATACCTAGTTCTTTGCTGGCCCTGATTTTAGGCCTCTATAGGAAAATGGACGGCGACAGCACTAGTCCCAACCACTGCAATAAACAACAAGAGGCAAGGGGAGACAGACAGGGGAAAAACAAACAACTTCAACCTGTCGCCGAGCAGGATACCTAGTCCTTTGCTGGCGCTGATTTTAGCCCTCAATAGGAAAATGGCCGGCGAGAGCACTAGTCCCAACCACTGCAATAAACAACAAGAGGGAAGGGGAGACAGACAGGGGAACAACAAACAACTTCAACCTGTCGCCGAACAGGATACCTAGTTCTTTGCTGGCCCTGATTTTAGGCCTCAATAGGAAAATGGATGGCGACAGCACTAGTCCCAACCACTGCAATAAACAACAAGAGGGAAGGGGAGACAGACAGGGGAACAACAAACAACTTCAACCTGTCACTGAGCAGGATACCTAGTCCTTTGCTGGCCCTGATTTTAGCCCTCAATAGGAAAATGGCCGGCGAGAGCACTAGTCCCAACCACTGCAATAAACAACAAGAGGGAAGGGGAGACAGACAGGGGAACAACAAACAACTTCACACCACGCTTCTTGGCAGCAGACGGCTTGGCAGTAGTCAGCTCTCCAAAGAACCTCCTTCACCTCGGGAAGCTTGGTTCAATCACCATCAAAGGATGCTGGAACCGTGTGATCATTTAAAGGGGATGGGAGTGATCACAGAGTAACCACACCTGGTAAGGAAGGGAATCTGCTAGCAGCAGAAACTGACATTAACTCCTGAACTGCCAAAGGTAAGAAACATGTTTAAAGTGCAGTCTCAATAAAGGAATGCGAAACCAGTCACAAGTCTCCACAGTAAGAGAGACCATCATGACAAACTGTATGGAACTGAACGTCAAGTGTTCAGTTTCTCTGCAGCGCCCCCGCAGGAGAGATGAAGTATTGCATGAATCTTATTGAAGATTCTTTTTAAGGGATGACACGTTATCTGTTGTGATGTTCACAGTTTAATACCCGACCTAGTTAAATTCACCTGTATTATCACAAAGGAAAGAAAATAAAGGCGATATCCAATTTCATGAACACGCCAGCTACCTGATCTGAACCCAGTGAGGGGAGAGATGGCTTCCTCCCGTCTAGGAATCTTCATTCCCATCATTAATATTATGTTACATCAAATATTCCCTTTTATGCTTGTCGTGCAACACAGACGATTCTGATTCATTTCTACCCCAGGAGATCAATCTGGAAACACAAATGATAATTGACGGAACAGAAGAAGACAGGAGAAAGCCGACTCAGGAGTGACTGCAGTTAACCTCCATATTCCTGCGCCCCTTACCCTACACTCCTGAGATAGAAGGAGCTATTTGTTGAGGTCACTATGAAGAAGTCCTGCCATCAGGGCGGGACAGCTGTGGGCCAAACGATGGATCTTACCTATCTGTCAATTCCTTGGGAGACCTGTGACAGATTCGGGATCTAAATCTCACATTACCTGGTGGTTTTTAAACGTATTTGCTTTCTTTTGGTGCACCAACGGTTAAGGAAGCTTTCCTTGCTGGTAATTCCTTTTCAGTTTTATCTCAGGTGCAGCTGGTTTGTGACCACTCCCCTTCCCTTTAAATAGTTACCTGATGCCAGTTAAAGAATCTATTTCTAAAGTGATCACTGTGCAAGGAGGAAGTTTCTGGAAGCTGGTGGAGTTGTCGCTTGCAGTCCTGTTGTTTGGCTGCGGCCCCTGCGTCTTATTACCATAGTGGCCTTTGCACTATTCAGGGTCAGTGGAGGGACAACACAGGGACGAGGCACATGATGACTATGGGGGGGAAGGACCCGCATAGGGATGTTAGGGAAGCTCAGGCTACAGACATGGGTCAACCCCTTTCCCTTCTTCCATCCCCGTTGTAACCCTGATGTGTTGCCGTGCATTAAGCATTCCCTTGCCTGGGCCTGACTCTATATTACACATCCCAATCAGCAGCTTATCTGAGAGATCACATGAGCCCCTCTCTTTCTATATAGTCATGTGTGTCCAGTTTATTCACTGCTGGTGTATACAGTCATGGCTGAAAGTGTTGGCACCCTTAATTGTTCCAAAAAATGAAGTATTGCTCCCATAAAATTATCACTATTACACGTTTATTTCCTTTATTGGAACAACACAAAAAAACAAAGAAAAAAAAAGGCAAAGCAAAACCCCTCAAATGGTCCGGACAAAATAGTGGGTAACCAACCTTGTTTCCAGCATGTGATGCTCATTCACATTCACCTGTGACAATAACAGGAGTGGGCAATATAAAAATCACACCTGATACCAGATAAAAAGGGGAGAAGTTGCCTCAATCTTTGCATTGTGTCTGTGTGCGCCACACTAAGCATGGAGAACAGAAAGAGGAGAAGAGAACTGTCTGAGGACGAGAACCTAAAGTCTGAAATATATCAACAATCTCAAGGTTACAAGGTTATCCCCAGAGATCTTTATGTTCCTTTGTCCTCGGTGCGCACCATAATCAAGACGTTTACTACCCATGGCACTGTAGCTAATCTCCCTGGATGTGGAAGATAAAGAAAAATTTATGAACAATTGCAACACAGGATAGTCTGAATGGTAGATAAGCCCCAATCATGATCCAAAGAAGTTCAAGCCGTCCTGCAGGCTCAGGGGCATCAGTGTCAGCACAAAGTATCCATTCATATATGAATGAAATGAAAGGTTGTGGAGGACCCCACTCCTGACACATAGACAGAAAAAAAGCCAAAATGTACGTGAGAACCCAAAATCCTTCTGGAAAGCGTCTGGACAGAAGAAACTCAAATATGAGGGAAGTTCAGAGAAAAGAGCACAGGACCTACAGTCACATATGGGGAGGTCAGAGAAAGAGCACAGGCCTACAGTCACATATGGGGAGGGCAGAGAAAGAGCACAGGACCTACAGTCACATATGGGGGAGGGCAGAGAAAAGAGCACAGGGCCTACAGTCACATATGGGGGAGGTCAGAGAAAAGAGCACAGGGCCTACAGTCACATATGGGGGAGGTCAGAGAAAAGAGCACAGGACCTACAGTCACATATGGTGGAGGTCAAAGGAAAAAGCACAGGCCTACAGTCACATATGGGGGATCAGAGAGAGAGCAAAGACCTACAGTCACATATGGGGAGGGCAGAGAAAAAGCACAGGACCTACAGTAATTTATGGGGGAGGTCAGAGTAAAGAGCACAGGACCTACTGTCATTTATGGGGGAGGTCAGGAAAAGAGCACAGGACCTACAGTCACATATGGGGGAGGTCAGAGAAAGAGTACAGGATCTACAGTCACATATGGAGGAGGTCAGAGAAAAGAGCACAGGACCTACAGTCACATATGGGGGAGATCAGAGAAAAGAGCACAGGACCTACAGTCACATATGGAGGAGATCAGAGAAAAGAGCACAGGACCTACAGTCACATATGGGGGAGGTCAGAGAAAAGAGTACAGGATCTACAGTCACATATGGGGAGATCAGAGAAAAGAGCACAGGACCTACAGTCACATATGGGGGAGGTAAGAGAAAAGAACACAGGACCTACAGTCACATATGGGGGAGGTCAGAGAAAAGAGCACAGGACCTACAGTCACATATGGGGGAGGTCAAGAGAAAAGAGCACAGGACCTACGTCACATATGGGGGAGGTCAGAGAAAAGAGTACAGGACCTACAGTCACATATGGGGGAGGCAGAGAAAAGAGCACAGGACCTACAGTCACATATGGGGGAGGGCAGAGAAAAGAGCACAGGACCTACAGTCACATATGGGGGAGGGCAGAGAAAAGAGAACAGGACCTACAGTCACATATGGGGGAGGGCAGAGAAAAGAGCACAGGACCTACAGTCACATATGGGGGATGTCAGAGAAAAGAACACAGGACCTACAGTCACATATGGGGGAGGTCAGAGAAAAGAGCACAGGACCTACAGTCACATATGGAGATCAGAGAAAAGAGCACAGGACCTACAGTCACATATGGAGGATCAGAGAAAAGAGCACAGGACCTACAGTCACATATGGGGAGGTCAGAGAAAAGAGTACAGGATCTACAGTCACATATGAGATCAGAGAAAAGAGCACAGGAAATACAGTCACATATGGTGGAGGTCAGAGAAAAGAGCACAGGACCTACAGTCACATATGGATGAGGTCAGAGAAAAGAGTACAGGATCTACAGTCACATATGGGGAGATCAGAGAAAAGAGCACAGGACCTACAGTCACATATGGGGAGGTCAGAGAAAAGAACACAGGACCTACAGTCACATATGGGGGAGGTCAGAGAAAAGAACACAGGACCTACAGTCACATATGGTGGAGGGCAGAGAAAAGAGCACAGGACCTACAGTCACATATGGGGGAGGGCAGAGAAAAGAGCACAGGACCTACAGTCACATATGGGGGAGGGCAGAGAAAAGAGAACAGGACCTACAGTCACATATGGGGGAGGGCAGAGAAAGAGCACATGACCTACAGTCACATATGGGGGAGGTCAGAGAAAAGAGCACAGGCCCTACAGTCACATATGGGGGAGATCAGAGAAAAGAGCACAGGACCTACAGTCACATATGGGGGAGATCAGAGAAAAGAGCACAGGCCCTACAGTCACATATGGGGGAGATCAGAGAAAAGAGCACAGGACCTACAGTCACATATGGGGGAGGTCAGAGAAAAGAGCACAGGACCTACAGTCACATATGGGGGAGGTCATAGAAAAGAGAACAGGACCTACAGTCACACATGGGGGAGGTCAGAGAAAAGAACACAGGACCTACAGTCACATATGGGGGAGGTCAGAGAAAAGAGCACAGGACCTACAATCACATATGTGGGAGGTCAGAGAAAAGAGCACAGGACCTACAGTCACATATGGGGGAGATCAGAGAAAAGAGCACAGGACCTACAGTCACATATGGGGGAGGTCAGATTAAAGAACACAGGACCTACAGTCACATATGGGGGAGGTCAGAGAAAAGAGCACAGGACCTACAGTCACATATGGGGGAGGTCAGAGAAAAGAGCACAGGACCTACAGTCACATATGGTGGAGGTCAAAGAAAAGAGCACAGGACCTACAGTCACATATGGGGGAGGTCAGAGAAAAGAGCACAGGACCTACAGTCACATATGGTGGAGGTCAGAGAAAAGAGCACAGGACCTACAGTCACATATGGGGGAGTTCAGAGAATAGAGCACAGGACCTACAGTCACATATGGGGGAGGTCAGAGAAAAGAGCACAGGACCTACAGTCACATATGGGGGAGGTCAGAGAAAAGAGTACAGGATCTACAGTCATATATGGTGGAGGTCAGAGAAAAGAGCACAAGACCTACAGTCACATATGGGGGAGGGCAGAGAAAAGAACACAGGATCTACAGTCACATATGGGGGAGGTCAGAGAAAAGAGCACAGGGCCTACAGTCACATATGGGGAGGGCAAGAAAAGAGCATAGGATCTACAGTCACATATGGTGAGGGCAGAGAAAAGAGCATAGGACCTTACAGTGACATATGGGGGAGGGCAGAGAGAAGAGCACATGAACTACAATCACATATGTGGGAGGTCAGAGAAAAGAGCACAGGACCTACAGTCACATATGGGGGAGATCAGAGAAAAGAGCACAGGACCTACAGTCACATATGGGGGAGGTCAGATTAAAGAACACAGGACCTACAGTCACATATGGGGGAGGTCAGAGAAAAGAGCACAGGACCTACAGTCACATATGGGGGAGGTCAGAGAAAAGAGCACAGGACCTACAGTCACATATGGTGGAGGTCAAAGAAAAGAGCACAGGACCTACAGTCACATATGGGGGAGGTCAGAGAAAAGAGCACAGGACCTACAGTCACATATGGTGGAGGTCAGAGAAAAGAGCACAGGACCTATAGTCACATATGGGGGAGGTCAGAGAAAAGAGCACAGGACCTACAGTCACATATGGTGGAGGTCAAAGAAAAGAGCACAGGACCTACAGTCACATATGGGGGAGGTCAGAGAAAAGAGCACAGGACCTACAGTCACATATGGTGGAGGTTATAGGAGGCGACTGATTCCAAAGTGGGAA
Organism: Allobates femoralis; assembly: GCA_033576535.1. Taxonomy (NCBI): domain Eukaryota; kingdom Metazoa; phylum Chordata; class Amphibia; order Anura; family Aromobatidae; genus Allobates; species Allobates femoralis. The sequence continues at coordinate 222,378,030 of JARQOC010000011.1, read as the reverse complement.
ACCAAATATTAAGTTGAGGGGGACAATTCTGTCCGGACCATTTTTGGGGATTTGGATGAAATTATGTCCAATTTTTTTTCTTAGTTTGTGTTTGTGTTGTTCCAATACACATTAAGGAAATAAACCTGTGTATAATGACACATGGGGAATTGTAGTCATTTTCTGGGAGAAATACGGTACTTCATTTACACGAACAATTTTAAGGGGCCAACAAACACTTTCGGCCATGACTGGCAAGGGAAGCTTTGATAATATAATATTAGATTTAATTTACTGAAGAGCACACGGGGCCCTGGCAATTCGACAGTATGGGGGGCCAAAACCATGCACGGACATAACAGAAGACCCAATCTGGAGGGTCACTAATTCGTTTTTTTTTACCTGCCCCATGTTACAGGAGGACGAGGCGCCGTAGAGGATGCCGGCGCTGCCACTGTTCTGCCAGCACGTAATACTGGACCATACAGATACTGTGCACTTACCACATCATAGTGTCCATGCTGAGCCGCCTGGTGCAGCGGGATCTGACCCTCATCTGATTGGATATTCACCGCGGACCCCGACATCAGCAGCAGCTTCATAGGTTCTTTCTTTCCCTGCCAGGCCGCGTAATGGAGCGGGCGCATTCCTGCGGGAAGAACCAACACTGATCAGCGCCATATACCTGCCAGTGCCAAGGTGGGCACAAGGGGGAAGCCTAAAGCTACAGGTATAAACCCCAGCCCCTCCGGCTCAGCCTAATTGACCATTTTGGCCATGTCGGCCGAAGCAGCAGAAGGTTTCTGATTTCTCCAAGAAGGGTTTATAGGTTACTAGTAAAAAGGCCCGATGCAATTGCATCAGGAGCGCGGTGAAATGAATTGTGTGTATACAAGCGGGTGAGTGGCTAGCAGTGTATACATGAGGCTCTGTGGGTAGCAGACTATACAGGCGGGTCTGTGGGTAGCAGAGTATACAGACTGCTCTGAGGGTAGCAGATTATACAGGCGGCTCTCTGGGTAGAAAAGTATACAGGCGGCTCTGTGGGTAGCAGAGTATACAGACTGCTCTGAGGGTAGCAGATTATACAGGCGGCTCTCTGGGTAGAAAAGTATACAGGCGGCTCTGTGGGTAGCAAAGTATACAGGCGGGTTTGTGGTTAGCAGATTATACAGGCGGCTCTGTGGGTAGCAGAGTATAGAGAAGGCTCTGTGGGTAGCAGAGTATAGAGGCGGCTGTGTGGGTAGCAGAATATAGAAACGGCTCTGTGGGTAGCAGAGAATACAGGCGGGTCTGTGGGTAGGAGAGTATACAGGCGGCTCTGTGGGTAGCAGAGTATACAGGCGGCTCTGTGGGTAGCAGAGTATACAGGCGGCTCTGTGGGTAGCAGAGTATAGAGGCAGCTCTGTGGGTAGCAGAGTATACAGGCGGCTGTGTGGGTAGGAGAGTATACAGGTGGCTCTGTGGGTGTCAGAGTATAGAGGGGGCTCTGTGGATAGCAGAGTATGATGTGGCGGGAGGCTGGAGGAGTGAGGGGAGCAGAGGCTGGAGGGGTGAGGAGAGCAGAGGCTGGAGTGGTGAGGAGAGGTCCAGATGGAGGGGTGAGGAGAGGTCTGGCTGGAGGGGTGAGGAGAGATGCGGCTGGAGGGGTGACATCACCGCTCGGCAGCAGGACGTGGCTGCGTGCTGGGGCTGATCGCAGCCCCAGTCACACGGCATTGTCATCTGCGGCGGGTTGGGTGATGCAGAGAGGGATGAGTTCTTGCCCTCAGGTCACACATGTGACCTGAGCAGAAGGAGCGGATTGGGCGGTGTGTGGTAAAGACAGGACGGTCATCCGATTGGTCTAGGACGCCAAGTCCTGGGCAATGGGATGGGCGTCCTGTGTGTACAACACAGCGCCCAATCCGCTTGCAGGGGCAGGCAATGGGAGTGAGCGGGGCGTGTCAGGCTTTGCAGGCTGACACGGTCCGCTCACTCCCATTGGCTGTTGCCGGCCACAGGACGACGTCCCTGGCTCCCGGCACCCGGCCACAGCCCGTAGACCGCTACTCCACCAGCATGGCGACATTGAGAGCCCAGCGGTGAGAGAGTGGCGAGGGGCGGAAGGCTCCGGCGGCATCCGGGCAGCATGGACCTCGCGGAGAGCGCGAGGGCGGGTGGCGATGGAGCGGGGCCGACGGTTGGCAGGATGGCAGCGGTGTCAGGTAGTGCGGCTGAGGATGGAGGAGGGTGAGAGGCTGGAGGAGGCTGTAGGAGGCTGTGAGGATGGGGAGGCTGTGAGGCTGGAGGAGGATGTGAGGCTGGAGGAGGCTGTGAGGATGGGGAGGCTGTGAGGCTGGAGGAGGCTGTGAGGCTGTAGGAGGCTGTGAGGATGGGGAGGCTGTGAGGCTGGAGGAGGCTGTGAGGCTGGAGGAGGCAGTGAGGATGGGGAGGCTGTGAGGCTGTAGGAGGCTGTGAGGATGGGGAGGCTGTGAGGCTGGAGGAGGCTGTGAGGATGGGGAGGCTGTGAGGCTGGAGGAGGCTGTGAGGCTGGGGAGGCTGTGAGGCTGGAGGAGACTGTGAGGCTGGAGGAGGCAGTAAGGATGGGGAGGCTGTGAGGCTGGAGGAGGCTGTGAGGCTGGAGGAGGGTGTGAGGCTGGAGGAGGGTGTGAGGATGGGGAGGCTGTGAGGCTGGAGGAGGCTGTGAGGCTGGAGGAGGCTGTGAGGATGGGGAGGCTGTGAGGCTGGAGGAGGGTGTGAGGCTGGAGGAGGCTGTGAGGATGGGAGGCTGTGAGGCTGGAGGAGGGTGTGAGGCTGGAGGAGGGTGTGAGGCTGGAGGAGGGTGTGAGGATGGGGAGGCTATGAGGCTGGAGGAGGCTGTGAGGATGGGGAGGCTGTGAGGATGGGGAGGCTGGAGGAGGCTGTGAGGCTGGAGGAGGCTGTGAGGATGGGGAGGCTGTGAGGATGGGGAGGGTGTGAGGCTGGAGGAGGGTGTGAGGCTGGAGGAGGGTGTGAGGATGGGGAGGCTGTGAGGCTGGAGGAGGCTGTGAGGCTGGAGGAGGCTGTGAGGATGGGGAGGCTGTGAGGCTGGAGGAGGCAGTGAGGCTGGAGGAGGGTGTGAGGCTGGAGGAGGATGTGAGGCTGGAGGAGGCTGTGAGGATGGGGAGGCTGTGAGGCTGGAGGAGGGTGTGAGGCTGGAGGAGGCTGTGAGGATGGGGAGGCTGTGAGGCTGGAGGAGACTGTGAGGCTGGAGGAGACTAAGGCTGGAGGAGGCAGTGAGGATGGGGAGGCTGTGAGGCTGGAGGAGACATTTACTGTACTGAGCATGCTCAGTACAGTAAAAGGTCTCCAAACAGGAAGGCAGGGGTTAAAAAAAAAAAAAAGTTAATGCTCACCTCTCCCCGAGCCCCCGCCGTCTCCTGCCGTCTTCCTCCAAGCTTCCGGTGGCTGCCGCAGGCTTCCAGTGTCTGGAGAGCTGTTCTAGTGCAGTTCAGGACCTGCGGTGATGTCACAGTCACGTGACACCAGGTTACCATGGAGTAACCTGGTGTCACGTGACTGTGACATCACCACAGGTCCTTGACTGCAGTAGAAGAGCTCTGCAGACACTCGGAGCCTGCGGCAGCCACCGGAAGCTTGGAGGAAGACGGCAGGAGACGGCGGGGGCTCGGGGAGAGGTGAGCATTAACTTTTTTTTTTTTTTACAGTAGTGCGGGTCTGCGGCTCGTGATGACGCTGCGCGTCATCACTCGCAGTCCCGCAAAGCATGTTGGGATTCGGCGAAAACGCCCGAATTCCCAACTGCGGATTATATAAGTAGATGGGCGAATGTAGGTACATAATGAGCACCTCCAGACCTCGTCACCCAATGGGAGACCTCTTGCTAGCCCAGAAGAAGGGCCCAGCAGTCAGGGGGCAGCAGCCGATCTGTGGCTGCAGTGCCCCTCACACTGTCATCCCTGACGTCACTCAATACATAAGAACAGGGCGAGTGTTAGGGGGGAACGGGGCAACTACTGAGGGTCACCACTCTCTTAGGGACCTCTAGTCAGGGAGGGGTGTAACAATCAAGATGGCCGAAACATGCCCCATTCAGAAGGGGGGCCTGCCAATGGGAACAGGTATTTCAACTGGATGTGAGTCCGAGGATGCACATTCAGCTGAAATGCATTGCGGTGCAGAGACCTGTCGGTTCCCTGCATCTCAATACAATATGCCAGCCAATCAGAAGCCATCAGCTGATGTCAGAAGGTGGTGCACGGCAGTGACATCATGCGTCGTTATAGCAGTCACCGCAGTATGAGCTGCTGGACACAGACAAGGACGCTGCGTGACCGACGTGGGGGCAGTAATAGGTGAGTGGAATATTTTTTGTTTTGTTTCGTTTTTTTTTGCACTGAGTGTACGTATGTGCATGATCAATGTGCAGTGTGTGTGCAAATGTGTATATGCTGTGTGTATATACATGTATGTATGTGCTGTGTGTATATACATGTATGTATGTGCTGTGTGTATGTATATGCTGTGTGTATATATATGTATGTATGTGCTGTGTGTATGTATGTGCTGTGTGTATGTTTGTGCTGTGTGTATGTATGTGCTGTGTGTATATATGTGTGTTGATGTGTGCAATTGTGTAATGTTGCTGTGTGTATATACATGTGTGTGCTGTGTGTATATACATGTGATGTGCTGTGTGTATATACATGTATGTGCTGTGTGTATATACATGTATGTGCTGTGTGTATATACATGTATGTGCTGTGTGTATATACATGTATGTGCTGTGTGTATATACATGTATGTGCTGTGTGTATATACATGTAGTGTGCTGTGTGTGTATATACATTGTATGTGCTGTGTGTATGTGATGTTGTGTATATACATGTGTGTATGTGCTGTGTGTATATACATGTGTGTATGTGCTGTGTGTATATACATGTGTGTATGTGCTGTGTGTATATACATGTGTGTATGTGCTGTGTGTATATACATGTGTGTATGTGCTGTGTGTATATACATGTGTGTATGTGCTGTGTGTATATACATGTGTGTATGTGCTGTGTGTATATACATGTGTGTATGTGCTGTATGTATATACATGTGTGTATGTGCTGTGTGTATATACATGTGTGTATGTGCTGTGTGTATATACATGTGTGTATGTGCTATGTGTTGTATATGTACTGTGTGTTATGTGCTGTGTGTATATACATGTGTTTGTGCGTGTGTATATACATGTGTTATTGGCTGTGTGTATATACATGTTGTATGTGCTGTGATATACAGTGTGTGTATGTGCTGTGTGTAATACAGTGTGTTGTGCTGTGTGTGTATACATGTGTATGTGCTGTTGATATAATGTGTGTATGTGCTGTGTATAAATGTTGTATGTCTTGTGTATATACAGTGTGTGTGCTTGTGTATACATGTTGATGTGCTGTGTAGTATATACATGTGTGTATTGCTTGTGTATATCATGTGTATGTGCTGTGTATATAATGTGTATGTGCTGAGTGTATATAATGTTGTATGTGCTGTGTGTATATACTTGTGTATGTGCTGTTGTATAAGTATTGTGTATGTGCTGGTGTTATATACATGGTTGTATGTGCGTGTGTATATAAGTTTGTATGTGTGTGTGTTATACATGTGCTGAGTGTGTATATACATGTGTGTGTGTTGTATATACATGTGTGTATATGTGTGTACATGTGTTTGCTGTTGATGTACTGGTGTGGTGTGTATATCATTGTTGCATGTTATGTATGTGCTGTTGTGTGTATGTGATGTGTTGCGTGTGTATGTCATGGTGGCTGTGTGTATGTGCATGTGTGTGTGTGTTATTATGTGTGTGCTGTGTTATTGAGTGTTTTATATACATGTTGTGCTTGCTGTGTGTATTGTATGTGTGTATACATGATGTGTGTGTATGATATATATCATGTCAATGTGCAAGTGTGTATATACATTGAGTTTTCTATTGTATTTAAGTGTGTGTATATGTGACTGTATATTATGGTGCGTGTATTGCAGTGTGATATACATGTGATTGAATTGCTATGTGTAAATGTGGATCAGTGAGTATATTTGTGTGTATTGACTGAGTGTATATATGTGTGTATGTGCATGGTATACTTGTGATTTGCGTGTGTACTGAGTGTGTATATACTATGTATGTGCTTTGTGGTATGTATAGTGCTATACATATTGGGTGGTATTACACTCAGAAGTATATATAGATTCCTCGTATTAAGGTTGAACGTCATTGTAGAGATTTATGTTACTCATTGTGCCACGGCTGCACAATATCAGTGTCAATGAATAGTGCTCATTGCTCTCGATGCAATCGCCGTGTTACATGGGATGTGCTGCCGATTACATGTAGATGTATGGGCTGAATGATCTTTAGTGATGACTCTGACCCTATCATTCTTCTACAGCAGGTATAGAGCGGACGTACCCAGGCGTCAGATAACTTTAATATCGTCAATGGCGCTCGTTTAAAGGTCTGTAAATGCAGCCTATATGTTGGAGTGTGGTGGCTCAATATGTTCCCAGCTTGGGCCCCGCTATGTCTAAACCAGCCCCATATAAGACTCCCGGTGTCCTCGTCTCTCACCTTTGTTATCTTTGATGTCCACGGCGGCCTGTGCCTCCAGGAGCAGGGAGATGAGCTCGGTGTTCCCTATGAGGGCGGCATGGTGCAGAGCGGAGAACCTGCAAGACACAAAGTGCAGACCATGATGTCCTCTACGCCTCCTCCCCATAGATAACACTCGGGGGCCCGCGCTCCGCTCCTCTCTATTCTCTGTGACTATTGGACTCTATTATTCTTCTCGTACAGATTTGGGTGACAACGCAGGATACAGGTGAATTATTTTTTTGCAGAGATCATAAGAGCTCCGCTACTGATTGGCAACAGTTGGACCACCAGTGATCATCAACAGTTAGACCACCAGTGATCATCAACAGTTAGACCACCAGTGATCGTCAACAGTTAGACCACCAGTGATCGTCAACAGTTTAGACCACCAGTGATCCGTAACAGTTGGACTAGCAGTGATCAGTAACAGTTGGACCACCAGTGATCAGTAATAGTTGGACCACCAGTGATCGTCAACAGTTTGGACCACCAGTGATCAGTAACAGTTGGACCACCAGTGATCGTCAACAGTTGGACCACCAGTGATCAGTAACAGTTGGACCACCAGTGATCGTCAACAGTTGGACCACCAGTGATCGGTAACAGTTGGACCACCAGTGATTGGTAACAGTTGGCCAGTAGTGATCGGTAACAGTTGGACCACCAGTGATCGGTAACAGTTGGACAACCAGTGATCGGCAACAGTTGGACTACCAGTGATCGATAACACTTGGACCACCAGTGATCGGTAACAGTTGGACCACCAGTGATCGGTAACAGTTGGCCAGTAGTGATCGGTAACAGTTGGACCACCAGTGATCGGTAACAGTTGGACCACCAGTGATTGGTAACAGTTGGCCAGTAGTGATCGGTAACAGTTGGACCACCAGTGATCGGTAACAGTTGGACAACCAGTGATCGGCAACAGTTGGACTACCAGTGATCGATAACACTTGGACCACCAGTGATCGGTAACAGTTGGACCACCACTGATCGGTAACAGTTGGACCGCCAGTGATCGGTAACAGTTGGACAACCAGTGATCGGTAACAGTTGGACAACCAGTGATCGGCAACAGTTGGACCACCAGTGATCGATAACAGTTGGACCAACAGTTATCAGTAACAGTTGGACCAACAATGATCAGTAACAGTTGGACCACAAGTGATTGGTAACAGTTGGACCACCAGTGATCGGTAACAGTTGGACAACCAGTGATCGGCAACAGTTGGACTACCAGTGATCGATAACACTTGGACCACCAGTGATCGGTAACAGTTGGACCACCACTGATCGGTAACAGTTGGACCGCCAGTTATCGGTAACAGTTGGACCACCAGTGATTGGTAACAGTTGGCCAGTAGTGATCGGTAACAGTTGGACCACCAGTGATCGGTAACAGTTGGACCACCAGTGATTGGTAACAGTTGGCCAGTAGTGATCAGAAAACAGTTGGACCACCAGTGATCGGTAACAGTTGGACAACCAGTGATCGGCAACAGTTGGACTACCAGTGATCGATAACACTTGGACCACCAGTGATCGGTAACAGTTGGACCACCACTGATCGGTAACAGTTGGACCGCCAGTGATCGGTAACAGTTGGACCGCCAGTGATCAGTAACAGTTGGACAACCAGTGATCGGTAACAGTTGGACAACCAGTGATCGGCAACAGTTGGACACCAGTGATCGATAACAGTTGGACCAACAGTTATCAGTAACAGTTGGACCAACAGTGATCAGTAACAGTTGGACCACAAGTGATTGGTAACAGTTGGACCACCAGTGATCGGTAACAGTTGGACCACCAGTGATTGGTAACAGTTGGCCAGTAGTGATCGGTAACAGTTAGACCACCAGTGATCGGTAACAGTTGGACCACCAGTGATCGGCAACAGTTGGACTACCAGTGATCGATAACACTTGGACCACCACTGATCGGTAACAGTTGGACCACCACTGATTGGTAAAAGTTGGACCACCAATGATCGACAACAGTTGGACCACCAGTGATTGGTAACAGTTGGCCAGTAGTGATCGGTAACAGTTAGACCACCAGTGATCGGTAACAGTTGGACCACCAGTGATCGGCAACAGTTGGACCACCAGTGATCGATAACACTTGGACCACCACTGATCGGTAACAGTTGGACCACCACTGATTGGTAACAGTTGGACCACCAATGATCGATAACAGTTGGACCACCAGTGATCGATAACAGTTGGACCAACAGTTATCAGTAACAGTTGGACCAACAGTGATTGGTAACAGTTGGACCACCAGTGATCGATAACAGTTGGACCTTCAGTGATCGATAACAGTTGGACCTTCAGTGATTGGTAACAGTTGGACCACCAGTGATTGGTAACGGTTGGACTACCAGTGATCGATAACAGTTGGACCTCCAGTGATCGATAACAGTTGGACTACCAGTTTCTCCTTCATTGTCTGGAAGGCTCCCAAAATAAAGAAGAGACTCCCTGAACTCCCAGGAGATATGACCAATTCTTCTGGGCTTCCCCGAAGCCTCTTGGAGCTTGGAGAGTAGCACCAAGATGCTACGGGGATAGGGGTCTATGCATTGCATGCAGCTCAATGATTTGAAAAGGCACAATTTTAATGCTTTATTTTGCCTCAGGGGGGTGCTGCAGAGGGGACAGGGGCATGGCCTGCAAATATCACTTTCTGGGAGCATAGTCTGTAAAGAGGGGGGCTTCGTGCTTCAAAATATTTTCTAACACAATGATTCTAATAGGCGTCATGTAATACTTTCTTTCGCCTCTGGGAGTGCTGTTGGAAAATTGAGCACTTGCTGCTGCAAAAGCATTGAACAAACTACAATATTCCTTTAATTATTGTAAATTAGACCTAAATCAGAATCCTACCTAAAAGGGGCTGCAGGGATTAATTAACCCCTTATGGCGGAGGATCCAAGAGGCTAAAACAAGGCCAAGACATGAAGATAATTAGCGATTGGCGGGTCGGCGGTTACCTGCCGCTACTGTTGTGATGCTGATTAGAACATCACGGTGGATGAGACTAAATTCTGGGCCACGGTGGAGTAAAGTTGTACGAGGTAGTGAAGCAGAAAATCAGTATGGAGATTTCCCCTGTGCGCGTCCTGCAGTCAGTGCCAGGCGATGCCGAGCGCTGTCAGGGAATTATGTGCTCCGCTGCCAGAGGGTACAGTGCTGTATGTAAAGCAGCCAGGAGCCACTGCCAACAGCCGTGTCATACTGATGTACTGTACACGCCGTGTATAACTCAGCACAATCACTGCCTGCATCCATGGAAGTGCAGAAGACTCTCACGTCTGACTGGACCCACAGCTCCGTTAAAGGGAAACTCCAGTTTATTTAGTCTTTATTTTATGCATTTGCACTTTGTTGGGAACTCAGCATTTTCCTGCAGCGCCGCCGCAGGGGAAATTAGCATTACACTAGTTGAGTCCTCCGAAAGCTCCTTTTACAACCATCTTTGCAGGAAATTTGTAAAGCATAAAACAAGGCTGCGCTGATGATTAAAGATCTACCTGTATATGATGATATATTCTAAAGTTATAAAGAAAGAACAAAAACTGATCATGCAAAAGTGTTTGCAATAAACATAAAAGCAATTTGAATTTCTGCTAGTCGGCGCTTGTATATGGTAGTCAGGTGATTAGTATTCTGGCAGACACAGAACACAGTGACTTATGTGCCACATTCATAGACGTTCTGCAATTAGCCGGCCAGATGTGCTTGCCTTAATCAAAAGCGGCTCATGAGGACAGCAGCCACTAGGCGGCGCCACAGAGCACAGAAATCCATATGTTTTGAGAAGTCTGCACTGCAGTCACACCGCCAGCAAGGCTGACAATCTGGGATGGAGGCGCTGATACTAAATACTACTGTCAGGTCTGACTGACATCAAGTCAGGAGCGTGGAGGATCAGTAATGTAATGTATGTACACAGTGACTGCACCAGCAGAATAGTGAGTGCAGCTCTGGAGTATAATACAGGAGGTAACTCAGGATCAGTAATGTAATGTATGTACACAGTGACTGCACCAGCAGAATAGTGAGTGCAGCTCTGGAGTATAATACAGGAGGTAACTCAGGATCAGTAATGTAATGTATGTACACAGTGACTGCACCAGCAGAATAGTGAGTGCAGCTCTGGAGTATAATACAGAAGGTAACTCAGGATCAGTAATGTAATGTATGTACACAGTGACTGCACCAGCAGAATAGTGAGTGCATCTCTGGAGTATAATACAGGAGGTAACTCAGGATCAGAAATGTAATGTATGTACACAGTGACTGCACCAGCAGAATAGTGAGTGCAGCTCTGGAGTATAATACAGGAGGTAACTCAGGATCAGTAATGTAATGTATGTACACAGTGACTGCACCAGCAGAATAGTGAGTGCAGCTCTGGAGTATAATACAGGAAGTAACTCAGGATCAGTAATGTAATGTATGTACACAGTGACTGCACCAGCAGAATAGTGAGTGCAGCTCTGGAGTATAATACAGGAGGTAACTCAGGATCAGTAATGTAATGTATGTACACAGTGACTGCACCAGTAGAATAGTGAGTGCAGCTCTGGAGTATAATACAGGAGGTAACTCAGGATCAGTAATGTAATGTATGTACACAGTGACTGCACCAGCAGAATAGTGAGTGCAGCTCTGGAGTATAATACAGGAGGTAACTCAGGATCAGTAATGTAATATATGTACACAGTGACTGCACCAGCAGAATAGTGAGTGCAGCTCTGGAGTATAATACAGGAGGTAACTCAGGATCAGTAATGTAATGTATGTACACAGTGACTGCACCAGCAGAATAGTGAGTGCAGCTCTGGAGTATAAGGGTGCTTTCACATCTGCGTTTTTCGTAATTCGCGGCAGATGCGGTGAAAAAACCGCATCTGCCGCGTTTACCGCATAACCGTTCCACTTGCGGCGCGGTTGCGGTTTTTTCTATGCAAAGTATAGGCATACTTGCGGCAGGTGCGGCAAGTGCGGTTTTGCACTTGCGGCAGGTGCGGCCGCGAAAAAAACCGCAGTAAGCCGCGGTTTTTTTCGCGGCCGCACCTGCCGCAAGTGCAAAACCGCACTTGCCGCACCTGCCGCAAGTATGCCTATACTTTGCATAGAAAAAACCGCAACCGCGCCGCAAGTGGAACGGTTATGCGGTAAACGCGGCAGATGCGGTTTTTTCACCGCATCTGCCGCGAATTACGAAAAACGCAGATGTGAAAGCACCCTAATACAGGAGGTAACTCAGGATCAGTAATGTAATGTATGTACACAGTGACTGCACCAGCAGAATAGTGAGTGCAGCTCTGGAGTATAATACAAGAGGTAACTCAGGATCAGTAATGTAATGTATGTACACAGTGACTGCACCAGCAGAATAGTGAGTGCAGCTCTGGAGTATAATACAGGAGGTAACTCAGGATCAGTAATGTAATGTATGTACACAGTGACTGCACCCGCAGAATAGTGAGTGCAGCTCTGGAGTATAATACAGGAGGTAACTCAGGATCAGTAATGTATGTACACAGTGACTGCACCAGCAGAATAGTGAGTGCAGCTCTGGGGTATAATACAGGAGGTAACTCAGGATCAGTAATGTAATGTATGTACACAGTGACTGCACCCGCAGAATAGTGAGTGCCGCTCTGGAGTATAATACAGGAGGTAACTCAGGATCAGTAATGTAATGTATGTACACAGTGACTGCACCAGCAGAATAGTGAGTGCAGCTCTGGAGTATAATACAGGAGGTAACTCAGGATCAGTAATGTATGTACACAGTGACTGCACCAGCAGAATAGTGAGTGCAGCTCTGGAGTATAATACAGGAGGTAACTCAGGATCAGTAATGTAATGTATGTACAGCAGAATAGTGAGTGCAGCTCTCGGGTATAATACAGGAGGTAACTCAGGATCAGTAATGTAATGTATGTACGCAGTGACTGCACCAGCAGAATAGTGAGTGCAGCTCTGGAGTATAATACAGGAGGTAACTCAGGATCAGTAATGTAATGTATGTACAGCAGAATAATGAGTGCAGCTCTGGAGTATAATACAGGAGGTAACTCAGGATGGGTTTTCATTGAGATCTTGTTTCTCTATTGGAGGCATAGGAGAAGCAGTGACCTCCTTACTCCGTTCTTCTTTAGGGTCTCTGACTTGGAATAAACCTTAATATTTCACATAAGATTATTGTAAGGGAAGTGAGTAAATAAATGAAATATTGGTGGGTTGTGTTAGGCGGGAGCCATGAGAATTTGCGGTTATTTTGTAGCAATCAAAGTTAGTGATTAAAAGAAATGTTAATATTAATGAACAGTGACAAATGGTGGATCCGGAGGCCGGACGGCTGTCAGCTCCGAGGCCGAGCTCAAGATACGGCAAACATCAGCAGTGATGGCAGCGGCGAGTGCATCTGCAGGAATAGGAGGCGCCGTGTGATTATTTACATTCATCGAGGGCTCGACTTGCTCCGAAAAACCCTTCAGGGCTTGTGAGATGAAGAATCTCATTCCCTCATAAAGCTTTCAGGAACTAATTATTCCTGTGCAGCGCGGTCCGCCATCCCCAGCCTCATTAACACCTCTTCTTCCTCGGGAGCTGCGCTCTCATGCTTTAGTTTGCAAGTGTTGGCAATTCCGACTTGACTTTAAAAAAAATTCTGATGTCTTCTTCTATTCTTGTTTATTCTTAAAGGAACACCATCACCATGTTTTTCTAATAATATTTCATATCTTTCATGGATGTGCACCCACGTAGGGACGTATTAAAGATAGTTTAGTTTTTACAGCAGGCTGTAAAGTGAGATGCTTTCCTACAATATGTATAAATGTAACAATGACATCTAGTGGCCAATATGAAAACTGCAGCTGATCAACAAAAGTCAAAAATGAAGGCAGGACACTCCATGTACCACTATGATGCATTCATATTACTTTTAGGGTTAAGGCAATGCTACTCGGCTGGAATACCACAGTGATGTGATATCTGATGAAGAAAAGGAATATACAGAATAGCTAATGCCGCTGGAGCCACTATAGGTTATGTAGTATGGCTTCAGAAAAAAAAGCCAATAATAATAATATTATGGGTGATGCCTTAAGGCTCAGGACAAAACGGATGTTGGTTACAGTTATCACAGTGTGGTATAGTGGATAGGAAATCAGGCGGCAAGATAGTAAAATGGCCAAAAGCAAAGTGGGGAACTAGTCTGACCCTTAGACTGGGGGTCCCTGGCTCATCCTAATCCTGGAGTTACCTCTGAAGGTGAGGATGTTCAGGCTATCACCCTTGCCCTTTGCTCCAGATCAGCCTGCCACATGTTGACGGCTTTGCAGTTACATAAGTACTAGTGCTGTGATTAAATCTGAGAAGTTGTACAGAGACATATGTCCATGTGGATAGATCTTTGCTGTAGGCTGTAAAATGAGATGCTTTTCTACAGTGAGCATGCATGTAATAATGACATCTAGTGGCCAATATGAAAACTGCAACTTGGGTTATCATCAAAAGTCAAGAATGAAGGCTGTACCGAGGCAGAACAGACACTCCATGTATCACTATGATTCATTCATATGACACTTTTAGGGTTAAGACAATTCTATTGGGTATTAGTGATGTGATATTGGATGAAGAAAAGGAATATACAGAGCACTTAATGCCTCTGGGGCCACTACAGATTATATAGTATGGATTCAGAAGAAAACAGAAGTTGTACAGAGACATATGTCCATGTGGATAGATCTTTGCTGTAGGCTGTAAAATGAGATGCTTGTTCTGCAGGAGTATAATGTAACAGAGACATCTAGTGGTCAAGATGAAAACTGCAACTGGGTTATCATTGAAATCAGAAAGCCTCAGAATGAGGCTGTACCGAGGCAGGGCAGGCACTCTATGTACTACTATGATGCATACATATTTTACTTTTAGGGTTAAGGCAACGCTATTAGGCTGGAAAACTGCAGTGATGTGATATCTGGTGAACAAAAGAAAGCTACAGAACACTTAATACCTCTGGGGCCACTACAGGTGATGTAGTATGGATTCAGAAAAAAACTGAAGTTGTACAGAGACATATGTCCATGTGGATAGATCTTTGCTGTAGGCTGTAAAATGAGATGCTTTTCTACAGTGAGCATGCATGTAATAATGACATCTAGTGGCCAATATGAAAACTGCAACTTGGGTTATCATCAAAAGTCAAGAAAACCTCAAGGAATGGAGGCTGTACCGAGGCAGCACAGACACTCCATGTACCACTAGGATGTATCATATTACTTTTAGCATTAAGGCAATACTACTAAGCTGGAATACCTCAGTGATGTGATATCTGATGAAAAAAAGGAAGATATAAAAAGAATACCTAATGCCTCTGGAGCCACTACAGGTGACATGGTATGGCTTCAGAAAAAAACGGAAGTTGTACAGAGGTATATGTCCTATGTGGATAGATCTTTGCTGGCAGGCTGTAAAATGAGATGCTTTTCTGCAGGAAGTATAATGTAACAGAGACATCTAGTGGACAATATAAAAACTGCAACTGGGTTTAAATCAAAAGTCAAGAAAGCCTCAAGAATGGAGGCATTGCAGGCACTCTGTGTTCTACTATGATGCATTCATATTACACTTTTAGGGTTAAGGCAACGCTATTGGGTATCAGTGATGTGATATTGGAATGAAGAAAAGGAGTATACAGAACACTTAATGCCTCTGGAGCCACTACAGGTTACGTAGTATGGATTTAGTAAAAAAACGGGTGTAGTACAGAGACATGTGTCCATGTGGATAGATCTTTGCTGTAGGCTGTAAAATGAGATGCTTTTCTGCAATGTGTATACATGTAATGATGACATCTAGTGGCCAATATGAAAACTGCAAAGTTTAGCAAAACTAGACATAGACCTCCGATATGATACATTCATATGACACTTTACTGTAAACATATGAGAGCTAGGGATAAGGAAATGCTATTAGGGGGGAATAATATGATATCTGATGAAGAATAGAAAGATACAGAATTATTAATGCCTCTGGGGCCACACAAACATGTATTTTACTATGGGTAATGTAGTGTGGCTTCAGAAAAAAAACAGAAGCTGTAGAGAAACATAATATGTCTGTGTGCATAGATCTTTGCTGCAGGTTGTAAAGTGAGCTGTTTTTGTACAGTGAATATAATGTAACAGAGACATCTAGTGGCCAATATGAAAATTACAGTTATTTGGGTTTTAGACATACCAGTATGAGGAGACTCAAACACCACAATGCTTCTCTGGGAAATTAAACATGCAACTTTCATCTTCATAGAAAATTTGAACTCTAGTGCCACCAATTGGAAGTAGCAATCTTAAAATCAGTATTGACTTTTAGGATTACTATTTCCAATAGGTGGCACTAGAGTTCAAGTCGATTTGCATAGAGGAGTTAGACATTAATATTGTGCATTTTGTTCCCATGGTATTCCATTTCCGATATGGATATTCTCCCTGTTTCACAGTTATGAAGACATAGAATAAAGCATAGAGCAGTCCTAATAATTACAACAGTTTTACTGTAGGCTGTAAAATGAGTTGTTTTTCTACAGTGAGTACACGTGTAACAATGCCATCTAGTGGCCAATGTGAAAACTGCAAAATTTAGGAATTTTATAGGATACCGACACATCACACTGTACTGCATGAATATGAGAGCCAGGGTTAAGGCAATGCAACAAGGGAAAAATACTGAAGAAGAATGGGACTATACAGAATTCTTAATGCCTCATGGGCACACAGAGGTGTGTTTTGGACCTATATAATATTATGGGTGATGTCTTAAGGCTCAGGACAAAACGGACGTTGGTTACAGTTATCACAGTGTGGTATATTGGATAGGAAATCAGGCGGCAAGATGGTAAGATGGCCAAAAGCAAAGAGGGGAACTAGTCTGACCCTTAGACTGGGGGTCCCGGCTCATCCTAATCCTGAGTTACCTCTGAAGGTGAGGATGTCCAGGCTATCACCCTTGCCCTTTGCTCCAGATCAGCCTGCCACATGTTGACGGCTTTGCAGTTACATGAGTGCTGGTGCTGTGATTAAATCTGAGTTTTTTTCCTTAGTCTGCTGTTTGCAGCTCTGCAGGTGAGGGGTAAGGCATTTTCAGTGGTGGTGGAGGTGTGTGTCTTAATATTCAGATCTCCACTCCCCAGCCTTGAAATAGCTTCACTTCCCTCCACTAGTGTCTCAGTTAGAGCTCTTTTCTACTTGGACCCCATGCTGTGAAGTCGTGCTGTGCTGAGCTGTGTTGTTGCTGCTGTTGACTTCAATTGAAGCTGGTCAGTTTTCCCGATCCGTGAGTGGAGGTAGGGACTCTTAGCCTAGGGCTGATCAGAAGTGAAGGGTAGGGTGGTGGCCGGAACCTCCTCACCTTCAAAGGTACCTTCAGGAACAGGGCAAGTCAGGGACCCAAGTCCAGGGCCAGAGTAGCTCCACTGAATGCCCTTGCCCACCTTACCATCTTGCCTCCAGATTGCCCTATCCATTATATCACTCTGTGACAAAGCCCTAGGCTAAGAGCCCCTACCTCCGCTCACTGACTGGGAAAGCCCAGCAGCTCCTATGGAAGGGAACAGCACAGCAAGTCCTCACTGCATGGGGTCCAAGTACACACTGAACTCTTTTTGCGACACTCGGTGGAGGGAAGTGGAACTACGTAAAGGCTTACCAGATCTCTGACACACCTCCATCTGAAGAGTCGCACACAGCATAGACTAAAGCAGCATTCTGGCATTAAACTACGGCAGCATTACACGTGGTCTGCAAAGCAGTCAACACGTGACAACTGTCATAAAATGCCCATGTACATAGAGCTTTGCTGTAGGTTGTAAAATGAGATGCTTGTCTACAGTGTGCTCAACGTACCATCTAGTGGCCAATGTGAAAACTGCGATGTTTCAACAATTATTTTTTTCCCAAATAATTAATAAAACAGCTTACAAAAAATATTCCTAATAATGATGTTGAAAATAACATTATGACCGTCTCTTTGAATGCTTGTACTTGAGCAGATATCATTGCCCACAGGCTTGAACATTGCAGTGCTGGGACTTTGCACCGAGGATTTGGTGTGTGTTAGGTTTTGTTCTATTCGCTGTTACCGGTGTGAACACACGTTTCGTGACGGTAACCTGTGATTTTCCGCACTTGTCTCCCCATGGACCCGCGCTTCTTATGGAAGAAGATAATGGTTTTGCCCTTAAGATGTTGCCGGATCGTGCACTTGTTAAATAAGTGAAAAGCTCCGGAGGTCCGGACATCCCCGAGATGGCGCCATTAATAACGGCAGCGCCTGTCTGTAGGATATCAGGGCTCGGCAATAGGAAAAGACAAGGAACGCATGATACACTGGAGGACGTCCTCCTCTATTCACCATTATCAGGATCTCTGCGTTCCCTGACTGTATGGAAATGAAACAAATATATATTTCAGTTTACTCACCCGTCCGTGTCTTGGAAATTTACATTCACCCTTTTGGCGGATCCAAGGAGCTCTGTGACAAGGAAGGAGAAAGGAAATAATTGAGGACATGAAATAGGCATGAACATGACAGGTACAAAGCACGTGTGTTTTATTCAATTTGCTACCAGACAAAGTATAATAAATCATGTCCTGTGCGTGGAATCTCAGTTTTCTTAATTGCAATTCCAAGGTGTGGCCACCGGTGCGCTGGAGAGCTCAGTCAGCATAATACACAGGATAACCTCTGTACCTTTATATACAATCCACATAGTACTGCTATACACAGCGCACACAATACTGTCATACACCGACTACACAATACTGCCATACAGAGCACATACAATACTGCCATATACAGCCTAAATAATACTGCCATATACAGCCTACATAATACTGCCATATACAGCCTACATAATACTGCCATACACCGCCTACATAATACTGCCATACACAGCACATACAATACTGCCATATACAGCCTACATAATACTGCCATATACAGCCTACATAATACTGCCATATACAGCCTACATAATACTGCCATACACAGCCTACATAATACTGCCATACACAGCCTACATAATACTGCCATACACAGCCTACATAATACTGCCATACACAGCCTACATAATACTGCCATACACAGCCTACACAATACTGCCATACACAGCCTACACAATACTGCCATACACCGCCTACACAATACTGCCATACACCGCCTACATAATACTGCCATACACAGCCTACACAATACTGCCATACACAGCCTACATAATACTGCCATACACAGCCTACATAATACTGCCATACACCGCCTACATAATACTGCCATACACAGCCTACATAATACTGCCATACACAGCCTACATAATACTGCCATACACCGCCTACATAATACTGCCATACACAGCCTACATAATACTGCCATACACAGCCTACATAATACTGCCATACACAGCCTACATAATACTGCCATACACCGCCTACATAATACTGCCATACACAGCCTACATAATACTGCCATACACAGCCTACATAATACTGCCATACACAGCCTACATAATACTGCCATACACAGCCTACATAATACTGCCATACACCGCCTACATAATACTGCCATACACAGCCTACATAATACTGCCATACACAGCCTACATAATACTGCCATACACCGCCTACATAATACTGCCATACACCGCCTACATAATACTGCCATAACACAGCCTACATAATACTGCCATACACAGCCTACATAATACTGCCATACACAGCCTACATAATACTGCCATACACCGCCTACATAATACTGCCATACACAGCCTACATAATACTGCCATACACAGCCTACATAATACTGCCATACACAGCCTACATAATACTGCTATACACCGCCTACATAATACTGCCATACACCGCCTACATAATACTGCTATACACCGCCTACATAATAACTGCCATACACAGCCTACATAATACTGCTATACACAGCCTACATAATACTGCCATAAACACGCCTACATAATACTGCCATACACCGCCTACATAATACTGCCATACACAGCCTACATAATACTGCCATACACAGCCTACATAATACTGCCATACACCACCTACATAATACTGCCATAACACCGCCTACATAATACTGCCATACACAGCCTACATAATACTGCCATACACAGCCTACATAATACTGCCATACACAGCCTACATAATACTGCCATACACCGCCTACATAATAATACTGCCATACACAGCCTACATAATACTGCCATACACAGCCTACATAAATACTGTCCATACAACAGCCTACATAATACTGCCATACATCGCCTACACAATACTGCCATACATGCCTAAATATACTGCCATACACCGCCTACACAATACTGCCATACACCGCCTACATAATACTGCCATACACCGCCTACATAATACTGCCATACACCGCCTACATAATACTGCCATACACCACCTACATAATACTGCCATACACCGCCTACATAATACTGCCATAACCGCCTACATAATACTGCCATACACCGCCTACATAATACTGCCATACACAGCCTACATAATACTGCCATACACGCCTACATAATACTGCCATACACCACCTACATAATACTGCCATACACCGCCTACATAATACTGCCATACACCGCCTACATAATACTGCCATACACCGCCTACATAATACTGCCATACACAGCCTACATAATACTGCCATACACAGCGTACAAATACTGCCATACACCGCCTACATAATACTGCCATACACGCCTACATAATACTGCCATACACCGCCTACATAATACTGCCATACACCGCTACACAATACTGCCATACACAGCCTACATAATACTGCCATACACCGCCTACATAATACTGCCATACACAGCCTACACAATACTGCCATACACAGCCTACATAATACTGCCATACACAGCCTACATAATACTGCCATACACCGCCTACACAATACTGCCATACACAGCCTACATAATACTGCCATACACCGCCTACAAATACTGCCATACACCGCCTACATAATACTGCCATACACAGCCTACACAATACGCATACACGCCTACATAATACTGCCATACACGCCTACATACAGTCTAACGTCCCGGCAGTCAATACCGGAAGATTCCATGTTCCTTAGCCACACTGTGCCCGAGACAAAGCAATGCAGAGAGTTCAGAAGCCATTACCCGAGACGGGGGTTAGGAAAGGACTCGAGTTGCCTGTAATACCGGCACCTCGCATGGAGAGACAGGGCGGCAGCTTAGCTAATGCAGTGGCAGGAGACCCAAACACAGAGTGCAATAAGGAGGCCAATGTCTTGGCTAGGTAAGGAGAACCCTGGTTTTCTCAAAAGGACTCCGCTGACAACTACCCGGAATGCAGATGCTCCAGTAAAAGACTGAGTAACCACCAGTGAGTCTGCCTGTTGCTTATGCGCATCAGTCCACATATACCCACAATATTAATTCAATCTAACAACTAAAACTATAATCCACAAACGCATTGTTGATCACACATAGTATCAGTGCACACAGGTCAATTAAACAACAAATTCCTATTCTATATAATACTGCCATACATAGCTCACATAACACCGCCATAAAGATAGTAAATCATCAGCCAATTATATGGATTAGAAGAGCAAAGTGAAATCCCGTCCCTGCACATTTAGCTCAATATCTCCAGGGTGAGTCCAAAAGCAAAATGTGTGATACAGTCTACAAAGCAACACATAGAAATAATACCGCCAAACCCTCCATGTCATACATCTCCCCTATTAGTGAGGCCTACGCAGGAGCGTGACGGGTAACTCATCCTATGTTCAATCACCCCACTGCTGTACCGCCATAAAGAGAGAGTGTGACGCACGCGGCTCATTCACCATAAAGGCCCCGTTACTAATGGATCGCGCCCCGTAGAAACCCTTTTTTCCCCTTGATGCTTTAAGAGCTCGATTAGCAGCCGCTGCCCCAATTTCAGACTAAACATTTTCCTTTTATCACCTTAATGGGTCCAGAAATACTCTGGTGCAAGGAAATGTTTTACATCACAAAAAATCATCTGTGATCCCCAGCTGTAATGTCTGTATACTCTTATATTCTGTGATCCCCGGCTGTAACGTCTGTATACTCTTATATCCTGTGATCCCCGGCTGTAATGTCTGTATACTCTTATATTATGTGATCTGTGCCGGCTGTAATGTCTGTATACTCTTATATTCTGTGATCCCCGGCTGTAATGTCTGTATATACTCCTATATTCTGTGATCCCCAGCTGTAATGTCTGTATACTCTTATATTATGTGATCCCCAGCTGTAATGTCTGTATACTTTATATTCTGTGATCCCCTGCTGTAATGTCTGTATACTCTTATATTCTGTGATCCCCGGCTGTAATGTCTGTATACTCTTATATTCTGTGATCCCCAGCTGTAATGTCTGTATACTCTTATATTCTGTGATCCCGGCTGTAATGTCTGTATACTCTTATATTCTGTGATCCCCGGCTGTAATGTCTGTATACTCTTATATTCTGTGATCCTCAGCTGTAATGTCTGTATACTCTTATATTCTGTGATCCCGCTGTAATGTCTGTATACTCTTATATTCTGTGATCCCCGGCTGTAATGTCTGTATACTCTTTATATTCTGTGATCCCCGCTGTAATGTCTGTATACTCTTATATTCTGTGATCCCCAGCTGTAATGTCTGTATACTCTTATATTCTGTGATCCCCAGCTGTAATGTCTGTATACTCTTATATTCTGTGATCCCAGCTGTAATGTCTGTATACTCTTATATTCTGTGATTCCCTGGCTGTAATGTCTGTATACTCTTATATTCTGTGATCCCGCTGTAATGTCTGTATACTCTTATATTCTGTGATCCCGGCTGTAATGTCTGTATACTCTTATATTCTGTGATCCCCTGCTGTAATGTCTGTATACTCTTATATTCTGTGATCCTCGGCTGTAATGTCTGTATACTCTTATATTCTGTGATCCCGGCTGTAATGTCTGTATACTCTTATATTCTGTGATCCCAGCTGTAATGTCTGTATACTCTTATATTCTGTGATCCCAGCTGTAATGTCTGTATACTCTTATTCTGTGATCCCAGCTGTAATGTCTGTATACTCTTATAGTCTGTGATCTCCAGCTGTAACGTCTATATACTCTTATATTCTGTGATCCCGGCTGTAATGTCTGTATACTCTTATATTCTGTGATCCCGGCTGTAATGTCTGTATACTCTTATATTCTGTGATCCTGTGCTGTAATGTCTGTATACTCTTATATCCTGTGTTAATGTCTGTATACTCTTATATCAGTGATCCTGGCTGTAATGTCTGTATACTCTTATATTCTGTGATCCCCGCTGTAATGTCTGTATACTCTTATATTCTGTGATCCGGCTGTAATGTCTGTATACTCTTATATTCTGTGATCCCTGGCTGTGTAAGTCTGTATACTCTTATATTCTGTGATCCCCGGCTGTAATGTCTGTATACTCTTATATTCTGTGATCAGCTGTAATGTCTGTATACTCTTATATTCTGTATTATTGCTCTCGCTCGGGTCGTCATCTTCTTGCACATTTCTTAGTTGTGTTTTCATTGAGCTTTGCCATGATAAGAAAATCAATGTCTCAGGATGGCGGCGGTGGGTAATTATCCGTCCTCCCACCAGCTTTCCACACAAGTCGCTTCCTTATATTTTACTTGCAATTAACAAGGCAAATTAGCACATGACCGTACTGTCAGCCCTGACACACGTGACGCCGGATCCACATAGAAAAACTGCACAATACAGGGACAGCGATGATGGAAACTCCTGATCCACCGCGCTTAGTGATGGTGTGAACAAGCCACACTATTATTATTATTTATATAGCGCCATTATATTCCATGGCGCTTTACATGTTAAGAGGGCAGACTAGGACAAGTAACATAGTAACAATACAAGTAACAATGGCTGTGGACAATTTGGTCGTACAGATACAATAGGGGAGAAGATCCAGTCCGCGAGGGCTCACAGTCTACGAGGGCAGGGTGGGGATACAGTAGGAGGGGGAGGTGCCGGTCATGAGGCGGTGCAGTGGACCGGGTCTCATTGGAGGTTGTAGGCTTGGCGGAAGAGGTGGGTTTTCAGGCTTCTTTTGAAGGTTCCCAAGATAAGGAATGCTGATGTGTTGGGGCAGTGAATTCCAGAGTATGGGTGAAGCACGGGAGAAATCCTGTATGCGGTTGTGTGAAGAGGAGATGAGGGGGGAGTAGAGGAGGAGCTCTTGGGAGGATCGCAGGTTGCATGAGGGTAGGTATCGGGAGACCATGTCGGAGATGTATGGAGGGGACAGGTTGTGGATGGCTTTGTATGTCATGGTTAATGTTTTAAACTGGGATCTCTGGGAAGTAGGGAGCCAGTGAAGGGCTTGGCAGAGGGGAGGAGACAGGGGAGTAGCGGGGAGACAGATGGATTAGGCGGACAGCTGAGTTCAGGATAGATTGGAGAGGTGAAAGGGAGGTGGCGGGGAGGTCGGTGAGCAGGAGGTTGCAGTAGTCGAGGTGGGAGATGATGAGAGCGTGAATATGGGTTTTAGCAGTGTCGCGGTCAAGGAAAGTGCGGATCCGAGAGATGTTTTTGAGCTGGAGTTGGCAGGAGGTGGCGAGGGCCTGGATGTGGGGCTTAAAGGAGAGGGAAGAGTCAAGGATAACCCGAGGCACTTGGCGTGGGGGACTGGGGAGAGAGAGCAGTCGTTGATGAGGATGGATAGATCAGGTAGTGAGGGGGAGCGGCTTGGGGGGAAGATGATGAATTCGGTTTTGTCCATGTTTAGCTTAAGGAAGCGAGCAGAGAAGAAGGATGAGATGGAGGACAGGCAGTGTAGAATTTTGGATAGTAGGGAGGCGATGTCAGGGCCGGACAGGTAGATTTGGGTGTCGTCGGCGTAGAGGTGATATTGGAGGCCATGGGACTCAATGAGGTGCTCTAGGCTGAGAGTGTAGATTGAGAACAGTAACGGTCCAAGAACTGAGCCCTGGGGGACCCTGACAGATAGGGGGTGGGGCGAGGAGGATGTGTGGGACTGGGTGACGCTGTAGGTCCGGTCCGTTAAGTATGAGGAGATCTAGGAGAGGGCAAGGTCCGTGATGCCAAGAGATTCCAGGATCTGTAGTAGAAGGGAGTGGTCAACAGTGTCGAAGGCAGCAGACAGGTCGAGGAGGAGGAGGACAGAATAGTGGAGCTTGCTTTTGGCAGTCAGTAGGTCATTGGTGACTTTGGTCAGGGCTGTTTCAGTGGAGTGGAGGGGTCGGAAGCCGGATTGTAGGCGGTCGAAGAGGGAGCAGGAGGAGAGGTGAGAGGACAGCTCAGAGTGGACATGCTGTTCAAGTAGTTTAGAGGCGAAAGGGAGCAGAGATATAGGGCGGTAGTTGGAGACAGTTGTGGGGTTAAGGGAGGTTTTTTTGGGGATGGGTGTGATCAGGGCGTGTTTGAAGGCTGAGGGGAAGGTGCCAGTGGTGAGTGATAGGTTGAAAAGATGAGTCAGGGGTGGGATGATAACGGAGGTGAGGTTGGGAATGAGGTGGGATGGGATCGGGTCATGGGCGCTGGTGGTGAGGTGTGATTTTGACAGGAGGGAGGAGAGCTGATCCTCAGTTATAGGGGGGAAGCAGCTGGTGGAAGGAGAGGGCAGTATAGGTGAGAGGGGAGGCTGTGGGGACAGTGGGTCAAAGCTGCCTCTGATTCTGTCACATCATAGAGGATAATATAAGATTCAGTGCCCCCATGCCAGTCATAGTCGGGGACCACATAACAGATGCCCAATAAGCACCAGCCGCAGTACCCGTAAGGCTGTGTGCACACTGAGGTATTTCACAAGAATTGTGGTGCATATTCAGGGCTGAATTCTCCAGAGCAAAAACAGAATGGGAAATATACAATGTGGTCAAGGATCCCGTACATTGCCAGCCAGAGAGGCCCCTATAGAGTGCCAGCCAGAGAGGCCCCTATAGAGTGCCAGCCAGAGAGCCCCCTATAGAGTGCCAGCCAGAGAGCCCCCTATAGAGTGCCAGCCAGAGAGCCCCCTATAGAGTGCCAGCCAGAGAGCCCACTATAGAGTGCCACACAGAGAGCCCACTATAGAGTGCCAGCCAGAGAGTCCCCTATAGAGTGCCAGCCAGAGAGTCCCCTATACAATGCCACACAGAGAGTCCCCTATACAATGCCACACAGAGAGCCCCCTATAGAGTGCCAGCCAGACAGTCCCCTATACAGTGCCAGCCAGAGAGCCCCTTATACAGTGCCACACAGAGAGCCCCCTATACAGTGCCAGCCAGAGAGCCCCCTATAGAGTGCCAGCCAGACAGTCCCCTATACAGTGCCAGCCAGAGAGTCCCCTATACAGTGCCAGCCAGAGAGCCCCCTATACAGTGCCGGCCAGAGAGTCCCCTATACAGTGCCAGCCAGAGAGCCCCCTATACTGTGCCAGCCAGAGAGCCCCCTATACAGTGCCGGCCAGAGAGCCCCCTATACAGTGCCAGCCAGAGAGCCCCCTATAGAGTGCCAGCCAGAGAGCCCCCTATACAGTGCCAGCCAGAGAGCCCTCTATACAGTGCCAGCCAGAGAGCCCCCTATACAGTGCCAGCCAGAGAGTCCCCTATAGTGACAGCCAGAGAGCCCCCTATAGAGTGCCAGCCAGAGAGCCCCCTATACAGTACCAGCCAGAGAGCCCCCTATACAGTGCCAGCCAGAGAGCCCCCTATAGTGACAGCAAGAGAGAATTCTATACGGTGTCAGCCAGAGACCCTCTATACCAGTGATGGCGAACTCCAGGCCTCGAGTGCCACACACAGTCCAGGTTTTCAGGATTTCCATTGCATTTGACAGTTGCCATTCAATCTACCAACTGTCAAACTCTAAGGAAATCCTGAAAACCTGCACTGTGTGTGGCACTCGAGGCCTGGAGTTCGCCATCACTGCTCTATACAGTGCCAGAAAAATTGCCTATATATTGTGTCAGCCATAGAGCCCATTATTCAGTGCCAGACAGATTGCCCCCTATAGGGTTGCAGTAGAGACCATGGGGCCCCAACCTGTGGACCTATAATGTGTGGCTCGCAGCTGTCTTTCAGCTTGGTACATTAGCAATGGGTTTAGCCTGCAGCTATGAAGAGCAGGTCTCCAGATGGTGACTTTGGGCGTAACCCCACATGGAAGAGCATATCTGGAAGGGGGTAAGGTGGGAACTCCTAGATCTTCATATACTGCCTCTATGTGATTTCTGTGGAAAAGATTTGACTGTTATTACATTGGTAATAAGAGCTTTGTGGGGGAGCAGGAGCTGGATGTGGCTCGTGACCCTCTCTCAGAGCTGGATGTGGCTCATGACCCTCTCTCAGAGCTGGATGTGGCTCATGACCTTCTCTCAGAGCTGGATGTGGCTCGCGACCCTCTCTCAGAGCTGGATGTGGCTCGTGACCCTCTCTCAGATTGGATGTGGCTTTTGACCCTCTCTCATGGCCCCTTTACACGCAGCTACAGATGACAGGTTTTCCACAGGTAACTTACTGGCTGCAGTGAAATCATGGAGACATAGTTCCATTTGTACACAGCAACAAGATAGAACCATGTCTCCATGATTTCACTGCAACCTGTAAGTTACCTGTGGAAAACCTGCTACCTGTAGCTGCGTGTAAAGGGGCCATCAGAGCTGGATGTGGCTCACAACCCTCTCTCAGAGCTGGATGTGGCTCACGACCCTCTCTCAGAGCTGGATGTGGCTCATGACCCTCTCTCAGAGCTGGATGTGGCTCATGACCCTCTCTCTAGGCTGGATGTGGCTCATGACCCTCTCTCAGGGCTGGATGTGGCTTGTGGCCCTCTCTCAGAGCTGGATGTGGCTCATGACCCTCTCTCAGAGCTGGATGTGGCTCATGACCCTCTCTCAGAGCTGGATGTGGCTCATGACCCTCTCTCAGAGCTGGATGTGGCTCGTGACCCTCTCTCAGAGCTGGATGTGGCTCGTGACCCTCTCTCAGATTGGATGTGGCTTTTGACCCTCTCTCATGGCCCCTTTACACGCAGCTACAGATGACAGGTTTTCCACAGGTAACTTACTGGCTGCAGTGAAATCATGGAGACATAGTTCCATTTGTACACAGCAACAAGATAGAACCATGTCTCCATGATTTCACTGCAACCTGTAAGTTACCTGTGGAAAACCTGCTACCTGTAGCTGCGTGTAAAGGGGCCATCAGAGCTGGATGTGGCTCACAACCCTCTCTCAGAGCTGGATGTGGCTCACGACCCTCTCTCAGAGCTGGATGTGGCTCATGACCCTCTCTCAGAGCTGGATGTGGCTCATGACCCTCTCTCTAGGCTGGATGTGGCTCATGACCCTCTCTCAGGGCTGGATGTGGCTTGTGGCCCTCTCTCAGAGCTGGATGTGGCTCATGACCCTCTCTCAGAGCTGGATGTGGCTCATGACCCTCTCTCAGAGCTGGATGTGGCTCATGACCCTCTCTCAGAGCTGGATGTGGCTCGTGACCCTCTCTCAGAGCTGGATGTGGCTCGTGACCCTCTCTCAGATTGGATGTGGCTTTTGACCCTCTCTCATGGCCCCTTTACACACAGCTACAGATGACAGGTTTTCCACAGGTAACTTACTGGCTGCAGTGAAATCATGGAGACATAGTTCCATTTGTACACAGCAACAAGATAGAACCATGTCTCCATGATTTCACTGCAACCTGTAAGTTACCTGTGGAAAACCTGCTACCTGTAGCTGCGTGTAAAGGGGCCATCAGAGCTGGATGTGGCTCACAACCCTCTCTCAGAGCTGGATGTGGCTCACGACCCTCTCTCAGAGCTGGATGTGGCTCATGACCCTCTCTCAGAGCTGGATGTGGCTCATGACCCTCTCTCTAGGCTGGATGTGGCTCATGACCCTCTCTCAGGGCTGGATGTGGCTTGTGGCCCTCTCTCAGAGCTGGATGTGGCTCATGACCCTCTCTCAGAGCTGGATGTGGCTCATGACCCTCTCTCAGAGCTGGATGTGGCTCATGACCCTCTCTCAGAGCTGGATGTGGCTCGTGACCCTCTCTCAGAGCTGGATGTGGCTCGTGACCCTCTCTCAGATTGGATGTGGCTTTTGACCCTCTCTCATGGCCCCTTTACACGCAGCTACAGATGACAGGTTTTCCACAGGTAACTTACTGGCTGCAGTGAAATCATGGAGACATAGTTCCATTTGTACACAGCAACAAGATAGAACCATGTCTCCATGATTTCACTGCAACCTGTAAGTTACCGGTGGAAAACCTGCTACCTGTAGCTGCGTGTAAAGGGGCCATCAGAGCTGGATGTGGCTCACAACCCTCTCTCAGAGCTGGATGTGGCTCACGACCCTCTCTCAGAGCTGGATGTGGCTCATGACCCTCTCTCAGAGCTGGATGTGGCTCATGACCCTCTCTCTAGGCTGGATGTGGCTCATGACCCTCTCTCAGGGCTGGATGTGGCTTGTGGCCCTCTCTCAGAGCTGGATGTGGCTCATGACCCTCTCTCAGAGCTGGATGTGGCTCATGACCCTCTCTCAGAGCTGGATGTGGTTCACGACCCTCTCTCAGAGCCGGATGTGGCTCATGACCCTCTCTCAGGGCTGGATGTGGCTTGTGACCCTCTCTCAGAGCTAGATGTGGCTCATGACCCTCTCCTCAGAGCTGAATGTGGCTCATGACCCTCTCTCAGAGCTGGATGTGGCTCATGACCCTCTCTCAGAGCTGGATGTGGCTTTTGACCCTCTCCCAAACCTGGATGTGGCTTTTGACCCTCTCCCAAAGCTGGATGTGGCTTTTGACCCTCTCTCAGAGCTGAATGTGGCTCATGAACCTCTCTCAGAGCTGGATGTGGCTCATGACCCTCTCTCAGAGCTGGATGTGGCATGTGACCCTCTCTCAGAGCCGGATGTGGCTCATGACCCTCTCTCAGGGCTGGATGTGGCTTGTGACCCTCTCTCAGAGCTAGATGTGGCTCATGACCCTCTCTCAGAGCTGAATGTGGCTCATGACCCTCTCTCAGAGCTGGATGTGGCTCATGACCCTCTCTCAGAGCTGGATGTGGCTTTTGACCCTCTCCCAAACCTGGATGTGGCTTTTGACCCTCTCCCAAAGCTGGATGTGGCTTTTGACCCTCTCTCAGAGCTGAATGTGGCTCATGAACCTCTCTCAGAGCTGGATGTGGCTCGCGACCCTCTCTCAGAGCTGGATGTGGCTCATGACCCTCTCTCAGAGCTGGATGTGGCTCATGACCCTCTCTCAGAGCTGGATGTGGTTCATGACCCTCTCTCAGAGCTGGATGTGGCTCATGACCCTCTCTCAGAGCTGGATGTGGCTCGTGACCTTCTCTCAGAGCTGGATGCGGCTCATGACCCTCTCTCAGAGCGGGATGTGGCTCGTGACCCTCTCTCAGAGCTGGATGTGGCTCGTGACCCTCTCTTAGAGCTGGATGTGGCTCACAACCTTCTCTCAGAGCGGGATGTGGCTCATGACCGTCTCTCAGAGTTGGATGTGGCCCGTGACCCTCTCTCAGAGCTGGATGTGGCTCGTGACACTCTATCAGAGCTGGATGTGGCATGTGACCCTCTCTCAGAGCTAAATGTGGCTCGTGACCCTCTCTCCGAGCTGGATGTGATTTGTGACCCTCTCTCAGGGCTGGATGTGGCTCATGACCCTCTCTCAGGGCTAGATGTGGCTCATGACCCTCTCTCAGGGCTGGATGTGGCTCATGACCCTCTCTCAGAGCTGGATGTGGCTCATGACCCTCTCTCAGGGCTGGATGTGGCTTGTGACCCTCTCTCAGAGCTGGATGTGACCTATGACCCCCTCTCAGAGCTGGATGTGACCTATGACCCTCTCTCAGAGCTGGATGTGGCTCGTGACCTTCTCTCAGAGCTGGATGCGGCTCATGACCCTCTCTCAGAGCGGGATGTGGCTTGTGACCCTCTCTCAGGCTGGATGTGGCTCATGACCCTCTCTCAGAGCTGGATGTGGCTCGTGACCCTCTCTCAGAGCTGGATGTGGCTCACAACCTTCTCTCAGAGCGGGATGTGGCTCATGACCGTCTGTCAGAGCTGGATGTGGCCCGTGACCCTCTCTCAGAGCTGGATGTGGCTCGTGACCTTCTCTCAGAGCTGGATGTGGCTCATGACCCTCCCTCAGAGCTGGATGTGGCTCATGACCGTCTGTCAGAGCTGGATGTGGCCCGTGACCCTCTCTCAGAGCTGGATGTGGCTCGTGACCTTCTCTCAGAGCTGGATGTGGCTCATTACCCTCTCTCAGAGCTGGATGTGGCTCACAACCCTCTCTCAGAGCTGGATGTGACCTTCTCTTACAGCTAGATGAGGCTTTCAAGGTCAGAAAGGTTGGGCAAAAGAACCCCTTATACAGTTTCAGACATGTAACTCTCTATATTGTGCCACACACATATAGCTTCACACATTGGCAGTCACATAGCCCCTATACAGTTTCAGTCTATATACCCAATATGCAGTAATCGTAGATATACACCACTACTTACCCTCCACTCTCTGACGGATACTTTTATTATTATCAAATACAGGGGTCAAAGGCCAGATATATCCTATTCCTGGACTAGGGGTCCGGTGAGGGGTCCCCAGCCCTATAGATAACATCCATTTAGTAATCCAGTAGCAGCCCTCGGCTCCAGGGGTCTATAAAATGGATTTTTACATCAGACTCTCTCGTCTGTCCAGGAGCGGGGCGACACCTCAG
This sequence comes from Allobates femoralis, assembly GCA_033576535.1. Taxonomy (NCBI): domain Eukaryota; kingdom Metazoa; phylum Chordata; class Amphibia; order Anura; family Aromobatidae; genus Allobates; species Allobates femoralis. The sequence goes on along the minus strand of JARQOC010000011.1, from coordinate 222,346,582 downwards.
GGTCCAGACTTCACTCCTGGTGTTGTATTATATTTGTGGACTGTATTATAATTTATGCATAATATCTTCATTCCATATATGAAGTATCGGGGTAATTATTTCATTATCTGCTCGTGTCGTTACGACGTGCCATTATATAAGGTGATGGGGGCAGAGGGCGAGAGGGTTGATGGAGACATTGTGAGGGATGTTGCCATGGTAACTGCAGGAAAGCGTTAAATGGGTAGTAAATGGAAGACGAGGTGAAGTGCTGGAGAGGTCAGGGCTTTCAATGCTGTCAATGGGAGGAAGGTGATAATGGAAGCGAGCAGAGGCCCAGAGAGTCATTAGTACTTAGCGCAAAGCCCTGGCTTTAGTAACTACCCCGATTACCAATTAATAAAGCACAATTCTGCTTAAAGCAGAACGATCTACCATTCATTTCACTGGTCCAGGTCCCTGTGCTGGAGCCATGGTCGTCGTCCCCCTCTAATCATGCCTGGCAATAACATCATAGCAAAGAGTGAGAATCCCTCTGATGAAGCCCCCAGGGCGGCTGTACCTGCCCTCCATCTATACGGTAGCACCACTCCTCATCTGCTTTGGGTAATGCTTCTGCTTCCATGAAATAACAATTCTATACATTGTGCCGCTCCTCTGTTATTCCTCTTACAAATTTATGAATAAATTGATAATGGGACGATGGCAATACAGAGCCTGTCTATACCCAACCGTACAGAGGCCAATCCATGCCGAGAGCAAAGACAATGGGAGCGGGAACACCCAATTATAATTTATTTATAGGAGGAATAACAGAGGAACAATGCAGTAAGAGAAAAACAGCAAGATCGAGCGTCAGACATCGTGACAAGTCCTCCGATAGGTAGAATAATGGAGGGATGATACAAAGGATCAAGGTCCTAGATTAAACAATAGATCCAGCTTTACACATCATTTCAGTGTTCATAAAGAATTCACTTACAATAGATGAATACCTGTGTACATACATTACATTACTGATCCTGAGTTACCTCCTGTATTATACTCCAGAGCTGCACTCACTATTCTGCTGGTGCAGTCACTATGTACATACATTACATTACTGATCCTGAGTTACCTCCTGTATTATACTCCAGAGCTGCACTCACTATTCTGCTGGTGCAGTCACTGTGTACATACATTACATTACTGATCCTGAGTTACCTCCTGTATTATACTCCAGAGCTGCACTCACTATTCTGCTGGTGCAGTCACTGTGTACATACATTACATTACTGATCCTGAGTTACCTCCTGTATTATACTCCAGAGCTGCACTCACTATTCTGCTGGTGCAGTCACTATGTACATACATTACATTACTGATCCTGAGTTACCTCCTGTATTATACTCCAGAGCTGCACTCACTATTCTGCTGGTGCAGTCACTGTGTACATACATTACATTACTGATCCTGAGTTACCTCCTGTATTATACTCCAGAGCTGCACTCACTATTCTGCTGGTGCAGTCACTGTGTACATACATTACATTACTGATCCTGAGTTACCTCCTGTATTATACTCCAGAGCTGCACTCACTATTCTGCTGGTGCAGTCACTGTGTACATACATTACATTACTGATCCTGAGTTACCTCCTGTATTATACTCCAGAGCTGCACTCACTATTCTGCTGGTGCAGTCACTGTGTACATACATTACATTATGATCCTGAGTTACCTCCTGTATTATACCCAGAGCTGACTCACTATTCTGCTGGTGCAGTCACTGTGTACATACATTACATTACTGATCCTGAGTTACCTCCTGTATTATACTCCAGAGCTGCCTCACTATTCTGCTGGTGCAGTCACTGTGTACATACATTACATTACTGATCCTGAGTTACCTCCTGTATTATACTCCAGAGCTGCCTCACTATTCTGCTGGTGCAGTCACTGTGTACATAATTATACTGATCCTGAGTTACCTCCTGTATTATACTCCAGAGCTGCACTCACTATTCTGCTGGTGCAGTACTGTGTACATACATTACATTACTGATCCTGAGTTACCTCCTGTATTATACTCAGAGCTGCACTCACTATTCTGCTGGTGCAGTCACTGTGTACATACATTACATTACTGATCCTGAGTTACCTCCTGTATTATACTCCAGAGCTGCACTCATTATTCTGCTGGTGCAGTCAGTGTGTATATGTCTTGGTGATCAGTGGGATCCCCAACCCATGTAACAGATATCACCTATACTCTGATTTAGGTGACAATTTCTTAAAACTGGATTACTCCTTAAAGGGTTGAACAGGTTATCTTCCTTCTTCATGATACAGAAGCTGCGTGGAGCAGTGTGAAGAATATGGGATATATCATGACATGCCAATAACTGTAAGACATAGTGGAAATTATTATTATATATTTATATAGCGCCATTGGTTCCATGGCGATTTACATGTGTAGGGGCAGACGAGAACAAGAACATAAAAAATAACGACAATTAAATCATACAGGTACAGTAGGGCAGAGGTCCTGTCCACGAGGGCTCACAGTCTAGAGGGGGTGGGTGGGAGACAGTAGGAGGGGAGAGGTGGATGGTGCAGCGGATTAGGTCTCAGTGTGGGTTATAGGCTTGAGGAAGAGGTGGGTCTTCAGGTTTTCTTGAGGTTCCCGGGTAGGGGAGTGCTGATGTGATGGGGGAGAGAGTTCCAGAGTATGGCGGATGCACGAGAGAAGTCTTGTATGCGGTTGTGGGAGGTGGGATGCGGGGGAGAGGAGGAGGAGCTCTTGGGAGGATCGCAGGTTGTGTGAGGGGAGGTATTGGGAGACCAAGTCAGAGATGTATGGAGGGGACAGGTTGTGGATGGCTTTGTATGTCAGGGTTAGGGTTTTCAACTGAGATCTCTGACAGGTAGGGAGCCAGGGAGGGCTTGGCAGAGGGGGAAGACAGGGGAGTAGCAGGGCGACAGATGGATGAGTCGGGCAGCGGAATTGATGATCGTTCGGAAAGGTGCAAGGGAAATTGCGAGGAAGGCCGATGAGCAGGAGGTTGCAGTAGTCAAGGCGGGAGATGATGAGGGTGTGGACAAGTGTTTTGGCAGCGTCATGGTCAAGGAAGGAGCAGATTCAGGTAATGTTTTTGAGCTGGAGTCGGCAGGCGGTGGTGAGGGCTTGGATGTCGGGCTTGAAGGAGAGGGAAGAGTCGACTATTACCCCGAGGCACTTGGCATGGGGGACGGGTGAGAGTGTGCAGTCATTGACAGTGATAGATTGGTTGGGTAGGGGGAAAGACAATGAACTCGGTTTTGACCATGTTGAGCTTGAGGGAAGCGAGCAGAGAAAAAGGATGAGATGGCGGACAGGCATTGCGGAATTTTAATTAGTAGGGAGGTGATGTCGGGGCCGGACAGGTAGAGCTGGGTGTCATCGGCGTAGAGGTGGTATTAAAGGCCTGGGACTCGATGAGTTGGCCTAGGCCGAGGGTGTAGATGGAGAAGAGTAAGGGTCCCAGGACCGAGCCTTGGAGAACTCCAACAGATAGGGGGTAGTGTGAGGAAGAGGTGTGGGAGTGGGTGACGCTGAAGGTCCTTGTCTGTCAGGTAAGAGGAGATCCAGGAGAGGGATAGGTCAGAGATGCCAAGAGATTCTAGAATTTGAAGCAGGAACGAATGGTCAACAGTGTCGAAGGCAGCAGAAAGGTCGAGAAGGAGGAGGAGGAACGGTTAGTGTCACTTGCTCTTGGCTTTCAGTAGGTCAATGGTGACTTTGGTTAGGCTGTTTGGTGGAGTGGTGGGTCGGAAACCGGATTGTAGGCGGTTGAAGAGGGAGCAGGAGGACAGTTCGGAATAGACATGTTGCTCAAGCAATTTTGAGGCGAAGGGGAGGAGAGATATGGGGCGCGTAGTTGGAGACTGCTAGCGGTGTCGAGGTAGGGTATTTTGAGGATGGGTGTGATGAGGACATGTTTGAAGGATGAGGGGAAGACGCCAGTATTAAGTGATATGTTGAAGAGATGGGTTAGGGCATGGATGAGGACTGTGGTGAGGTTAGGGATGAAGTGGAAGGAGAAGAGAGGGTCGAGGGCACAAGTGGTGAGGTGTGATCGTGATAGAAGGAGGAGAGGCGCTCTTCTGTCATGGAGGAGAAGCTACTTTTGGCCGAACGCGGTTGTGTGATAGAGGGGGAGGGGGGAGTGGATTGTCGATGGAAGCTTTCTCTGATTTTGTCGATCTTCTGTTTGAAAAAGATGGCGAAGTCGTCGGCGGAGATGAGAGGAGAGGGACCGGGTGCGGGGCGACAGAGTAGAGCGTTAAAAGTTATGAATAGTTGCTTGGGATTGGGAAATCTCTGTGTTCAATTATAAATATAGAAATGAGGAAACCGAATTATAAATGAGGAAGACAGAATATGGGTTCATAGTAGCTAAGGAGCCCCTGCGGGGCCAAACTATTACAGCAGGAAGATAACAGTAAAAAAGACTGTAATGCGTACGCAGGGGCGGGCATGTAGATTACCAAGGGACTGATCAAAGCAGATCATCAGACAAAGAGACTCCAGTGGAACATTATAAATATTGGAGTGTGCATAGTTCACACAAATATGGCAAACATATTTTCAGCATCAGAAAGAATATTACATATTTTCTGTTAACTGTGTGACGTGCCTATTAATCTCAAATATATCTAGCATTTGGAAGAACATACATATGTCATATTTCCCATCCATGGACAGGCAAATACATGATAGGAAAGATGGCGGTAATATTTCTTGCCTAGGACCCCAAGGGCAAAGATGTGCAGAAAGCTGGGATTTCATAATTCTCTGAAGATATGAGTCCACCCCCATGAGGTCATCAAGGGTTTGGTAAAGTGAAGGGGTTAAGAGGTGACCACCATATTTCTTTATTGTTCACTGCCAGGGAGGTCAAGCCATGTATCGTGTTGGAAATAACCGGAAGCCACTGGCTCCATATCACCTCCCATGTGGCTGCCAGCAACCAAGACCTAACATTGAAATGGGTTACTGATTTATGTATGTCCTGCTTATACTTGTTGTACTCCTACCTGTATTTGCATATTTGACCATGATATATGTACATCCATCTTTAAATAGTGTTTTGTCTAGTGAGCCCTTAAGGCGATTAAATATATAATTTAATCCTGAGTTGCTCTTTTATCTCGATCCACGTCCAAGTTCTTGGTTTAGTAGTACATGCTACCTGGGTTGATTTGTAGCCCAATATAATCTAGTGAATGGACCGGGTGTCACATGTTGACTATCCTGCAGTCCCAAGTGTAAAAGCTCTCTGTAGTTTAAGTGGGAAGTAAATTCCATTTGGCACATTCAGTGTTAATGTCAGAACCTGCTGTAGTCTTTGGGTTTACGGCTCTCCAGGTGCAGGTGAGCAGCTCCTGCTGCTGGGTGTGTCAGCTGACGTAGTTGTCCATTCCCCCAGCCTTAAAATAGTTCCCTCTTCACCAGAAATGTCGCTGATAGAGTTTAGTCTCTGCAGGACCACCAGCTGAGAAGACGTATGTGCACTTTGTGCTGAAGACTTCTTGGTGTTTTCCTTCTTGTGGGAGTTGCTGTGTTTTCCTGGTACGTGGGTGGAGTTGAGGGGTCTTAGCTAGGGATAGTCAGGCGCAAAGGGCAAGGGTGGTGACCCAGACTTCCTCATCTCCAGAGGTAATTCCGGGGTAAGTCTAAGAGTCGGACTAACTCCCCTGATCGCCTTTAGCCCATCTTACCATCCTGCTTCCGAATTCCTTTACCACTCTACCACCCCGCATGACACCGGGTTTATATCTAACAAGGAACTGGTGGCAGCTCTACTGGGCTGGCAGGACTCTATTTCATGGGAGTTGGTGAAAGGGGTCCAGCGGTCTGTCAGTGTTGTGAGTCAGTGTGATGCCATGCCGGAAATTGTGTGGATCACCCTCCTTCCTCCCCGTGCCGTGTGGACAGGGGGTGTTTGTGTAAAACTGTGCCAAGCTGACCTTACGTACCCCCATGGGGTCCAGGAAGTCACATGTTGGCGGAAGTGACTAAACCGTATCGCGTGACTCCGATGTAATATAAACGTCAGGGCAGGGTGCGAGGTGCGGTTCCTCACAGGCGGTGTGTGCGGTGACCAGCGACCACCATTCCGGCAGCACCAGACCTCCAGGGGCCATAATTCTGCATTATACATTGTGAACGTATATGAGCCATATCAATTCTCAGTTATTGCTCTAGGCATACTATCCCAATTTCTGCAGGAGCCAACGCTTACTCCAGAGTGTGTCAGACAGCGAAAGGCCCCCTGCAGGTGACAGGCGGGACGGCGGTGTGTCTGTATGCTGAACACGAGCCGTCTCCCATCACTACAAAGAGATTGTGCGTCCAAGCGGCAGAATGATCGAATCCCCACCGAGCGGGAACATTGCTCCACCGGGCGCAGTCACTGCACTATCCAGCAGCCATGGACCTCATTCTAACCTCATCGCCATCTCTCTAGTGGGCACAACCTGCGCATTATATCACCGAGGCAAGTGGAAGAAATCGCTATTGTTTCCCTGAAATGTCCATTTAACAGAATATGGGACAATGAAAAATAAAAAAGTAAAGTTCAATGAGGTTGTTCACTACTCGAGCAACATGAGGCTAAACGGGGAAACTTTAGTGTCCAATTTCCCCCGAAAACTATATATATTCGCATGTAGATCGTTCAAACACAAACCCAGCAATACGTTATCATGGCCGATCTGTTCCTCCATTACTAAGAAATCAGCATTGGAATTGATATACAAATCATACTAAAGAGCTCAATGTAGATCTGAAGCCTCAGTCACTCCAGCTTTATTTCCCCCCAGCACTGTGTACATACATTACATTACTGATCCTGAGTTACCTCCTGTATTATACTCCAGAGCTGCACTCACTATTCTGCTGGTGCAGTCACTGTGTACATACATTACATTACTGATCCTGAGTTACCTCCTGTATTATACTCCAGAGCTGCACTCACTATTCTGCTGGTGCAGTCACTGTGTACATACATTACATTACTGATCCTGAGTTACCTCCTGTATTATCCTCCAGAGCTGCACTCACTGTTCTGTTGGTGCAGTCACTGTGTACATACATTACATTACTGATCCTGAGTTACCTCCTGTATTATACTCCACAGCTGCACTCACTATTCTGCTGGTGCAGTCACTGTGTACACACATTACATTACTGATCCTGAGTTACCTCCTGTATTATACTCCAGAGCTGCACTCACTATTCTGCTGCTGCAGTCACTGTGTACGTACATTACATTACTGATCCTGAGTTACCTTGTATTATACTCCAGAGCTGCACTCACTATTCTGCTGGTGCAGTCACTGTGTACATACATTACATTACTGATCCTCAGTTACCTCCTGTATTATACTCCAGAGCTGCACTCACTATTCTGCTGGTGCAGTCACTGTGTACATACATTACATTACTGATCCTGAGTTACCTCCTGTATTATACCCCAGAGCTGCACTCACTATTCTGCTGGTGCAGTCACTGTGTACATACATTACATTACTGATCCCGAGTTACCTCCTGTATTATACTCCAGAGCTGCACTCACTATTCTGCTGGTGCAGTCACTGTGTACATACATTACGATTACATTACTGATCCAGAGTTATCTCCTGTATTATACTCCAGAGCTGCACTCACTAATCTGCTGGTGCAGTCACTGTGTACATACATTACATTACTGATCCTGAGTTACCTCCTGTATTAGGGTAAGTGCACACTTACCCGGCGGTTTGGTCGGCGGCAGCTGGCGGAACCCGCCAGGAAGCTCCGGCGCCGTCCACCGGCTTCCTGGCGGGCCTGTGCGGCGGGAGCCGAGCGGTAGCCGGCGGATGCACAGCGTGTTCTCGGCGGCGATTCTGCAGCGGCTGGAAGCAGCACATGATTCTGCTTGCAGCCGCTGCAGAACCGCCGTTTTTTTAGAACATGCTCATTCTTTGCTAACCCGCTGGGAAACCTGCAGGTTAGCAACGGATGACGCTGTGTAACCGCCGGTGTGTGCACTGCCTTGGGCGGTTTACATTAGTTTTAATGTTAATCCAAACGCCGGTTTGGATTAACATAAATTTAAATAAAACTAATGTAAACAAAACGGCGGTTTACACAGGTAAACCGCCGAAAACCCGCCCAGTGCGCACATAGCCTTATACTCCAGAGCTGCACTCACTATTCTGCTGGTGCAGTCACTGTGTACATACATTACATTACTGATCCTGTGTTACCTCCTGTATTATACTCCAGAGCTGCACTCACTATTCTGCTGGTGCAGTCACTGTGTACATACATTACATTACTGATCCTGTGTTACCTCCTGTATTATACTCCAGAGCTGCACTCACTATTCTGATTTTAGAGCCACTTTTGTACATACACTACAGTCATGTTTCTCTACTCCTGGACAGCCCCTTTAATCCTTATAGATCAGATTACTTGTAATTCGTCTGATTGGTGGGCTGCTTTCCCCACTGATCCCAAGGACATATCCAACTGATTTCCCAGTGCCTGTAATCCACTCTTTTGCTCTTCTACGTCCTCCCTTGCCTCATTCCTCTGCTTTCCTATACGCACGTTGCGGCAGAGTTTACTTACAAGTCTGTGGGTGGTAGTTAATGTAAATGCATTCTTCCACTGTAGTGAAGGTTAAGTATGTGCCAATTTGCCGATCACTGTTTGGAGACAATAAAGCTTTGCATCGATACAGGAATTTGCTCCACCGTTCCTGGATTACGCTCCGGCTATGGCAGGAATACATTAAGCCCCAACATTCCGTTACGTGTTGGTCCGTACATATTTCTGTATGAATTGTTTTCAGTGCCGACGGCTCTCGGAGGGGCAGGGTGGCACAATGGAGGTAGACAAGTGATGAACAGGCGCAATATAAAAGAGTCCGACTCCTCCGTCCTCCTTTATACATTTACATTATTCCTGGTGAATTCACGTCTAAGCTTTGGCTGCGGCTCAGTGGGAGGATAAGTGAGATGTTCGGCATCGCACCTCTCGCAGTTAAGACCTGTGATGAGGCATGGGGATAATTTGTATATTCTTAGAGGCTTGCATATGTTCAGCGGGATAAGGATTATATCTGGAGAATTAAATTAGCTCCGGGGATTATCTGTGGCTAATACAAATATCTCGAAACGCATCGGAAGGAATCCAGCACGCGTGTGACGTGCGGCGCGCCCTGCATGTGGACATCCACAGTTCTAGATCTGACTTAAATGTGGTAATTGGCTTAACATCAGTTCTTGTCTGCTTTGGGCTGTGAGGTTCCAGAGTTCCATCAGCAAAAGGGTTTCCGAAAATTTCAGATCTCCCATAGAAGTGATGGGAGAAAATGCCACATGGCACATCATCTAACCCATGTGCACAAGGTCCTGGGATATTATAAAGATGTGGTACCATGGCAAACAGTCCCCTTCTTCAGTACTTGACCGAGAAAGTCTGGCATCTGCTTTTGGTGACAGGCTTCAACTGGTGCGGACCGCGAGTATCTACTGGCAATGGTCAGGGCCTTCCTCTCAGCTCAGGTGACAGATCTTCCTCTCAGCTCAGGTGACAGATCTTCCTCTCAGCTCAGGTGACAGATCTTCCTCTCAGCTCAGGTCACAGATCTTCCTCTCAGCTCAGGTCACTGATCTTTCTCTCAGCTCAGGTCACTGATCTTCCTCTCAGCTCAGGTGACAGATCTTCCTCTCAGCTCAGGTCACTGATCTTCCTCTCAGCTCAGGTGACAGATCTTCCTCTCAACTTGGGTCACTGATCTTTCTCTCAGCTCAGATCACAGATCTTCCTCTCAGCTCAGGTCACAGATCTTCCTCTCAGCTCAGGTCACTGATCTTGCTCTCAGCTCAGGTGACGGATCTTCCTCTCAGCTCAGGTGACAGATCTTCCTCTCAGCTCAGATCACAGATCTTCCTCTCAGCTCAGGTGACAGATCTTCCTCTCAGCTCAGGTGACAGATCTTCCTCTCAGCTCAGGTGACAGATCTTCCTCTCAGCTCAGGTCACTGATCTTGCTCTCAGCTCAGGTGACGGATCTTCCTCTCAGCTCAGGTCACAGATCTTCCTCTCAGCTCAGGTCACAGATCTTCCTCTCAGCTCAGATCACAGATCTTCCTCTCAGCTCAGGTCACAGATCTTCCTCTCAGCTCAAATCACTGATCTTCCTCTCAACTCGGGTCACTGATCTTCCTCTCAGCTCAGGTCACAGATCTTCCTCTCTGCTCAGGTCACAGATCTTCCCTCAGCTCAGGTCACTGATCTTTCTCTCAGCTCAGGTGACAGATCTTCCTCTCAGCTCAGCTCACAGATCTTCCTCTCAGCTCAGGTCACAGATCTTCCTCTCAGCTCAGATCACAGATCTTCCTCTCAGCTCAGGTCACAGATCTTCCTCTCAGCTCAGGTGACGGATCTTCCTCTCAGCTCAGGTGACAGATCTTTCTCTCAGCTCAGGTCACTGATCTTCCTCTCAGCTTAGGTCACTGATCTTCCTCTCAGCTCAGGTCACAGATCTTCCTCTCAGCTCAGGTCAGTGATCTTCCTCTCAACTCGGGTCACTGATCTTCCTCTCAGCTCAGGTCAGTGATCTTTCTCTCAGCTCAGGTCACAGATCTTCCTCTTAGCTCAGGTGACAGATCTTCCTCTCAGCTCAGGTCACAGATCTTCCTCTCAGCTCAGGTCACAGATCTTCCTCTTAGCTCAGGTCACAGATCTTCCTCTCAGCTCAGGTCAGTGATCTTCCTCTCAACTCGGGTCACTGATCTTTCTCTCAGCTCAGGTCACAGATCTTCCTCTTAGCTCAGGTGACAGATCTTCCTCTCAGCTCAGGTCACAGATCTTCCTCTCAGCTCAGGTCACAGATCTTCCTCTTAGCTCAGGTCACAGATCTTCCTCTCAGCTCAGGTCAGTGATCTTCCTCTCAACTCGGGTCACTGATCTTTCACTCAGCTCAGGTCACAGATCTTCCCTCAGCTCAGGTCACTGATCTTTCTCTCAGCTCAGGTCACAGATCTTCCTCTTAGCTCAGGTCACAGATCTTCCTCTCAGCTCAGGTCAGTGATCTTCCTCTCAACTCGGGTCACTGATCTTTCACTCAGCTCAGGTCACAGATCTTCCCTCAGCTCAGGTCACTGATCTTTCTCTCAGCTCAGGTGACAGATCTTCCTCTCAGCTCAGCTCACAGATCTTCCTCTCAGCTCAGGTCACAGATCTTCCTCTCAGCTCAGATCACAGATCTTCCTCTCAGCTCAGGTCACAGATCTTCCTCTCAGCTCAGGTGACGGATCTTCCTCTCAGCTCAGGTGACAGATCTTTCTCTCAGCTCAGGTCACTGATCTTCCTCTCAGCTTAGGTCACTGATCTTCCTCTCAGCTCAGGTCACAGATCTTCCTCTCAGCTCAGGTCAGTGATCTTCCTCTCAACTCGGGTCACTGATCTTCCTCTCAGCTCAGGTCAGTGATCTTTCTCTCAGCTCAGGTCACAGATCTTCCTCTTAGCTCAGGTGACAGATCTTCTCTCAGCTCAGGTCACAGATCTTCCTCTCAGCTCAGGTCACAGATCTTCCTCTTAGCTCAGGTCAAGATCTTCCTCTCAGCTCAGGTCAGTGATCTTCCTCTCACTCGGGTCACTGATCTTTCACTCAGCTCAGGTCACTGATCTTTCTCTCAGCTCAGGTGACGGATCTTTCTCTCAGCTCAGATCACGGATCTTTCTCTCAGCTCAGATCACGGATCTTTCTCTCAGCTCAGGTCACAGATCTTCCTCTCAGCTCATGTCACAGATCTTTCTCTCAGCTCAGGTCAGTGATCTTCCTCTCACCTCATGTCACAGATCTTCCTCTCACCTCGATCACGGATCTTCCTCTCAGTTCAGGTCACTGATCTTTCTCTCAGTAAGATAGGTGACTTAAGCTATCATCTCAAGTCACAGAGCTTCCCCTTAGCTGAGGTCCTCTCCAGGATCTGACCACTCTTGAACCCTTTTATGGAAAAAGGCATCTATAAGCCTACTCCGCTGCCACATGACCTTTCTGGAACAGGTTATGGCGCTAACTCCTTCCCTAACTGGGGCAGGTCCCACCTTTTATATTTTGCAACTGCGACACAACTGTCACCTGACCCGGTATCTTTTCTAAATTCTTCCCTCAAGGAAACACACACTTTACTGTTTAGTTCCTGTTTACTGGCATTATAGTCTGCTCTTATTACTTCGGCCAGCTGATGACGGTGTTTCCTTGTCGACACTATGAGAGTTTAACTGAATGTGTCAAAGGTTCCCTCGCCATATTAACTCAGAGTAAACTGAAATGGGTTATCCTTAACTGGATGGACACCCCCTTTAAAGTAGTTATCCCATGGACAACAGTTATCACCTATACAGAGGATAGGTTAGAAATGTATAATATTGTGGGTTCGACCACTGGAACCCCCATTGATCCACGTTTCTCGTTAGTGTACATGCACAAGCAGCGCTTTATTTACTGTCTATGTGCACTACCACCTCAATCACACCTTTGGATCCACATTCAAGGGCAGGTCGGTAGGTCAGATCCCATAAGTCATACACTTATCGCCTGTCCTGTACTTTGCGTATATGATGGAGTCTCGCTATGAACATACAGGCGCTTAAGCACCTGTAAAAGTTACAAGTCAACCCAGCAATACCCCATGTGACCACTAGATGGCGATATGAAGATTGATATTATACTATAATAAAGCCGCTAACATAAATTGTACATTACACATTCATGATTACGGTATTTTCCTGACTGTTAACTATTGCAATAATTATCGCGTAGCTATACACATTTTATTATATTGTGGCCTGTCTCTCTTGATTTTTCTGTAATATTCAGGCACAAATAAATAATCAAATCTACATTCAACCAATAATACAGAATATTTAATAATCAAGCACCTACACGGCCCCAATATTCACAAATTAAAGTCATAATGCAATAAATCTCACAGAATAATATATATATATTATAATAGGTGTAAGTGAGCATGAAACGCAGCACAGACATGAAGCGATTACCCAGTGCAGCCAATCGGATCGCTTCGTTCATTTCTTATCCTGCAATGAAAATAAGAAAGCTGGAATCTGATTGGTTGTTAGGGGTAGATCTCCATTTTTTGGAAACTATAGATGTATGGTTATGGCGAGGGTTGCTATGGCAACGACCGTCTTTAAGGAAGGATGGCGTTTGTCTACACAATGCGTAGAGATACGGAGAAACACAAACAGAGAAGTAAATAACAATGGAGAAGAAAGTTGCGTCGCGTTCCAGCTCCTTTCATCTCCGTGACACAAGAGCGGCTTAACTCCAGATCCTGCGGCTGCGGCGAGTTATCTGATGTCGCTATGGAGTGCACCTCGAGAAGAGACGGCAGTTGCTAGGATACCGGAATCTCTTTCCCACCGCAATCCGATATAAAGGAAAGGCACCGAGATCTGAAGGCGCCCGGGCTCCCTGCAACTCTCACATCTTACCTTCATAATGGACGGTGACGCAGGTGGACAGTGACGCGCCCCTGCTCTCGATCTTGTGATGCGCCTATATTCATTGCAGGTGGTGTCAGTTACAGGGGCCATTATGGATGGTACAATGGGACTGACATTGTGGAGCAAAAAGCCCTGCGCCCCTTCCTCATGTATGTGGGATTTGGGTGATGCAACTTGACAGCAAGGACGCGCCCCTGTTCTCGACTCTTGCACAAGTGCCTATATTCATTGCAGGTGGTGTCAGTTGCAGGGGCCATTATTGTTGGTACTCTGTCTTACTTTGGGAGCTCATTGTTGAGCAAAAACTCCACGCCGCTCCCTTGTATAAATGGGGTTTGCAGTATGGTGACACAGACGCCGGCAAGGATGGCCCCAGCACTCGACTCTTGCACAAGTGCCTATATTCATTGCAGTGGTGTCAGTTGCAGGGGCCATTATTGTTGGTACTCTGTCTTACTTTGGGATTCATTGTGGAGCAAAAACTCCACGCCGCTCCCTTGTATAAATGAGGTTTGGTGTATTGTGACACAGACGGCCGGCGAGGATGCCCCCTGCACTTGACTCTTGCACAAGTACCTATATTCATTGCAGGTGTGTCAGTTACAGGGCCATTATTGTTGTACTCTGTCTTGCTTGGAGCTCATTGTGAGCAAAAACTCTACTCGCTCCCTTGCACAAATGGGGCTTGCAGTACGGTGACACAGACGGCCGGCGAGGATGCACCCTATCTTGACTCTTGCACAAGTGCCTAATTCATTGCAGGTGGTGTCAGTTACAGGGGCCATTATTTTTGGTACTCTGTGTATGACATTGGGTGGACATTGTGGAGCAGAAAGCTCTGCGCCCTTCCCCATGTATGTGGGTTTGGGTGATGCAACTTGATAACACGTCCCTGTTCTCGACTCCTGCACAAAGTGCCTATATTCATTGCAGGAGGAGTTGGAGTCAGTTACAGGGGCCATTATTTTTGGTACTCTGGGTCTGACTTAGGGTGGACATTGTGGAACAATAAGCTCCGCACTGCTCCCTTGTGTAAATCGGGTTTGTGTATTGTGACACGGAAGGCCGCCTATACGCACCCCTGCTCTCAACTCTTGCTTATACTCATTGCAGGGGGAGATGGTGTCAGTTACAGAGGTCATTCTTTGGGGGGTTCTTGGTGTTTTACTTTGAATGGTCATTGTGGAGCAAAAAGCTCAGGGATGCTCCCTTGTGTAAATAGGGTTTGGTGTATTGTGATGGATGTGCCCCTGCTCTCGACTCTTCCACAATTGCCTATTTTCATTGCAGAAGGAGATGGTGTCAGTTACAGGGGCCATTATTTTTGGTACTTTGTGTCTTACTTTGAATGATTTGTGTGGAAGAGCTCCGTGCTGTTCCCTTGTGTGAATGGGGTTGGTGTATTGTGACACAGTTGGCCATCGAGGAGCGCGCCCCTGCACTCGATTCTTGCACAACTGTTTATGCTCATTGCAGAAGGAGATGGAGTCAGTAACCGGGGCCATTATTTTTGGTACATTGTGTTTTACTTTGGCTGGTCATTGTGGAACAAAAAGCTCTGCACCACTCCCTTGCGTGAATGAGGTTGGGTGTATTGTGAACAGGGCCGCCGTTAGGGCCTTACAGGCCTTACTTGAGTAGGGGGCCCGGCAATTATTGGAGTGGGTGTGTCCATTTAAACAGGGCCAGGGGGGCCCGGGCGTGCTGGCGGGGGGTGTGGCCATTTGGAGCAAGGAGGCCTGCCCGTTGTGACACAGGCAGCCATCGAGGATGCGCCCCTGCACTCAATTCTTGTACCAGTGCCTATTTTCACTGCAGGGGGAGGTGGTATCAGTTACAGGTGCTATTATTTTTGGTACTTTGTGCCTGATTTTGGGTGGACATAGTGAAGGAAAAAGTGCTGAGCCACCCCCCATGTATATGGGATTTTTCTGGAACAATGCCACAATCCAAAACACAAAAGGATCTAAATTTATGCAATAGTTGCCCAAAGTGGACATCTTGTTGGCGTTCCTGGTCATTTTGGGAAGAGTTCCAGGACAGGTCTGGTGACGAAGCTTAAATATCAAAATGGTTTGGCCGTTATAAAGCATATCAGTCACCTGTGAAGGCACCAATACACACTAAAGAAGAAGCTGCTGTTGCCCCTAAGATTGATGCCTAGGCCTGGTATGCAAGTTGTAGGGACTAGATTGGTCTAAATAAGGCCAGGGTCACATCTCCGTTTTGACCCTAGCCTGCCGGATTCCGGTTTTAACTTAGAACTTTTTCCAGCAGACAGCGTTTCCTGTGCAGCGCTGTAAAGTGCACTCCAAGCAGCTGCCTGTGTGACAGGTAGTGAAGGTAAACATAGGGTAACTAGGGACTGCGTTTTCCGGCACCGCATAGCGTTACCGCTATGCGGTGCTGGAAAAAGTTCTAAGTTAAAACCAGAATCCGGCAGGCTAGGGTCAAAACGGAGATGTGACCCTGGCCTAAATCTTAATTTGCCACCAAGGATATTGGTAGCAATGGTTTGGACAAAATCCGGCAGTCATATTGGGGCACAGTCTGCTCAGTAGGTGTCAACACACTATGCCCATCAGGTGTGGAGGTAAATGCCAAGTAATATTCATATATTCAAGCCCTTGCCACCTACTGCCGACTCCAACTCAAGAATATTTCCCGGATCTGTACATTCCTTGACCAAGATACTGCAAAAAAACACTCATACATGCCCTCATTATCTCCCACCTAAACTACTGAAACCTTCTGGTCTGTGCCCCCATCCCCCCCCCCCAGCACTCTTTCATCACTCCAATCTATGCTATACTCTGCTGCTGTGTATTTCTTGGATCCGTGGCTGTCCGTTGTAAAAGAGACAGCCACGGATCTGATTTGGCCCCCATGTATCCCTATGAGCCACGGATCGGTTCAGATGTGGCCTAATTGCCATCCGATTTTGTCGGATTTGATTTGTGTCCAATCTTTTGCTGTACCCAAAATCGTTGCCTGCTCCGATTTTGGGCACAGTAGACCAAATCGGACCGAATTGGATCCGACACGATTTGCGACTGTTAACATGGGGGCCTATGGGGCACGGGTCCGAGGAAACAGCTGATCGTTCCTCTGACCGATTTTAGTGTACTGAGCATGCTCAGTACACTAAAACTGCTTCTAACCGTCTAATTTCACTTCCACAATGTATATACATAAGGCGAGTATGTATATACATACATTGCGGACGTGAAATTTAGTAAAAGAAAGGGCTAATAATAAAAAATGTATATGCTCACCTTTCCCCCGACGCCTCCAGCAAGCTCCGGATCCTTACAGGACCTGCGGTTACGTCACAAGCCGATCAGCTGATCCGGGTCACATGACCGGTTACCGCGGTAACTGAGGTCATGTGACCTGATGACGCTGCCGGGTTGTGACGTTACCGCAGGTCCTGTAAGCATCCGGAGCTTGCTGGAGGCGTCGGGGGATCGCTGGAAAGGTGAGCATATACATTTTTTATTATTAGCCCTTTCTTTTACTAAATTTCACGTCCGCAATGTATATACATACTCGCCTTATGTATATACATTGTGGAAGTGAAAGTGCCCCGCTGCCTCCTGTCATCTCTTTCTGTGTCCGGATCTGTGATAATCACGGCCCTGGACACAGGAATAGGTCACCTCTGATGGTGTCCGTTCCTGTCTGTGGGTCCTGCAAAAAGTAGAATCCCAGGAACAGGAAAAAATACGCTATGTGAAACCAGCCTAATCCACCTGTCTCCCCGCTATTCCCCGGTCTCTGCTCTCTGCCAATCCCTTCACTGGCTTCTCATTGTCCAGAGGCTTCAGTTCAAAACCCGAACCAAGATATACAAAGCCGTCCACAACCGGTCCCCTCCATGTATCTGTGACATGGTCTCCCGGTGCACACCTACACGTAACCTCCGATCCTCTCAGGATCTCCTTCTCTCCTCCCATCTTATCTCTTCTCCTCACACCCGCATACAAGATATCTCCCATACTCTGGAACTATCTACAGCAGGGGTGGGGAACCATTTTTCTGCCGAGGGCCATTTGGAAATTTGTACAATCCTTCAGGGACCGCACAAAAGTATCAACTTGAAAATGACCCGCTATATTTGGTTAAACAATCAACTCACCCCTACTATGGTGACTGTGGTGGCTTCTATCTGATGTGGGTGATATTGATCATGTCGCTTCTCAACTGCTTTTCCAGGTTTGCTAGAGCCCTAGAGATCACAGGAGAGGCTGGGAGTATATACCTCACTGGGGAGGCTGAGGCCTAGAGATCACAGGAGAGGCTGGGAGTATATACCTCACTGGGGAGGCTGAGGCCTAGAGATCACAGGAGAGGCTGGGAGTATATACCTCACTGGGGAGGCTGAGGCCTAGAGATCACAGGAAAGGCTGGGAGTATATACCTCACTGGGAGAGGCTGAGGCCTAGAGATCACAGGAGAGGCTGGGAGTATATACCTCACTGGGGAGGCTGAGGCCTAGAGATCACAGGAGAGGCTGAGAGTATATACCTCACTGGGGAGGCTGAGGCCTAGAGATCACAGGAGAGGCTGGGAGTATATACCTCACTGGGGAAGCTGAGGCCTAGTGATCACAGGAGAGGCTGGGAGTATATACCTCACTGGGGAGGCTGAGGCCTAGAGATCACAGGAGAGGCTGGGAGTATATACCTCACTGGGGAGGCTGAGGCTGAGGCCTAGAGATCACAGGAGAGGCTGGGAGTATATACCTCACTGGGGAGGCTGAGGCCTAGAGATCACAGGAGAGGCTGGGAGTATATACCTCACTGGGGAGGCTGAGGCCTAGAGATCACAGGAGAGGCTGGGAGTATATACCTCACTGGGGAGGCTGAGGCCTAGAGATCACAGGAGAGGCTGTGAGCATATACCTTACTGGGGAGGCTGAGGCCTAGAGATCACAGGAGAGGCTGTGAGCATATACCTCACTGGGGAGGCTGAGGCTGAGGCCTAGAGATCACAGGAGAGGCTGTGAGCATATACCTCACTGGGGAGGCTGAGGCCTAGAGATCACAGGAGAGGCTGGGAGTATATACCTCACTGGGGAGGCTGAGGCCTAGAGATCACAGGAGAGGCTGGGAGCATATACCTCACTGGGGAGGCTGAGGCCTAGAGATCACAGGAGAGGCTGGGAGTATATACCTCACTGGGGAGGCTGAGGCCTAGAGATCACAGGAGAGGCTGGGAGTATATACCTCACTGGGGAGGCTGAGGCCTAGAGATCACAGGAGAGGCTGCGAGCATATACCTCAATTAGGACACTGAGGCTGGGGCATAGAGATCACTGGAGAGCTGGATTTAAGGGGCAGACTGTTGGCAAAATGCGTCTGCCAACCTGAGCACTGTGGTCCCCAGGAATCTGCCCGGGGGCCGCAAAAAACTCATCGAGGGCCGCATTCGGCCCTGGGGCCTGAGGTTCCCCACCCCTGCTCTACCCCAACACATCAGACTCTCACCTACCCTGGAAACCTTCAAAAGGAACCTGAAGACCCACCTCTTCCGACAAGCTTACAGCTTGCAGTGACCCATAGTCCACTAAACCACCGCACAACCAGCTCTACCCGCTCCTACTGTATCCTCACCCATCACTTGTAAACTGTGAGTCCTCGTGGGCAGGGTCCTCTCTCCTCATCTACTGTATACTCACCCATCCCTTGTAGACTGAGTCTTTGAGTGCAGGGTTCTCTCTCCTCGTCTACTGTATCCTCACCCATCCCTTGTAGACTGAGTCTTTGAGTGCAGGGTTCTCTCTCCTCGTCTACTGTATCCTCACCCATCACTGTAGCCTGTGAGTCCTCATGGGCAGGGTCCTCTTTCCTCACCTACTGTATCCTCACCCATCCCTTGTAGACTGTGGGCCCTCATGGGCAGGGTCCTCTCTACTCATCTACTGTATCCTCACCCATCCCTTGTAGACTGTGAGCCCTCGCAGGAAGGGTCCTCTCTCCTCACCTACTGTATCATCATCCATCCATTGTAGACTGAGTCTTTGAGTGCAGGGTTTTCTCTCCTCGTCTACTGTATCCTCACCCATCACTGTCGCCTGTGAATCCTCATGGGCAGGGTCCTCTCTCCTCACCTACTGTATCCTCACCCATCCCTTGTAGCTTGTGAGCCCTTGCATACAGGGTCCTCTCCCCTCACCTATTGTATCCTCACCCATCCCTTGTAGACTGTGCGTCCTCGTGGGCAGGGTCCTCTCTCCTCACCTATTGTATCCTCACTCATCCCTTGTAGACTGTGAGCCCTCGTGAGCAGGGTCCTCTCTCCTCACCTACTGTATCCTCACCCATCCCTTGTAGACTGTGAGCCCTCGTGATCAGGGTCCTCTCTCCTCACCTACTGTATCCTCACCCATCCCTTGTAGACTGTGAGTCCTCGTGGGCAGGGTTCTCTCTCCTCACCTATTGTATCCTCACTCATCCCTTGTAGACTGTGAGCCCTCGTGAGCAGGGTCCTCTCTCCTCACCTACTGTATCCTCACCCATCCCTTGTAGACTGTGAGTCCTCGTGGGCAGGGTCCTCTCTCCTCACCTATTGTATCCTCACTCATCCCTTGTAGGCTGTGAGCCCTCGTGAGCAGGGTCCTCTCTCCTCACCTACTGTATCCTCACCCATCCCTTGTAGACTGTGAGCCCTCGTGAGCAGGGTCCTCTCTCCTCACCTCCTGTATCCTCACCCATCCCTTGTAGACTGTGAGCCCTCGTGAGCAGGGTCCTCTCTCCTCACCTACTGTATCCTCACCCATCCCTTGTAGACTGTGAGCCATCACGGGCAGGGTCCTCTCTCCTCCTGTATTTGTCTAAGCCTTGTATTGCTCATAATTATTGTACTTGTCTATGTATTCCCTTTTTTCAAATGTAAAGTGCCATGGAATAAATGGCTCTATAATAATAATAATAATACTGTTTTCAGAGGCTGTAACCACTAAGCTGTGTGCCTCTCAGTAAGAAAATAAATGTTATTGTCTTCCCCAAAATGTCTGTGATCCCTTTGCCCTATAATATGAAGGGTCTGGTTGACATGAATGAAGACTCGGCGCCCTCCAAGTGTGGACTTTATCGCCAAGTAATGAATTCAGAAGCCGTAACTATTAAGGAACTGTAACCACTAAGCTGTGCGCCTCTCGGTGAGAAGATAAATATTCTTGTTTGCAGCAAAGTCAGTGATCCCCCGGGTCCAAACAGTCGGGGTTGATAAATGATGATACACAAAGCGCCATCTTTATTGGTTCACCATATCGAAACGGATCATTCTGTATACTATATAAATGGGTTAAATTCAATTCCGAGCTGTGAATAGTAAATTCCAGAGACTGACACTGTGTGATAGACTCATCTACTACAACTGTGGATCTTATAACACCTCCTGTTCTCCGCACTGCCGCCAGCAAATGTGATTAGTCAGCCAAATGGCCTGCATCTCTCCATGACCCAATGTAACCCCATCCTGTACCAGGAGGGCCGAGAAGGAGAGGAATGACCTCCCCCCAACAGCGGATTGACCTGATTAACAGCCATCGTCATACAAGTCACCATGTAATTTGTGACAAATAGGAGCTCAATACAAAAGATGCACCGAGCCGCGGGATCTCCGGGGTAGACCCAGGTGTTAGCGGATGTACGGTGTTTTTGCAATCCCTCATTTTAGAAGCAAATATACAAGTCCCTGCATTGATGCCATATAATGCATACCCATCATGCCAGGTGTATAGGGGAAGATGCCTGTGCTGCCGAACTCAGCATGACCATGACTGCTCAGCTATTTATTGGGAGTGCACTGTGTAATACCACTTTTCTCCAGCAGTGGCCACTGTAGCAATCACCTGCAGCTTTCCCTGACGATCACCGGTGATCGCCAACGATCACCAGCGATCACCTGGACCTGCAACCCTCTATAATTTGCAGTCATGATTTCAATTAGCTGCTAAATCTAAATCTTTATGAGGGGTGGAGAAATCTGTAACAAGGAAAATGATCCTGATTATTGTATATTAGTTATGAAGAATGCACTGCGGGAATGTGTCTGATGGTCGGGGAGATGATTAGCGACAGCGGTTACATTATGGCTAAAGCCGCCAAGTCATTTGTGAAGAGGAGATAGAGAAAACAATTGCATTATCCACCAATGGCGCCTATCTCACCCAGACATCAACAGCTAAGGCCAGAGAGATAGAGGACCGCAGCGAGCACAATGTCTGGCATCTCTTTTTTTTTACTGGAACACAACTTTGTGGACAGTTTCTGCATCCCCACAATACATGTCTATGGGACATGACAGATCCTCTAGAAAGGGATCCTCTGAAAATGACAGGACATTTGTATTATAAATGGCATAGCCTACCTAGGGTGAGATGAAACGGCTACTAAAAAGCAGTATCTTGGGTGACATTATACAACAGTACTAAACAGTGGAGCTGTGAATCCAGCTCAGGGGGGTGAGACAAAACATTTACTAGAAAGCAGTAGCATGGAAAACAATACACAACAGTACTGAGCAGTGTGGCTGTGAATTTAGCTTTGAGGTGAGATAGAACAGTTACTAGAAGGCAGTAGCATGGACGACAGTATACAACAGTACTGAACGGTATAGCTGCGAATACAGCATAGGGGTGATATAAAACAGTTACTAGAAAGTAATAGTATGGAGGACAGTATACAGCAGTACTTAGCTGTGTGGCTGTGAATCCAGCTCACGGGTGAGATGAAGCAGCTACTAGAAAGCAGTAGCATGGACGACAGTATACAACAGTACTGAACGGTGTAGCTGCAAATACAGCATAGGGGTGATATAAAACACTTACTAGAAAGTAATAGTATGGAGGACCGTATACAGCAGTACTGAGCTGTGTAGCTGTGAATCCAGTTCACGGGTGAGATGAAACAGCTACTAGAAAGCAGTAGCTTGTATGATATTATACAACAGTGCTAAGCAGTGTAGCTATGAATCCAGCTCAGGGGTGAGATAAAACAGTTACTAGAAAGCAATAGCATGGAAGACAATATACAACAGTACTGAGCAGTGTGGCTGTGAATTTAGCTTTGAGGTGAGATAGAACAGTTAACAGAAAACTAGCATGGAGGACAGTATAGCACAGTACTGAGCAGTGTAGCTGTGAATTCAGCATAAGGGTGATATAAAACACTTACTAGAAAGGAATAGCACGGAGGACAGTATACAGCAGTACTAAGCAGTGGAGCTGTGAATCCAGCTCTGGGGTGAGATAAAACACCTACTAGAAAGCAATAGCATGGAGGACAGTATACAACTGTACAAAGCAATGTAGCTGTGAATCAAGCTCTGGGATGAGATAAAACACTTACTAGAAAGCATCAGCATGCCATATCTGATCTGATGTTGGATTTTGGCACACTCCTTTGGACCTTTGTGGCATCTTTAATCTCCCAGTGTGAAGTTGGCATAAAATTTATCATCTTATACTTAGAAACCACAGATGTTCAGCCTAGAGCGGGGCAAATAATTCATACAATTGTCTCTAAATCTTAAAAAAGTGACAATAGGGGGATGACACAGTTCTAGAAAAACATGGCTGCTTTCTTTTAGGAACGGCGCCACACCTCTCCAGTGGTTGGGTCTGGAATGGCAGCTCAACTCTATTGAAGTGGATGGGGTTCATGTACAATAGCGCCCACTAGCTGTGAACACATGGTGGTGCAGGTTTTGTATTGAGGTAGGAGGACACCATTGGCTTGTGTTGTGTCACGCAGGGCAGATTATCCCCGCAGCACAGTTTACATAGGGGATCAGTGTTACTATACTTGGTAAATAGTTTTCGCAGCGCTCCGTCCCCGGGGCACAGGGCGGTATTTTTGGAGATCGCATCTGTGGTGTTTACTGTGAGCTAAAAACAACTTCAGATGAATCCCAGAATTTACAAGTGACTCTGCCCTTCTACCGTCCCTCATGGCGTCTATCATCAGATGGGCTCTATTGGCACAATATGGCGGTATTATCCTGGAGGCATTATTAAGCCTCTATATGGATATGTATGGCAATATTAATCTGTCAATGTATGGTGGTTTTCTTCTGCTGGCATCATTCAGTAACTGAACTGTGGTATTCGTTCCCTGTACAATAGTAATGTGAAGTCACTGTATGGCGGTATAGTAGTATTATATATTCAGTGTTTGGTAATATAATCCGGTCTACATAGGTTGGTATTCAGTGACTGTTACCATTATGGTGTCATTTGGTCACTGTATGGCGGTATTGTTCAGTTACTGTCAGGTAGTATTAATCATTCACAGGCTAATGCTATAATTAAGTCACTGTATGACGGGTTTTTTAGTTATTGTATGGCGGTATTTGTCAACTGCAACATAGCAACATATTTTCTTAATGATCTGTTAGCACAATTCATTCCCTCTTAGGTGGCATTATTCAGGTCTCATTTATTCTTTCGCTATTTGGTAGTATAATTTTGGTACTCTATGGCGGTATTGTTAGGTCCCTGTGTTGTAGCATGATTTGGTCACTCATGATATTGTACGGTAACTGTATAGCAGTATTACTTTTTTGACTGATGGCATCATTTTGGACATGTGTGGAGGCATTGTCCGGTTACTGTATGGCGGTACTATGTTTTTCACTGTATCATAGTATAATTTGGAAATGGTGTGGTTGAATTGTTCATTTATATTATGGCAGTATTATTTTTTTCACAATTTGTTAGTATAATTTGGGAAATCTGTGGAGGTATTGTTCAGATTACTGTATGGCAGTATTAATTTTTAACTAGTTGATCGTATGATTTGAGCACTCTGTGGCGATGCTGTTCGGGTACTGTATGGCAGTATTATTTATTCAATTTGATAGTATAATTTGGGCATTGTCATAGTATTGTTCGGGTACTGTATGGCAGTATTATTTATTCAGTTTTATAGTATAATTTGGGCATTGTGATAGTATTGTTTGGTTACTGTATGGCAGTATTATTTATTCAGTTTTATAGTATAATTTGGGCATTGTGATAGTATTGTTTGGTTACTGTATGGCAGTATTATTTATTCACTGTTTGATAGTATCATTTGGACACTGGTGATATTGTTCAGTTACTGTATGGCAGTATTATTTATTTACTGTGCGCTGGTATTATACAGTAACTGTGTAGTGGTAATATATGGTTCCTATATGATGGTACTAATCAGTCATTGTGCGATAGTATCATTTGGTTACTATATGTTTCTATTATTTAGTTACTGTATTGCTTTAGTTCACAGCACTTTCATATGGGCACTGTATGGTGTTATTATAAGACGCAATGCTGTTAATTACCATGTAACATCTTGTCAAAGACCTGCAACTTCCAATACTTTTACCATACTCTAATCAGTATCTAATAATAGGCCCTGGTGTCAGCGGGCCCCTCCTAATACGGGCCCCATCGCGGTGCACCTGTGATTGTTAAATGTTTGCTATGGGTAACACTTTTACTTTAAACTTGCACCATTTTTCATGAGCTATTCCTATTCTAGTCCTTGAAGCCCGGAGTATCTGGTAGCCCGGAAGCGTGATGGTTCAGCATGTGCTTCTATGGAGATGAAGTGCCCCCGCTTACCCACATGTGACCAACACCCCGATATCCTTACACATACGAGAGGGGGGTGAGAATCTGGCAGGACACTGGGGCCATATTATTTATATCTTCACTGCACGTTGTATTTTTACTTAGGGTTGAGATGTTTAGTATTCATTTATTTGACACCTCTCTACTTCTGTCTATGGGATTGATGGACAAAGACCAACATCCTTAAGTACCATACTACGTCTATTCTTAACAACAGCTCTGAATGTGTCCTGTGAGTCCTAACTCCAACTTAGAAAGTTTCAGGGATCCAGTGGTGAGAACAGAAGAAATATACAGGTTTTATGTGATCTCCGGTATTGCTCGGAGTATTTGTTTACTTTAAACTCTTTGTGAATATTAGCATTTAGTTTAGGTGTTTCTTACATGACAGCAGAGAGCAGAAAACATAGCTGCCTAATAAGTATTAGACCCTATGAGATTCGGCCCGAAGCATTAACCTGTGCTCAGTGAGGATTCGCCGGCTTCTAAACCGGGAACAGACCGCAATTATGCTGTATACGCTAGTGGGCGTGGCCTCGTTCAATACAAGTGTATGGAGTGGGCGTGTCAGACTAGTGGGAGTGGCCTTGTTCCACATGCTTGTTTTGAGCGACGCCCCGCCCACTAGTCTGGCCGGGAACATGCATTCTGCGGTCCAGTTTACACTGTGTGCAGAATTATTAGGCAAATAAGTATTTTGATCACATTATACTTTTTATCCATGTTGTCCTACTCCAAGCTGTATAGGCTGAGAGCCAACCACCAATGAAGTAAATCAGGGGATGTGCATCTCTGTAATGAGGAGGGGTGTGGTGTAATGACATCAACACCCTATATAAGGTGTGCTTAATTATTAGGCAAAGGCCTTTCCTTAGGCAAAATGGGTCAGAAGAGAGATGTGATGGGCTCTGAAAAGTCCACAATTGTGAGATGTCTTGCAGAGGGAGGCAGCAGTCTGGAAATTACCAAACTTTTGAAGCAATCACCGAACAATCAAGTGTTTCATGGCAAATAGCCAACAGGGGGCGCAAGAAGCGTGAGGGCAAAAAAGAGCAAAATAACTGCCCATGAATTGAGGAAATCAAGCGTGAAGCTGCCAAGATGCCATTTGCCACCAGTTTTGCAATATTTCAGAGCTGCAACGTTACTGGTGTATCAAAGAGCAGAAGGTGTGCTATACTCAGGGACATGGCCAAGGTAAGGAAGGCTGAAAAACCACCACCTCTGAACAAGAAACATAAGATAAAACGTCAAGACTGGGCCAAGAAATATCTTCAGACTGATTTTTTTTCAAAGGTTTTATGGACTGATGAAATGAGAGTGACTCTTGATGGGGCAGATGGATGGGCCAGAGGCTGGATCAGTAAAGGGCAGAGAGCTCCACTCCGACTCAGACACCAGCAAGGTGGTGGTGGGGGACTGGTATGGGCTGGGATCATCAAAGATGAACTTGTGGGACCTTTTCGGGTTGAGGATGGAGTGAAGCTCAACTCCCGGACCTACTGCCAGTCTCTGGAAGACACTTCTTCAAGCAGTGGTGCAGGAAGAAGTCGGCATCGTTCAAGAAAAACATGATTTTCATGCAGGACAATGCTCCATCACATGCATCCAACTACTCCACAGCGTGGCTGGCCAGTAAAGGTCTAAAAGAAGAAAAAATAATGACATGGTCCCCTTGTTCACCTGATCTGAACCCCATAGAGAACCTGTGGTCCCTCCTAAAATGTGAGATCTACAGGGAGGGAAAACAGCACACCTCTGGGAACAGTGTCTGGGAGGGAAAACAGCACACCTCTGGGAACAGTGTCTGGGAGGGAAAACAGCACACCTCTGGGAACAGTGTCTGGAGGCTGTGGTGGCTGCTGCACGCAATGTGGATCGTAAACAGATCAAGCAACTGACAGAATCTATGGATGGAGGCTGCTGAGTGTCATCATAAAGAAAGGGGGCGATATTGGGCACTCATTTTTAGGTTTTGTTTCTGCATGTCAGAAATCTTTATTTCTAAATCTTGTGCAGTTATATTGGTTACCTGGTGAAAATAAACACATGAGATGGGAATATATTTGGTTTTTATTAAGTTGCCTAATAATTCTGCACAGTAATAGTTACCTGCACACACAGATATCCTCCTAAGAGACAAATCTAAAATCCTCCAACGTCCAAAAATATTAAGCTTTGATATTTATGAGTCTTTTGGGTGATTGAGAACATAGTGATGATCAATAATAAAAATAATCCTCTACAATACAACTTGCCTAATAATTCTGCACACAGTGTAGTGCACGGTGTCGGCGCTGGAAGGTTTGACAAGTTTACAGTCACATAGAGTGACTAAAGAATTATCGTTTTGGGTCAGACAACCCCTTTAAGTGGATTATTGAGTCAAAGTCCTAGTGTCAGGGGAGTAACAGGAGTGACCAAGGACACTGGAGGTCATCTAGTCTAGATGCTTAAGGTTGTGGAAGTCGCTCCCCAAACTCCGAAACTGCAAGCAACACCCCGTCACGTTCTGCACTAGAACTAATCGTCATAATTTTACCTGTAGTGCCCCTTTAAAGAGGATCTGTCCTATTGTTTCATTTAGATTTTATTCCCACTACTCCATGTATATTATTTTTGTTTTGTTTTTTTAATATGCCATAAAGGTTTTGTTTTTTTATTTAGTACTACTATAGTCTTCACCAAGGGGGCGGTCCTCCTCACTGAGTGATTTTACAGAGTATCTAAAAACCCGCCCCTGAGGAGCCTGTAAGCACCGCCTCCTTAGTGAAGACTATAAAAACTAGCACATAGTAAAAAGGTCCTTCTCTAAGCTGCAAAGTGAATTTATATAGAAAAAAAAGCGTAAGGGAAGACTCAGGGGAGAAGCGGGAAAATAATAAGAGCAAAAACTGGGACATTTTGACTTGGCAACAGGCCCCCTTTAAAGGGGTATTTCTAGCTACAAGATTCTATCCCAATATGTAGTAGGTGTAATAATACTAATATTAACAAATACGGTACCTCTAATTAGAAATGTAGTATAGTTCTGCTGATTAGCTATATTGGTTACCTAATATGTAGGGGTATTAAAGAAGTTTGGGTATCGACGGTTACAACCACTAGTAACTGTCACTATGAGAGGTCGTAACCTTGAATAAATTAGCTAGTGAGCTAGTACACCCCTTAAGGGTAGAGTTATAGGTTTTCTCTAGAAGCAAAAATGTTTTTAGGCCAGCAAGTGTGTCCGCCCACTAAGGGTGGAGTTTAAGTAACAAAACTCCAATTTAGTAATGTAGTATAGTTCTGCTGATTAGCTATGTTGGTTATCTAATATGCAGGGTATTGCAGATGTCTAGGTATCCATCGTTACGACCACTAGTAACTGTCACTATGAGAGGTCACAACCACGGATAAATTAGCTAGTGAGCTAATACACCCCTTAGGGGAAGAGTTATAGGTTTTCTCTAAAAGCAAAAATGTTATTAGGCCAGCAAGTGTGTCCACCCTAAGTAACAAAACTCCAATTTGAAATGTAGTAGTTCTGCTGATTAGCTATGTTGGTCATCTAACATGCAGGGGGTATTGAAGAAGTTTAGGCATCAATCTTTACGACCACTAGTAACCTTCACTATGAGAGGTCATAACCATGGATAAATTAGCTAGTGAGCTAGTACACCCCTTAGGGGTAGAGCTATAGGTTTTCTCTAGAAGCAATAGTGTTATTAAGCCAGCAAGTGTGTCCACCCACTAGGGGTGGAGTTTAAGTAACAAAACTCCAATTAGCTAATCAGCAGAACTACTACATTTCAAATTGGAGTTTTGTTACTCAAACTCCACCCTGAGTGGGTGGACACACTTACTGGCCTAACAACACTTTTGCTTCTAGAGAAAACCTATAGCTCTACCCTTAAGGGGTGTACTAGCTCACTAGCTAATTTATCCATGGTTATGACCTCTCATAGTGAAGGATACTAGTGGTCGTAACGATGGATACCTAAACATCTTCAATATCCCCTGCATGTTAGATGACCAACATAGCTAATCAGCAGAACTACTACATTTCTATGTTGGTCATCTAACATGCAGGGGGTATTGAAGACGTTTAGGTATCCATCGTTACGACCAGTAGTAACCTTCACTATGAGATGTCATAACCATGGATAAATTAGCTAGTGAGCTAGTACACCCCTTAAGGGTATAGCTATAGGTTTTCTCTAGAAGCAAAAGTGTTATTCGGCCAGCATGTGTGTCCACCCACTAAGGGTGGAGTTTAAGTAACAAAACTCCAGTTAGAAATGTAGTAGTTCTGCTGATTAGCTATGTTGGTTTCCTAATATGCAGGGGGTATTGCAGATGTTTAGGTATCCATCGTTACGACCACTAGTAACTGTCACTATGAGTGGTGGTACCCATGGATACCTAAGCTGCAATACCCTTCACATGGGGTAGCGACATAGCTAATCAGGAGAACTATATGGGAATACCCCTTTAAATGTAGAAGATTTGGTCTCCTACTTTAAATCTCCTTGTTATATAACGGTGGCGGAGCGGTCGGCAGCCGTCCAATGTGCCTGGAAGCTACTGCCAGCTACACAAACACCAAGATGTTTTTGTAAAGTAAAAGTTCCTTCTCTTCTCATCACTCGGCGTTTGTGAAGTGGATGTAAGGCCGGGCCTGGACAGGGAGACAGTGACGCCGTCCCCGCGGTCTATGAACGCCGCATTACCCGGTCACTTCCACTTACAGGATATCCACTAGAAAACAAACACCAGGATTCCGTTGCCATGGCGATCTGCGCTGGAATAATATTTCGCTGAGTTCTGTGCAACGTTCCAAAACTTCTCCGATAAAAAAAAAATCCCTTCTGTTTCCATATTACTCATTTTTCTATAAAAACATCCAGACTGTGATCTACTCGTCACGATGAACGTCTGGATGTGTGATTTCTGTTTACTTCATCCCGGGAATAGTAACATCGTAGTAACCGTCCTCACGTGTTCTCATCTTATCTAACGAGACTTTTCTACCTGTGTCCCCATGACAACACTTACTGTCTCTGTACATGTTTATCATCTGATTGGCTGCACGGAGGTAGGACAAGAAGTGTTGTCATAGGCACACAGGTGTGATTGCAGGGAGACAATGGATTTCTACGACAGTCAGGGGACTGTTGAAGGTCTCAATTCTGCCATCTTTTTCCTTTACTTAAAGGGGAACTCCGGGGAGATAAAAAAAAAAAAAAATTAGTACTGTTCATTCCTTCCTTCATGATGAAGCTGAGCTGGACACTGCAGTTCTAGGATCTATAGATCGCTTATAAATCAATAAAATCATATCTGCTCCTAAGCTGTCCCTCCTTCAGGGGACAGAGAGATTCAGCCTCATGCTGCAGCAGTGACAGGAGGTGTCGGGGTGTGGACTCTGGGGGCCCCAGGATCAATTTGCATTCCTGCCCACTCATACTTTCATGTCACACTGGGTGTAGGGAGACACCCAGCGCAAGACGACGAGAGGAAGGGGGGAAGAAATCCCTGATGCTAAGGTCAAAAGGAGAGATGGTGACCCCTAGATAAACTAGCGCTGACACCTGGCTCCCCTAACGTCCCTATACATTTTCCACAACTGTCACTGAACAGGATACCTGCCCCACCTGTCCCTGGACTACAACTACGCAGGGATCAGAGCGGGTGATCACGAGTCAGCTTGGCTAGCAACTAAAGAAACACACAAGGGAAACAAACAAAGAGGGAAGAGATGGGCCCAGTTCACATCTAAGGCTGGGCTGCGTTTGGCTGCGTTTGCATTTCTATGCGTTTTTACGCATCCAAACATAACCAAAAATGAACCCATAGGGTTTAATGCAAAACGCATTGCAAACGCAATGCAAAGCGCATGTCATTTTGCAAAAACGCATGTGTTTTTGCAATCGCAGCCCACGTTTTGGGCTGTGTTTGCAAAAAGGCATGCGTTTTTGCAAATTGACATGCGCTTTGCATTGCGTTTGCAATGCGTTTTGCATTAAACCTGATGTGTGCGTTTTTGGTTGCGTTTGGATGCGTCTTTAGAGATAAAAATTAATTGAAACACAAACGCAGCCAAACGCAGCCCCACCTTTGATGTGAGATGGCCCATACACATATCCTGAGCAGATCCAAGCAGCAAGCCAACAGACTCCAGGATACACTGCTTTGAGCTAGGATGCAACCAGAAACACCTGAACAGCTATCACCAGCAGTGGATCCTGGGAGCCAAGTGGTTATAAGTAGGCAACTGAAGAGAAGATCCGCTGGGTCCTAGTGACCTCCAACTATCACTAGGACAGAGGTGCCTCTTTAAGGGACAGAGACATTATTTAGGACTTTCGGGCTAGGTCCTTCCTGGAGGGATATCTGGCTAGTCCCGTGTTTGAGACTCTTAAATGAGGCTCACTGGATTCCATTTGCAGATTATTTAGGATTTTGACTATTTGGCCTAACACTGTGACATTCTGCAAGTGACTTGAACAGCCTCATTTGTGCCTCCAGATACACCCGTGACAGTGTGTATGAACAGGGGGAGTGTTGGGGAGGTGGACCCCAGGGGCTCCAGGATCATCTCACATTCCTGCCCCCTCATACTTCTCTAAGAACAGGGGGTGTGGCTTCTCATCGTCACACTACAATACTGCCCCTGATATACCATCCTGTGTAATGTAAGAACAGGGGTGTTCTCCCTTCAAATAGCAATCATGTCACCAAAAAGATAGAAATACACGCTGTGATCCTCTGCTGTACAATGATATGATGGTGCATAATGTATAGTGCCATGTATCAGGCTAGGAGCAGAGGCAGAGCACTACATTGATTGATTCAGCACTGCCATGGTCTCCCCTCCCCCATATCAACTTGGTAGCTTCCTGTCCCCTGAAACTTTAGCACTATGCATGGCTGAATTTCTCTGTCCCCAAAGGGAGGGGTGAGAGCTGAGGAGCAGATATGATTTTATTGATTTATAAACAATCTATAGATCCTAGAACTGTAGTGCCCAGCTCTGCCTCATCATGTAGGAGGGCAGGGACAGTACAATATTTTGTATCTCCCTGGAGTTCCCCTTTAAGTGCATGTGTTTAAAGCCAAAAATCATTTTTGCAATTGGGTTTCATTAAAATGTTGCACCACTTTGCTTTTACAGGATTTTAGTTTTCGAGCACATTTAACTTTGATGTGGTCCCGGTTCATGAATTAGCAAGAAGAGCTCAGAAAAAGACAGATAAAAGAGAGAGGCTACGTTCACACATAGCGTTTTTCTTGCGCGTGCTCTTTGCCACGTTTTGTGGCCGTGCTTTTTAGCGCCATAATAAAACGTGGTGCATCCACACATTGCGTTTTTTTAACGGTCGCACTTCTTCCCCAAAAGCGCAGGGTAGAAGTGATGTCACACGGGGGGGGGGGAGAATCCTGTGTTCCTCCCCTGTATGACATCTGTGACAGCCCCTTTTTGGTTTCGTAGTGTATTAATATACACTGCGAAACCTAAATAAAAGTCATCCAAATGTATGAAAAATAATAAAAATTTAATACTTACCCTCCGCCGGGTGTTCAGGATACCGGGAGCCGAGGCATCCACATCTACTGTCCTTCCAGAATCTTGCAAGATCTGTGATTGGCTGCTCGCGATCATGTGACGTGCATATCACATGATCGCGACCGGCCAATCACAGGTCTTGGCATCTCAGCAGCAGTGGATGTCTGGGCTCATGAACACCCGGCGGAGGGTAAGTATTCCATTTTTATCATTTTTAATACATTTGGATAACTTTAATTTGGGTTTCGCAGTGTATATTAATACACTATGAAATCTAAAAAGGGCTGTCACACAGGGGAGGAACGCAGGATTGATCCTCCCCTGTGTGATGTCACTTCCTGCAGCGCCGACATTATACGCGCTGGGATTGTGCACTGTCTGAACGGCGATGCGTAATTCCATGTCAATTCTTTATGCATGTACACCCGCGCTTTCTTCCATAGGCGCCCATTATCCCCGCAGGGTATTACACATCGCCGTTCAGACAATGCGCAATTCCAGCGGGAATATGCCAGCGCTGCAGGATATGATGTCACACAGGGGAGAAAGAATCCTCCCTGTGTGACATCTGTGACAGACCCTTTTGAGTTTCATAATGCAATAATATACACTGAGAACCCAAATTAAAGTAATCCAAATGTGCTAAAAATAATAAAAATGGAATACTTACCCTCCACCGGGTGTTCCGGGAGCTGACACAACCGCAAGAAAGGTATGGAGGGGTGGGAAAAGGGGTGTAGAAAGGTATGGAGGGGCAAGAAAAGGGGTGAAGAAAGGTATGGAGGAGTAGAAAAAGGGGTGAAGAAAGGTATGGAGGAGTAGGAAAAGGGGTGAAGAAAGGTGTGGAGGGGCCACAAAAGGGGTGTAGAAAGGTATGGAGGGGCCGGAAAAAAGGTGTAGAAATGTATGGATGGGTGGGAAAATGGGTGAAGAAAGGTATGGAGGGGCAGGAAAAGGGGTGTAGAAAGGTATGGAGGTGCGGTATAAGAGGTGAAGAA
This sequence comes from Allobates femoralis, assembly GCA_033576535.1. Lineage (NCBI taxonomy): Eukaryota > Metazoa > Chordata > Amphibia > Anura > Aromobatidae > Allobates > Allobates femoralis. Next base: position 222,312,884 of record JARQOC010000011.1, on the reverse strand, counting down.
AGGTATGGAGGGGCAGGAAAAGGGGTGTAGAAAGGTATGGAGGGACGGGAAAAGGGATGTAGAAAGGTATGCAGGTGCGTTATAAGAGGTGAAGAAAGGTATGAAGGGGTGGGAAAAGGGGTGTAGAAAGGTATAGAGGGGTGTTAAAAGGGGTGAAGAAAGGTTTGGAGAGGCAGGAAAAGGGGTGTACAGGTATGGAGGGGCCATCCTCAAAAAGGCATGGCTACCGTCTAATATTTATCACCAAGCTAAAAGATTGTCAAGAATAGTGGAGATAGCGACCCTTGGGTCTTGTAAGACACCAGACCCTGAGTTCAAACACTTACTCTTATTATGTAACTTGAACCTCATGGGTTCCGATGCAAAAGCTCCAACGGGGCCCCAATTATTGCAAATCTTTAATAGCAATAGTCTTTTTATAGGCCAAAGGGATATTTACGGCCCTCTAGGTTCCAAGACCCGGGTGCAATTGCAACCCCTGCACCTGTTACGCAGCTGCCCCTATACTCTAGCTTCACCCCAGACCCTTATTGTGTGTCCTATTAGGACATATGGATGGAGGGGGTCCTCATGTGACAGCTCCCTTAACATATGACTAAAATGTTGGAAACTAATTTAATTACTGTTCCAAAAGGGATGATTTTATTTCTTTTGAACCTTCATCTCCTTTTGCTTTCTTGCTCCCATCCGTTTTTCTGCCCCCCCCACCCCCCCAGGATCGCTCAGGCCTAATTCAATATCAATATGACAGACATTGCTGCCCAACGAAACATGTTAAACTAATATCTGGCTGCATCGGGAGAGAAGTAATTGCTCTTACTGGAACGCGGCTGGACGCTTTCCATAACCTCATGTAATAGACTGCGGAGAGGAGCAGTAATGTATGGAGGAGAGGCGAGGATCGAAGGGAGTCTGGGGTCCGGCCAAAATGTTCTGCTGGAACACTGCGTATCAGGGATTAGAGATTGGTGCCTTCCCTATCGTTACAGACAGGTGCCCCAAAAAAGAGAGGAACTGGACTCCCAAAAAGGAGGCAACAGGGGCGTAACTACAACAGGTGCAGGGGTTGCAATCGCACCCGGGCCCTGGAGCCTAGGGGGGCCCCAAATGTCCCTTTGACCTATAGAAAAACACTAATGCCATTAAAGATTTGCAATATTGGGGGCCCCATTGGAGATTTTCATCGGGGCCCATGAGATTCAAGTTAATCACATCAGGTGACTTTTCAGAATAAGCTGCTGTGTGTGAACAGGACGAATAACACGGTTCCTGGCCATTATACGACTTTTACTGTGTAGCAGATTAGTTTCTATAATGTCTCCATCATAGCATAGAAAACATAAGTAATACCTGCTCTACTTTCTTTATATAAAACCCTTTAAAACCCTCCATGCTGCTGCTTCTGATACAGCAGTGTAGATGTGAATCCAGCTTTGAGGTGTGATAAAACACTTACTATAGACCGGAGAGTTTATACTTATATATCCATACTTTACAGTGTAGCTTTTGAATCCAGCTTTGGAGTGAGATAAAATACTTACTAGAAAGTACTAGAAAGCAGCAAAATGGAAGACTGATCAGTTCAGTACTGAACAGTGTAGCTGGGAATCTAGTTCTGGGATAGAAATAAAACACTAGGTAGCAGCAGTGTGAAGAACATTGTAAAAGAGTACTGAGAACAGTGGAAAATTGTATATAGCAGCACTGGGCCGTATAAATGTGACTGCAACTCTGGGGTGGGATAAAACATTTAGTAGAAAGCAGGAGCATGTAGGACATTATACAGCAGTACTGAGTGGGTGTAGCTGGGAATCCAGCTCTGGTTGAAATAAAACACTAGAAAGCAGCAAACATAAGACATTATACAGCAGTGATGAATAGTGTAGCTAGGAATGAAATAAAAAGCTAGAAAGTAGCAGCATAAAGAAAATGATACAACAGTAACGTGAAGCTGCAGCAACACCATGGAGGATTTTATACAGCAGCATTGTGCAGTGTAGATGTGACTTCAGCCCTGGGGTGGGATAAAGCATAGGAAGCATTAGCATGGAAGAAATTATACAGAAGTACTGAGAAGTGTAGCTATGAATCCAGCTCTGGAGTGAGATTTATTCTCGTCACTCCACATCTCCCTCTTTAATCCTTAGACAACTGTAATCTGATCCCTCACTGAGCTGGCAATACTCTCACTTAAGACCACAATGGATTTGAGCTGTTTTTCAGATTGGATGGGTCAAGAGGTGAGAAGAAGGCTCATAAGGGGAGAAGGCAGCATCATTTTTCTTATTCACCTATTCATTTGCTTATGCAATATTTTGTTTTGATTGTGTTGGCAGATTAGCCTTGTGGAGATCTGGAAAGAGCTCAACACTACGGCTGTAATTCCAGGTGATCCTGGAACCGTGTCTCCTGATAGATCTCTGGCACCTGTGCAGGAGCTCATGGGGTCTGATTTTCCCATAGGTCCAACTTTAATGGGGTTTACACTCCGATATCCATTGGCAGACAGCACTGACCTTTGTGATGGTTTGCGATATCGGATACACGCCCTGTACAAGTTTAAAATGGAGTGATTACTGGCGTCAATATATTTGAGGCTCAACCTGATCGGCTTGATAGCACGCTCATAAGATATGTTTTGGCATCCCATGGTACGTTCAAAGTACAGCGAACGAATGGGAACACGACTTTGTCGATTTGTCGGGTTGCCCTATGCGACTTAAAAAAGAGGGTCTCTTGGACCCACCTTTGGTGCGTCATGCGATGTGGCGTCAAAAGATCGGGGTGTGAGCGTGCATTCAATGCCGATATATTTGATGTAGTTAATGATGTGTATGAACGTCACCCATCCTCCATTAATGTCGTTCTGGGTTGGGCTACAATCATCGGGACTTTGTATCCCGAACGGCGTCAAACGAACGAGTGATGCAAAAGTGCCTCAAAAAGCGCGCTCCCGCGTCGTGGTACGATATCGGCCCGATATCGTGACGTGTAACCCCCATCAGAATCATGTGTCGGTCAAGTTTCATAACGCCCTCAAAGTAAAAGATTCCATTCTTCCATACCTATTGGCCAAGAATCCTGCTGGTCTAGGGCAGTATAGAAGTTAGTTTCAGGATCCATGGTATTTTAGGGCAATGAATGGGTTAATTTTAGAATTTGATCTTAATTTAAGATCACTGGCGGTCTAAAGCTGTAAAGGGGTTACTTTTAAGACCCCTGGTGGTCCAGTGGTTGTCTGGGGGCAGAAAAAGGGTAAATTTGAAGTATATTTATTATCATAAACCTCAATGCGTTGCGATAGTCGGTGAATTAAATCATTCAGGCCGAGGGTCCGAAACAACAAAACAACGAGACTGATATAGGCAAAGCCAAGAACACAGATCATGATCAGATGGAAGAGCGGAGTCTCAGGCACAGGCCTGAAGACACCGCGGATCGTGCAGGTGATACGTCTGTGCCAGATCACTGCACCTCAGCCACAATACAGTGATAACACACACACATCGAGTCATTACTGCGGTATCCCGGCTGTGCGCCACTCCAGCTCTGCTATGTCCATACACGGCCTCCCTCATACAGAGCACACCGTCTGTCACCGGCCTCCCTCATACAGGGGACACTGTCTGCCACGGCCTCCCTCATACAGGTGACACTGTCTGTCACCGGCCTCCCTCATACAGGGGACACCGTCTGTCACCGGCCTCCCTCATACAGGGGACACCGTCTGTCACCGGCCTCCCTCATACAGGGGACACTGTCTGCCACCGGCCTCCCTCATACAGGTGACACTGTCTGTCACCGGCCTCCCTCATACAGGGGACACCGTCTGTCACCGGCCTCCCTCATACAGGGGACACCGTCTGTCACCGGCCTCCCTCATACAGGTGACACTGTCTGTCACAGGCCTCCCTCATACAGGTGACACTGTCTGTCACCGGCCTCCCTCATACAGGTGACACTGTCTGTCACCGGCCTCCCTCATACAGGTGACACTGTCTGTCACCAGCCTCCCTCATACAGGGGACACCGTCTGTCACCGGCCTCCCTCATACAGGGGACACCGTCTGTCACCGGCCTCCCTCATACAGGTGACACTGTCTGTCACAGGCCTCCCTCATACAGGTGACACTGTCTGTCACCGGCCTCCCTCATACAGGTGACACTGTCTGTCACCGGCCTCCCTCATACAGGTGACACTGTCTGTCACCGGCCTCCCTCATACAGGTGACACTGTCTGTCACAGGCCTCCCTCATACAGGTGACACTGTCTGTCACCGGCCTCCCTCATACAGGTGACACTGTCTGTCACCGGCCTCCCTCATACAGGTGACACTGTCTGTCACCAGCCTCCCTCATACAGGTGACACTGTCTGTCACCGGCCTCCCTCATACAGGGGACACCGTCTGTCACCGGCCTCCCTCATACAGAGCACACCGTCTGTCACCGGCCTCCCTCATACAGAGCACACCGTCTGTCACCGGGCTCCCTCATACAGGGGACACTGTCTGCCACCGGCCTCCCTCATATGGGGGACACCGTCTGCCACCGGCCTCCCTCATATGGGGGACACTGTCTGTCACAGGCCTCCCTCATATGGGGGACACTGTCTGTCACAGGCCTTCCTCATATGGGGGACACTGTCTGCCACCGGCCTCCCTCATATTGGGCACACCGTCTGTCACCGGCCTCCCTCATACAGGGGACACTGTCTGCCACCGGCCTCCCTCATACAGGTGACACTGTCTGTCACCGGCCTCCCTCATACAGAGCACACCGTCTGTCACCGGCCTCCCTCATACAGGGGACACCGTCTGTCACCGGCCTCCCTCATACAGGTGACACTGTCTGTCACAGCCTCCCTCATACAGGTGACACTGTCTGTCACCGGCCTCCTCATACAGGGGACACCGTCTGTCACCGGCCTCCCTCATACAGGTGACACTGTCTGTCACCAGCCTCCCTCATACAGGTGACACTGTCTGTCACCGGCCTCCCTCATACAGGGGACACCGTCTGTCACCGGCCTCCCCATACAGAGCACACCGTCTGTCACCGGCCTCCCTCATACAGAGCACACCGTCTGTCACCGGCCTCCCTCATACAGAGCAAAACCGTCTGTCACCGGCTCCCTCATACAGGGGACACTGTCTGCCACCGGCCTCCCTCATATGGGGGACACCGTCTGCCACCGGCCTCCCTCATATGGGGGACACTGTCTGTCACAGGCCTCCCTCATATGGGGGACACTGTGTCACAGGCCTTCCTCATATGGGGGACACTGTCTGCCACCGGCCTCCCTCATATTGGGGACACTGTCTGTCACAGGCCTTCCTCATATACGGGACACTGTCTGTCACCGGCCTCCCTCATACAGGAGACACTAAGCCACCGGCCTCCCTCATATGGGGGACACTGTCCGTCACCGGCCTCCCTCATACAGGGGACACCGTCTGTCACCGGCCTCCCTCATACAGGTGACACTGTCTGTCACCAGCCTCCCTCATACAGGTGACACTGTCTGTCACCGGCCTCCCTCATACAGGGGACACCGTCTGTCACCGGCCTCCCTCATACAGAGCACACCGTCTGTCACCGGCCTCCCTCATACAGAGCACACCGTCTGTCACCGGGCTCCCTCATACAGGGGACACTGTCTGCCACCGGCCTCCCTCATATGGGGGACACCGTCTGCCACCGGCCTCCCTCATATGGGGGACACTGTCTGTCACAGGCCTCCCTCATATTGGGGACACTGTCTGCCACCGGCCTCCCTCATATTGGGGACACTGTCTGCCACCGGCCTCCCTCATATGGGGGACACCGTCTGTCACAGGCCTCCCTCATATGGGGGACACTGTCTGTCACAGGCCTTCCTCATATGGGGGACACTGTCTGCCACCGGCCTCCCTCATATTGGGGACACCGTCTGTCACAGGCCTTCCTCATATACGGGACACTGTCTGTCACCGGCCTCCCTCATACAGGAGACACTAAGCCACCGGCCTCCCTCATATGGGGGACACTGTCCGTCACCGGCCTCCCTCATACAGGGGACACTGTCTGCCAACGGCCTCCCTCATACAGGGGACACTGTCTGCCACCGGCCTCCCTCATACAGGGGACACTGTCTGCCAACGGCCTCCCTCATACAGGGGACACTGTCTGCCAACGGCCTCCCTCATACGGGGGACACTGTCTGCCACAGGCCTCCCTCATATGGGGGACACCGTCTGTCACAGGCACCCTCATACAGGGGACACCATCTGTCACAGGCCTCCCTCATATGGGGGACACTGTCTGTCACCGCCTCCCTAATATGTGGGACACTGTCTGTCACCGGCCTCCTCATACAGGGGACACTGTCTGCCACCGGCCTCCCTCATACGGGGGACATAGTCTGTCACAGGCCTCCCTCACATGGGGGACACTGTCCGTCACCGCTTCCCTCCTACAGAGGACACTGTCTGCCACCGGCCTCCCTCATATGGGGGGCAATGTCCATCACTGTCCTCCATATGGAGGACACTGTCCGTCACCAGCCTCCTTCATACAGAGGACACTCTCTGCCACCATCCTCCCTCATATGGGGGCAATGTCCATCACTGTCCTCCTTCATATGGAGGACACTGTCCGTCACCAGCCTCCTTCATACAGAGGACACAGTCTGTCACCGGCCTCCCTCATACAGGGGACACTGTCCGTCACCGGCCTCCGGGGAACACTTTAGTGTTCCTACGGGGAACACTTTAATCCATTGAAAGTTTCAGGGGATAGGAAGATACCAAGTTCCTATGAGGGAGGGGAGACCATGAAGAGTTGAATCGATCAAAGTAAAGATTTGCCTGTGCTCCCAGCCTCACAATAACAGTACATTTTATGCACCATCATACAGCAGAGGATCACAGCGTGTATTTGTATCTGTTTAGTGACATGGTTGCTATTTCAAGCCTGGACCACCCTATCACATAGGATGGTATATTGGGGACAGGATTGTATGTGTGAGCATGGGGCCAGCAACCACGCCCCCTCCCTATACAGAAGTGTAAGGGGACTGGAATGTCAGCTGATCCTGCAGCTCCCAGCATCCACGCCCCTGACACACCTCCTGCTTTCTGCTCCTACATGAAGCTGCCAGGCTGAAAATGCTCTGTCCCATAAGGGGGGCGGGGTGGGGTCAGAGCAGAGGGGCAGGTATGATTTTATTGATTTATAAGAGATCTATAGATCCTAGAACTGCAGTGTACAGCTCTGCTTCATCATGTAGGAGGGCAGGAACTGTACAAAAATGTTTTCTCTCCCCGGAGCTCCCCTTTAATACCAGCACCTTTGTTACCTACTATATTATTTTGCAGACAGACTATACAGCTCCTACGCCATCTATAATAATATTTATTAATTTATATAGCGCTATTAATTCCATAGCACTTTACATACATCAGTAACACTGTCCCCATCAGTATGTCTTTGAAATGTGGGAGGAAACCAGAGTGCTTGGAGGAAACCCACGCAAACACAGAGAACATACAAACTCCTTGCAGATGTCATCCTTGGTGGAATTGCTAACCACTGAGCCACCATACAGTGCTAACCACTGAGCCACTATATACTGTGCTAACCACTGAGCCACCATATACAGTGCTATAACCACTGAGCCACCATCTACAGTGCTAACCACTGAGCCACCATATACAGTGCTAACCACTGAGCCACCGTATACAGTGCTAACCACTGAGCCACCGTATACAGTGCTAACCACTGAGCCACCATATACAGTGCTAACCACTGAGCCACCATATACAGTGCTAACCACTGAGCCATCATACAGTGCTACCCACTGAGCCACCATATACAGTGCTAACCACTGAGCCACCATATACAGTGCTAACCACTGAGACACCATATACAGTGCTAACCACTGAGCCACCATATACAGTGCTAACCACTGAGCCTCCATATACAGTGCTAACCACTGAGCCACCATATACAGTGCTAACCACTGAGCCACCATACAGTGCTAACCACTGAGCCACCATATACAGTGCTAACCACTGAGTCACCATATACAGCGCTAACCACTGAGCCACCATATACTGTGCTAACCACTGAGCCACCGTATACAGTGCTAACCACTGAGCCACCGTATACAGTGCTAACCACTGAGCCACCATATAAAGTGCTAACCACTGAGCCACCATATACAGTGCTAACCACTGAGCCATCATACAGTGCTAACCACTGAGCCACCATATACAGTGCTAACCACTGAACCACCATATACAGTGCTAACCACTGAGCCATCATACAGTGCTAACCACTGAGCCACCATATACAGTGCTAACCACTGAGCCACCATATACAGTGCTAACCACTGAGCCACCATATACAGTGCTAACCACTGAGCCACCATATACAGTGCTAACCACAGAGCCACCATATACAGTGCTAACCACTGAGCCCATCATACAGTGCTAACCACTGAGCCACTATATACAGTGCTAACCACTGAACCACAATATACAGTGCTAACCACCGAGCCACTATATACAGTGCTAACCTCTGAACCACAATATACAGTGCTAACCACTGAGCCACCATATACAGTGCTAACCACTGAGCCACCATATACAGTGCTAACCACTGAGCCACCATATACAGTGCTAACCACAGAGCCACCATATACAGTGCTAACCACTGAGCCATCATACAGTGCTAACCACTGAGCCACTATATACAGTGCTAACCACTGAACCACAATATACAGTGCTAACCACCGAGCCACTATATACAGTGCTAACCACTGAACCACAATATACAGTGCTAACCACCGAGCCACCATACAGTGCTAACCAATGAGCCACCATATACAGTGCTAACCACAGAGCCACCATATACAGTGCTAACCACTGAGCCATCATACAGTGCTAACCACTGAGCCACCATATACAGTACTAACCACTGAGCCACCATACACAGTGCTAACCACTGAGCCACCATATACAGTGCTAACCACTGAGCCACCATATACAGTGCTAACCACTGAGCCACCATATACAGTGCTAACCACTGAACCACCATATACAGTGCTAACCACTGAGCCACCATATACAGTGCTAACCACTGAGCCACCATATACAGTGCTAACCACTGAGCCACCATATACAGTGCTAACCACTGAGCCACCATATACAGTGCTAACCACTGAGCCACCATACAGTGCTAACCAATAAGCCACCATATACAGTGCTAACCACTGAGCCACCATACAGTGCTAACCACTGAGCCACCATATACAGTGCTAACCACTGAGCCACCATACAGCGCTAACCACTGAGCCACCAATACAGTGCTAACCACCGAGCCACCATACAGTGCTAACCAATGAGCCACCATATACAGTGCTAACCACTGAGCCACCATATACAGTGCTAACCACTGAGCCACCATACAGTGCTAACCACTGAGCCACCATACAGCGCTAACCACTGAGCCACCAGATACAGTGCTAACCACCGAGCCACCATACAGTGCTAACCACTGAGCCACCGTATACAGTGCTAACCACAGAGCCACCATATACAGTGCTAACCACTGAGCCACCATATACAGTGCTAACCACTGAACCACCATATACAGTGCTAACCACTGAGCCATCATACAGTGCTAACCACTGAGCCACCATATACAGTGCTAACCACTGAGCCACCATATACAGTGCTAACCACTGAGCCACCATATACAGTGCTAACCACTGAGCCACCATATACAGTGCTAACCACAGAGCCACCATATACAGTGCTAACCACTGAGCCACCAATACAGTGCTAACCACAGAGCCACTATATACAGTGCTAACCACTGAACCACAATATACAGTGCTAACCACTGAGCCACATATACAGTGCTAACCACTGAACCACAATATACAGTGCTAACCACTGAGCCACCATATACAGTGCTAACCACTGAGCCACCATATACAGTGCTAACCACTGAGCCACCATATACAGTGCTAACCACAGAGCCACCATATACAGTGCTAACCACTGAGCCATCATACAGTGCTAACCACTGAGCCACTATATACAGTGCTAACCACTGAACCACAATATACAGTGCTAACCACCGAGCCACTATATACAGTGCTAACCACTGAACCACAATATACAGTGCTAACCACCGAGCCACCATACAGTGCTAACCAATGAGCCACCATATACAGTGCTAACCACAGAGCCACCATATACAGTGCTAACCACTGAGCCATCATACAGTGCTAACCACTGAGCCACCATATACAGTACTAACCACTGAGCCACCATACACAGTGCTAACCACTGAGCCACCATATACAGTGCTAACCACTGAGCCACCATATACAGTGCTAACCACTGAGCCACCATATACAGTGCTAACCACTGAACCACCATATACAGTGCTAACCACTGAGCCACCATATACAGTGCTAACCACTGAGCCACCATATACAGTGCTAACCACTGAGCCACCATATACAGTGCTAACCACTGAGCCACCATATACAGTGCTAACCACTGAGCCACCATACAGTGCTAACCATAGCCACCATATACAGTGCTAACCACTGAGCCACCATACAGTGCTAACCACTGAGCCACCATATACAGTGCTAACCACTGAGCCACCATACAGCTGCTAACCACTGAGCCACCAATACAGTGCTAACCACTCGAGCCACCATACAGTGCTAACCAATGAGCCACCATATACAGTGCTAACCACTGAGCCACCATATACAGTGCTAACCACTGAGCCACCATACAGTGCTAACCACTGAGCCACCATACAGCGCTAACCACTGAGCCACCAGATACAGTGCTAACCACCGAGCCACCATACAGTGCTAACCACTGAGCCACCGTATACAGTGCTAACCACAGAGCCACCATATACAGTGCTAACACTGAGCCACCATATAGTGCTAACTACTGAGTCACCGTACAGTGCTAACTACTGAGCCACCATATACAGTGCTAACTACTGAGCCACCATACAGTGCTAACCATGAGCCACCATATCAGTGCTAACCACTGAGCCACATTACATCTACACTGAGCACCATACAGTGCTAACCACTGAGCCACCATACAGCGCTAACCACTGAGCCACCATATACAGTGCTAACCACTGAGCCACCATACAGTGCTAACGACTGAGCCACCGTATACAGTGCTAACCACAGAGCCACCATATACAGTGCTAACCACTGAGCCATCATACAGTGCTAACCACTGAGCCACCCATGATATGTAGATATGGGCGGAAAGGAAAGGAGAAATAGATGGATAGATATATCACAGACAGCTGGAGAGGTGATTTGTGCGGTGTATTTGGCACATGCAGGGCATTGTTGGCATCACAGTCGCTGTGGCTTGTCTAGTGTTGGCACACCCCAGGGCACATGAGCCTGTTACATAAAGTCTGGTAAGATGGGTGTGACATGGGGCGGAGGTCACAGTGCCCACGTATAATAATATTTATTCAATTATATAGTGCTAGTAATTCCACAGCACTTTCCATACATCAGCAATACATCAGAGCAGACATGTCACCCACACAGTGCCCGTCCAGCAGAAGATGACGATGAAGCTCGTGGTTCTCGCTCTCTCTTTGGCTTTCAGTAACCCTCGGGCTCCTCCAGCTTTGCTTTGCTCCCCAGTCCCCCAAATCCAGCGCTCGCTGACCATATTGTGCTTTGCAGCCTACAGCTGCGACGCCCCGGCTGTGCAGCCCATCCTGAGAGGTGAACGGCCGGGTAGTGCATGAACACTGCTGGCCATGGCAGGTACGGATCTCCCACCCCAAACACAGAAGACCCCCTCACAGCCTACCCTATCCTCACCATCAGAGGCCCTAGTGAAGACCCTTCATGGCAAGCTCAGCCCGTGGCGCAGTGGGTCCACACCCAGCAGTGTTACATTACATTTGGGCCATGGACTCCGCTGACAGATTAAGACTCAGGGAAGCCAAGTCAAATGTGCAAGTCCGTTCGCAACAGGAGCGCCTGCGCCATCTGATGGAGGGAATTAATGTGATGGCTACCCAAATCCAGTATTTGTCCATCTCTGTTTCCACTTTGTCCCTCACCTCCGCCGTATCTGGTCACCTCCCTCTGGACTAGCTGCCTCTCCAGGGAGTGTCATGGCTCCAATATCTGGTGGTGCAGCTAAGCTTTAGGCGCCACTTCTATCCCACTTAAATGGAGATCCCAAGGAGAGTCACGGCTTTATTAACCAGTCCAGATCCATCTCACTCTTCACGCTCATCTGTTTACCAAGGTTGCGCTTGTAGCTTCTCTCTTGTCCAATCGAGTCCTCGCCTGGGCAAATCCTACTTGGAAGCATGGTGGTCCAGAGACCTCGACTATTTCGAGATTTCAGGTTTTGTGTTTCTGCCCAGAGTTGTGGTGTTTGAGCTTCGTTTGGGTTTCTCATAGAGATTACCTTCTGTCCCACTTCTCACGCATGACTCCTTTTCACTGGCCAGAGACTCGTGGATCAAGTTAGCTTTATGTTGTTGTAACCCCAGCTGCAGAATTGCTATGTGAGACCCTTGCCGTAGTTCAACGATGAATTGCCGATGACAAGGTGGGCCAGAGTACAGGTCAGGAAGCTATGCTCACTGTGGAGCCAAGGCATTAATTCATGTCCAATTAGTCCGGAGCCACCTCAATTGACGAGAGATGACCCTAGGTGGGAATGCTTGCCGTCCAAAACTATTGACCAAGGTTTACCCTGTCCTGGCGAGAGAGGTCACTTTCCACGGCAGCACATTTAGACTCCAGAGTCACCGGCAACTTCATTCGTGAGGGTTTGGTTCATAAACTTCAGCTCTCTACACGATGACTTGATCAACTCTTGGCTGTTGGCTTCATGGACAGGTTGCTTCTGGCTGAGATCTATCTGAGATGTCAAGCTGCCAGTGACATTGTAGGTTAGAGCCTGGCATTCTGAAAAAATGTCATTCACCGTGCTACCCAGATCTGAGAATTCTGTTCTCCTGGTTATTCCTTGGTTGGATCTTCATGCACTGGTTACTCACTGGTCAACTGCTTGACTGGGGACCGTTTTGTGCAGCCAACGTCTTTGCCAGAGTCGTGCCCAGATCTCTGTCTTGTGTGTGTGTGCCTTCGAGTCTGCCCACCGTTTGCCGTGCCTTCCCATACATTGTCTGTAAAAAAGGGGTCTGAGGTCTCGCCACCTCATGGGCCTTACAGCTGTTCCATCGATCTTTTATCTGGCGCCTCACCACCTCGGGACCCAGCCTAGGGTTGGTTGGAGAAATGACCTCTACTGAATTGCTGTTGGTCAATCTATGGACCAGGTTCGCTTCTGGCTGAGCTATTGAGTTCCGCTGCCTGTGACATTGTATGTGGAGTGCATTCAAGCAATGTAGCCGTGTACCGGATGAGGTCCAATGTAGAGAAGAGGAGAGATCTTTTTGCCCCTACCTGTTTTCCTTGCTTTTTCACATCTGCAACTCTATCATTCTAGAGACGTTTCTCAGTCACCTTGGCAAAAAATGGAGGAGGTGTAAGGAGGAATACTGTCACACCTGTGACTCGCGCGGCTCCTAACTGCCACTCTACTCACCATATTTCGCTCTGCTCCACCCAGTACCTGACCAACGCTTTGAGTTGCCTTGTGCTGGTTGTGACTCATAGGCGAAAATGCCAAAACTTCGCAGAAATTTGTATCCTGCAAAGACTTGCTTCCCCGGCCTATCACGTGCTAGCAGGTGATATATCAGATGACTCCACCCACCATTCATCACTCGAATGCTCCTAGTTGCTCGTCTGCTGGAGTCCTGTTCTCACCTTAGATTGTATTTCTTCTCCTTTGTTTGACTTGTCCTATCTGATCTTTCCGCTCCTGACCTTGGCTTTGTACTCTGATCCTGTGCTGCTTGCCCTGACCTTGGACTGTCTGACTAGGACTCTGTCTTGCCCTCCCATACCTCATTCCCGCATCTCTGAGCCCAGCCTATCCTCCCATCAGAATCCTAGTGAAGAACCTGGTTGTCACTTGGTCTAAGCCTCTCCAGGGTAAACCCGGCTCGTGTCGCAGTGGGTCCACATATACCAGCGTCACACAAAGCAGACAACAATGAGGAACACCAGGCGACCTGTATATGAGGGAATTGCACTGTGAGCGATAGTCCGGAGTCAGTTTTTTATTATTGGAATTGCTTGTTTTAAGCACAGATTACAAAGCACTGTCCGGAGGTTATGGACGCGGTATTCACAGGATACAGGCTGCCATAAAGAGCTTGGGGTGGCCCCTGACCATCTAATATAAGGACAATAATTTTAAAACTCTCCCATCCTCTAGCTCCTGGCCGCGTCTACAGAGCCCTGGCGGAAAGCACAACCTTCAGGAAGACGAAGGGTCCGCCGCCATCGGTACTGAGAACATCTTTATCCACAATAAACACATCTCCCTCCTAATTCCGGAAAACCAGGGTCCTGGGGCCCCACCATGTTCAGGGGCCAACCGGGACTGCACCAATGCTTCACATTTTGTCTGAATTCCAGTAATGACGTCACTGTCATCAAGCTGGCGGAGCCCACACAACTCAGCGACACCGTGCAGCCCGCCTGCATGCCAGCTAATGGCGCCATCCTGACACACGACTATCACTGCTACATCACCGGGTGGGGACGTCTGTACAGTAATAATGTCATAGCTGATATTTACAGACATATAGTGCAATGTGTCTCACATATACCATCACGTGTTGACTAGTGTTCATTACTAATACTTTGTCCTTCAGGCAATGGACCCATCACTCACAATCTCCAGCAGGCTCAGTTGACTACGTCATATGCAGCAGGTCCAATTGGGGGAGCTTCCAAGTACAAACTACCATGATCTGCGCCGGAGGTAACAGAAATGTGTCTGGATGCACTTACATTACTGATCATGAGTTACCTCCTGTATTATACTCCAGAGCTGCACTCACTATTCTGCTGGTGCAGTCACTGTGTACATACATTATATTACTGATCCTGAGTTACCTCCTGTATTATCCTCCAGAGCTGCACTCACTATTCTGCTGGTGCAGTCACTGTGTACATACATTACATTACTGATCCTGAGTTACCTCCTGTATTATACTCCAGAGCTGCACTCACTATTCTGCTGGTGCAGTCACTGTGTACATACATTACATTACTGATCCTGAGTTACCTCCTGTATTATACTCCAGAGCTGCACTCACTATTCTGCTGGTGCAGTCACTGTGTACATACATTACATTACTGATCCTGAGTTACCTCCTGTATTATACTCCAGAGCTGCACTCACTAATCTGCTGGTGCAGTCACTGTGTACATACATTACATTACTGATCCTGAGTTACCTCCTGTATTATACTCCAGAGCTGCACTCACTATTCTGCTGGTGCAGTCACTGTGTACATACATTACATTACTGATCCTGAGTTACCTCCTGTATTATACTCCAGAGCTGCACTCACTATTCTGCTGGTGCAGTCACTGTGTACATACATTACATTACTGATCCTGAGTTACCTCCTGTATTATACTCCAGAGCTGCACTCACTATTCTGCTGGTGCAGTCACTGTGTACATACATTACATTACTGATCCTGAGTTACCTCCTGTATTATACTCCAGAGCTGCACTCACTACTCTGCTGGTGCAGTCACTGTGTACATACATTACATTACTGATCCTGAGTTACCTCCTGTATTATACTCCAGAGCTGCACTCACTATTCTGCTGGTGGAGTCACTGTGTACATACATTACATTACTGATCCTGAGTTACCTCCTGTATTATACTCCAGAGCTGCACTCACTATTCTGCTGGTGCAGTCACTGTGTACATACATTACATTACTGATCCTGAGTTACCTCCTGTATTATACTCCAGAGCTGCACTCACTATTCTGCTGGTGCAGTCACTGTGTACATACATTACATTACTGATCCTGAGTTACCTCCTGTATTATACTCCAGAGCTGCACTCACTATTCTGCTGGTGCAGTCACTGTGTACATACATTACATTACTGATCCTGAGTTACCTCCTGTATTATACTCCAGAGCTGCACTCACTACTCTGCTGGTGCAGTCACTGTGTACATACATTACATTACTGATCCTGAGTTACCCTCTGTATTATACTCCAGAGCTGCACTCACTATTCTGCTGGTGGAGTCACTGTGTACATACATTACATTACTGATCCTGAGTTACCTCCTGTATTATACTCCAGAGCTGCACTCACTATTCTGCTGGTGCAGTCACTGTGTACATACATTACATTACTGATCCTGAGTTACCTCCTGTATTATACTCCAGAGCTGCACTCACTATTCTGCTGGTGCAGTCACTGTGTACATACATTACATTACTGATCCTGAGTTACCTCCTGTATTATACTCCAGAGCTGCACTCACTATTCTGCTGGTGCAGTCACTGTGTACATACATTACATTACTGATCCTGAGTTACCTCCTGTATTATACTCCAGAGCTGCACTCACTATTCTGCTGGTGCAGTCACTGTGTACATACATTATATTACTGATCCTAAGTTACCTCCTGTATTATATTCCAGAGCTGCACTCACTATACTGTAGGCTTCAGAGCTTTGCATTCTTAGGAGTGCTGTCTTTACACCAGGCACTAAGCCGTTACTCTTCCACACACTTGCTGACTGTTTCCAGTAACAATCAGTTGATTTGTGCTTTCAGTAGATGACATGGCCGCTGCTCTCTCACATCTCTTTGCAGGGGGACCTCTGAACTGTCAGGCTCCTAATGGATCCTGAGAAGTCCATGGCATTGCCAGCTTTGGCTACGGAAACAGCTGCTTCTACTGTAGCACAGACAGGACTGATAACAGCTTTCTGCTCCTGCTCCAGTACAGATAGGCCTGATAACAGCTTCCTGCTCTTCCCGCAGCACAGAGAGGACTGATAACAGCTTCCTTCTCCCACTATGGCACAGACAAGACTGATATCAGCTTCCTTGTCCTACTATGGCACAGACAGGACTGATAACAGCTTCCTTGTCCTACTATGGCACAGACAGGACTGATAACAGCTTCCTTGTCCTACTATGGCACAGACAGGACTGATAACAGCTTCCTTCTCCTGCTATAGTAAAGACAGGACTGATAACAGCTTCCTTCTCCTACTATGGCACAGACAAGACTGATAACAGCTTCCGTCTCCTACTATGGTACAGGCAAGACTGATAACAGCTTCTGTGGTGTCCCACTGTTCAGGATGCCACGTAGGGATACTGCACGCAAATAACAGTGTGTGGTATTCCTGTGACCAAGGGAACTGGGATGGTGAATAAAGTGCCCTCATAACACCCATTCATACACACCCTAGAGTAGGGGACCGTGGGTGGACCGGCTGTAGGGAGGACCCAGTCCCAGGAGGAGGAGTGAGACGGGTAGAAAAGTGAATGGGTGTGAGGAGAGAGAGTTCAGTTCAGTCAGAGAGTCGAGTTGGGGAGTGAGGAGTGGAGGATGACGCAGGAAGGTCATCGTGACAGGAGGGAGACCCTAGGGGCACTAGGCGTTGCGGTGCGCCGGAATCTGGACCCGGTACGATTACCGACCGGAGGGGTTTGGTCCCGGGTAGACCGGCTCTGGACATGGTGCGGGTATTCATCCCTGAGCTGTTAAACCGGAGGCCCCGAGCTTCTTCTGGAAGCTGCGGTCAAAGACCCGGTACATCCTTGAAAAGGCAAACCGAACTAGGGTCAGGGGGACCTGAAGGGGAGTCATCCACCAAAGACCCGTGGGAGCTGGCTCGAGGCTCTACGCACGGAGGTGCTGCCCAGTAGCAAGGAGAAAGTAGCGCAGTGAGGGAACGGCAGGCACACCACCGAGGATCCAGAGTGAATCATCCCGGTTCCCTGGTGACTACTCAGGCTAGAAAGAGACCCGAGAGACTGTAACATCTGTGAATTTGCTTGAAGTACTGCAAGAAAACCCGTTCAGAGTTAAAGACTGAGTGACATACTTTATTTTCCTCACCTGATGAGCCGCACACTTGCTGTGTGTAAAGGACAGTGACTGTGCCGTGTGGTAAATGTGTAAAAACAACTACTACAATCGCACCGGGGATCCTGCTCCACCTACAGGGAGCGCAACCATCTTGCTGCCCAAACATCACCCCGGATAGTCTGACCCGCAGCACCGGTAACCATACCGGAACCGTAGGTTGCATCACAAACTATTTTTATTATTTTTATTGACTCTTGTCAGCGACCACCAGGGCCACGGGACCGGGCACAGGCCCTGTGACATCCCACGTAAATCAACACCCGGAACGGACTACCCCATGGCCCTGGGGCGGGTCACTTCCTTCTCCTACTATGGCACAGACAGGACTGATAACAGCTTCCTGCTCCTGCCATAGTGAATACAGGACTGATAACAGCTTTCTTCTCCTACTACGGCCCAGACAGATCTGATAACAGCGTCCTGCTCCTGCCATAGTACAGACAGGTCTGATAATAGCGTCCTGCTCCTGCCATTGTACGGACTGGTCTGATAACAGCGTCCTGCTCCTGCCATAGTACAGAAATGACTGATAACAGCTTCCTGCACCTGCCAATGCCATAGTACAGAAAGGACTGATAACAGCTTACTTCTCCTACTATTGCACAGACAGTTCTGATAACAGCGTCCTGCTCCTGCCATAGTAGAGAGGTCTGATAACAGCTTCCTGCTCCTGCCATAGTACAGACAGGACTGATAACAACTTCCTGCTCCTGCCATAGTACAGACAGGACTGATAACAGTTTCCTGCTCCTGCCATTGTACAGACAGAACTGATAAGGCTGCTTTCACACTGCAGTTTTTTCACTGATCAGTGTCCATCAGATTTGTGTGCCAAAACCCGGAGCGGAACCAGGAGAGGAACTTGCAGAGAAAAACTATAATTGAAAGATTGACACCTGTTCTGAGTTTTGGAGACACTCCTGGTTTTGGCACACAAATCTGATGGACACTGATCAGTGAAAAAACTGCAGTGTGAAAGCAGCCTAACAGCTTCCTGCTCCTGTCATTGTACAGACAGGACTGATAACAGCTTCCTGCTCCTGCCATAGTACAGACAGGACTGATAACAGCTTCCTGCTCCTGCCATAGTGCAGACAGGACTGATAACAGCTTCCTGCTCCTGTCATTGTACAGACAGGACTGATAACAGCTTCCTGCTCCTGCCATAGTAGAGACAGGACTGATAACAGCTTCCTGCTCCTGCCATAGTACAGACAGGACTGATAACAGCTTCCTGTTCCTGCCATTGTACAGACAGAACTGATAACAGCTTCCTTCTCCAGCCATAGTACATACAGGACTGATAACAGCTTCCTGCTTCTGCCATAGTACAGACAGGACTGATAACAGCTTCCTGCTCCTGTCATAGTACAGACAGGACTGATAACAGCTTCCTGCTCCTGCCATAGTACAGACAGGACTGATAACAGCTTCCTGCTCCTGCCATAGTACAGACAGGACTGATAACAGCTTCCTGCTCCTGCCATAGTAGACAGGACTGATAACAGCTTCCTGCTCCTGCCATAGTACAGACAGGACTGATAACAGCTTCCTGCTCCTGCCATAGTACAGACAGATCCCAGAGAAAGAAGAGGACAGTGGAGGTTACACTCAGCACAATGTCAGCCCTGCTGGACATCCTTCACTCTCCTGTCTCCTGAGTAAACACTCTTAATTACTACACGTCCAAGTAGGTTAACACTTTTTTTTATAGCCATGTATATATTCATTGCGTATTGTCAGCTCTGGAGGTATCCAGGATGATGCCCTGTGCCGCACCCTCAATGCTTCACATGTTGTCTACCGTCATACTGAACACAGAAAGCTACATTCTACAGGGACTACTCATGTGTTGTATTGTACCGGGCCTACCTGTATTGCAAGCACGAGAATGTGCTGCACAATAAGCAATAATAGCACACACTCTCTATGTATAACTGTGAGTTATCTCCTCCACTTCCATCTGGATGTCACCTATGTCACTTCCGCCCCCGCCATATTAGCACACCGAAGTGACAGCTATGGAAAAATGGTGGACGCTGATCCCCCGCACGGTGAGCCCACACCCGATCACCCAGCCCGGTCCCCGCAGTTACCCCACTAACCCGATGCCATCGCCCCCCACGGCTGATAAGCTGGAACCGACTTACAGGACCTGTGGTGATGTCATGATCATGGGAGGAGCCAGGTCACATGATCATGATGTCACCACAGGATCTTGAACAGATGGAGGAGCAGAGAGCAGCAGCAGGAGCCAGGTACTGCAGGGGCAGCTCACTGTCACCCCACCCCACGGTCACACCACACTCACCCTGCACTCACACATGCTGCACTCACTCATCTTGCACTCGCTCATCTTGCACTCACTCTGCCCCTGCACTCACTCAACCTACACTCACTCAACCTACCCCACTCGGCCCACACTCAGCCCACACAATGGTCATCCTGCGCTCAGCCCGAACTCACCCTGTACTCAGTCTGCCCTCACTCAGTCCGCACTCAACCTGCACTCAGTCTGCATTACAGTCATCCTGCCCTCACTCATCCCGCACCGTGGTCACCCTGCCCGCACTCAACCTACACTCACTCAGCCCACACCACAGTCACCCTGCACTAAGGTCATCCCGCACTCATGCAGCCTACACTCACTTAGCCTGCCCTCACTCAGCCCGCACCATGGTCAACCCACGCTCATTCAGGATGAACTCAGCCAGCACCATGGTCACCTTGCACTCAACCTGCACCACGGTCAACCCACACTCATTCAGACTGCACTCATCCCGCACTATGGTCACCCCGCACTACAGTCATCCCGCAGTCAGCCTGCTCTCACTCAGCCCGCAACATGGTCAGCCTGACCTCACTCAGCCTTCACCACGGTCATCATACACTATGGTCAGCCCGCACTCACTCAGTCCACACCACGGTCACCCCTCAATCACTCAGCCTGCACCACAGTCAGCCCGCACTCATTCAGCCTGCACTCACCCAGCACTGAAGTCACCCTGCACTCAGTCCCCCACCACGGTCATCCCATGCTCAACCCGCACCACGGTCACCCTGCACTCACCCACACTACCTCAGCCCGCACCATGGTCACCCCTCAGCACTGGGGGGCAGAGACAAGGTAGCACTGGGGGGGGCAGAGCGCGAGGGGGAAAAAACAGCGAGCAGGGGAGAGATTGCACAGGAGGGAGAGGCAAATGCTGCCCCCAGTGCCATAGAGCCCGCCCCCATCATGATGTTACCGGCCACCTGATGCAATAGCATCGGACTCCCATCTAGTAGAATAATAAATAGCGCTCAATGCTCAAATAATACTGGTGTAGTTACCAAACACCAGCTCCACACCTAACGTAATCTGGTAACACCACCCAAAACATGAAATACCGCTATACCATTTATCTACCCCACAGCTCGATAGGTGACAGTGACGTGTGACGAGCGCGGTACGATGGCGCTGGTCATGTCACACCGTCCGCTGCCCCTGCTCACTGCTCTGAGCATCTGTAAAGGTGCAAAAAGGAAAATGCTTTTGAACCCAGACATGTACATGTACTCCAGCCGCAGATCCCCCCTCCCCCACCTCCTTTTCCCTGGTAAATTATTTATATTGACAAGTATCTGGTTCATTAGCTGCGCCCCTTCTAGGACACAGGGAGGGCATAGCCCAACACCTCTGCTCTACGGATGGATGGATAGATAGACAGACAGACTTCGAGGAAGCGCACTGTGAAATGCCATGAACTTCCGTAGCCCCCACCCTGGATCTAACCCCATCCATTGTTCCTAGACACCCTACGGATCATCCCTACAGTCCCTATCCCTATTGTATATTTGCGTTGGCAAAACTAGTTTGTATTTAATCCTGACAATAAAGCTGATTAGATTTGATTTAGATAAAGATAGATAGACAGATAGATAGATAGATAGAGATAGCTAGATAGATAGATAGATAGATAGATAGATAGATAGATAGATAGATAGATACAGAGGGATAGATAGATAGATAGATCTATGATCTCTGTATCCGCAGATGCCGCTGATTGTCGCACATCTTTCCCAATCACAGATATAACTTCAATGGACGACAGCTGACAACACAAGGACTTGGATTTAGGAATCGTCCTCCATCTGCTCACAATACTATTCCGGTTCTGTCGTCGGATTTTGCTCAAAGAAGCCGTTGCCTTTTCTGTGTCACCTTGGACAAGGTCATTGTTAAATTTGAAGCACAATATTTCTAAAATTAGACCCAGCTCTATTAGAAATAAATGACAGACAGACGCTGATTATACTGTGTACTGACCCCAGTGTAACAGAAAAAACTTTATGTACAATTCATGTATTAAGTACTAGGATCGCCACAGCAGTATAACTACTATAATACTGCTCCTATGTACAAGAATATAACTACTATAATACTGCTCCTATGTACAAGAATATAACTACTCTAATACTGCCCCTATGTACAAGAATATAACTACTATAATACTGCTCCTATGTACAAGAATATAACTACTATAATACTGCCCCTATGTACAAGAATATAACTACTATAATACTGCTCCTATGTACAAGAATATAACTGCTATAATACTGCCCCTATGTACAAGAATATAACTACTGTAATACTGCTCCTATGTACAAGAATATAACTACTGTAATACTGCCCCTATATACAAGAATATAACTACTATAATACTGCTCCTATGTACAAGAATATAACTACTATAATACTGCCCCTATATACAAGAATATAACTACTATAATACTGCTCCTATGTACAAGAATATAACTGCTATAATACTGCCCCTATATACAAGAATATAACTACTATAATACTGCTCCTATGTACAAGAATATAACTACCATAATACTGCCCCTATATACAAGAATATAACTACTATAATACTGCTCCTATGTACAAGAATATAACTACTATAATACTGCTCCTGTATACAAGAATATAACTACTATAATACTGCCCCTATATACAAGAATATAACTACTATAATACTGCTCCTATGTACAAGAATATAACTACTATAATACTGCCCCTATGTACAAGAATATAACTACTATAATACTGCCCTATGTACAAGAATATAACTACTATAATACTGCCCCTATATACAAGAATATAACTACTATAATACTGCTCCTATGTACAAGAATATAACTACTATAATACTGCCCCTATGTACCAGAATATAACTACTATAATACTGCTCCTATATACAAGAATATAACTACTATAATACTGCTCCTATGTACAAGGATATAACTACTATAATACTGCTCCTATATACAAGAATATAACTATATAATACTGCTCCTATGTACAAGAATATAACTACTATAATACTGCCCTATGTACAAGAATGTAACTACTATAATACTGCCTCTATGTACAAGAATATAACTACTATAATACTGCCTCTATGTACAAGAATATAACTACTATAATACTGCCCCCTATATACAAGAATATAACTACTATAATACTGCTCCTATATACAAGAATATAACTACTATAATACTGCTCCTATATACAAGAATATAACTACTATAATACTGCTCCTATGTACAAGAATATAATACTATAATACTGCCCCTATGTACAAGAATATAACTACTATAATACTGCCCCTATGTACAAGAATATAACTACTATAATACTGCCCCTATATACAAGAATATAACTACTATAATACTGCTCCTATGTACAAGAATATAACTACTATAATACTGTCCCTATATACAAGAATATAACTACCATAATACTGTCCCTATGTACAAGAATATAACTACTATAATACTGCTCCTATATACAAGAATATAACTACTTTAATACTGCCCCTATATACAAGAATATAACTACTATAATACTGCCCTATGTACAAGAATATAACTACTATAATACTGCCCCTATGTACAAGAATATAACTACTATAATACTGCTGTTATGTACAAGAATATAACTACTATAATACTGACCCCTATATACAAGAATATATCTACTATAATACTGCACCTATATACAAGAATATAACTACTATAATACTGCTCCTATGTACAAGAATATAACTACTATAATACTGCCCCTATATACAAGAATATAACTACTATAATACTGCCCTATGTACAAGAATATAACTACTATAATACTGCCCTATATACAAGAATATAACTACTATAATACTGCCCCCTATGTACAAGAATATAACTACTATAATACTGCCCCCTATGTACAAGAATATAACTACTATAATACTGCCCTATGTACAAGAATATAACTACTATAATACTGCTCCTATGTACAAGAATATAACTACTATAATACTGCCCCTATGTACAAGAATATAACTACTATAATACTGCTCCTATGTACAAGAACATAACTACTATAATACTGCTCCTATGTACAAGAATATAACTACTATAATACTGCCTCTATATACAAGAATAAACTACTATAATACTGCCCCTATATACAAGAATATAACTACTATAATACTGCCCCTATGTACAAGAACATAACTACTATAATACTGCCCCTATGTACAAGAATATAACTACTATAATACTGCTCCTATATACAAGAATATAACTACTATAATACTGCCCCTATGTACAGAATATAACTATATTACTGCCCTATGTACAAGAATATAACTACTATAATACTGCTCCTATATACAAGAATATAACTACTATAATACTGCTCCTATATACAAGAATATAACTACTATAATACTGCTCCTATATACAAGAATATAACTACTATAATACTGCTCCTATATACAAGAATATAACTACTATAATACTGCTCCTATGTACAAGAATATAACTACTATAATACTGCTCCTATGTACAAGAATATAACTACTATAATACTGCCCCTATGTACAAGAATATAACTACTATAACACTGCCCCTATGTACAGGAATATAACTACTATAATACTGCTCCTATATACAAGAATATAACTACTATAATACTGCTCCTATATACAAGAATATAACTACTATAATACTGCTCCTATATACAAGAATATAACTACTATAATACTGCTCCTATATACAAGAATATAACTACTATAATACTGCTCCTATGTACAAGAATATAACTACTATAATACTGCTCCTATGTACAAGAATATAACTACTATAATACTGCCCCTATGTACAAGAATATAACTACTATAACACTGCCCCTATGTACAGGAATATAACTACTATAATACTGCTCCTATGTACAAGAATATAACTACTATAATACTGCTCCTATATACAAGAATATAACTACTATAATACTGCCCCTATATACAAGAATATAACTACTATAATACTGCCCCTATGTACAAGAATATAACTGCTATAATACTGCCCCTATGTACAAGAATATAACTACTATAATACTGCTGTTATGTACAAGAATATAACTACTATAATACTGCTCCTATATACAAGAATATAACTACGGTACTATAATACTGACCCCTATATACAAGAATATATCTACTATAATACTGCACCTATGTACAAGAATATATCTACTATAATACTGCTCCTATGTACAAGAATATAACTACTATAATACTGCTCCTATGTACAAGAATATAACTACTATAATACTGCCCCTATATACAAGAATATAACTACTATAATACTGCCCCTATGTACAAGAATATAACTACTATAATACTGCCCCTATATACAAGAATATAACTACTATAATACTGCCCCTATGTACAAGAATATAACTGCTATAATACTGCCCCCTATATACAAGAATATAACTACTATAATACTGCTCCTATATACAAGAATATAACTACTATAATACTGCTCCTATGTACAATAATATAACTACTATAATACTGCCCCTATATACAAGAATATAACTACTATAATACTGCCCCTATGTACAAGAATATAACTACTATAATACTGCCCCTATGTACAAGAATATAACTACTATAATACTGCCCCTATATACAAGAATATAACTACTATAATACTGCCCCTATGTACAAGAATATAACTGCTATAATACTGCCCCCTATATACAAGAATAAAGAGAATTTTGTTTACGTACCGTAAATTCTTTTTTCTTTAATCATCAATGGGAGACCCAGACAATGGGGTTTAGGGCACTGCCCTCCGGAGGTCACACTAGGTACTACAAGTTTGTAGACACCGCCTCCTCCGCTTATAAACCCCTACCGCAGGGAACATCCTCAGTTTGGTCCATAAGCTGCGAGGAGGAAATAAACCACACCCGAAACATCGGGAAGAATGCCGTGCACAGACGGTTCAACAACCCGGCAAACACTGTCCCAACAGGGAACAGATCAACTGCAAAACATGCAACGGAACAACTGGGTGGGTGCTGGGTCTCCCATTGATGATTAAAGAAAAAAGAATTTACGGTACGTAAACAAAATTCTCTTTTTTCTGGTCATCATAATGGGAGACCCAGACAATGGGGATGTCCTAAAGCAATACCCCAGGGCGGGAAGAGTTCCTCAACAAGACGGAGAACACATGGTTCCCTTTAAAGGTGGGCAACCGCCGCCTGGAGAACCCGCCTGCCCAAACTTGCATCCGCAGAGGCATGGGCATGCACCATATAGTGCTTAGAGAAAGTGTGTAGGCTGGACCAAGTGGCCGCCTGACACACCTGTAGAGCAGACGCTCGATGTCGCAAGGCCCAGGAGGCACCTACGGCTCTGGTAGAGTGAGCCTTCAATCCCACCGGGAGAGGCAAACCAGAAGACCGGTAAGCCTCTTGAATGGAAACCTTAATCCATCTGGCCAAGGTTGACTTCGAAGCCGCGGACCCCTTACAGCGACCTGTCGTAAGAACAAATAAGGAATCCGAACTCCTAAAGGAGGCGGTCCTGGACACATAAATGCGTATAGCTCTCACGAGATCCAGAGTATGGAGGTCGCGTTCCACCTGATGAACGGGAGCGGGGCAAAATGATGGGAGAACAATCTCCTGGTTCAGGTGAAAAGTTGAAACCACCTTCGGCAAGAATTCTGGCCGTGGGCGCAACACCACCTTGTCTTGGTGAACCACCAGAAAGGGTGACTTGCACGATAGTGCAGCCAATTCTGAGACCCTTCTCAGAGACGTAATCGCCACCAGAAAGGCCACTTTCTGGGACAGACGAGATAGAGAAAACATCCCTCAGAGGCTCAAACGGCGGTTTCTGCAATGCCGCCAGGACCATGTTAAGGTCCCACGGGTCCAGAGGTCTCCTGTAGGGCGGAACCATCCGCGACACCCCCTGCAGAAATTGACGGACCTTCGGGAGGAGCGCCAATCGCCTGTCAAACAGCACAGAAAGTGCTGATACTTGACCTTTCAAAGAGCCAAGGGATAATCCCAACTCCAAACCCGACTGTAGGAAGGCCAACAACGTCGGGATGGACAAGGGCCACGGGGACCGTCCACCAGAGGCACACCAGGTAAAAAAGATTTTCCACGTCCTGTGGTACATCTTCCTGGAAACGGGCTTCCTAGCCCGATTCATAGTGGCCACCACTGTAGGAGAGAAACCCCTGGAAGTCAGCAGCCAGGCCTCAAGAGCCATGCAGTCAATCTGAGGGCCTTGGAATTGAGGTGGAAGAATGGGCTTTGCGCGAGTAAGTCTGCGCGATCTGGAAGAGCCCACCTGTGTCCGCCTGACAGTTGCCACAGGTCCGGATACCAGGACCTCCTGGGCCAATCCGGAGCCACTAGAATGGCTACTCTGCACTCCGACCTGATTTTCCACAGAACCCTGGGAATCAGAGCCAGAGGCGGGAACACATATGGCAGCTGGAAACTGGACCAACTCAGGATCAGGGCATCCGCCCCCAGAGACTGAGGATCCCAGGATCTCGCCATGTATTGCGGCACCTGATGATTGAGCCGCGAGGCCATCAGATCCACGTCCGGAGTGCCCCATCTGCCGCAGATGTCCCGGAAGACGTCTGGATGTAGAGACCACTCTCCGGCGTCCATCCCCTGCCGGCTCAGGTAGTCGGCCTCCCAGTTCTCGACCCCTGGGATGTGAACTGCGGAGATCAGGCAGTCGTTTTCCTCTACCCACGACAGAATGCGGTGGACTTCGGCGAGGGCCTGAGCGCTTCTGGTCCCTCCCTGATGATTTATGTAGGCGACGGCCGTCGCATTGTCGGACTGTACCCGAATGGGCTGTCCTGTCAGGAATTTCTGAAACGCCAGGAGCGCCAGATAGACCGCCTTGATCTCCAGTACGTTGATCTGCAACGTCGACTCCGACTGAGTCCAGAGGCCTTGAGCCCTGTGGTGTAAGAACACCGCCCCCCAGCCCTTCAGACTGGCGTCGGTGGTCACCACTAACCATGACGGTTTGAGAAATGACCGGCCCCGTGACAAGTGACGTGGCTGGAGCCACCACTGCAGGGAGTCCCTGGTCGGTTGTGACAGTGCCACCAACCGATTCAGAGATATCGCTCTCTTGTCTCATCGGCGAAGAATCTCCAGCTGGAGAGAACGGAGACGAAACTGTGCAAAGGGCACCGCCTCTATCGCCGCTACCATGCGTCCCACCAGTCTCATCAACGCCCGAAGGGATGAGTGAGGTGACAGGAGAACATTCTGTACTCCTGAGTGGATCGCCAGCTGCTTGGCTTGAGGTAGAGACACCAGGGCCGAGTCCGTGTGGAAGTCCATGCCCAGATATGTCAATGACTGGGTCGGAACCAGGGTCGACTTCTGAGTATTGAGAAGCCACCCGAACTGTTCCAGGGACTTCATGGTCGCTTCCAGGCTCACCCGACAAAGGTCTTCCGATGGCGCCCTGACCAATAGGTCGTCCAGATAGGGTATGACGGCGTGCCCCTGCACATGCAGGAGAGCCATCATAGAGGCCATCACCTTCGTGAACACCCGTGGTGCTGAGGCCAACCCGAAGGGTAGGGCCACAAATTGGAAGTGTTCGTCCCCCACTGCGAATCGTAACCAGCGCTGATGAGCCGGTGCAATGGGCACGTGAAGGTAAGCGTCCCTGATATCGATGGACGCTAGGAAGTCTCCCTGCGACACAGCCGCGATCACGGAGCGCAGGGATTCCACGCGGAACTTCCGAACCAACACGTGACGGTTGAACAATTTGAGGTCCAGGACCGGTCGAAAGGAGCCGTCCTTTTTCGGGACAATAAAGAGGTTGGAGTAAAAACCCCTGAACCTCTCTGCCGTGGGCACTGGGACCACCACTCCGTCTCTGCGGAGTCCCTCCAACACCCGGTGAAAAGCCTGAGCCTTTTCTGGGGATGGAACAGACCGATGGAATCGGGATAACGGTTTTGATGTCAGCTCTATCCTGTAACCTCGCGAGACTACGTCTCGAACCCAATGATCTTGAACGTGAAGTAGCCACCTGTCCTGGAATCGAGACAGGCGACCCCCAACCTGTGGGGAGGCAGGATGAGAGAGCGAGTCATGTCGAGGCGGGCTTGGGGGTGGTAGCTGCTGCCCCCGCCGGCTTCTTCTGACGACTCTTGGAGCGCCACTGAGTAGCTGGCTTGCCCCCTCGGTCCGCGCGAGCGGACGTCGTGGATGACTGCGAGCTGGAGCGAAAGGACCACTGTTTAGGGTTCCTTTTAACGGTATACCGTGGCTTAGGCTTATTCTGCGGTATCTTAGACTCAGCAGAATCCTTTATCAGCTTGTCCAGCTCGGTGCCAAAAAGCCTGTCACCGGCGAATGGAAGATTCTGCAAAATCTTCTTAGACGTGGCATCTGAGTCCCAAAGACGCAGCCACAACAACCTGCGGATCGCTATCGCATTGGCCGAAGCCACAGCTGAGCGAGTGGCAGTTTCCAGAGTCGCCGTCCTGGCGTAGTCCGCATAGGCCCTTGCCCTCTCAGTAAGCGCCAGGACCTCAGGACTGGATCTTGCCAGGTCCGTGATACCATCCAAGCAGGTAGTAATCGCTTGTAAGGTCCAGACCGTGGCAAAATTAGGGGCAAATGAAGACCCCACAGCCTCATAGGAAGACTTGGCGAGTTGCTCGACCTGTCTATCAGTCGCATCCTTCAATGAGGAGCTATCAGAGGCAGAAAACAAGGAGCGTGCAGCAATTCTAGTCATGGAAGCGTCCACCTTTGGAGACTGCGACCATTCCTGAAGCACCTCCTGGGAGAAGGGGAAGCGATTGTCCTTAGGTTTGCGGACATAGCGCCGCCCAGGATGTAACCTGGGTGCTCTAATCACCCTTCCAAAATTAGTGTGGTCCATGAAAGAGCCACTTGGTCTAGCCTCTGGCCGCAGCCATTGATAGACCTCCTTCGGGTGCACGATAACCTCTTCAGGGGGAGTCACGAGACGTAAGGTCTCATTGATGGAGGACACCAGATCCTCCACCCCATCTGGAGGTTCAGACACAGACCCGAGAGTAGACCCCCCATCATCTTCCTCACCATCAGAGGAACGCTCCTCCTCAGAGAGAGCCTGGAGCTCGGGTGACTCCTCACGACGAGCCCGCTTAAGGGGTCTCACAGCAGAAGAGGGAGACACCCGGGGGTAACTGGAAGGAGTAGTTGGGTTTTCCAGTCTCCTATGAAGTGCCTCCAGTGACTGCGACATGGAGGACATCTGGGACAGCAGGGATTCATTGATCCTATTCTGCGTTTCCCATGGTCCTGGGATCACCTGAACCTCAGGGTACAGCACCGGAGCTGCTGCCTCAGCAGTGCCAGTCCGGGCTTCTGGGCGTCCGCAGTTATTGCAGGACCCCTCCACCAGTGTACCATTGCATGTAGTACAGGTAATGGTGGCATCCGCCGCCTTAGCAGCACGCTTCCTAACTGAGGACATCGCCACAGTAGGGGATGTATAAGCCAAGTCGTACAGACAAACAAACCGGGAATCCCGGTGGCTTACCGACCGCAGTAAAGCGGTGGGAGGAAGCGGTGTGTGTGTGTGACCTCCGCGAGTTCCGGTCTCCCTCTGAAGTGCAGACACGCGCTGCCGTAGATCCCAGCCGGGAAGTGAGGGAGAAGATGGCCGCCGCCAGTAAAGTCGTGGGCGGCGCCGAGAACACGCGGGAAGCACACACACACGCCCCCCCGGTGACGTCACCGCAAGGGCTGCCTCCTCTCTTCCAGGCAGCCTCAAAATGGAGGTGCTGGAGCCCGCAGCGCGGGAAATAGTGTAAAACACAGTACACACACACGGACTGCAATTACATCCAAAGATCAGCAGTCTACGGCCTCAGCCCCTGTGACACACAGGGCGGTCAGCCAGGGTGCCCCCAGCACAGGGTACACCTCCAGATCCGCGGACCCGAGGGTAACGCGCGGTCTGAGTGTCAGGACACATAAAGTGACAGACACTACCCCCAGGCACACCGGAGACACAGAGTGCCTCAGTGCCGGTCCGGTCTGTAAGCACCATTTAGGGAGGCCTCGGACGGGGGTTCAGCCCAGTCCGGAGTGTAAGCACCATTTAGGGAGGCCTCGAACTGGGCTGGCTCCAGTCCGGTCTGTAAGCACCATTTAGGGAGGCCTCGGACGGAGCGGAGCTGTGCAAGGCTCCCATCTCCCACTCTCCAGAGCCCCCCAGAGAGGGATGGAAAGGAGCGCGACAGCGTACCGGGAGAACACCAAGTGTCCAGGCTCTAGGCCCTCCGGTACCTCCACCTGCGTGTGCCACAAGGGTGAGCGGGGAGGCTGTCGCAGGTCCCGACCAGGACCATATTACCTTGTCTTCAGACGCCATCACGTAAGTAGTGAGAATGCAGTGAAGTGCAAGCAAAGCGTGATCCTCCGAGCACACTAAGTTTAAAACTGAGGATGTTCCCTGCGGTAGGGGTTTATAAGCGGAGGGGGCGGTGTCTACAAACTTGTAGTACCTAGTGTGACCTCCGGAGGGCAGTGCCCTAAACCCCATTGTCTGGGTCTCCCATTATGATGACCAGAAAATAACTACTATAATACTGCTCCTATATACAAGAATATAACTACTATAATACTGCTCCTATGTACAAGAATATAACTACTATAATACTGCCCCTATATACAAGAATATAACTACTTTGCGTAATACTAAGATGTTTATAGGGCAGAAAAATCTTTCACTTGAGACCCGCAGTGAGGAGGAGACGTCTTTATCGTCTCTTTGCATTTTTCTTATATTCATAAATCCATATTAGTGCCTATATATAAGATAAGCAGCCGCCATCATCTATCTGCGTCAATGTAAGGGCGTAGTACACAGGTTTCATGTGTCTGCATTCTTGGCAGAGTGCGGAGAATACCAGGTATAAGGAATGTGTTCATGTGAGTGGAGGAGTCTTTACATTCATTGAATTGGATCATGTGTTAGATCTCATGTAGGTCGCTGATATTAAGGGAGGATCTCATGAAGATCTACCGTATACTAAAATCCACTTAGGCCTCAATTCATCAAGAATAACTCGACAGCCTTGAAGAAAAGTCCACTGTGGTGAACTGCAGATATGAGTATAATAACACATAATACTGCCCCCTGGGTACAACATAATTATTAATATTATACTGTCCCCTCTGAGGCAGTGACAGGTGTCATATGTGAAGGTCGCTATGTTTCCCCCCGAATGTACATACAAACCTACTGAACCCGCTGGATGGAGAATGTTGTATTTACAGCTACTGCTCTGGGTGCAACACAAACTACAAGAGTGTGAAGTGGATCAGGCTATTTTGACCGTCTCTTAGGAAAACTTGATTGGGGTTTTATTTCTGAAGAGATCTGTAGGATGGTAGTGGGACGGATCTCTCCCTCCAGCCCGGGTCATGCATTCCTACAGCAAAGAGCAGAGTGTGGTTCAGTTGTGTGATTCAGGTTGCAGAGCAGTAGGTTCTGTACGAGCAGGTATGGATGACCAAAAACTAGAGACCTGGGCAGGAGACAAACGGTAGCCCTTGCACCCAAGGGTCCGACAGCAGTGCATGTGTCAAACATCCTTTGTACAGGACAGTACATGTGTGAACTGGCTGTGCTGCCCCGATGTACAAGAATATAACTACTATAATACTGCCCTTATGTACAAGAATATAACTACTATAATACTGCTCCTATGTACAAGAATATAACTACTATAATACTGCCCCTATGTACAAGAATATAACTACTATAATACTGCCCCTATATACAAGAATATAACTACTATAATACTGCTCTTATGTACAAGACTATAACTACTATAATACTGCCCCTATGTACAAGACTATAACTACTATAATACTGCCCCTATGTACAAGAATATAACTACTATAATACTGCCCCTATGTACAAGAATATAACTACTATAATACTGCCCCTATATACAAGAATATAACTACTATAATACTGCTCCTATGTACAAGAATATAACTACTATAATACTGCCCCTATATACAAGAATATAACTACTATAATACTGCTCCTATGTACAAGAATATAACTACTATAATACTGCTCCTATGTACAAGAATATAACTACTATAATACTGTCCCTATATACAAGAATATAACTACTATAATACTGCTCCTATGTACAAGAATATAACTACTATAATACTGCCCCTATGTACAAGAATATAACTACTATAATACTGCCCCTATATACAAGAATATAACTACTATAATACTGCTCCTATGTACAAGAATATAACTACTATAATACTGCTCCTACATACAAGAATATAACTACTATAATACTGCCCCTATGTACAAGAATATAACTACTATAATACTGCCCCTATGTACAAGAATATAACTACTATAATACTGCCCCTATGTACAAGAATATAACTACTATAATACTGCTCCTATATACAAGAATATAACTACTATAATACTGCTCCTATGTACAAGAATATAACTACTATAATACTGCTCCGATGTACAAGAATATAACTACTATAATACTGCTCCTATATACAAGAATATAACTACTATAATACTGCTCCTATGTACAAGAATATAACTACTATAATACTGCTCCTATGTACAAGAATATAACTGCTATAATACTGCTCCTATGTACAAGAATATAACTACTATAATACTGCCCCTATGTACAAGAATATAACTACTATAATACTGCCCCTATGTACAAGAATATAACTACTATAATACTGCTCCTATGTACAAGAATATAACTACTATAATACTGCCCCTATGTACAAGAATATAACTACTATAATATTGATCCTATATACAAGAATATAACTACTATAATACTGCCTCTATATACAAGAATATAATTACTATAATACTGCCCCTATATACAAGAATATAACTACTATAATACTGCTCCTATGTACAAGAATATAACTACTATAATACTGCTCCTATGTACAAGAATATAACTACTATATTAATGCCCCTATGTACAAGAATATAACTACTATAATGCTGCCCCTTTATACAAGAATATAACTACTATAATACTGCCCCTATGTACAAGAATATAACTACTATAATACTGCTCCTATATACAAGAATAAAACTACTATAATACTGCCCCTATATACAAGAATATAACTGCTATAATACTGCCCCTATATACAAGAATATAACTGCTATAATACTGCCCCTATATACAAGAATATAACTACTATAATATTGCTCTTATGTACAAGTATAAAGTGCTGCAATGCTATAAGATGAATCTGATGATATGATCACCCATGTGTGAGCGCTGTCCCTGGTATGGAGCAGACATCTTGCCGGTCGCCTCTGATGACCCGCGCTCTTCAGGACATTATCTCTTGGAACGTTCATCCGTTCCCACTTCTGCCCTGACAGTAATATCAGTGCATTGATGAACTGCTCTCAGCCGGTACAAATGACGTCTTAATTTAATAATAATCCGAGATATTAACATCCTCTCATTTTAATTTGATTTTTCTTGGAGACGAGCGCGGACAGGAGACCGTTGGTGCCTCGATGGATGAGAGGAGCATAAATAAAAGATGTGAGGCCTGAGCCTCGGAGATCCGCCCGCTCCATCATACTGTCCGGACCGGGATTGTGTTATTTTATCTATGATGAGAAAACGTCACTCAGACTCAGCAGACGATGAGCAGGGATTGTCCGGAGATTTTACCAGATAAAGGATGACGGGATTTATGGCTGCCGCTCTTATGTCACATATTATGAAGTTATTATCATTGCCGCACAAATTTTCAGGTCACACCTCTACTCTCTAGGGCTGTCAATCATTTATACCAGCTCTTAAAAGGGGCTAAACAAACATCCCCTGTGAAGACACAGCTTTTCCTTAATTTGGTCAGACGTATAGGTATTTTGTTTGTTATCTCATACTTGCTAATTCAGTGTTTATTGCCAGACTTTGTAGAGCCTTCATTGTCCTGAGTTTGTGTATTGCTAATTTAATTATCTCACCCCTTCTGACTACATCACTAAAAGGGGAATTAAGCATTCCGCTTGAAATCCAAAGAATGCAAGCCCAGCATTACTCCACCAATCCTAGAAGACCACAATGCCCTGAAATGAGTGCTTGGGATGTATAAGGGGGGCCTGCTTCATTCACGAGTCATCATATGCTTTGTGGCCTCAGTCTAGGGACTTCAGCCCCAACTAGAGGAGCACCAGAACTGGATTATATTCTGTTGGAGCTCAGTTTAGGATTCTAGGATTCGGCTGAAATATCACAGACTACGTAAGGAGGATACCCAGGTTGGAACAATTCGGTCAGCTGGCTGCAGACTTTGCTCTGCTCAGTCAGCTTCCTAAGATTGCCGCTATTCCTGGGGTGCTGCTGGATTGGAGTAAGTGGCCCTGGAAACCCTGAAGATTCCAATCACTGGTGAACCAGCGGAAGGGTGAAACTCTGTAGCCTGTAACATTGTGTGTTTTGCTTGGTTGTGTGTTATATGCCTTTGACTGTTGGGGATCCAATAAAGTCTTACCATTGTGTGGTTTCCTCACCCTTTGTTGTCTGAATAGTGTTCTGCCCACGGCTAAGGCGTTCGGGCATTCAGCTGGGATAAGCCTCGGTCCATGCTGTCTTTCTAAAGGCGGCCAGGCCAGCGAACGAGAACACCCACTGACTCCCGTGTCTCCACATCCCCCATGTCACAGGGCATCTATTGATATGAATGGACAGTGTGTAATACCTCATATCACCAGTGGTGGCGCTGCAGGAAAATTGAAAACCTACTCATTTAGGCAAATATTACAGCTGATCACTGCATCCCAGTAAGGACCATACATGATCAATAAACTTGATTCCGTAATTTTATTTCATTCCATGTAAAAGATCATCTGTCGTATAGGGTATAGACGTTGACATGTTTCGACTCTATGAGTCTTAGTCGCAATTTAGTCATCCCAGAAAAGGCTGCACCCACTGGCATAGCGTGGAAAGATTGGAGCTGCCTATGCAGAGCTCAAAAGTGAAGAGTTTATCATCAGCTGCTGCACTCTGTATAGGCAGCAAGTGAATGACAAAGCTCAGAATAATGAAATCAGATTTGACAACTGAGTTGCTGATTATGCTGAGCGCAGCAGTCAATGATGAACTCACCTCCACTGCTGTGCTCTGCATAGGCAGCAACAGAAAGAACAAGGGGATGAGTATGTAATGAACTAATAAAGACAGGCACTGTACATGATTCAATACTGTCTTCAATTATTACTAAGAACTGCTTTTATAATTTGACATTTTAACTAACCCAAACAAGGGTTAGTGACCAGTCTAGGGTTATATTTAGGGCTGGGATAGGATTAGGGTTAGATTTAGGACTAAAATTATGATTTAGAGATGGGGTTAGATTTAGGACTAGGGTTAAGATTAGAGGTAGGGTTAGGATTAGGGATAGGGTCAGATTTAGGACTTTGGTTAGTGTGGCGCCCCACTGGTCGCCACATCATGGAGGGGTATTGCACCCAAATAAGAGAGTGTGGTATTCCTGTGACAAAGGAAACTGGGATGGTGAACAAGGGACCCTCACAACACCCATCCATACATACCCTAGAGTAGGGGACCGTGGGTAAAGCCGCTGCAGAGAAGACCCAGTCCCGTGGGAGGAGTTAGGTGGGTAGAAAAGTGTGTGGGTGAGAGGAGAGTTAGTCAGACAGTCAGTGAGAGTAGTGGAGGGAGTGGGCAGGAGAGAGACCCTAGGGACACCAGGTGTTGCGGTGCACCCGAATCTGGACCCAGGTAATGCCAAAAAGATGGGCCTGGTCCCGGGCAGAGGACAAACTCTGAACTCAGTGCGGGACTTCAACCCCGAGCCGTTAAACCGGAGGACCCGAGCTTCTTCAGGAAGCTGCAGCCAAAGACCCAGAGCATCCCTTGAAAAGGCAAACCGAACTAGGTTCAGGGGGACCTAAAGGGGAGTCCCCCACAGAAGATCTGTGGGAGCTGGCTCGAGGCTCTGCGTGCGGAGGCGCTGCACGGTAGTGAGAAGAAGATAGCGCAGTGACGGGACTGGTAGGGAACGGCAGGCATACCACCGAGAGTCCTGAGTGAATCATCCCGATTCCCTGGTGACTACCCAGGACAGAAAGACCCAAAAAACTGTATCATCTGTCTGCCTGCTTTGAGAAATTGCAAGTAAACCTGATCAGAGTTAATGACTGGTTTGACGTACTTTCCCTTGCTTGATGAGCCGCACACTGCTGCAGTGAAAGGACCAAGCGACCAGGCTGATGTGGTAAGCTGCCTCCCTGTGTAAAAACTATTACAACTGTCCCAGGGATCCCACTACACCTACGGGGAGCGTAACCATCTGGCTGCTCTACCATCACCCCGGAGGTCTGACCCGCAGCTCCGGTAACATTACCGGAATGGTAGGTGACGTCACTAACTATTTTTATTTTTATTATTTTAGTGCCTTTTCAGTGACCATCAGGGCAACGGGGCTGGGTACAGGCCCCTGTGACATCCCCCGTGAATCAACGCCTGGAACCAAGTACCCCACGGCCCTGGGGCGGGTCATTAGGATTAGGGATAGGGTTAGATTTAGGACTAGGTTTGGAATGAGGGATAGGGTTATATTTAGGACTAGGGTTAGGATTAGGGGTAGGGTTAAATTTAGGATTAGGAATAGGGTTTTATAAAGGACTAGGGATAGGGATAGATTTAAAACTAGGGTTAGGATAAAAGATAGGGTTAGATTTAGGAATAGGGATAGATTTAGGACTAGGTTTAGATATGGGACTAGGGTCGGGATTAGGGATAGGGTTAGATTTAGGACTACGGTTATGATTAGGGATATGTTTAGGGATAGGGTTAGATTTAGGAATAGGGTTATAATTAGGGACATGTTTAGGGTTAAGGATAGGGTTGGATTTAGGACTAGGATAGGGTTAGATTTAGGACTAGGGTTACTGATAGGGATAGATACAGGACTTGGGTTATAATTAGGGTTAGGTTTAGGGATATGGTTAGGACTAGGGATAGGGTTAGATTTAGGTCTAGGCTTACGATTAGGGATACGTTTAGAGATAGGGTTAGATTTAGGACTAGGGTTACTGATAGGGATAGATACAGGACTTGGGTTATAATTAGGGTTAGGATTATGGATAGGGTTAGGATTATGGATAGGGTTAGATTTAGGTCTAGTATAGAATTAGAGATAGGGTTAGTTTTAGGACTGGGGATTGTGTTAAGGTTAAGGCTAGGGCTAGGTTTGGGACTAAAATTAAGTTTAATGTTTGATGTAAAGTTAGAGAAAGGGCCAGTGTAATTTGTTCCATAAAAAACTTTAATTAAAAAAAGCTAAAAAAAAGAACGTATAACTTAATATTTTTAAAATATTATCAAAACAGATTCTTATCTTAAAAAGCGAAATAAAAATTGTAACAGGTTAAACATTCCCGGTGATAGATATAAAGTCCGACATTTTTCACAAATTCCTGAAACTGACAGAAAAATGAAATGTTTAGCCAAAATCAGGAGAATGTCTGACCCCATAACTGAGGAAGAGAGGAGTGAAGAGGACGACTCTCAGCCTCCGCTGAGCCTGACACGTCTGCGGCCGGAGGAAATGTGTTTTCATCTTCATGAATAGATTATTAGTTCCTCCAGTCGGGGCTTTTCCTGTTTTCCTAGACATCCACGGCTCAGAGGAGGATAATCCTGAACTGTGTAACGTCTACATTGTTCCAGACTTTATATGATTAGAAGAAGAGCAAATACAAATTTACAGAATGAGGAGTTTGTCAACACTTAACACAACTTTCTAGAAAGGCGACAGCAGCATACAGGGACAAGGACGCAGTACTATCTGTGCTTACATCATTTATAGGGAGAGACAGGGAGGCAGTACTATCTGTGCTTACATCATTTATAGGGACAGACAGGGAGGCAGTACTATCTGTGCTTACATCATTTATAGGGACAGACAGGGAGGCAGTACTATCTGTATCTACATCATTTATAGGGAGAGACGGAGGCAGTACTATCTGTATCTACATCATTTATAGGGAGAGACAGGGAGGCAGTACTATCTGTATCTACATCATTTATAGGGACACACAGGGAGGCAGTACTATCTGTATCTACATCATTTATAGGGAGAGACGGAGGCAGTACTATCTGTATCTAATCATTTATAGGGAGAGACAGGGAGGCAGTACTATCTGTATCTACATCATTTATAGGGACAGACAGGGAAGCAGTACTATCTGTATCTACATCATTTATAGGGAGAGACAGGGAGGCAGTACTATCTGTATCTACATCATTTATAGGGCGAGACAGGGAGGCAGTACTATCTGTATCTACATCATTTATAGGGACAGACAGGGAGGCAGTAATATCTGTATCTACATCAGTTATAGGGAGTGACAGGGAGGCAGTACTATCTGTATCTACATCATTTATAGGGAGAGACAGGGAGGCAGTACTATCTGTATCTACATCATTTATAGCGAGAGACAGGGAGGCAGTACTATCTGTATCTACATCATTTATAGGGAGAGACAGGGAGGCAGTACTATCTGTATCTACATCATTTATAGGGACAGACAGGGAGGCAGTACTATCTGTATATACATCATTTATAGGGAGAGACAGGGAGGCAGTACTATCTGTATCTACATCATTTATAGGGAGAGACAGGGAGGCAGTACTATCTGTATCTACATCATTTATAGGGAGAGACAGGGACGCAGTACTATCTGTATCTACATCATTTATAGGGACAGACAGGGAGGCAGTAATATCTGTGCTTACATCATTTATAGGGAGAGACAGGGAAGCAGTACTATCTGTATCTACATCATTTATAGGGACAGACAGGGAGGCAGTACTATCTGTATCTACATTATTTATAGGGACAGACAGGGAAGCAGTACTATATGTGCTTACATCATTTATAGGGAGAGACAGGGAAGCAGTACTATCTGTGCTTACATCATTTATAGGGAGAGACAGGGAAGCAGTACTATCTGTGCTTACATCATTTATAGGGAGAGACAGGGAAGCAGCACTATCTGTATCTACATCATTTATAGGGACAGACAGGGAAGCAGTACTATCTGTGCTTACATCATTTATAGGGAGAGACAGGGAAGCAGTACTATCTGTATCTACATCATTTATAGGGACAGACAGGGAAGCAGTAATATCTGTGCTTACATCATTTATAGGGAGAGACAGGGAAGCAGTACTATCTGTGCTTACATCATTTATAGGGAGAGACAGGGAAGCAGTACTATCTGTGCTTACATCATTTATAGGGACAGAGAGGGAGGCAGTACTATCTCTGCTTACATCATTTATAGGGAGAGACAGGGAGGCAGTACTATCTGTATCTACATCATTTATAGGGAGAGACAGGGAGGCAGTACTATTTGTATCTACATCATTTATAGGGACAGACAGGGAAGCAGTACTATCTGTATCTACATCATTTATAGGGAGAGACAGGGAGGCAGTACTATCTGTATCTACATCATTTATAGGGAGAGACAGGGAGGCAGTACTATCTGTATCTACATCATTTATAGGGAGAGACAGGGAGGCAGTACTATCTGTATCTACATCATTTATAGCGAGAGACAGGGAGGCAGTACTATCTGTATCTACATCATATATAGGGAGAGACAGGGAGGCAGTACTATCTGTATTACATCATTTATAGGGAGAGACAGGGAGGCAGTACTATCTGCATCTACATTTATAGGGACAGACAGGGAGGTAGTACTATCTGTATATACATCATTTATAGGGAGAGACAGGGAGCAGTACTATCTGTATCTACATCATTTATAGGGAGAGACAGGGAGCAGTACTATCTGTATCTACATCATTTATAGGGACAGACAGGGAGGCAGTAATATCTGTGCTTACATTATTTATAGGGAGAGACAGGGAAGCAGTACTATCTGTATCTACATCATTTATAAGGACAGACAGGGAGGCAGTACTATCTGTATTACATTATTTATAGGGAAGAAGGGAAGCAGTACTATATGTGCTTACATCATTTATAGGGAGAGACAGGGAAGCAGTACTATCTGTGCTTACATCATTTATAGGGAGAGACAGGGAAGCAGTACTATCTGTGCTTACATCATTTATAGGGAGAGACAGGGAAGCAGCACTATCTGTATCTACATCATTTATAGGGACAGACAGGGAAGCAGTACTATCTGTGCTTACATCATTTATAGGGAGAGACAGGGAAGCAGTACTATCTGTATCTACATCATTTATAGGGAAGACAGGGAAGCAGTACTATCTGTGCTTACATCATTTATAGGGACGAGACAGGGAAGGCAGTACTATCTGTGCTTACATCATTTATAGGGAGAGACAGGGAAGCAGTACTATCTGTGCTTACATCATTTATAGGGACAGAGAGGGAGGCAGTACTATCTTGCTTACATCATTTATAGGGAGAGACAGGGAGGCAGTACTATCTGTGATTACATCATTTATAGGGACAGACAGGGAGCATACTATCTGTGCTTACATCATTTACAGGGAGAGACAGGGAGGCAGTACTATCTGTATTACATCATTTATAGGACAGACAGGGAGGCTAGTTACTATCTGTGACTACATCATTTATAGGGAAGACAGGGAGGCAGTACTATCTGTGATTACATCATTTATAGGAGAGACAGGGAGAGTCTATCTGTATTACATCATTTATAGGGAGAGAGGAGGCAGTACTATCTGTATTACATCATTTATAGGGAGAGACAGGGAGGCAGTACTATCTGTATCTACATCATTTATAGGGAGAGACAGGGAGGCAGTACTATCTGTATCTACATCATTTATAGGGAGAGACGGAGGCAGTACTATCTGTATCTACATCATTTTTAGGGAGACAGGAGGCAGTACTTCTGTATCTACATCATTTATAGGGAAGTACGGAAGGCATTACTATATGTATCAAATCATTCTTATATAGGGACGAGGACAGGGAGGCATATTTCTATCTTCGTATACTACATCATTATATAGGGATGAGACAGGGAGGCAGTACTCTGTGACTACATCATTTATAGGAGATGACGGGAGGCAGTACTATCGTTTACCTCATTTATTAAGAGAGACAGGGAGGCAGTACTATCTGTACTCTACATCATTTATAGGGAGAGACAGGGACGCAGTACTATCTGTACTACATCATTTATAGGAGAGACAGGGAGGCAGTAACTATCAATATCTCTCATTATAGGGACAGACAGGGAAGGCAGTATATCTAATCTACATCATTTATAGGGAGAGACAGGGAGGCAGTACTATCTGTATCTACATCATTTATAGGGACAGACAGGGAAGCAGTACTATCTGTATCTACATCATTTATAGGGAGAGACAGGGAGGCAGTACTATCTGTATCTACATCATTTATAGGGAGAGACAGGGAGGCAGTACTATCTGTATCTACATCATTTATAGGGAGAGACAGGGAGGCAGTACTATCTGTATCTACATCATTTATAGGGAGAGACAGGGAGGCAGTACTATCTGTATCTACATCATTTATAGGAGAGACAGGGAGGCAGTACTATCTGTATCTACATCATTTATAGGGAGAGACAGGGAGGCAGTACTATCTGTATCTACATCATTTATAGGGAGAGACAGGGAGGCAGTACTATCTGTATCTACATCATTTATAGGGAGAGACAGGGAGCAGTACTATCTGTATCTACATCATTTATAGGGAGAGACAGGGAGGCAGTACTATCTGTATTACATCATTTATAGGGAGAGACAGGGAGCAGTACTATCTGTATCTACATCATTTATAGGGAGAGACAGGGAGGCAGTACTATCTGTATCTACATCATTTATAGGGAGAGACAGGGAGCAGTACTATCTGTATCTACATCATTTATAGGGACAGACAGGGAGGCAGTACTA
Organism: Allobates femoralis; assembly: GCA_033576535.1. Taxonomy (NCBI): domain Eukaryota; kingdom Metazoa; phylum Chordata; class Amphibia; order Anura; family Aromobatidae; genus Allobates; species Allobates femoralis. The sequence continues at coordinate 222,269,424 of JARQOC010000011.1, read as the reverse complement.
TCTGTGCTTACATCATTTATAGGGGAGACAGGAAGGGAAGCAGTACTATCTGTTTTACATCATTTATAGGGAGAGACAGGGAAGGGAGTACTATCTGTATCTACATCATTTATAGGGACAGACAGGGAAGCAGTACTATCTGTGCTTACATCATTTATAGGGAGAGACAGGGAGCAGTACTATCTGTGCTTACATCATTTATAGGGAGAGACAGGGAAGCAGTACTATCTGTGCTTACATCATTTATAGGGAGAGACAGGGAAAGCAGTACTATCTTGCTTACATCATTTATAGGGAGAGACAGGGAGGCAGTACTATCTGTGCTTACATCATTTATAGGGAGAGACAGGGAAGCAGTACTATCTGTGCTTACATCATTTATAGGGAGAGACAGGGAGGCAGTACTATCTGTGATTACATCATTTATAGGACAGACAGGGAGGCAGTACTATCTGTGCTTACATCATTTATAGGGAGAGACAGGGAGGCAGTACTATCTGTGCTTACATCATTTATAAGGGACAGACAGGGAGCAGTACTATCTGTGCTACGTCATTTAAGGGAGAGACAGGGAGGAGTACTATCTGTATTACATCATTTATAGGAAGACAGGGAGGCAGTACTATCTGTGCTTACATCATTTATAGGGAGAGACAGGGAGGCAGTACTATCTGTGCTTACATCATTTATAGGGAGAGACAGGGAAGTAGTTCTATCTGTGACTACGTCATTTACAGGAAGAGACAGGGAGGCAGTACTATCTGTATCTACATCATTTATAGGGAGAGACAGGGAGGCAGTACTATCTGTATCTACATCATTTATAGGGAGAGACAGGAGGCAGTACTATCTGTGCTTACATCATTTACAGGAAGAGACAGGGAGGCAGTACTATCTGTATCTACATCATTTATAGGGAGAGACAGGGAGGCAGTACTATCTGTATCTACATCATTTATAGGATGACAGGGAGGCAGTACTATCTGTATCTACATCATTTTTAGGGAGAGACAGGGAGGCAGTACTATCTGTGACTACATCATTTATATAAAGATAGTACTATCTACTCCTCTACCTATATCGGTTACAAGGAAGCAGTAGATCTGTACCTACATAATTTACGAGGAAATTCAGGAAAGCAGTACTATCTGTGCCAACAAAATTTCAGTATAAAGTCAGTATCATCTGTACCCATACCATTTACATAGAAATCCAGGAAACCAGTACTGTCTGAACGTACATCATTTAGAGTGAGATAACGGAGACGGTACTATCTGTACCTACATAATTTACAGAGAGATAAGGGAAGGCAGCACTATCTGTACCTACATCATCAACAGAGAGATAAGGTAAAGCAGCACTATCTGTACCTACATCATTTACAGAGAGATAAGGGAAGGCAGAACTATCAATATCCATAATAGTTACAAAAGGACAGTGGTAGATATACCTACATCAGTTACACTGTGATACAAGGAAGTGGTATTACCTGTACCGAGAACGTAAACAGAGAGGTAAGTAGAACTAGCTTTACTTAAATAAGAGACAGAGGGGCAGTAACATCTTTGCCTGTATAATTTATAGGGCGTGACATAAAGATATCTTACAGTTAGAAACAGGGTGGCAATACTATCTGTGACCATATCAACTGCTAGGAGATACAAGGAAGCAGTACTATCTGTGCCTACGTCATTTACAGGAAGAGACAGGGAGGCAGTACTATCTGTATCTACATCATTTATAGCAAGAGACAGGGAGGCAGTACTATCTGTATCTACATCATTTATAGGGAGAGACAGGGAGGCAGTACTATCTGTATCTACATCATTTATAGGGAGAGACAGGGAGGCAGTACTATCTGTATCTACATTTATAGGGACAGACAGGGAGGCAGTACTATCTGTATATACATCATTTATAGGGAGAGACAGGGAGGCAGTACTATCTGTATCTACATCATTTATAGGGAGAGACAGGGACGCAGTACTATCTGTATCTACATTATTTATAGGGACAGACAGGGAAGCAGTACTATATGTGCTTACATCATTTATAGGGAGAGACAGGGAAGCAGTACTATCTGTGCTTACATCATTTATAGGGAGAGACAGGGAAGCAGTACTATCTGTGCTTACATCATTTATAGGGAGAGACAGGGAAGCAGCACTATCTGTATCTACATCATTTATAGGGACAGACAGGGAAGCAGTACTATCTGTGCTTACATCATTTATAGGGAGAGACAGGGAAGCAGTACTATCTGTATCTACATCATTTATAGGGACAGACAGGGAAGCAGTAATATCTGTGCTTACATCATTTATAGGGAGAGACAGGAAAGCAGTACTATCTGTGCTTACATCATTTACAGGAAGAGACAGGGAGGCAGTACTATCTGTATCTACATCATTTATAGGGAGAGACAGGGAGGCAGTACTATCTGTATCTACATCATTTATAGGGAGAGACAGGGAGGCAGTACTATCTGTATCTACATCATTTATAGGATGACAGGGAGGCAGTACTATCTGTATCTACATCATTTTTAGGGAGAGACAGGGAGGCAGTACTATCTGTGACTACATCATTTATATAAAGATAGTACTATCTACTCCTCTACCTATATCGGTTACAAGGAGGCAGTAGATCTGTACCTACATAATTTACGAGGAAATTCAGGAAAGCAGTACTATCTGTGCCAACAAAATTTCAGTATAAAGTCAGTATCATCTGTACCCATACCATTTACATAGAAATCCAGGAAACCAGTACTGTCTGAACGTACATCATTTAGAGTGAGATAACGGAGACGGTACTATCTGTACCTACATAATTTACAGAGAGATAAGGGAAGGCAGCACTATATGTACCTACATCATCAACAGAGAGATAAGGGAAAGCAGCACTATCTGTACCTACTTCATTTACAGAGAGATAAGGGAAGGCAGAACTATCAATATCCATAATAGTTACAAAAGGACAGTGGTAGATATACCTACATCAGTTACACTGTGATACAAGGAAGTGGTACTACCTGTACCGAGAACGTACACAGAGAGGTAAGTAGAACTAGCTTTACTTAAATAAGAGACAGAGAGGCAGTAACATCTTTGCCTGTATAATTTATAGGGCGTGACATAAAGATATCTTACAGTTAGAAACAGGGTGGCAATACTATCTGTGACCATATCAACTGCTAGGAGATACAAGGAAGCAGTACTATCTGTGCCTGCATCATCTACAGGGAAAGAGCGAGTCAATGCTTCCTGTACCTACATCACTTGCAGGAAGAGACATGGCAGCAGTACTACCTGTGCCTACATCACTTACAATAAGAGAGAAGGAAGCAGTACTATCTGTGCCTACATCATCTACAGGGAAAGATCGAGTCATTGCTTCCTGTACTTACATAATTTACAGTAAGAGACAGGGCAACAGTACTACCTGTACCTACATCACTTACATTAAGAGATATGGAAGCAGTACGACCTCACCTGTATCTACATCATTTACAGTAAGAGACAAGGAAGCAGTACTACCTGTGCCTAAAAAACTTACAAAATGAGACCGAAAAGTGGTATTATCTGAATATACAGAAACATGGAGGCAGTACTATCTGTACCTATTTACAGGGAGACAGTACTGTGTGATACTGATGAAGGCAAACCTAACACTTATAAAGAGTAAAAGGCAAGTTACCGAGCGTCAAAGTTGGGAGAGTTCCAGCACATATTAGACTGGTATGTGCCCCAGAATAAGTTCTGACTTGTTGAGGGGGATAAGGCCACATGTCCAGTGTGAGGAATAGCTGCTGTGCGATCATGCGGATCTTGGCAGCAGAGCTTACGCTCACATGATCCGGTAGCACGGCACCTTCACAATCTCATTAGTGCAGCCGCTTCGCTCTGCACCGTCATGTGCCGCCATGAAGAGACAGAATCAGTCGTATTAACAATTCTCCCTCCACGGGGGATTCGGCCGGCGTTCAGGACGACACATGGCACTCAGTAAAATTAATTTAGCTTTGGATGTGTGAGGCGCTGCATGCGGAGAGCGTCTGGGGATTACTGGAGAGCACACACAATGGCCCCGAATTCTCAGCTATAAACATTGCATTACGTTCTCCAGCTTCCAACACAAATTGCTTCCAAATCATTCATTCTGGGGCGCAAAATGTGTCAATAAATGGTGAATTCCGACATCACACTCAGATTTCATATATTCCAATACTCCAGACTGGAGCTTTCTTCTGTGCTCATCAGCACCCCCTATAGTGTAGTTCACAATTATTCTGTATGGAGGACTATATGGGGCCCATTATTGTATATGGAGGACTATGTGGGGCCCATTATTCTATATGGAGGACTATGTGGGGCCCATTATTCTGTATGGACTATGTGGGGCCCATTATTCTATATGGAGGACTATGTGGGGCCCATTATTCTGTATGGAGGACTATATGGGGCCTATTATACTGTAAGTAGGACTATGTGGGATGCATTATTCTGTAAGGTGGTCTATGTGGGGCCCATTATTCTGTATGGAGGACTATGTGGGGCCCATTATTTTGTATGGAGGACTATGTGAGGCCCATTATTCTGTATGGAGGACTATGTAGGGCCCATTATTCTGTATGGAGGACTATATGGGGCCCATTATTCTGTATGGAGGACTATATGGGGCCCATTATTCTGTATGAAGGACTACATGGGGCCTATCATTCTGTAAGGAGGACTATGTGGGGCGCATTATTCTGTAAGGTGGTCTATGTGGGGCCCATTAGTCTGTATGGAGGACTATGTGGGGCCCATTATTCTGTAAGGAGGACTATATGGGGCCTATCATTCTGTAAGGAGGACTATGTGGGGTGCATTATTCTGTATGGAGGACTATGTGGGGTGCATTATTCTGTATGGAGGACTATGTGGGGTGCATTATTCTGTATGGAGGACTATGTGGGGCCCATTATTCTGTAAGGTGGACTATGTGGGGCCCATTATTCTGTATGGAGGACTATGTGGGGTGCATTATTCTGTATGGAGGACTATGTGTGGCGCATTTTTCTGTATGGAGGACTATGCGGGATCCATTATTCTGTATGGGGGACTATGTGTGGCCCATTATTCTGTATGGAGGACTATGTGAGGCCCATTATTCTGTATGGAGGACTATGTGAGGCCCATTATTCTGTATGGAGGACTATGTGAGGCTTGCAACTAGGTTGGCCTGTGACTTTGTCCAAGTTAATATTTGGCCCCCTGTGTATTTGAATTTGATATTCATGCTCTAAATCGAATATATAGTAAGACTTTCCACACAAACTACTGCCCCCTATGGATGAGAAATTGGGAATGCAGGGTAAGTATTCTATTCTAATAATAATTGTTGGGGTTCTTGAATAGAATGGTAGAATCTGAAAAGTACGACGGCTTGCTGGAAGGAAAAAGGTCACACTTGTCTACAGGTTGACGCAGAGATGCAATACTACATGCGGCCTGATTACAGGCGGGGCGCTGTTTGTGGAATGAGTAATCGAGGTTTTGAACCTGCCTGTAACCCCAGTATTAGACTATCATCATCTACAGATAGTCCTGCTCTCAGCTCCGCGGGCACAGCACATGGTGCCAAGCCAGTGACACCTGCGCCAATCTCTTACACTGTGAAATGAAATCAGACTCAGACGCGTTACAAAGGGGATTACATGGGCATTTGTGGGATTACCGGAAGCTTTTGGACGGATGCATTATGAACAGACACAATAGTAAAAAAATCAAAAATGATGATAAAAACTAAAATTTGGGGCAAATAGATGGGATTTCTTGGTTGTGACCCCACCAGGGTGGAGAGCTGCTAACAAGCAGTGGTGGCCTAAGTGGGTTATGTAATAGTATATATGCCCTGTAGAGGCCGCCTCTAGGTAAATGATCAATGAAATGCCTACGCCTACGTTATATACTGGTAGCAACATAAAAGGTATTTGTATCCACACAACTGACAGGGAAAAACAGGCAATACTATCTGTGCCCACATCAACTACTAGGAGATACAAGGAAGAAGTACTATCTGTGCCTGCATCATCTACTAGGAGATACAAGGAAGAAGTACTATCTGTGCCTGCATCATCTACTAGGAGATACAAGGAAGAAGTACTATCTGTGCCCACATCAACTACTATTGGGAGATGCAAGGAAGAAGTACTATCTGTGCCCACATCAACTACTATTGGGAGATGCAAGGAAGAAGTACTATCTGTGCCCACATCAATTACTAGGAGATACAAGGAAGAAGTACTATCTGTGCCCACATCAACTACTATTGGGAGATGCAAGGAAGAAGTACTATCTGTGCCCACATCAATTACTAGGAGATACAAGGAAGAAGTACTATCTGTGCCCACATCAATTACTAGGAGATACAAGGAAGAAGTACTGTCTGTGCCTGCATCAACTACTAGGAGATACAAGGAAGACGTACTATCTGTGCCCACATCAACTACTAGGAGATACAAAGAAGAAGTACTATCTGTGCCCACATCAACTATCTGTACCTACATCTTTTATAGGGAGAGACAGGGAGGCAGTACTATCTGTGCTTACATAATTTATAGGGCGTCAGTACTATCTGTGCTAACATCATTTACAGGGAGAGACAGGGAAGCAGTACTATCTGTGCTAACATCATTTATAGGGAGAGCCAGGGAGGCAGTACTATCTGTGCTTACATAATTTATAGGGCGTCAGTACTATCTGTGCTAACATCATTTACAGGGAGAGACAGGGAAGCAGTACTATCTGTGCTAACATCATTTATAGGGAGAGCCAGGGAGGCAGTACTATCTGTGCTTACATCATTTATAGGGAGGGACAGGGAGGCAGTACTATCTGTATATACATCATTTATAGGGAGAGACAGGGAGGCAGTACTATCTGTACTAACATCATTTATAGGGAGAGCCAGGGAGGCAGTACTATCTGTATATACATCATTTATAGGGAGAGACAGGGAGGCAGTACTATCTGTATATACATCATTTATAGGGAGAGACAGGGAGGCAGTACTATCTGTGCTTACATCATTTATAGGGAGGGACAGGGAGGCAGTACTATCTGTACCTACATCATTTATAGGGAGTGACAGGGAGGTAGTACTATCTGTATCTACATCATTTATAGGGAGAGACAGGGACGCAGTACTATCTGTATATACATCATTTATAGGGAGAGACAGGGACGCAGTACTATCTGTATCTACATCATTTATAGGGAGAGACATGGATGCAGTAATATCTGTATCTACATCATTTATAGGGAGAGACATGGATGCAGTACTATCTGTACCTACATCATTTATAGGGAGAGACAGGGAGGCAGTACTATCTGTATCTACATCATTTATAGGGAGAGACATGGATGCAGTAATATCTGTATACACATCACTCACAGTAAGAGACAAGGAAGCAGTACTATCTGTGCCTGCATCATCTACAGGAAAAGATATAGAGTGAGTACTAACTGCAGCTACATCACTGAAGTAACTTCAGTAAGGCTCATAGAAAAGGTTAGAAACAGCTGGCTAAGAAACAATGAAGCAGTACTATCTGTGTCTGCATCATCTACAGGGAAAAATATAGCATCAGTACTAGCTGTACCTAGATCACTCACAGTAAGAGGACAAGGAAGCAGTACTATCTGTGCCTGCACTATCCATAGGGACAGATATAGAGTCAGCACTACCTGTACCTACATCACTTACAGTAAGAGACAAGAAACCAGTACTATCTGTGCCTGCATTATCTACCGTGAAAGATATGGAGACAGTACTACCTGTACTGGTGTCCTGGGAGTCAGATCCATGGCGGTCAGCTGAGTGACCTGGCGACTCTCATAACTAAAAACCATGAAGAGAGGGAGGATCCAGCAACTTTGAGTAAACCTAGATAGTTATGTCATATATTAAAATCCGTGATGAATGAAGAAAATAGAGCATAAAACAAGTCAGGTGACGAATTTCAGATCAATAAAATCTTTACTATAATACGATTAAGGATCTTATCGACTGAAACGCGTCATCTGACTCATGTTTTATACTCCATTTTCTTCATTCATCACGGATTTTACCATAGGAAATACATATCTAGTTTTAGTCAAGATTTCTGGAGCCTCCCTCTCTTCATGGTTCTCCTATATATTCCAGTGGCCAGCTGGATTATAATTCCGTGTAATCCCTTCCTATCGTTAACGTTCAGAGGTGACTGCTGGACGAGCTGATGAGTATTTCTCCTTAGCTGTCATATCTACCCATACTTGACAACTCTCCTAGAACTTCAGTAAGGCTCATAGAAAAGGTTAGAAATTGCTGGCTCCACCTTCTAGACTATTTGGCTCCACCTCCTGGACTACTTGGCCCCACCTCCTGGACTACTTGGAGGAGTTGACAAACCTCCCACCAAAACGTCTCGTAAAGCTGCTCTTCTGGGAGGTTGATGATTCTAGGATTCTTCATTGTTAAAAGGAGCCTCACGTTTAAAAGGGTGAAACATTGGGCCATGTTACAGCTTGAAAGGGTGTAGTCCTGAAAAGGGAATATTACCGTAAAACCTCTAGCGATGCGCCAAGGTTATTATGATCCTCCTGGACGTAAACTTTAATGAGGGTCCCATAGCAAAACTCAAAATGAACCTCAATCCACTGATTAATTCTGATTTATTTTACAAATTGGAGCTTCATTTTTCTGGCTTGATCAATAATATATTTCTAGCTGCCTGCGGTCACCACTAGGGGGAGCTCACTGCACATGGCTTATAAATCTGTATATAGTGAGCTCCCCCTGGTGGTGGTTGTAGGTAGTCATTGTGACCATGTCCTAGCAAGCAGATGGAGCAATCTGGGGCTCAATACATCCTATGTAAAATATTGACTTGGTGTCTATTACTACCCACAATCCTCTGCGCCGTCCTGATTTTCTATCCTTTCTTGTACTGACAGATTTAATTGCTTTTCTGATAGATGACACTGACAGTAGAGGAGCGTCCTGTGATAGATGGTACAGTGGAGGAGGCCTGGGTACTCTAGCTCATCTGTGCGGTGACAAATCAATTAGGTTGTCCATTGTATGTGATCCTGCATCACAAGGAGGGTTCTAAGCCGTGCCGACACATAGTATGTCTGAAAATAAGAGAAATACCCCCTCTGTGGTCCTACAATGATTCCCTATCACAGAACGTGGAGGATTTTCTAAGACATAGATCAAGGTGAGCAACGTAGACTGAAGGCGATGGAACACTAGGCAGGGCTTGCCGGACAGCACATAGATCAATGAGAACCAGGACAGCAGCATAAGCTAGAAAGCAGGCAAACAAGCACAATAAGAACACCAGAAGACACAAAGCAGGTCAAATAGATGTATTGTCTGCCCAGGACTTGCAGCAGATAAATGGTTAATGGCAGACTTGAATGCAATCAGCAGACTGATAGTCAATGGCAGAGACATATACAATTAGCAAACAAATGTCTAAGGGGTACTTCACACACTGCAACATCGCTAGCGATGTTGCTGAAATGTCACAGGTTTTGTGACGTCACAGCGACCTCTCCAGCGATGTCGCTATGTGTGACATGCATCAGCGACCTGGCCCCTGCTGTGAGGTCGCTGATGGCTGCAAATCGTTCAGGACCATTTTTTGGTCCTTGGTCTCCTGCTGGTCAGCATGCATCGCTGTGTGTGACAGCGAGAGACCAACGATCAGTGACCTCACAGCCAATGCCCAGTGCTGCACATTAGACACTAGGCACTGGTAACCAGGGTAAACACCGGGTAACTAAGCAGCGCGCACTGCTTAGTTACCCGGTGTTTACCCTGGTTACCAGCGATGTCGCTGCTGACTGGTTGCTGGTGAGTCTGCCTGTTTCACAGCTCACTAGTGACTGCAGAGAGACTTTCCAGCGATCCCGGCCAGGTTGGATCTCTGGAAATTCTCAGTGTGTAAAAGGGTCTTTACAGCAAGCAGCAGTGATGAACAAACAAAGTGGATACTTGCTTGCACAAAGGATTACACTCTATTGCAGCAATATTGTACTGTGAACAGCACCAGTATTATCTGTTTATTATGCTTACAGAAGACAGATGGTTAACTGCAGGTCTGAGAAGGAAGTAAGCGGAGATAGATAATAAACAAGCAGGAGTTTGCTGATGAGATGATTAGACAGCTAGGAGATATGGATGGCGAGTCAAAACTCCTGAATTACACATGACAGGGTCCCCAACCTGTAGTTTGGGAGCCACATGTGGCTTGCGGACCTGTGAGGTGTGGCTCACTCTGTCTTTCAGCTTGGTCCACTAGCACCAGGTATTGCAAACAGCTATGAAGAGAAGGTCTCCAGATGGTAACCGAGAGTAGCCCCAAACAGAAGAGCAGACCTGGATGGGGGTAACGAAGGAATCCCTGGACCGTAGTATACTGACTCAATGTGATTTCTGTGGAAAAGGTTTGGCTGTGATTATACCGGTAATGGGGGACTTGAGTGTCACTACTGTGAGGCAAGTGGGGTAAGAGTTGGCTGCGGCTCGCAACCCTATTTCAGGACTGGATGTGGCTTGCACTCCTCTTTCAGAGCTGGTTGTAGCTTGTGACCCTCTTTCAGAGGTGGATGTGGCTCACGACCCTCTCTCAAAGCTGGATGTGGCTCATGACCCTCTCTCAGAGCTGGATGTGGTTCGTGAGTCTCTCTTAGAGCTGGATGTGGCTCATGACCCTCTCTCAGACCTAGATGTGGCTCACGACCCTCCCTCAGAGCTGGATGTGGCTCACGACCCTCCCTCAGAGCTGGATGTGGCTCACGACCCTCCCTCAGAGCTGGATGTGGCTCACGACCCTCCCTCAGAGCTGGATGTGGCTCACGACCCTCTCTCAGAGCTGGATGTGGCTCACGACCCTCTCTCAGAGCTGGATGTGGCTCACGACCCTCTCTCAGAGCTGGATGTGGCTCACGACCCTCTCTCAAAGCTGGATGTGGCTCATGACCCTACCTCAGAGCTGGATGTGGTTCGTGAGTCTCTCTGATGGTACCTTTACACGCCGCGACGGCAGGCTGGATACATCGCGCTACTTCGCGTGCACGAGCACGCTCAAACGGCTACAAACGGTCAACGCACCCTCTTTACACGCCGCGACAAGGTGCGCTACGCCACGCTACATCTATAGCTAGCTACATCGCCGGGTGTCTCAAGTAGCCAGCTGTAGCGTAGCGTACCATGTTTACACACCGCTCCAACAAGCTACTATGGGCGGACCCGGTGCAGCAGGGATAGCACATAGGCGTGCAACAATCTTGGATTACGAGCCGTCCGTACGATGATAGGACAGCGCAATATCATCAGGATTGGCCAGGCATCGCAGGAGGCTGAGACATCCAACACGCTCGAGTAATTGTGTAGTGTGACTGGTCAGCTCCTTAAATATCCCGCCCTATGCTGCGACTACCAATCATAAAGCAGGAGCGATCTCCAATGATCGCAGATGGGGCGCGGTAACATGGCGACTGTGTCACGCCTTAGATACATGGCAGCCACATCGCCGGGTGTCCAGAGTTGCCTTCCGTTGCTTCTTTACACGCCGATACAGCTCGCTACAATCGGCGATGTTGCCTTAAGTTTATGAGCAGAGACCATAAACAGATGTATCTGTCGCCGGCTGTAGCGTCGCCTCTTCAGACGCCGCTACTACAGGCGATATGGACGCTACAAGCTACAATTGTAGCTTGTAGCGCGATGTATCCAGCCTGCCGTCGCGGCGTGTAAAGGTACCATTAGAGCTGAATGTGGCTCATGACCCTCTCTCAGAGCTGGATGTGGCTCACGACCCTCTCTCAGAGCTGGATGTGGCTCACGATCCTCTCTCAAAGCTGGATGTGGCTCATGACCCTCTCTCAGAGCTGGATGTGGTTCGTGAGTCTCTCTTAGAGCTGGATGTGGCTCATGACCCTCTCTCAGACCTAGATGTGGCTCACGACCCTCCCTCAGAGCTGGATGTGGCTCACGACCCTCTCTCAGAGCTGGATGTGGCTCACGACCCTCTCTCAGAGCTGGATGTGGCTCACGACCCTCTCTCAGAGCTGGATGTGGCTCATGACCCTCTCTTGGAGCTACATATGGCTCGCAACCTTCTCTCGGATTTGGATATGACTCGTGACCCTCTCACAGACCTCAATGTGGCTCTCAAGGTCAGAAAGGTTGGGGACCTGACACATGGTGACTGAACACAAGGCATACTGTATATTCAGACAGCACAAAGCTCCCCGAGTTGCCTAAAAAGGCTGATGATGTCATTAGAGATTACTAAACTAAACCATACCGTAGTGGATGGGAGCAAAGCCCGGCCCTGGTGCCAGGACAGGTAAGTCTCAGTTACATTGGTTTGTCTCACGTAAGTAGCCACATGAAGGAGCAGCACCCCCTCTTGTGACTTGTAACGCCGTTCCATATTAATGACGAATGTTTTACTCCATCAGGACTTGTTTTCTTCTTCTTAAATTTGACGAAAAAATCCAGGACGGAAGAAAAAATGATTCCAAATGACATTAACAAGTAATTATGAACCTGAAAGTGAGAGAGTAGGCGGCGTAGTCCTGGCACCCGCTGACGGTGACATATGTGAGGTCTGCGGTGTAATGGATTTCATCAGTGTAAGTAGCTGTTAGTACGGGAGACCTGCCGAGACCTCCCCGCTGTCCTGCACAATGGCCGGGACTTTACCCTCCAATTACTCTAATAATGGCACCAGGTGAGAGGACGGCAACTACTGTAATCAATGGATTACGCACCGCGCTACATGCAGGAGTCAATAACTATGGGCCGCTGTCCATCATATTCCGCCCAGGAGCTGTGTGTGCACAGTATATACATGCCCGACCTTCCTATATACCTACCTAAGATATCTCTTAGCCCAAAATGTCTATGGGGCGCTGACTGTCACATCCACGATCGGCCAGAAACTTTATTCACCAACTTTTACAACTTACCAAAAGTTATTACCAACTATTGGGAAAATAGTTAAGCTCCGCCCACATGTACAACCACACATGAGCCATGTATTTAAAACTCCGCCCACTTGTACGTAAGTCAAAAGACTGAATGGAAATGACAAGTAGATTCCTCAACCCAGAAATAAGTATCATGTTCCTTCCTCTGGGCAGACAACGGAATGTTGGTTTCCTTCCTTGTGTCAGGGGCTGGCTGGTCCGGGGGGCAAAGGGGCATATGCCCCCCAGGCCAGTGGTCAAGCAGCAGTTTTGGGGCCGCTCTGCCCTTGAAGCTCACTGCTCATGGGCCACTGCTGTGTGCTTGCCCCTTATCTGAATTTTGCCAGCCCTTGCTTGTGATCGGGGGGGATCCTAATATGTGGGATCCCCCGATCACACGAGGATAGTCCGTCAGTCTTCAGTTTCTGATAGTTTTATACTGCAGCAGGATCGCGCTCCCATTACTGCCACCATTTCCATTTTATTTATAGTCGAAGAGCTAAAAATACGCCCGACCCCTTAAGTAAAATGAGAAATCCAAGCTGACAGCCGCAGGGTCGGAAATCTCAGGCTCCGCCAATGAATCCTATTGCTAAAAATGTCAAAATAATGGAGTTAATAAGGCTTCAGAGGAACGGCGTACAGTAGTGTGCGTGTTTTCAACTCATAGATATCGGAGAACTACAACTCCCAGCATGCCCTGATAACTGCAGACTATGCCCTCTGGGCATGAGCTTAGCCAACGCTAATGGACTCTGGAGTAAAAGGTCAAGTTGCCCTTTCCCGACCCCTAAACTTTCAGCTGCATCGCTATGTAGCTGGTAAGTACATTCCTGGTGGTCTAGGGGCTGATGACTGATTCTGGTGATCTGCATCCACAGTGATCTAGGACAGTAGTGGGTTCATTTCTGCTTGGCATTAGGCACTGAAAGTGTTAATTTAAGGCTATTTAATGGTCTAAGCCAGTGAAAGTGGTAATGTCAGGATCCCTGGTGATCTAGAGACGTGATGGTTGTAATGTCAGTATCCCTGGTGGTCTAGAGACGTGATGGTTGTAATGTCAGTATCCCTGGTGATCTAGAGACGTGACGGTTGTGATGTCAGTATCCCTGGTGGTCTAGAGACGTGATGGTTGTAATGTCAGTATCCCTGGTGATCTAGAGACGTGATGGTTGTAATGTCAGTATCCCTGGTGATCTAGAGACGTGATGGTTGTAATGTCAGTATCCCTGGTGATCTAGAGACGTGACGGTTGTGATGTCAGTATCCCTGGTGGTCTAGAGACGTGACGGTTGTAATGTCAGTATCCCTGGTGATCTAGAGACGTGACGGTTGTAATGTCAGTATCCCTGGTGATCTAGAGACGTGATGGTTGTAATGTCAGTATCCCTGGTGATCTAGAGACGTTATGGTTGTAATGTCAGTATCCCTGGTGATCTAGAGACGTGATGGTTGTAATGTCAGTATCCCTGGTGATCTAGAGACGTGATGGTTGTAATGTCAGTATCCCTGGTGATCTAGAGACGTGATGGTTGTAATGTCAGTATCCCTGGTGATCTAGAGACGTGATGGTTGTAATGTCAGTATCCCTGGTGATCTAGAGACGTGATGGTTGTAATGTCAGTATTCCTGGTGATCTAGACGTGATGGTTGTAATGTCAGTATCCCTGGTGATCTAGAGACGTGATGGTTGTAATGTCAGTATCCCTGGTGATCTAGAGACGTGATGGTTGTAATGTCAGTATCCCTGGTGATCTAGAGACGTGATGGTTGTAATCTCAGTATCCCTGGTGATCTAGAGACGTGATGGTTGTAATGTCAGTATCCCTGGTGATTTAGAGATGTGATGGTTGTAATGTCAGTATCCCTGGTGATCTAGAGACGTGATGGTTGTAATGTCAGTATCCCTGGTGATCTAGAGATGTGATGGTTGTAATGTTAGTATCCCTGGTGATCTAGAGACGTGATGGTTGTTATGTCAGTATCCCTGGTGATCTAGAGACGTGATGGTTGTAATGTCAGTATCCCTGGTGATCTAGAGATGTGATGGTTGTAATGTTAGTATCCCTGGTGATCTAGAGACGTGATGGTTGTAATCTCAGTATCCCTGGTGATCTAGAGACGTGATGGTTGTAATGTCAGTATCCCTGGTGATCTAGAGACGTGATGGTTGTAATGTTAGTATCCCTGGTGATCTAGAGAAGTGATGGTTGTAATGTCAGTATCCCTGGTGATCTAGAGACGTGATGGTTGTAATGTCAGTATCTCTGGTGATCTAGAGACGTGATGGTTGTAATGTCAGTATCCCTGGTGATCTAGAGACGTGATGGTTGTAATGTCAGTATCTCTGGTGATCTAGAGACGTGATGGTTGTAATGTCAGTATCCCTGGTGATCTAGAGATGTGATGGTTGTAATGTCAGTATCCCTGGTGATCTAGAGATGTGATGGTTGTAATGTTAGTATCCCTGGTGATCTAGAGACGTGATGGTTGTAATGTCAGTATCCCTGGTGATCTAGAGACGTGATGGTTGTAATGTCAGTATCCCTGGTGATCTAGAGACGTGATGGTTATAATGTCAGCATCCCTGGTGATCTAGAGACGTGATGGTTGTAATGTCAGTATCCCTGGTGATCTAGAGATGTGATGGTTGTAATGTCAGTATCCCTGGTGGTCTTGGAAAGAGAAGTCTGTAATCTCAGTATCCCTGGTGGTCTAGGAAAGAGAAGATGGTTAAGTCAGCATCCCTTGTGGTCAAGGGCAGAGAAGTTGATAATTTCAGTATCCCTGGTGGTCAAGGGCAGAGATGTTAGTAATGTCAGTATCCCTGGTGATCTAGAGCAGTGAAGCTGGTAATGTCAAGATCTCGAGTGGTCTAATGCAGTGAGGGGGTAATATCAATATCCCTGGTGGTCTGAAGTAGTGACCTTTGCTAATGTCAGGACAGAGAAGGGTGCAATGTCAGCATCCTTGGTAGTCTACAGCAATGAAGATATTCATTCTCAGGCTTCTCGAGCAATGAGGGTGTTAATTTCAATGTCCCTGGTGGTATAGAGTAGTGAGGAGGTTGATGTATGGATAAAGGTAAATGATGAATTTTATGGCCCATTACCAAAGAGCCACACAAGAAACATCTCATGATGGGTAAAACCAGAGAGCTGGCTTAAGACCATCACAACCTTATTGTTGAAAAACATACTGATGACATTGGTTGAAGAATATCTAAGTTACTGAAGGGTCTAGTAATCACTGTTGGGGCAATCAGTGTCTCAGCCCCCTATCATGCTGTTCTCAGATTAGATAGCAAAAAACTGCTAACAGATTCCATTTAAAGGAAATGTGTGTAAAAAAAAAGGACCCATACTATGAGGCACTAGAAGAGCGTCCCATCCCCCCTTTGGTACTGGGTAGCAAAAACCTACGCAGAATTGAAAAGAAGAACTACAGTTTGGGTAGGGATTGTCAATAAGGACACAAAAGCACGAAAATCAGGGATTAGTTTAATATTTGATGCAAGCCCCTATGTTCCAAATTTTAGAATATTTCAAGTAATTTAAAGGGGTTTTCCTAAGAACAAAGTTAGTTTTAAAGTCAATCTTAATCAATAGATCTTGGAATAATAATCATTTCCACAATTGAGTGTGATTAAAAAAAATGTTCCTGCCCAGAGATAATCTTAAATATGTGTCCCTGATGTGTGCTGTGTAATGGCCGTGTCTCACCATACAGAGACACATATATGAGATTATCTCAGCATAGGAGCATTATTTTTAAACACAACCAATTGAGAAGATTATTATTATTCCAAGATCTATTGAGTAACATAAACTTTGTTTGTGGGGGAAAAAAAATCCTTTAAATCCCACCTCTGGAACACCCTAAACCAATCCCAATTGGCAATTTTGGCAGATCCGTGCTTTATCAATTTTTCACCATGCAGATCCGCAGCTCGGGCCTGTGCTACAGAATAACGTTCCAGACATAAAGCTTTATGTAACGTTCCGGTGATGTTAACGCTCCTCCCGGGGAACTTGGGCCGAATATTGTGCTGCTCATTATGTCACCCAGGACTGTACTGCTGTGACAATGGGAACAATATGGAGCCCAGAAATTACTTTGGACGACACGAAAGCCATTACACTCTTCTATCAGCGCTGTACTTAATCTGAACAACTGCAGTTTAGCAGCCAGCAAAATGGGCCCCTGAGGGTAAAGCACAGGAAGTTAAACCAATCAGGGGCCAACATGCCAAATGCTGACAGTGCCCCATGAGTGGTGCATAAAAATGGGAAAACGCAGCCCAGAATGCTGATCAACTCATGTCGTGTGGCAAAAACACCAGAGGGAGCCACTTAAGGATGCTGATCTTAAAGGGATTGATAAAGATTAACTCCCCTATATAACAATACATGTGCCCATCTGGAGACTTGTGACAGGTCTGGGCTTTGTTGATTTTAAATGTTTATTTCTGTTGTACCAGCAAGGGTTAATGCCAGTTTTCCTTGCTAGTAGCTCCAGTTTCTCTCAGTTTGCAGCCAGGTTGTGACCACTTTCTTTCCTATAAGTAGTCACATGACCTATCACATGATGCTGGTTATATAAGATCCATTCTATGCTGACCTTGGTGGTGTGAGGATGTGTTCAGTGCCTGCTGCTAGTCCAGGTCTTTGGGCTGCAGTCTTGTCCCCATTATGTCTACCTCCCCAGTGCTGTACTAGTTGCAGTGGTGCCATCTAGTCTGCTCATCGGCCATTGCACTAGCTAGGGTTAGTGAAGGTTACAGCAGGGACTAGGCACGTGATGTTGGCATGGGGGGGGAAGGACCCGCATATGGATGTTAGGGCAGTTTAGGGACAGACACAGGCTAGTGTGCTCACCGGCCAATGCACTAGCTGTGGCCAGTGAAGGTGACAGCAGGGGCTAGGTACGTGATGGTTGTGGGGGGGGGAGGACCCGCATATGGACATTAAGAGAGCTTAGGGACAGACACAGGCTAGTGTGTTCACCGGCCATTGCACTAGCTGTGGCCAGTGAAGGTGACAGCAGGAACAAGGCACGTGATGGTGTCGGGGGGACGACCCGCTTAGGGACATTAGGACAGCTTAGGGATAGACACAGGCTAGTTAAAGGAGGAGTCCCATTCCCTAATACATACCAACAGGACCTTCCTTCCTTTTACCATTCCCCATTGTACACTTTGTGTTGCACCAAGTGCTGGACATTTCCTAGTCCAGCGTGACACTATGAATGCATAACCCTAGGGTGTAACTACAACAGGTGCAGGGGTTGCAATCGCACCAGGGCCCTGGAGCCTAGGGGGCCCTAAAAGTCCCTTAGGCCTATAGAAGAAGACTATTGCTATTAAAGATTTGCAATAATTGGGGGCCCCGTTGGAGCTTTTGTATCAGGGCCCATGAGCTTCAGGTTACGCAACTCAGAGTTAGTGTTCAAACTCAGGGTCTGGCGTCTTACAAGACCCAAGATATCTCCACTATTCTTGACAATCTATTAGCTTGGTGATAAATATTTGGCAGTAGCCATGCCCTTTATTGAGGATGCCCCTCTATACCTTTCTAAATCCCTATTCCCATACCTTCCTAAATCCCATTCCCACCCCTCCATACCTTCCTCCACCCCTTTTCCCACCCCTCCATACCTTCCTCCACCCCTTTTCCCACCCTCCATACCTTTCTCCACCCATTTTCCCACCCCTTCATACCTTTCTTTACCCCTTTTCCCACCCCTCCATACCTTTAGCAAACTGTAAACTGTATAGAGAGCAAGCATAAAGTTTTTAACTCTCCTATAGCACCCCCGCAGGGGAAGTGAAGTATTGCATGTTTGGGTCCTCCAGACTGAGAACGCTGTGTTCTTGGAAGTCACTTTATAAGAGAAAGCCTCCACTCAAGGTAGTTCAAAATGATATAGACCCTACAGTTCTGAAGCTATTGGAGCATTATAGGAAAATTGATTAAAGCTCAATATGGGCTACTTAGATGAGGTCATTATAATATGGAACATTCAGTATTGTACAATGAGAGGATAATGCATCATAATAACCTGAGAAGATCGTCAGGGCTTTGTGCCAGGGCTGGTGGGCATCTACTGCTGCTGCAATTGTATAAACCATGCAATGACCATTAATCAGTGCTCCCTCCAGTCTCCATCACTAGACAAGTGGGAAAGATCACAGTGTACGCTGCATTTATTATAATCTTTCGGCCTTTGCCAAGGTACTGTGGCACTCATGCCCATTAACAGGCTGTGCGTCAGAGACTGCACAGAATATCCTCAGTCTGAGAAAGTCTGATGAGTTGAGAACTGTCCCATTATTAAATCGGAACCTGTCACTGCCATAAATATGTCATTTTTGTTATTTGGTGTAAATGCCGCTGCTCTCCTGAATCCGGCGATGTTTTTCTTCTGTCCGTGCTCCTCTCCGTTCCTGAGATACGGCCCCTTCTTCCCTGTATATAAATCTGATGTATTTAGCCAAGTGGGTGTGGTCTTCAACTTTTATCTCTGGGTGTGTTCTTGAGCACCACACCCAGTTGGCTAAAAATAGCAGATTTACATACAGGGAAGAGGAGGCCATATCTCAGGAACGCAGGGGCGCAGGAACAAAAGGAAAACATCGCCGGATTCAGGAGAACAGCAGCGTTTACACCAGGTAAAAAAATAACATATTAAAGACAAGTGACGAGTTCTAATTAAATTAATTATTAATCCCTGTGATCACCTATTTTAGGGTGGGGAGGGGCTCATGGTCTACTAAATAAGTAGTCCGCTTCTCTAGTGGTTCTACTCTCAGTGATGTCCAGCACAAAACCCCCTCCAAAGTCCAAATGCTTATAGGGCAACCATCAGTACCACTATACTGGTCAACAGAAGCCATACACAGTTACATACATTATGGCCACCTAGAAGAAGCAGAAGACAACCAGCTTTTTATATATTCAATACATATATCTCACTTATCCTTTTGTTCCTGCACTTACATGCCTCTGCCTATTGGGGGTGCTGTTTGCATAGAATATATTTCTATAGAATATGAACATGTAGGAAAAGCTTAAAGAGGATGCGTCACTTGCTCAAAAAATTGAGCCTAATGTCAATTAAATACCATGTACCCCATCACTGGCGGACACAGATGGAAAAGGGTCCCTGTGCAAGAGTAGTAAATAGGCTCTTTTACAGTCCAATAGCTTATTATATTGCACAATCCCACCTGCTTTGGAGGTGGAAATAGCCCCCTTAACTCTTCAGGCTGCACCAATGATATGTCCATCACTGTACCCCACACTCCCCTTATTCTGATGTTTTTTTTCCGTTTTGAGCTACGTCACTCCATTGCAGAGATATTCACATTTGTTGCTTTTGGAGCGCAGGATGTGAAATCTCTGAATATACTATCATATTGCACAACACCACCTACTTTGGAGGTGAAAATGGCTCCCTTACCTCTTCAAGCTGCACCAATGATATATCCACCCCTGTACCCCACACTTCCCTTATTCTGATGTTTTTTTCCATTTTGCACTATGTTGCTCCATTGCAGAGATATTCACATTTGTTGCTTTTGGAGCACACTCTGTCAAATCTCTTTTTGCAGTCCAACTTCTCTGGGGGCCGTGCGCTTTCATACTTCCCTGCCAGACACTGCCAATCACAATTCAGCAGCTCAGAGGGAGTGGTGAAAGTGAACACCTCCAGTTCAGACTCTGAAGACACGCCCAGTTGTCTGCAAGCAGAGATTTCACATACAGCGCTCCAAAAGCAACAAATGTGAATATCTCTACAATGGAGCGACGTAGCGAAAAATGGAAAAAAGCAGCTGAATCAGGGGAGCTCAGCGATTTTTACAAGAAGTTTAACTTGATTTTTTTGAGAAAGTAACAGGTCTCTTTAACATCCGATCACAGAAATACCTAATCTCTGATTCGAATTTGTCTATTTCGGAAACGGGAGTTCATTATTGTCGTAGTGAAGGATACAGCGACATGAATGCTGCTTGTAAACCCAGAACAATGGAGTATTGCGCTAGGCCAGGGCTGAGAATAAAAGGGCATTGTTGAGATCGTGATCCCTTTCAATAATCCTCATAAACCTCAAGGACATGGGAACCTTCTGCTATCATGATGTGGAGAGAGCACAGAGCAGTGTGCAGAGATATCACTGGGGGGACGGGGGCATCATATATGAAAATATCACAAGTTCTGAGCCTGGTGGTCATGAGCCAGACACAAGTGACCCTATAGGTACCCCAACTTTAATAGATGTCTGATAGTTGATGGTTCCAGGGCTTTAGGGGTTAATACTTGAATTGGAAACTGACCCATTATAGTCTACAGGACTATTCACACATCTGATTTTTCACGTGGCATGATCATCATTATGGAGACTTATCCTACTTTAGGGTGGAAACACACTCACATGCACCTCGCATGACTCACCCAGCTCGGCCCCAGCCCCTCTGAACGGGAGCATGAAGCTTCATAGAAACACAAGCAGCTCCACGGCCCCGTTCAGAGAGCTGACGACCGAGCTGGGTGAGTCATGCGAGATGCATGCAAGACATTCACATGCAGCTCACATATACGTGTCTGTGCCCCATCACCATTCAATGTTAAAATGCCATTTTCTAACATTTTCAGGACACAGAATGCCGTTTCCTTGGATATTTGCCGCAAAGAATGAGAATTTCTTAGATTTATGTTAACGGATTGACGTTTTTCCTGATTTTTCATAACAGCTTGCATTTGTCTTAGATTTTGGGGCCCAGATTGCAATCTGGGAACATTTTGTATTGTAAAATTGGAGAAAGACAACATTTTGTGTTGTACAAGTAGGAAAAAAAATGCAATTTTATCACAAAAAACTCAAAAGAGTTTTGCCCAGAGGAGGATGTCAAGTGTTTGTTATTTTTTTTTGTTTTATTATTAATTATCATTACTTTATTATTATGTTTATTAGTTTATTTGTATTATTATTATATTTATTATTTTTTATTTATTTATTACATTATATTTACTATTTTAATTATGTTTTATTAATTATTTTTATAGTTATATTTATTAATAATAAAAATAAATCATTAAAAAGTAATAAATAAAACTATAAAAAAGTAATAAAAATAATAAAAACAAATAATAAAATATGTAAAAATAATAAATACAATATTAATAATACAAATATACAAATAAACATAATAATAAAATATTATATTATATTTACTATTTGCTTTTATTATTTTTTATTATTATATATATTTTTTTTAATAGCTATTAAAAATAAATATTTAAGAAAATAAATATAATAACAATAAACAATAATAAGTTATTCAAAATAGTAAATATAATAATTAATAGTAAAAATAATTAACAAATAACAAATATAATAGTAATTAATATGAATAAAAATAAACATAATAATACAATAATAATTAATAAAAATAAATAATAATATTATTATTATATTTACTATTTTAATCATTTGTTTTGATTATTAAGTAATATTATTTTTATTATATTTATTATTCTTTAATAATAATTATTGATAATAATGAAACATAATAAATATAATAAAAAATTATAATAAAAATAAATGATTAAGAATAGTAACTATAATAATAATTCATAATAAAAATAATTAACAAATAATAAATATAATAATAGTTACTAATATGAATAAAAATAAACATAATAAAAATGATAATTAATAATACAAATAAATAATAATTTTATCATTATTATATTTACTATTTTAATCATTTGTTTTTATTATTAAGTGTTATTTTTATTATATTTATTATTTGTTAATAATAATAACAATAAATAATTAAAAAATAATAAATATAACAATAAAATAATTATTAATTATTAAAATAGTACATATAATAATTAATAAAAATACTTACAAATAATAATAACACAAATGAAAAAATAAACCTAATAATAAAATAATAATAATTAATAATAAAAATAAATAATTATTTTATTACTATTATATTTATTGTTTTAATTTATGCCATCAATTCCATGAAAAAACAGCCCAATAGACTATAATTTCACAAATTAATGCTGTTTTTACTAAATAATCCTGTGTCACGAAAGCTGAAAAGTTGGTGCCATGAAAAAAAATAACAAAAATTATTCTTTTTAGCAAAAATCTAAGAAAACTGTATCCTATGGCATAAAAATTGGACTACGGTAGATTCCAGGATGCGGATCTGTCAGATTATGTGCCGTTTTCTCAGATTTTTGCCACATAATTAATTTGTAAAAATTGGGATTTTTTTTACATTTTCTGTTTACAAATAATTTAATATAAAATACACTATTTACAGACAACCCCCATAGAAATAAATCACTGCCGCCTGTGATGACAGGTGTCGCATCAGGCACAATAGGCGAATAAACAGATTATTCCTGAAAACCAGGGCGGCTCGGGAACCTAGGAGATGTTACAGATTAACAGGATTATCTGCTTTCCTGAACTCTATGTAGTAAAACAAAGACATCATCGTACATTACCAACCACAAGATCAATGTTACTGTTTCTGGACCAGGGGGTCTGGATAAAATATGTCTGGGGTCAACAAATCAAGACTATTTATGCAGACGCGTGTAGACAGGGCAGTCATCAATGAATAAATTAGGCAGAATTGACATTGAAATCAGACGGTCCTATATCCAAACTCCGACCCATAAAGGGGGGAAGCCGATGAGACAAGTGATCAGAAAGTGTCTGCTTTACTTTACAAACCCTACTTCTATAATACTAAAATCCCCTGCTTCGCTTTCAGGATTAAATTATGGCTTTCTGTGACCACCACTAGGTGGAGCTCACTGCGTATGGATTTATATTGAATCCATTTGGAGATGTATAAATATGTATGTAATGAGCTCCCTCTAGTGGTGGCAGTATTAATCTGTAGTAAGCTCTCTCTAGTGGAGTCTGTATAAATCTGTATGTAGTGTGCTAACCCTAGTGGTGGCTGTATAAATCTGTATTCAGTGAGCCCCTCCTAGTGTTGAATGCATAAATCTGTATTCAGTGATCTCCACCTAGTGGTGGCTGTATAAATCTGTATTCAGTGATCTCCACCTAGTGGTGGCTGTATAAATCTGTATGCAGTGAGCTCCCTCTAGTGGTGCTGTATAAATCTGTATGCAGTGAAGCTACCCTCTAGTGGTGGCTGTATAAATCTGTATTCAGTGAGCTCCCTCTAGTGGTGACTGTATAAATCTGTATGCAGTGAGCTCCCCCTAGTGGTGGTGTATAAATCTGTATCAGTGAGCTCCTCTAGTGGTGACTGTATACATCTGTATCAGTAAGCTCCCCTAGTGGTGACTGTATAAATCTGTATGTAGTGAGCTCCCTCTAGTGGTGCTGATAAATCTATATGCAGTGAGCTCCCTCTAGTGATGACTGTATAAATCTGTATGTAGTGAGCTCCCTCTAGTGATGACTGTATAAATCTGTATGTAGTGAGCTCCCTCTAGTGGTGACTGTATAAATTCATATCCAGGGAGCACCCCCTAGAAGTAGGTGCAGGCACATTATATTGTAAGAGAACTTTAGTTGCCCTTCTTATCATGGGCTTCATAGCAGTTCCACACCCTGCCTGTAGGTGTAATGACAGCGCTATTTATCCACTTATATATATATTTTACATGTATGGCTGTAATATTTCTATTGTAAACCCTGCAGCCTGTGATACTCCACAGCGGTCCGGGGAGAGGCCGCTCAGCCCATCGTATTCTTCTATTGTGCAGCTTGTTTATGTGTTTTTTTATTCTCCGCCATATAAAGCTGATAAATGACCTCCACAACGAGCGGAGCGATAGGTGTAAATGTAGAGCAAACAGGCTGCCAGCTGCCGCTAACTGGGACACACGGCTGTCACTGGGGCTGCCAATATAACACATCCATAGCAGAGGGCAAGGAGGGCGCCCGTCAGCTAATATCCGAGACAGGGAGGGGGCTCAGCCGCATCACACGGCCAAAGCATTCCTATCAGAGGAGACCCTGGGCCCGATACAAAATCTGCCATGAGGCCCAATGGCGCCAACTCATCCACAAGCCACGGAGGACAGGCAACGGACCAGAGACGCAGGATACAAAGGGTTAAACGCAAGAGAAAAAACACGTGGCTCTTCTGCAAAGGAAACCACAGCGGTTTCTCCATATAATTCCCGCGTGCAGATGTGGTGTCACAGCGCATTACATCTCCGGGAATTAGCGACAACACTGAGGCGGGAGGTGCGAGGACGGGACAGGTGGGGCCGCGTATTTAATGCGAAATCTTCTATTAATCCAGAAAATTAATATGTGCAACATCTGACGGCTGAGAGAAGAATGGAGGGTGCGGGACTGCTCCACCAATAAGATCTAACGGGGGCCCCAAGAATCCTTACAGGGGCCCCAATTGTCATGGGTAGAAAATTATTGGCTTTCATACGGACCAGCGACCTTGGCCTATCTGTCTATCTATCTATCCCTCTATCTATCCATCTATCTATCTATCTATCTATCTGTCTATCTATCTGTCTATCTAATTCTAATCAATCTATCTATCTGTCTGTCTATCTATCTGTCTATCTATCTAATTCTAATCTATCTATCTATCCATCTATCTATCTATCTATCCACCCTCTAGCTTTCCATCCATCCATCCATCCATCCATCCATCCATCCATCCCTCTCTAGCCATCCCTCTAGTTTTACATCCATCCATCCCTCTATCTATCCCTCTATCTATCTATCTATCTATCTATCTATCTATCTAATATGTAGCATCTTGTATGTTTCTCTCTTCCATACTGTATCTGTGAATTTATTCATTATATCTATTTATATGTCCATGTATCTCCTACTCATGTATCTATCTCATATCCATGTATCTAGAACGTTCTAAATCTGGCACACCCTGGCTGTTAGCTGACCGATCTCTCTTCTGACAGCTATGTTCCCCTACTCCCTAATTAGCATGTTTGTTTAGCTTGGCCGAGCATGTATGTTATTTCTATGGATGAATGGAGATAAGCGGCTGTCATCCACCAATGACACCTCTATTATAGAGGAAGCAACATGCAGACAGGTGAGATACAGCGGCCGCGGATAGTTCTGCCATCTCCATAGACAGTAAATTAGATACAAATCTATGATCACTCTTAGGACTTGTTCTTGTCAAAGTCACATGTCAGAGTCATATGTAAGTCAGTTGTCAGAGTCAATTGTCATGATCAGATATCAGAGTCAGATGTCAGTCAGATGTCAGAGTCAATTGTCATGATCAGATGTCAGAGTCAATTGTCATGATCAGATGTCAGAGTCAATTGTCATGATCAGATGTCAGAGTCAATTTTCAGAATCAATGTCAGAATTAGATGTCACAGTCAGATGTCACAGTCAGGAGTCAGATATCAGAGTCATATTCAGAGTCAAATGTCAAATCAGATGTCAGTCATATGTCACAGTCAATTGTCAGAATCAGATGTCAGAATTAGATGTCAGTCAGATGTCAGAGTCAATTGTCATAATCAGATATCAGAGTCAGATGTCAGAGTCAAATGTCAAAATCAGATGTCAGAATCAGATGTCAGTCATATGTCACAGTCAATTGTCAGAATCAGATGTCAGAATTAGATGTCAGTCAGATGTCAGAGTCAATTGTCATAATCAGATATCAGAGTCAGATGTCAGAGTCAAATGTCAAAATCAGATGTCAGAATCAGATGTCAGTCAGATGTCAGAGTCAATTGTCAGAATCAGATGTCAGAGTCAGATGTCAGAATTAGATGTCACAGTCAGATGTCAGGAGTCAGATGTCAGAGTCAATTGTCATGATCAGATGTCAGAGTCAGAGTCAAATGTCAAAATCAGATGTCAGAATCAGATGTATGTCACAGTCAGATGTCAGGAGTCAGATGTCAGAGTCAATCGTCATGATCAGATGTCACAGTCAGTTGTCAGAAAGGGTATTTCTGATGTTTGACTTTGACATATGATCATATCCTAAAATGGACACTGTACAGGAGAGATAAGTGTCTGGAAAGTAAATCTAGTGGGCAAAGGCCGAGGTTTGATACGCCGAGTGCAGACCTGCTTCAGACTGTCAGGAGCCATCATAGTAAGTCAGAATGGTTCATCTGGTGCCACCAGTGTCTGTCGTGCCATTGGTTGGCAAATATGTAAAATCCCATTAGTGGTGGTTGAGATGGATCCTCGTGGGTGTGACCCATCCTCAGTTGTACTGGTCCATGTATGTCAATGGCGGTGTGATGGCTCCTCCCTGTGTCTTGTGCCCTGCTCTGTGTGCGCCCCCGGCCTCGCTGGCACAGAGATGACTATGATGTAGCCGTCTCGCTGTGATATCGGGGCGGCCATGCTGGTAGCGGATTGCTGGGATATTCTGATAGTGATTTCATGCAGTAAGAAGTTTATTGAATTAATCCCATTACGGACTCGCACACAATCAGGACTCATCTTTTCCGCGATCACAAAGCACTTTTCTTTTTTCTTCCTCACACAATTTAATTAATTGCACAGGTTGCTGAATTATCTCTCTCTTCTGCTCGCTCCTCGGCCCGGGGTTTGAGAAAATTAACATATTTTTGTACCGCAGACTAATTACAAGGCCCAAGTTTCCATGGAAACGGGGACAAGGAGGGAAGTTTTAATATGTGATATATTGAGATCCTGGCGGAAAAGAATCTATCTGGGATAAGTAATATGGACCCAACGGTATAGACGCCGGGGACAGGAAAACCAATGGGGTTTACTACAAGCAATATGGTCATGGTCAGTCTGAGAGGTTGTCAGACGAAGTATAATGTATGGACCGAGCAAGAGAATTGAGGACCTCCCAAACACCTGATCACGGAACTCCCAAACAACTGATCACAGACCTCCCAAACACCTGATCACGGATCTCCCAAACACCTGATCACGGATCTCCCAAACACGTAATCGCGGACCTCCCTAACACCTGATCACAGACCTCCCAAACACCTGATCGCGGACCTCCCAAACACCTGATCGCGGACCTCCTTAACACCTGATCGCAGACCTCCCAAACAACTGATCACAAACCTCCCAAACAACTGATCACAGACCTCCCAAACAACTGATCACGGACCTCCAAAACACTTGATCACGGAACTTCCAAACACCTGATCACAGACCTCCCTAGCACCTGATCACGGAACTTCCAAACACCTGATCACAGACCTCCCTAGCACCTGATCACAGACCTCCCAAACACTTGATCACAAAACTCCCAAACACCTGATCAAGGACCTCCCTAACACCTGATCACGGAACTCCCAAACACCGAATTGCGGACCTCCCTAACACCTGATCACAGACCTCCCAAACACCTGATCACGGAACCCCCAAACACCTAATCACGGACCTCCTTAACACCTGATCACGGACCTCCCTAACACCTGATCGCGGACGTCCCTAACATCTGATCGCAGACGTCCCTAACACCTTATCACAGACCTCCCAAACACCTGATCACGGAACCCCAAACACCTAATCACAGACCTCCTTAACACCTGATCACGGACCTCCCAAACACCTGATCGCGGAACTCCCAAACACCTGATCACAAACCTCCCAAACACCTGATGACGGACCTTTCAAACACCTGATTGCAGACCTCTCAAACACCTGAACGCTGCCCTCCCAAACACCTGACCACGGACCTCCCAAACACTTGATCATGGACCTCCCAAACACGTGATTACGGACCTCCCAAACACCTGATCGCAGATCTCCCACACAACTGATCGCAGACCTCCCAAACCCCTGATTGCAAATCTTACAAATCCTAAAAAAAGAGCCCTATCTGCTTGGCCTGTGTTAGGCTGAACGTACCATAAAGGCCTTCTCCAGGCTCCCAGGAGGCTGCAGAGAACCACTACTGCCTCTGCCATGTCAGTGTCCACCACCAAAAAGGCTGTCCCAAGAACATGGAGATAAAGGTTGAGGAGACCTAACTTGAGATATCAGTGCAATCCAGATAATAAATAAAGAAGAGGCCTAACCAGAAGTGGCAGTGGGGTCCAAATATAGCATTGGGGTTCGCATATCTGGTACTGCGGAGGCCTTGGCTGAAGTGGCAGAGGGGTTCACATATCTGGTACAGCGGAGGCCTTGGCTGAAGTGGCAGAGGGGTCCACATATCTGGGACCACGGAGGCCTTGGCTGAAGTGGCAGAGGGGTCCACATATCTGGTACTGCGGAGGCCTTGGCTGAAGTGGCAGAGGGGTCCACATATCTGGGACCGCGGAGGCCTTGGCTGAAGTGGCAGAGGGGTCCACATATCTGGTACTGCGGAGGCCTTGGCTGAAGTGGCAAAGGGGTCCACATATCTGGTACTGCGGAGGCCTTGGCTGAAGTGGCAGAGGGGTCCACATATCTGGTACTGCGGAGGCCTTGGCTGAAGTGGCAAAGGGGTCCACATATCTGGTACTGCGGAGGCCTTGGCTGAAGTGGCAGAGGGGTCCACATATCTGGTACTGCGGAGGCCTTGGCTGAAGTGGCAGAGGGGTCCACATATCTAGTACTGCGGAGGCCTTGGCTGAAGTGGCAGAGGGGTCCGCATATCTGGTACTGAGGAGGAATATGGCAGAGGGGTCCACATATCTGGGACCACGGAGGCCTTGGCTGAAGTGGCAGAGGGGTCCACATATCTGGTACTGCGGAGGCCTTGGCTGAAGTGGCAGAGGGGTCCACATATCTGGGACCGCGGAGGCCTTGGCTGAAGTGGCAGAGGGGTCCACATATCTGGTACTGCGGAGGCCTTGGCTGAAGTGGCAAAGGGGTCCACATATCTGGTACTGCGGAGGTCTTGGCTGAAGTGGCAGAGGGGTCCGCATATCTGGTACTGAGGAGGAATATGACAGAGGAGTCTGCATATCTGGTACTGCGGGGGTCTAAGCTGAGGTGGACACATCTGGCAGTGGGGTCTGGATATCAGGTACCATGGAGTGCAGCGGTATCCAGACAAAACAATGGTGTCTGGATATCGGGTACTTCGGAGGCCTAAGCCAAAGTGACAGTGGTGGCCAGATATAGCAGTGGCATAGGCCTCCCTTATATCAATAATTCCTAACAAAAAGTGGTAGTGGTGTCTAGATATCAGGAACTCTGGAGGCCTAAACAGAGGTCACAGTGGTGGCCAGATATGGTGGTGGCATAGGGATACTGCAGTAATTGATACGGCGGAGACCTAACCAAAAGTGTCAGTGACATCTAGGTATCAAATAGTGCAGAGACCTAAGTCGAGTGGCAATACTGTGGCGCCCCTGCGGACCGGTGGCCACAGAGAGAACTGCAGCTGGACAGGTAGGCTGGTCACTCCACACCAACACCCCACACACACACTCCGATCCTGAGCCTAAGTCACTTCATGTCAGGCGAGGGATGGCGGGAGGAGCAAGTGGAGGGGAGGAACAGGAGACAGAACCCGGGAAAGCGGAGGAGGAACTAGACTCAAAAGGACCTAGGAACACTAAGTTGGGGTCGAGAATTCCCTGGAGGGTGAGGAGGAGGGAAGCATCCCAAGCCGAGACACCCTTCAGCTAAGTGTCGCAGACTGAGAGAACAACGGGGACCAGCGGCCTTCTCCACTAATGGACGGCCGGGAACCCAAGCTGAACCCGTGGAAAGGCAGAAGGAGCCAGGTGTGCCCGAATAACCCGGAACACTGGTGGCTGGGCCAAAGAACCAGAGTGCCAGCTCTGTATATGTGGCAGGAAAAGCTTTACGCCCCCAACCACAAGACACCCGACGTCATACGGAAACTCTATGTCCTGGAACCTCACCACCGGCGTGGTAAAGGAGAAAGCCACCGTACTAGGGCTAGTGACTCAAGAAGTGCGATGTCATGCTGGGGGAGCCGGGGTGCCCAGAAGTAGGAGGGAACTGGGCTTAGGGAGTCAGGGGAGCCTGCTCTGGCCCTGATACTGGGGTCCCTGACTCGCCCTGATCTCGGAGGTACCTCTAAAGGTGAGGAGGTCTGAGCTACCAGCCTAAGTTCCTAACTCCTGAGAAGCCCTAGGCATAAGCCCCTACCTCCACCCACGGACCACGGAACCCAACAACTTCCAATGGAGAGTAAGGCAGCAGCTCTGGATCAACATCCGCTTACAACAGGTCACAGTCCAGAAATGAACTGAATCAGCGACATCAGGTGGATGTGAGCTGACCCATTTATGGCCGAGGGGCAGGGAGCAACCAGCCCAGGCACGCCCCTCAGCTCACCTAAGCATGAGTCATATCCATCACATACATCTGCAGCAATCCCACCTGCAGAGCCCACACTGCAAAGCAGAGAAAAAAAAAGGCTTAATTTAATCCACAGCAGAAGCACTTCCATACAGCAAGGCAGTCAATACGTGACATGGGATAAATCACTACAGAGCCCTTGACGGCTGGACCATACCCACATGCGGGAGAGAACAAGAAAGAGGCCTGAAAGGACTAGAAAGGGGGTACCACTAGTAGCCTGTTCCAGCTGCAAACTGGTCACCGGGCCCGAGAGTAAAACTACTGTGGAATGTTTGTGACTGTGAACCTGTAAACCGTACAGTAGAGTAAAGACCCGGTGAACTCAGGACTTGTGTGAGACTGTCATTTTCAGCGACCGCAGCGGAGGCTTACCTGCGGAGCCGCACACTGACTGCTCCAGCCGTAGAAGAGGTCGCCTGGAGGAACAGCAGCAGAGCTTGCCTACAGAGAGGTACCCTGACTTGTGCGTGCGCCGGCTGAAGAAGCTGCGGAGAGAAGACAAGTGTAGCACCCTGACGACGCATCATCCCTACACCTGCCTGGGGAGCAAGTCCTACCCGTGGAGGCCTCACCATCCTGGCTGCCGCCATTACCATTATCCCCAGCAGTCTAAACGGCAGCGGTGGTCACATTGGCCACGACCCACAGGTGGCGTCACGAACAATTCCTATAAACTTTATTCCCTTTTTCTTTTACCCCTTTGCATTGCCGCAACCTGGGCATACGGAGCCGCATCACGTCGCCGTGACATTCCCCTCTGAAAACCGACGAGAGGACCCGGTTCTAAATAACCCCTGCCTCGGGGTGCGACAATAGTGTCTAGTGGTAGTGGGGTCTGGCTATTGGGTACAACAGAGGCCAAAGCTCAAGTGGCAGTGACATCCGGGTATGGCAGTGGCACCATGATAATGTATCGTGGATTCTAATGCAGTAAATGGCCTATAGGATTCTGATTTGGATGTCGGACATGTTGGGGGGTGGCTGTGCATCTCCCGGTGTCCACATTTTTTAGTTGCTTGCCCTTTACCTGATATGCCTCCGCTCCTTTATTTTATTCTGCATATCATCGAGCTCCTGGAGTAGAAATGCCTCCTTTGAACAGCTCTGATTGTGAATGAGTAAAGTCGCCATTACTGGAATTCTGTGTAGATCGGGTTGCACGGTTGTATGCTGCTCTGGAGCGAGGAGATGACAGCGCCTTTATCTCTGAGCGCCAGCTGCTGAATGCCTTACTGTATACCCAGTGCGGGAGCTTCCTCCTGGCCATGATACTCTGTGCAGAAAACACTTCTTATATTATTTATAAGGAGACATTACGAAGAGGTGAACCAGGAGGCGCAACGTTCTGCTGCATAAAGAGTGAAGAGGTGATTCCCAGATCTCACAGGATCCTAAATCTTTTATAAGGGAACCCACTTAAGGCTACGTGCACGCCAGATTAAAATCAGACATTTGTGTGCAGTTTGCACATTAGCCCCATTCAAATGAGCATTCAGTCGGTATATAATACACCAGCTGCCGGCAGTATATAAAGTAATCACGTGACATTTTTAAAGGCCATGCTCCTTCCGCACCCCATTTCTCCTGTCCTGTATGTGTATTCTAGCATCACACATAGGAAACCCTTTAGAGATCATATTCGGGAGGATATTTTGTTCCTCGGGGGTTGTCCCTCTCTTTCGTGTCCCTTTTTCAGGTACCTCCCACGACGTTTGGGAGAACCAAACTCTGCAATTCCATCTGGACTGAAAAATGGGACTCCCATTGGCTGTAATGTGGTGGACGGAGTCACTGTCCGACCCTTCTGGTCACCATTCTGACAGTGTCCATCTTTTGGGGGTACATAGATGCACGGACAACCACATTTTTGTGCCCTCCTAAAAAGACGGACCAACCGGAGCACACAGTGACTGTCTACCTCATTATACACAATGGCCCCTGTGAGGAGCTGGCCATGGACTAATGACTAATGGACCAATGGACGTAGACCAGACTTTTTACAGCACGGAGCATTGGTTACATCGATATTCTTTTTGTGTTATTGGAGATTTTATAGCTTGTTACTTTGGGGTCACCTATCAATTGGAAGGGGGAAGGAGTGGTAACAATATGTCATCCTAGTTGGCCTCCCTAGACTCCAATGTATTCAGGCCTGCCATAGAATTCATTGTCCTGCAACTATTTGGGGTGTTGTGAATTTCTTGTTCCTCACTGCAGGAAGCTTCCTGGATACACACCTTTGCAAACAGGCTGGAGACTTCATTGAACTTCTTATACTCTTTGAATTGAATGTACCTGATGGTTAAGGGGGTTGGGTGTGCTTATCTCTGACCAACCAGGGGGCTGATCCCCAGAAAAGGCAGAAAAGAAGAAGACACATGTTTGAGAGAGGTTAGTTGGTACTGTGAATTGGGAGGGAGAGGATCAGTGCTGAGGCCGCATCCTGAGCTTATGTATTGACTATACAGTGTGAACCAGGATACACATCCTTCGGTCGTGATATCTAACATCTGAATTTGAGGAACTATCCCAAAGACTATTGTGGAGCTGGATACACATACTACAGTCTTGATACCTACAGTCCAGATTTGAGGAACTATGCTAAGGACTAGTTTGGAACTGGATACATGTGGTACAGTAGTGATATCTACCGACTAGATTTGAGGAACTTAAGGAGTATTGTGGAGTTGTATACACGTGCCCCGGTCGTGATATCTACATATGAGGAACTATCCTAAGGACTAGTTTGGGGCTGGATACATGTGCTGCAGTCATGATATTTGTTGTATGGAGCAACTTAAGGACCATTGCTGCCGGCTAGTTTCTGATCTTGTGGACTGGGGGTATCGCATTGTGGCCATCTACCTGGATTTGCTGTAATATCATGTATGGAAATTGTTGCATCTGATTATTACAACCCACAACTTCAGATCCTCGCAGCCCCATCAGGGCTTCCTTACTTATGCTATTTTTTAGGACTTCAGGCAGAAGCCTTGATGGAGCCACTCACTAGCGTTGAGCGAGCACTTCATTGCGTGACTGTTCAGTACTTGAATCGAGCAGGTCGGAAGCTCGGATGGGCTCGACTTGTGCACTGAGTTTTACAGAAGTCATTGGGAAACTAGCATTTTTCCAGAAGATTCTTCGGGAAAAATGCTTGAATTTCCCATTAATATTCATTATAATTGGTGCACAAGTCGAGACCGTCCTGCTTGCTTTAAGTACGAAGTACTCACACATTGTAGTGATCACAGGTTGCCCTTCTGCTGAAAATCCCAGCCTTCTGCTGGAACTAGGTATTCTGTTTCCCTTCAGCACCCCCACAGGAGATATAAGGTACTACATGGTGTCCATTGACAATCAGGTTCTCTGTATAACGGATGGTCCTCCAGAGAGTGACTCTCTTGGCCGATGCCCCTCGCTCTCACCACATGATGAAGATTATGAATAATTTCTCCTCCAACTATAAAGTGATGATAACTACATTAGTTCCGCAAAAACTGAATGACATTTTTGTGTTTTTTTTGCGATTCTTGCATTGCAGAAGTTGAAATTCTCGGCTTATCCGGAATCCCTGACGAAGTGAAACGGTCACAAATAATGTTGGCGATTATTATGTAGGAAATGTTACAGACGCTTTTCGCTGAGCTGTAATTTCTAGAGTCTACATGACCATGTGACAGATTAATGACAGAGACATCGCACCTAAGTCATAGATACACCCACCGGAGTGACCCCCCCAAGAGCCGCCATCACTGTCACCTCGCTGCAAACACTCAATAAACAAGCTGTATTTATCCAGCCATAACCCGGAGCAGACGTCACGGGGCGGCGGGGCAAGTATTTACTGAATGACCTGGGACAGACTGGATGGGTCACCTGGAGCTCCAATATTAAAGGGAATGTGGCATCACAAAATGACGTATTGTTTAAATCATGATTTTATAGTATACCTTTATCTTCTTATGGGTGGCATGGTGGCTCAGTGGTTAGCACTGTATATGGTGGCTCAGTGGTTAGCACTGTATACGGTGGCTCAGTGGTTAGCACTGTACTATATACACAGTGGCTCAGTGGTTAGCACTGTACTATATACACAGTGGCTCAGTGGTTAGCATTGTATATGGTGGCTCAGTGGTTAGCACTGTATATGGTGGCTCAGTGGTTAGCACTGTATATGGTGGCTCAGTGGTTAGCACTGTATATGGTGGCTCTGTGGTTAGCACTGTACGGTGGCTCAGTGGTTAGCACTGTATATGGTGGCTCAGTGGTTAGCACTGTATATGGTGGCTCAGTGGTTAGCACTGTATGGTGGCTCAGTGGTTAGCACTGTATGGTGGCTCAGTGGTTAGCACTGTATGGTGGCTCAGTGGTTAGCACTGTATGGTGGCTCAGTGGTTAGCACTGTATATGGTGGCTCAGTGGTTAGCACTGTATATGGTGGCTCAGTGGTTAGCACTGTATATGGTGGCTCAGTGGTTAGCACTGTATATGGTGGCTCAGTGGTTAGCACTGTATGGTGGCTCAGTGGTTAGCACTGTATATGGTGGCTCAGTGGTTAGCACTGTATATGGTGGCTCAGTGGTTAGCACTGTGTATGGTGGCTCAGTGGTTAGCACTGTATATGGTGGCTCAGTGGTTAGCACTGTATATGGTGGCTCAGTGGTTAGCACTGTATATGGTGGCTCAGTGGTTAGCACTGTATGGTGGCTCAGTGGTTAGCACTGTATGGTGGCTCAGTGGTTAGCACTGTGTATGGTGGCTCAGTGGTTAGCACTGTATATGGTGGCTCAGTGGTTAGCACTGTGTATGGTGGCTCAGTGGTTAGCACTGTATATGGTGGCTCAGTGGTTAGCACTGTATCTGGTGGCTCAGTGGTTAGCACTGTATATGGTGGCTCAGTGGTTAGCACTGTATACGGTGGCTCAGTGGTTAGCACTGTATATGGTGGCTCAGTGGTTAGCACTGTATATGGTGGCTCAGTGGTTAGCACTGTATATGGTGGCTCAATGGTTAGCACTGTACGGTGGCTCAGTGGTTAGCACTGTATATGGTGGCTCAGTGGTTAGCACTGTATCTGGTGGCTCGGTGGTTAGCACTGTATCTGGTGGCTCGGTGGTTAGCACTGTATACGGTGGATTAGTGGTTAGCACTGTATACGGTGGCTCAGTGGTTAGCACTGTATATGGTGGCTCAGTGGTTAGACTGTATATCGTGGTTCAGTGGTTAGCACTGTATCTGGTGGCTCAGTGCTTAGCACTGTATCTGGTGGCTCAGTGGTTAGCACTGTATACGGTGGCTCAGTGGTTAGCACTGTATACGGTGGCTCAGTGGTTAGCACTGTATATGGTGGCTCAGTGGTTAGCACTGTATATGGTGGCTCAGTGGTTAGCACTGTATATGGTGGCTCAGTGGTTAGCACTGTATATGGTGGCTCAGTGGTTAGCACTGTATCTGGTGGCTCGGTGGTTAGCACTGTATCTGGTGGCTCGGTGGTTAGCACTGTATACGGTGGCTTAGTGGTTAGCACTGTATACGGTGGCTCAGTGGTTAGCACTGTATATGGTGGCTCAGTGCTTAGCACTGTATATGGTGGCTCAGTGGTTAGCACTGCAGCCTTGAAGTGTTGGGGACCAGAGATCAATTCCCACCAAGGGCGACATCTGCAAGGAGTTTGTATGTTCTCCCTGTGTTTGCGTGGGTTTCTTCAGGGTTCTCCGGTTTCCTCCGACATTTCAAAGACTGATAGGATGTTTAGATTGTGAGCCTCAATGGGGACAGCATTACTGATGTAGTGCTATGGAATTAATAGCGCTATATAAATGAACAAATAATATTTTTATTGCATATCTCTATCCATATAAGAAATATATCCTGATTATCATGCAGTTTTCACACTGAACCTAAAAATAAACTGACACTTTCTGGTCTCTACAGACTGTGCCTGCTGTCTCATTATCACCACAGGCAGGAATACAATGACAGTTAACACCAAGATAGAGATATCACAGCCATTCACCATAGATGTCACAGCTCACATCCACCTGTACAATGACTGATAACACCTCTATATACTGTAGATAACACAGGATCCACCATTCACAATAGGTGATATCACAGCTCATTTCCTCCTCCTGTACAATGACTGATAACACCTCTATATACAGTAGATAACACAGGATCCACCATTCACAATAGGTGATATCACAGCTCACCTCCTCCTCCTGTACAATGACTGATAACACCTCTATATACAGTAGATAACACAGGATCCACCATTCACAATAGGTGATATCACAGCTCACCTCCTCCTGTATAATGACTGATAATACCTCTATATACAGTAGATAACACAGGATCCACCATTCACAATAGGTGATATCACAGCTCACCTCCTCCTGTACAATGACTGATAACACCTCTATATACAGTAGATAACACAGAATCCACCATTCACAATAGGTGATATCACAGCTCACCTCCTCCTCCTGTACAATGACTGATAACACCTCTATATACAGTAGATAACACAGGATCCACCATTCACAATAGGTGATATCACAGCTCACCTCCTCCTCCTGTACAATGACTGATAACACCTCTATGCACAGCAGATAACACAGGATCCACCATTCACAATAGGTGATATCACAGCTCACCTCCTCCTGTTCAATGACTGATAACACCTCTATATACAGTAGATAACACAGGATCCACCATTCACAATAGGTGATATCACAGCTCACCTCCTCCTCCTGTACAATGACTGATAACACCTCTATATACAGTAGATAACACAGGATCCACCATTCACAATAGGTGATATCACAGCTCACCTCCTCCTGTACAATGACTGATAACACCTATATACAGTAGATAACCATTCTCTGCTATACCGATTGAATTTACCCCATAAGGCAGCATCTACTTAGTTTGCCTGTCAGTTTGAAATAGCGCCACATAGAGGACACTGGTCTCAGTGCAGACAGACCCAGGAATCTCCTGGTTGGCAGATTTTTTTAAATTTTTTTTTACAAACATGTCTTTGTATGCTCATGCGCAGTAAATGAGATGGCCGCCATCTTTGTACACCCAGTCATGTGCAGTAGCGGGCCGGTTGTAGCAGTGGCCATATTGTTACCCTGGTCATTACTTTAGGAACAGATGTGGCCATGGACTTTATTAGAATTCTAGCGGGTGGTCTGGGTGTAAGACCCACAGGTGAGGCGAAGGGGGGGGCCCAAAACATAGGCTACAACGCTATGCCCACCAACTAACACAGTCACGCCCTCCTCGAAGCAACCATACTTTCAGTATGAGTGACCACCTTCATTGCTGGGCATGAATGGCTTCTTTGGTGGTGACATTTCTCCTGTCCACTAGAATCATGAAAGGACGGCCTGTGAACACCCCATAACCTCTCCCTATCACGTGGCGCAGGTCACGTCAGACCTGGAAGGAGCACATACAGTCTAGCATCTACCATCAGATCATAGCTAACGAGCCGCCATATTACTACAGCCGCTGATGCGCAGTAGTGCTCAGGGTATGATGGTCGTCATATTTATTACACCCACTGATACTCTATGGCGCTCAGGGTGTAACACTCACCATATCACTACACCCGCTGATGCGCTGTAGTGCTCAGGGTGTAACGGCCATCATATTACTACACTCGTTGATGCGCAGTAGCACTCAGGGTATGATGACCGCCGTATTACTACACCTGCTGCTGCACAGTAGCGCTCAAGGTGTAACGGCCTCCATGTTATTATATCTGCTGATGCACAGTAGCACTCAGAGTGTAACGGCGGCCATATTACTACACCCGCTGATGTGTAGTAGTGCTCATGGTGTAACGGCCACCATATTACTACACCCACTGATATGCAGTAGCACTCAGGGTGTAACGGCTGCCATATCAGTACAGCAAAATATTCCCAATATCGCTCCAGCACAATTTATTTTTTTGCATTCCGTAACCTAACACATTAATAATATAGTTGAACTAATATATAATCGCACAAGTTCTAGAATCTCCCGATGTGATAGAATCGGGCCCCTGTCTAGTGTATAATATAACGGTGAACAGCGTCTGTCAAAGCCTGGATAACCACCGATGACAAGATGGCAAAAGGACATGCCCCCAGCTGCTATATAGGCTTCAGCAGTCTCACTCTCTAAGCACTAGCTCCACCCCCTTGGCTAATTCCAACCTATCCTGCCAACATCTTATGTTATACCATTAGATCACAACCAGCACTGATACATGTACACACATCACTACACCTAATGCAATATTAGCTATACCATCGCCTATAGCAACCAGAGTGAAGCTGCTGAGGTAAAGTGAAAGCAGAGCTTTGATTGGTTGCTAATGACACTAGTCCCTTATCAAGTGTAACCAATAATCTATATTATAATCTGAACGCATCCTTCTGTCTGAAGCTGGGATGGTAGCCGCGTGTGCAGTGCTACGTACACATTATAGTTGAATTCTTCAATAAAATGGCGCACCGTGCACACCGCAATCTCGGACACCATTTTGTTGAAGACATTATGTGAATGTCACCAGTCACCAGTTTGTTTTAGATGATATTTGCTGAGACAGTGTCTTCAATAAAATGGTGCCAGAGATCGAGGTATGTGCACGCATTGACGCCATTTTATTGAAGGATTCAACTACAATGTGAACAGGCACTGCGCACGTGCCGGGCATAGGGGTAATGGCGGCATGAAATTTAAATAAAGGGGAGGAAAGCAGCCAGGAGAGGAATAGATAAGAACGCATCCTTCTGTCTGAAGCTTAAATGGCTGGCGCAGTGCGCAGTGCTATGTTCACATTGTAGTTGAATTCTTCAACAAAATGGCGCCGGAGACAGTGCGTTTGCATACTGCGATCTCTGACACCATTTTATTGAAGACACTGGCTCTGCGAAGGTCACCACAGTTACCAGTCAGTTTCAGATGACACTTGCAGAGACAGTGTGTTCAAGAAAATGGCGCCAGAGTCTGTGGTAAACGCATGCGCTGAGTCTGGCACCATTTTATTGAAAGACTCAAATACAACGTGAACAGAGCATTGCACAGGCGCCGGGCCCTAGGAATAATGGCGGTGGCCATGGGGTAAAATTTAAATAAAGGGGAGGAATAGATAAGAATGTGTCCTTCTGTTCGAAGCCGGAATGGACGGTGCGTGTGCAGTGCTATATTGTGTGGTTGAATCTTCAATCAAATGGCGTCGGAGTCAGCGGCATGCGCATACCGCAATATCCACCGCCATTTTCTTGAAGACACGGTCTATGTGAATATCATCTGAGAAAAACTAGTGACTGGTGACATTCACAGAGACAGTGTCTTCAATAAAATGGCGCCGGAGTCAGTGCGTGCACATACCACAAACTCTGGCGCCATTTTATTAAAGACACTGTCTCTGAGTTTGTTATCAATCGCCAATTTGTTTCAGATGGTATTCACAGAGATAGTGTCTTCAATAAAATGGCGCCGGAGTCAGCACGTGCACATACTGCGAACTCTGGTGCCATTTTCTTGAAGACACTGTCTCCGTGAATACCATTTGAAACAAACTGGTGGCTGATGACAAATATAGAGACAGTGTTTTCAAGAAAATGGTGGTGGCGTTCACAGTGATTCCGGCGCCATTTTGTTGAAGGATTCAATTACAACGTCAAGATAGCACTGCGCACGCACCGGCGACAGGGCTAATAGCGGCTCCATGGCGTGATATTTAAAGAAAGGGGAGTAGCTTGGTCTTTAATAATATAGATTTTGATCAGTAATGGCGGCATACTTGCAGCAGCAGGGGCTGTGCACACCCGCAGACACATCATGTATCCTGATTTACTAAATCTGCCTCCACATCTGTAAGCGCAGCCATTCCTTTCACCAGAGCCGCTCCAGGACAGGCAGTGAAAAACGACTTCAGCTACCGATGCTGACGCTTCGGCTTTTTTAATGACTGGCTAAATACGTTTCTTGCAGATTCCTAATCTCAACGTAAAGAAGAAAGTGGAAGAAAAGTCCAGAAAACTTTGCGTTATGCAAAATACATTCTGTTCTACTAGAGCCGGAGTGAAGCAGGAGGCCAATTTCACTCGTCCGGGCATTCATGGTCCAAGCACGGACCAGAAGTCAGCAGACATGACCTACGGTCATACTTGAGCCATGAGAAACCAGGGTTGTGGAATCGGGTGTCCACTTTGGTGGAGTCAGAGTCAGGGAAATTGAGGAGTCAGATGATTTGGCTTACTAGCTTCACAGCCATGGTTGTGGAATTGGAGTCGTGGAGTCGGTGTCCATTTTGTTGGAGTCGGATTCAGGGAAATTGAGGAGTCAGATGTTTGGGTTATCAACTCAACAACCCTGTGCGAAACCGGCCTGATATCCAAGTGTCACCTTGAAGACACCCAGGAACACCCCACTTACAACGGGCAGCACCCAACCACGTCATGTTTTGCCTCCTACATATATCACTGGAGGTCAACATCACTCGCCCTAGAAATAGGACAACTGTTCCAAAAGCCAAGGATGTCTCCCCTTTGTCTGGAAACCGCAAGCTCGTTCCTGAGAGTTGGCAAGTGTGCAGTAAACTCAACTGTAGTAAAAGCGTAGACATAGGGGGTGCAGAGGTAAATATCGGTTCTCAATGGCCCCTTTGTATTCTTTTCTTTATGCCCTATGCCTAATGTCAACGTCTCTCAACTAACTACACTTGACGGAAGCTCCCACAGAAAGGGAAGATCTTCTGGATTTCGGAGCAATTGGCAAATTTCTTGTTCAATGGTCATCCAGAAGGATTGGGTGCTCAGTCATAGGATGAGGAAGGGCGTGAAGGGGGCATGGCATCCAGTTTGGGCCTCCATGGAAGCCACTTCTGTGCCGGCAACCTTCAGGAACACAAGAGGTACCCAGGTCGCCAGACCAAGAATGTTGGGTGCGCGCTGTGTCGTGGAAAACCAAACTGGATGCCAAAACAGGTCAAACTGCTAACCTCTAGTGTAACCCATGCTGTCATATAAAATATTACTATGAAGATGTCCTAAAAAGAACAGTCCCGAACCGGTCGCTCTCCAGTCGTTCCAAAAATACATCTCCCAGGGTCTGCTTAGGGTCAAGTTCTCTTAAGACTTCTATGAAGAATGTATGAGAAGAAGCCCAGTCAAGGATAAATATAGAGGAGTCAAGGAGAAGAGACCTGACCCAAGGTCCACACCCCAAAATGGGATAGGAGAAGCGAGAGAAACATATAGAGACAAGTGATGAGCGAGCAGTAAGGCTGCCTTCAGACTTGCAGATGCATCTGCAGCGTTTTGCAGATGCATCTGCAAGCATCTGCATGCAGACCGCGGCCCCTATGTTTATAATGGAGCGCATGGCGGTCTGCAGATGCTTGCAGACCGCCGTGCGCTCTCATTGCCCGCCATTAGTGATCTGTGCGCAGGCGGATGCATCTGCAAGTCTGAAGGCAGCCTAAGATACCTGAGTGCTCTTCACTCAAAACAACCAGTCAGATGCTCACAACTCGAGTGCTGAGTTTAATGGAATCCAATGAGAAATTCGAGAAAAATGCTCGAGTTCCCCATTGACTTCCATTATACTCTCAGAGCATCCGACTGCTCGTTTCGAGTATGGAGCATCCAAGCATGTTAGTGCTCGCTCGTCACTCATAGAGAAGCTTTATGTTGGTAATGAGACACGAACGAGCAACAATGTAAAGAATCTATTATGATTTCTGCTCTGGAGGCCTCTCTCCTCCATGTATATATATCCAGCTCCACTATCTTGGTTGTGACATAATGATATATAGATAGTAGATAGTATGGACTGTGAGCACGGACCATCCATGGAACATTTCTAGAATTCCTCCGACCCCCCAATGTACTGGTTCTTTTCGGCCTCATTATCTACTTCCGCGGTGACGGCTCGCGGGCAGCCGTATACACTCGTTTATCTGTGATCAGCCTTGTTCACAATGTAGCGGATCAATAAAATATGTGTGAACTGAACTTTAATTGGCGCAGCTGGAAACCATCCAACGATTCGGTCTAAAGTGAAA
Organism: Allobates femoralis; assembly: GCA_033576535.1. Classification (NCBI taxonomy): domain Eukaryota; kingdom Metazoa; phylum Chordata; class Amphibia; order Anura; family Aromobatidae; genus Allobates; species Allobates femoralis. The sequence continues at coordinate 222,226,026 of JARQOC010000011.1, read as the reverse complement.
AAAAAATGTATAAATCTAGAAAAAATAATAATGTATTTTTCCTGATGAGAGATCAGAAAAATGTGCTTTGTATATTGGTGTTAACAACTTATAGCGGCTTCAGACCTTATGGACAAAACCTATAAATATGGAGTCTGTGATCTGGGATCAATGATTCCAGGTATATACAAGGAGAAATCTAGCCCCTTGGGTACGGCTTAGAGCTTTCTACTACACAGTGGGTACAGTGATCTCTGAGCGGTGCCAAAGGGTTGGATTGTTCTATAGTGGCCCTTACGAGTAATATAGCCCCATAGGTTTCCCTCACACACAAGGCAGTAAAAGATGAGATCAGTCTTCACTTGAATCTCTCCTACAGGGAGTACTTAAAGGGGACCTGTCACTTGCAAAAAGTATATACATCTTTTTACTGGTGTAAATGCCGCTGTTCTCCTGAATCCGGCGATGTTTTTCTTTTTTTCCTGTGCCTCTCCGTTCCTGAGATATGGCCCTATATATAAATTAGTCTTTTTAGCAAACTGGGTGTGGCCTTCATGACAACACCCACAGAGTATAGTTGAAGACCACACCCACTTGGTAACAAGACTAGATTTATATACAGAAGAAGGGGCCATATCTCAGGAACTGAGAGGCGTAGAAAGAAAAGAAAAAGATGCCGGATTCAGGAGAACAGCGGCATTTACATCAGGAGAAATAAATTACCGTACATATTTTTGGCAATTGACAGGTATATTTTAAAGTAATGTGGTTATGGGATGACAAAATCCTAGTACCCCCAACCTCAACTCATTTGCCTTCCTCTTCCACTTGCCCAAACCCCAGTCATGGCTACGAGTGGCAAAGACCTTTCTATTGGTGTGAAGACCCTAGTCACATGGCCATGCCTCTCCTCCGATCGGTCTACATCCATGATGCCCATGTGTGACAGCCATCAACAAGAACCAACACTTGATGTGTTAAAATAAAAAAATACCAAAACTTACATAATTGATGCTACAACAACGCTAGAGCTCTGATGGTCCCCACCACTTTTTGGTTACTTCTCTGCACTGAGGCCAGTGATTGGCTGCAGCAGTCATGTGGATGTACATGAGTATAGTTATTAGTTATATTGATCAGACTTGGATATTTCCATCATTAGACAATCCATAAATGTTTTGAAAGTCCATGAGCTTCCTAAAGTTAAGGATATGGAAGAAGTTGGATGAAAAAGTTGGCCATACATTTAGGATAGGTGTTTGCCGAATGCTCATTTGGTCGGCAGCTGTTCCTTTGGACAGCAGCTGTTCCTCTAGATCCTGCTAAATGGACTGCAATAAGGGACACCGCTGTGATGACACAGTCCTTTTTCAATGCGTGCCATGGGTTAATGTTCTTAAATTTGGCCAGACGTGTTTTGTTTTTTTGTTTGTTAACTCATGTTTGCTAAGTCATGGTTTCTTTTTAGACTACTTGGAGCCCCATTGTATTGGTTGGTGCTTTGCTAACGAAATGTAATTTACTTCAGCCTCCTTCTGTCTACATTACTCAAAGGAAATTATGCAGATTGAAATGCCAACCAATTTAGAGAATGACAAAAATGCAGAGAGACATTTTTCTTTTCACAGGCAACCAATAAGAGAATAGCCTTATCCTACCAATCCTGTAAGACCACAATACCCCGAGATGGGGGCTTCGGATTACAAAAAGGACTTTCTTCAGTCACCAGTAGTTTATATGCTATGTGGCCTCAGTCTAGGAACCTCGGTTTCAACTAGAAGAGCATCAAAACTGGATTATATTTTGGAGGAGTTCAGCCTAGGATTCTAGGATTCGGCTGGAAGAAACTTAGGTTGGAACAATTTGATCACCTGGCTACAGACTATGCTGTACTCGATCAGCTTCCAAAGCTTGCCGCTATGTGCACAGCCGAAACTGGGGTGGTGCTGGATTGGCGTAGTTCACCCTAAAAGCCCCAAAGGTCAGCCAGCGGAAGGGTGAGGCTCTATTGCCTGTTATATTGTGTGTTGCTTGGTTATGCTTTTGACTGTTGGGGATCCAATAAAGTCTTCCCTCACCATGTGTTGCCTGAGCAGTTTCCGCCCATAGTTAAGAACGTTCGGTGTTCAGTTGGGATGAGCCCTGGTCCATGCAGTCTTTCTAAAGGTGGCCGGACCAGCGGACGAGAGCACCTACTGACCCCGTGTCTCCACAACCAGCATACATATTTGATGGTCAGCCGCTTTGGGAAGCATCAGGTGTTGACCTTTTACCCGCCATAGACCAGGTATGAAATCAATTAGCCAACCACTTAGCGAGAGTGGCCTTCACCAAGCATGTGGCAAAGACTTTAAGTCATCAACGCCGCCAACACCAAAAATCAGGATCTGCTGCTGATTGCCGCCTCTCGACCGCTGTGCGTCACATTTATTTCATGGTGAGCAGCACTTAATGAACAGTTTCAGGAATACGTCTCCTCCGCCAAGGCTTTCCATATTTGGAGAGAATGCAGCTGTTTCTGAGCAGTGAGAGGCAGGGGCGCGATAGACGGCACACGACGCCAAGTGTCAGAGATCAGGAGTCTAAATACTTTTATGTAAGAGGATAAGGTGAATTTATCTCTACTTCTTAAATCACATTTTCCCGACCAGCTGTGCAGATTGCCCAGCATCACTGCTTAGGTCGGATATTGTGGTACCGCTCGCTCCTGGTAAATTACGCAGCATAGACTGTATTATATTGGCTGTTTAATATCCGGCTGCCAAATCGCCCGTAATATGCATTCATCTAATTGGAGGGATCATTAATTGGAGCAGCTGTTCAGATGGCAGATGACTGATCCACTTTGGAGATCTGGACTTAAAGGGGACCTTTTCACTAAGTCAAAAGTTCCCAGTTTTTGCTCTTATTTCATTCCCTCTGCTCCCCTGAGTATCCCGCTTTTTGTTTTTTTTAAATCCGCCATACGGTTCCAGAGATGTGGGTCTTTTTATTTAGTGATAATTTCTCTTTACGTAAGGGGTGGCTTGCAGATCAGCCTAAAGACACACCCCTGCGGATCCTCTCAGTCACAGCCCATTGGTAGAGACCAAAAAAGTGAGTAAAATGTCCCATATCTCTGGAACCATATGGTGGATTTTAACAAAATAAAAACCTTAATACTCAGGGGAGTGGCAGGAATATAATAAAAGCAATTAAGAGTTATTGCATCATGTATTGTGATTCTGGCTGTATTTTATTTGAGTCATGGTGATTTTGGCTGTATTTTATTTGAGTCTTTGCACTCACTCACTTTGGGCAATCCCTTCTTGTTGGAAAGGTCTGCTAACTTTAAGCAGATCACAAAGTATTTCTCTATTGCAACTCCTATCTGTGATGAAACCAGGCAGTATAAGTTTGATTACCATGTAGCGCCACCACAGGCAAAATTAAGTATTACACAGAGCATACCTAAATCAATGGATTATGCTTAGTACCAGTGGCAGAAGCACAGCTTCAAATTTCTGTTGTAGATTCTCTTGCAAATCAGCGATGGATTTTTCCACTTACAAATTAAACTGAACATACCAGTCTAAATATATATTTAGTTTTAAAGAGGACCTGCCACAGGGGTCAAAAGTGACCGGTTTTGATCCTATTTTATTCCTGTTACTCCCTTGAGTATTTCATTTTTTATTCTTTAAAAATCCGCCAAGCGGTTCCAGAGATATGGGCTTTTTTATTGAGTGTTTTTATTGGCCTTTACCTAGGGGTGGTGCTTAATGTGTGCAGAGCAGGCAAGAAACACGCCCCCGAGGATCTATAACAAATGGCACCAAACAAAAAGGTTAATATCTTAGGAACCGTATGGCGGTTTTTCAAAAAATAAAAAGTGGCATACTCAGTGGACAGTGGGGATAAAATAATAGCAAAAACTAGACAATTTAGACCTAGTGACAGGTCTACTATTTCTCCCGGACCCACTCTCCCCCTATATATCCAAATCTTATTTCTTGGTGCCTAATCGGCACCAATCATAGTGATTGTGATCGAACCTTTCACCAGGATCATTGTCGAGTCCAGACGATTGTTACCCTGTAAGAGTTATCCCACTGTTAAAAATTCTCTTGTGAGTGAAGCCTTATTATCAGGACTGGCCGCCATGATTGGGTTCTTTGGGAATAGAATGGAACAATTAGAGCAACCAATCACATCTCAGTTGTCATCATTGAATAAGAATGCAACAATTTCATTGGTTGCCAAAAGAGACCTTGAATCAAACGATCGCTTAGATTACTGGGTGCAGCTACTTTAGATTTAGTATGTAGCAGACGTGAGAAAGCTACCCCCCCCATCCAGGCTTTGCAGATACAATCTATTGACAATGAGTTGCTAACCACCGCTGTGGGAGTGCCAGGCTAGCTGACCTCTAACTGACCTAGTCAGGCAACGATAATCTCCTGAAGCTAAAACAAACATTGCAGATAAACAACAGCACACAGTGTGATAAGAGACTCATCACTGACATCTGTGTGTTAACCCTTACAGCATGCTGGACTCCTGAACCTGCTGACACATTCCCTTTAAAGACAATAATAAAGAGCATATCAAATGTTAAAGAATTTGGCACAAAAAACTGCAACGAATATCATAAGACAAAAAACTGTAAAACAAGTCACCGCCACAACATCCACAGGGCAGAAGCCACCTATGGCACCGCACAGGGTGCCCCTCTTTAAGAAGCCGGTGCACGTCAAGATTCAGAGTCAGAAAAAGATACTTGCCGATACGGCCTAGATGTTTCCGCCAAAAGTCTCTTGACCGACTAGATAAAATCCACAGCGCTGACCTCGGATTTTACTCTGTAAGGGCCCTTTCACATCAGCGTTTTTCGTAATTCGCGGCAGATGCGGTGAAAAAACCGCATCTGCCGCGTTTGCCGCATAACGGTTCCACTTGCGGCACGGTTGCGGTTTTTTCCATAGGAAGTATAGGGGGACTTGCGGCAGATGCGGCAAGTGCGGTATTGCACTTGCGGCAGGTGCGGCAGAGAAAAAAACCGCAGTAAGCCGCGGTTTTTTTCTCTGCCGCACCTGCCGCAAGTGCAATACCGCACTTGCCGCATCTGCCGCAAGTCCCCCTATACTTCCTATGGAAAAAACCGCAACCGTGCCGCAAGTGGAACCGTTATGCGGCAAACGCGGCAGATGCGGTTTTTTCACCGCATCTGCCGCGAATTACGAAAAACGCTGATGTGAAAGGGCCCTAAGACCCCCGTTTTCTGCGCTCCCCATAGCTGCTGTGATGGCCGGCCTCAGGGGTATGCAGACTTTTGCACAACACCCTTCACTTTGAGCCAGTGACATTCACGCCTCAATGCCGATCTGCCGCCACATTCCCAGGAAGGATAAGGGGGTGGTAACGGATTCACTTTTCACATGGTCAGCATATTCATCCATCTACACTGATATACATGGTACCCAGCACTTAAAGGGATGGTGAACCTTAAAGGTGACATTGCTATAATATGATCCTTAGTGGCTGATGTGGCTGCATGTTCGGACCATGACTCTCTAAGGGGCTGACGGGAGGCGAACAGACCACTGTGATCACCGCCGATCACTCAGCAATAGGCTCTTAAAGGAATTGTCCAGCACGGATCCTCCTTTCCCCAATGCAGTATTCTAATGGATAGGACAAGTGCGCATATCTACGTCATCAGCAAAGCACACCTCCAACACAGATGCCAGACAACCCCTTTAATGTCTATACAGAAACAACATATTTAAAGGGGTTTTCCTATCACACATAGATGATACATGGGGGTCCCCCCCAATCATGAGAGTGGGGATCAGAGTGAATAGACCGGTACGGTGCATGCTTGGACCATGACTCTCCAAGGAACTGACAGGAGGAGAACAGACCACTGTGATCACCGTCAACCACCCAGCAATAGGCTCTTAAAGGGGTTGTCCAGCATGGATCCCCCCAAGTGCGGTATTCTAACGGATAGGACAAGTGCGCACCTGTCAGCAGGTATTTGGCGTCAACGTCATTGGCAACACACACCTCCAATGCAGACGCCGGACAACCCCTTTAATGGCTATACTGAAACAACATAATTAAAGATGTTGTCCCACCGACAACATTTGACACCTAGTTGATACATTGGGTCCCCCCCCATCATGAGAATGGAGATCAGTGTGAATGGACCGGTAAGGTGCATGTTCGGACCATGACTCTCTAAGGGGCTAAACGGGAGGTGAACAGATCACTGTGATCACCGCCGATCACCAAGCAATGGGCTCTTAAAGGGTTTTTTCAGAACGGTATTCTAATGGATAGGACAAGAGCATGCATGTCGGTAGGTATTCGAGGTCAATGTTATAGGCCCGCACACCTCCAACGGAGATGCTGTACATCCCTTTTAATGTATATACTGAAACAACATATTTAAAGGGGTTGTCAGCACAGATCCCCCAGTGTGGTATTCTAATTGAGGGGACAATTGCGTGCATCTACGTCTTACAATGTACACTCCAGCGCAGATGCCATACAATCCCTATGTCTATACTGAAACAACATATTTAAAGGGGTTATACCATCAAGACTATTTGACATATAGGTGATACATGGGGGCCCCCCAAATCATGAGAATAGGGATCAGTATGAATGAATCAGTAGGGCGTATGCGAGTTGACACACAGGTGGAGTGCATGGGCCTACCTGAGGATCCTCCGGTCCTCCGTGGGCCAGTCCGACCCTGTTCACGCTCCATTCACACAGGCAGGACACAGATCATGGGGATCCCACAGAATATACGTGTCATTCTTCAGATAACCCCCTATAAATCTTTCTCCATTGCTCTCTGTTATCAGCCATTCCCATAACAGGACAGATCAATTATAGTCTCGATTGATGGAACAATGATCACATGAAACATTTATATATACATAAGAACGGCAGGTCACCGCCAACGCTGATGCTGAATTTCAGCGCTGGCCCTTTAAGCGTCGATTCTAATGACACTGCAATTAAGGTGGAGTTTAACGACATTAATAAGCAAATTTCCATGTTATCAGATTTGATTGAATCCATCCCATGATACATCCACAAGCATGCCCAGAGAGCCAGCACGGCGATGCTGCATTAGATTGCAAGCTCTTGGGCACCCACGTGAGTCAGTGGCCCCTTTAAACTACAATCACGTTATTGGAACAGTCGCCGGTCCCCGTCCTCATCACGGAGCTGACGGCACGGTTTCCTCACTCCGCTGCGCACCGCGCTCCAGGGAAAACTGGGATTGCTCACACGGCCGATAATCAACGAGCCCGGAGACATTGAAATGACCCATCAGCCCAGCGGTGCCCAGCTGGTCACCTCCGCCATCTGCCCAGGCAGACCCCTTTACTAGTCCTGTCCCACCCTATAGGGTATGATGATCACCAAAAAGCACCCCCCCCCCCCCAAAATTGTGACCTCCCCTTTAAAGGGTGATTTTTTTAAATTTTAAAGCCCCTAATGTGTGTATTGGAGCCGGTCCCCTCCCACCCCCGGCATCTTGCAGCAATCATATAGCTTCTATAGGACGCCCATCACCCATCCATCTCTGTACCACTCATGCACATCGGGGTCCGTTCACCCCCTCTCCAGCGCCCCGCTGAGCGGTATTGGCATTAACCCCTTAATGACCGTACGTCGCTATTATTTGCTGAATCCCCCCCCCCCACCTAAGCTGATGTTTGAACGACTCTACAAGACAATTGGTGCAAATGACACATATAGAATATCGCGCCTATCGTATGCTACATCCACTATAGCAAATATGAGCCGGAAAGAAACGAGGCTTCGTGTGGCCCCCACCCCCATGTTGCCCCCTCAACTCCATGTTACCTCTTCGGCTCTATGTGGCTCCCTTGTGCCCCCCATCTCCATGTTGCACCCTCAGCTTTATGTGGCCACCTCGGCTCCATGTGCCCCCCACCCCAGCTCCACGTTCTCCCCTAAGTTCCATATAGCCTCCTCAGACCCATGTTGCCCCCTCAGCTCCATGTACCCCCCACCCCTGCCCTATGTTGCCTCCTCAGCTCCATGTTGCCCCCTCAGCTCCATGTTACACGGTTGGCTACATGTGGCCTCCTCGGCTCCATCTGCCCCCCACCCCAGCTCCATGTTACCCCTTCAGTCCCATATTGCCTCCTCATATCCATGTTGCCTCCTTGGATTCATGTGGCCCCCTCGGCTCCATGTGCCCATCACCCCAGCTCCATGTTCTCCCCTAAGTTCTATGTTGCCTCCTCAGCTCCAAGTACCCCCCACCCCAGCCCTATGTTGCCCCCTCAGCTCCATGTTACATGGTCGGCTCCATCTGCCCCCCACCCCAGCCCCATGTTACCCCTTCAGTCCCATGTTGCCCCCTTAGCTCCAAGTACCCCCCCACCCCAGCCCTATGTTGCACCCTCAGCTCCATGTTACATCGGTCGGCTCATCTGCCCCCACCCAGCCCCATGTTACCCCTTCAGTCCCATGTTGCCCCCCTTAGCTCCAAGTACCCCCCACCCCAGCCCTATGTTGCCCCCTCAGCTCCATGTTACACGGTCGGCACCATCTACCCCCCACCCCAGCCCCATGTTACCCCTTCAGTCCCATGTTGCTGCCTCAGCTCCATGTTGCCTCCTCAGATCTATGTGGCCCCCACCCCAGCTCCATGTTACATTCCAGGGTGATACATTGTATCAAGCGCTAATTCATTCTTTCCTGATTTAATCCCTTTAAAGCATTGAGCCAATTGTAAGCGGCGGGTCCTACTCACTGGCTTTGCCCGCTTTGGGTCTCTGCAGCAGCTTCTGGACCATACTCAGGTCCTCCGCTTTCACCGCCTGGAGCAGCTCCTGGTCCTTCCCCATCCTGCTTCCTTCTGGAGGGATCAGCTGAGGGGGGTATGCAGCAAGGAGAAAAGGGGGTGATCCTGCAAGGGGCTTGGTGGGTCCTTATAGCCAAAGCATCCTTTTTGGAAGAGGCGCTGATGTTGATGATGAGGATGAAGAAGAGGAGGAGGAGGAGGAGGGGAGCACAGATCAGACACCCAGCAGCAGTGTAGGGGGAGATGGGGAGAGTGTCAGATGTGCTGGGGGGGAGCACAGACACCTCCAGCCAGGAGGAGCCAGGGACAGACGAATAATAGCAGGGATGCAGGAATGATCATCCTGGAGGGGCAGAGATTACAGGGTCCACAGAGGGGGAGCAGGGTCCTGCAGGTCCCCAGATGAGAGCAGGGTGAGATGGAGGGGGGGATGCAGTGTGACAGGGATGACAGTGTCTCCAGGAGGGGGAGCAGTCTCTGATGTGTGTGCTGCTGTCTCTCCCCCTCTCTGTCTCCTGATCCCTCCTCCCATCCCTCTATTCCTGTATTGGCTGCACAGTCTCTGAGCTGCATTCAGAGGCGGAACCGGAGAGCCAGCAACTACCCCACAATCAGTGTCAACACTGCGCTACACTACTATGAGCATCATACACACCGCCATACTCTACAGGTGCATCATACACACCGCCACAACTACTGTGTGCATCATACACACCGCCACACACTACTGTGTGCATCATACACACCGCCACACACTACTGTGTACATCATACACACCGCCATACACTACTGTGTGCATCATACACACCGCCACACACTACTGTGTGCATCATACACACCGCCACACACTACTGTGTGCATCATACACACCCCACACACTACTGTGTACATCATACACACCGCCATACACTACTGTGTGCATCATACACACACACCCACACACTACTGTGTGCATCATACACACCCACACTACTTGTGCATCATACACACTGCCACACACTACTGTGTGCATCATACACACCGCCACACACTACTGTGTGCATCATACACACGCCACACACTACTGTGTGCATCATACACACACCAGCCATACTCTACTGTGTGCATCATACACACCGCCACACTCTACAGGTGCATCATACACACAGCCATACACTACTGTGACATCATACACACCGCCACACTCTACTGTGTGCATCATACACACAGCCATACACTACTGTGTACATCATACACACCGCCACACTCTACAGGGTGCATCATACACACACGCCATCACACTACTGTGTACATCATACACACCGCCACACTCTACTGGGTGCATCATACACACCACCACAGCTCACTACTGTGTGCATCATACACACCGCCACACACTATGTGTCATCATACACACCGCCACACACTACTGTGTGCATCATACACACAGCCATACACTACTGTGTGCATCATACACACCGCCACACTCTACAGGGTGCATCATACACACCCCACACACTACTGTGTAGCATCATACACACCGCCACACTCTACTGTGTGCATCATACACACGCCAACACTACTGTGTGCATCATACACACCGCCACACTCTACTGTGTGCATCATACACACACCCACACACTACTGTGTGCATCATACACACCGCCACACACTACTGTGTGCATATACACACCGCCATACACTACTGTGTGCATCATACACACCGCCACAACACTACTGTGTGCATCATACACACCGCCAACACTACTGTGTGCATCATCACACACCGCCACACACTACTGTGTGAATCATACACACCGCCACACACACTACTGTGTGCATCATACACACCGCCACACACTACTGTGTGCATCATACACACCGCCACACACATACTGTGTGCATCATACACACCTCCACACACTACTGTGTGCATCATACACACCCACACACTACTGTGTGCATCATACACACCGCCACACCTACTGTGTGCATCATACACACTGCCACACACTACTGTGTGCATCATACACACCGCCACACACTACTGTGTGCATCATACACACCGCCAACTACTGGCACTACACACTACTGTGTGCATCATACACACCGCCACACACTACTGTGTGCATCATACACACCGCCACACTACTGTGTGCATCATACACACAGCCACACACTACTGTGTGCATCATACACACCCGCCACACACTACTGTGTGCATCATACACACGCCAACACTACTGTGTGCATCATACACACAGCCACACACTACTGTGTGCATCATACACACGCCACACTACTGTGTGCATCATACACACAGCCACACACTACTGTGTGCATCATACACACAGCCACACACTACTGTGTGCATCATACACACCTGCCACACACTACTGTGTGCATCATACAACACACACGCACTCACAACTACTGTGTGCATCATACACACCGCACACACATACTGTGTGCATCATACACACCGCCACACAATACTGTGTGCATCATACACACCGCACACACTACTGTGTGCATCATACACACCCACACACTATGTGCATCAACACACCACACTACTGTGTGCATCATAACACACCATTGCCACCACACTACTGTGTGCATCATACACACCGCCACACACTACTGTGTGCATCATACACACCGCCACACACTACTTGTGCATCATACACACCGCCACACATACTGTGTGCATCATACACACACCGCACACACTACTGTGTGCATCATACACACCGCACACAATACTGTGTGCATCATACACACCGCACACACTACTGTGTGCATCATACACACCCGCCACACTACTTGTGCATCATACACACCGCACACATACTGTGTGCATCATACACACGCACACACTACTGTGTGCATCATACACACCCACACATACTTGTGCATCATACACACCGCCACACACTACTGTGTGCATCATACACACACCTCCACACACTACTGTGTGCATCATACACACCCACACACTACTGTGTGCATCATACACACGCCACACACTACTGTGTGATCATACACACCGCCACACTACTGTGTGCATCATACACACCGCCACAACTACTTGTGCATCATACACACCACACATACTATGTGCATCATACAACTGCACACACACTGTGTACTAACACTCCACTATAGTGCATTTACTTTCACAAACTGAGTTGTACATGGATAGTAAATATCATGTAAATGGACTCTCCTCAATACAATTTTCAACATAGTTTCCGGAGGCGGAGAGTTTTAACCATAAATAATTGCAAAAATGCCTTCTCTATCTCAATGCTTATTTATTAAATGATGCACATGATAAAATGCAAGCTATATATTGCACAAAGGTATTTAAAATCTCATAGATAGAATCCGGTTTCTTAGAGACAGGTTACTGGCCAGTTACTACTACCAACAGATAACAATGGGATACATATATCTCACAAGATAAGGTACAGTGGCAAATCATTATATAGGTAAGAGGCATCTGAAGCAGGGATTGCTGCCAAAAACTACATCTCACATAGTCCCCATACCCTGTATAGCCCAGATACCTCTGTAGTATAAGGTCATAAACCTTCACCACCTATGAGCCCACTATTCCAACCCTGGAGTCTTTTTCTGCTTCCCTATTGCAGGTCTGCTGGATGTAGATGGCACTCTGGGATACCCCAACGCGTTTCCCTCAGCTTCCTCAGGGTGCCCCTGAGGAAGCTGAGGGAAACGCGTTGGGGTATCCCAGAGTGCCCCTGAGGAAGCTGAGGGAAACGCGTTGGGGTATCTATCTATCTATCTATCCCTCTATCTATCCCTCTATATACTACTACTATAAGCATCATACACAACCACACACTGCGCGACAACTACTATGTGCATCATACACAACTATACACCTGCTACACTACTATGAGCATCATATACAACTGTACGCTGCACTACAACAATACACTGTGTTACAGTAGTAGTGTAGCAGGTGTATAGTTGTGTATGATGCACATAGTAGTGTCGCGCAGTGTGTGGTTGTGTATGATGCTTATAGTAGTGTACACAACTGTACGCTGCACTACACTACTCGTCTATGAGCATCATATGTAAGGAGGAGGCCTTGTAGTCACGTTTCTCCCTGAAGACACCAACTGTACTCATGTATGGCGGTGTGCATTGTGTCATGTGGCATTGTATTAATTGCATTGTGTGACCTGTAATGTGATATTTCCACGTATAGTGTATAGTATAGCAGTTATCTATTTTATAATCCAAAAATAGCTTACCAGAAGGCACTGTGGAGCGGGGCCACAGCTGAAGGAAAGAGGTGGTGATACTGTATGCGGCGGGTCCAAGGCTAAGAGGAGGGGGTGTCGTGGCGGCATGATACAGGCACCATTGATGTGCAGTCAGTGGACACGATGGACTTCAGGAAAAAGGCTGCGGAGGAAGCACATGTGCAAATTGAGAACTCACTTCGCAGCCATTTTTATAGGGTGATATAATGGTCAAGGTAGCAGGATGGTACTGACGGGCAAAAGGCGATTGGGGGAACTAGTCTTACCCTTAGACTGAGGGTCCCTGGCTCACCCTGTTCCCAGAATTATCTCTGAAGGTGAGGATGTCTGGGCCACCACTCTTGCCCTATCTCCTGATCAGCCCTAGGCTAAAACCCCCTCACCTCCACCAACGGACCAGGAAGCACAGCAACTCCCACAAAGTAAGGAAACTCCAGGTAGAAACAGCAGGAAGGCTTCAGCACAAACTGAGCTAACATGTTCACAGCTCAAGGTCCTTGCAGAGACTAAACTCTAATAGAGACATCTGCTGGTGGAAGAGGGAACTATTTAAAGACCAGGGGCATGGACAGCAGCATAACCTGACACCCCCTTCACATGAAGAGTCTTAATAAACCATAGAGAGCAGCAGCTTCTGACATTAACTCCGAGTTTACCAACAGGAATTAAACATAGTAAATCACGCAACGCAGTTCAAAAAGACTGCAGCACAGGCTACATGTGACAATGTCAAATCCTTCTATAACCACCAGTGACCAAAAAAAATAAGCATCCTACTCTCCTCTAGAACGTCACTACTAGGACTATGCATCACCGCCTGCAGAAGGACCTGGGTCCAACAAGCCGCCATGCCACAAAGAAGCCCCCCATCACCACAGCAATCCAGAAGAAAAGGCTTGAAACAAATATCAAGATTGGACATCTGAAAAGTGGAAGAAAGTAATGAGCGCTCTTGTTCAGGTTGGTCAGGGGAGGCTCAAAGATTGTGCGTCACGGTTGACCCGAAATATACGGCTAAGACTGATAAACCCCCTGACGGTGATGGTGCTTGGGGCATTCAGTGGGCCGTGGCCCAGGCAGGGTCTGTATCTCCTTCCCAAGAATGTACGTATGAAAGCAAGCGGTTATGTAAATTTTTTGGAAGAACAATTGCTTCATTTTTGGGTCATTCATCAGTGTGATTGCTTTATGCATGATAGAGCCCCTGCTGGCAAAGCAAAGGCCGTGACAAAGATTCTCAATGACCATAACATTAACCTTTTCGAGTGGCCAGGTAAATCCGCTAACCTTAAAGGGAATCTGTCAACAAGTTTTTGCTATCTCATCTGACAGCAACATAATGTAGGCAAAAAAACCCTGAATCCAATGATGTATCACATAGATTACTGGCTAAAGCCGTTCTCAAACAATCAAAGCATTTAGATTCAGTCATGTAGCAGAGCTGGGCGAGCCACCCCCGCCCACACCAGGCTCTCTATAGAGATTGTGTCAATCACAGCAGGGGGGGTGCCAAACTACCATGCCTGTGAGTTTCTGTCCTGCAATGTTAGTCACAGGGTAATAAAGCCTTTAGTTTAGGTAAAACGTGCACACACAGAAAAGCACAGTTGTAACCGTTACATCATGTTGTCCTCAGCTTACATAGCAAAACCCGGCCACATCAAAGATCTAATGGAGGTGATGAAGACACTGTGGGTGACCGTGGACTCCACATACTTCACCAGCCGCAAGATAGACAGACAGACAGACAGACAGACACACAGATAGATAGATAGATAGATAGATAGATAGATAGATAGATAGATAGATAGATAGATAGATAGATAGTCCAACAATTGACTGTAGGGCAAGAATTAGTTAAGTGTTGGGACCAGCCCACAAGGGGAGGAGTTAGCCTCCAGGGTAAGAGACAGTTTCCTGTAGATCAGATAGGGATTCAGTAGTGACTAGAACAGACGTGCAATTCTGTCAGGTTGTCAAGGTCGCATATAGTGGGTGATTCATGGCAACAACAATGTCGAGACCAGAGTGAGATAGTGTGACGCCCCCCAGGGCCATGGGGTACTTGGTAACTGGGCAGGTCAGTTCTTTGGGGGGTCCCAATGGTGGTGACCCGGCTCCGTTGCCCTGGCTGTGCAGTAAAAGGGATAGTATTTACAGGGGGTGAACGTGACGCCACCTGTGGTGTTCGGCCAGGGATAGCCAACGCTGCAGATTGGGACCGCTGGGGCAGATGGTAGTGCAGCTGGGATGGTATCGCTCCCCATGCAGATGGAACAGTCTATTAAGGGGGTGGTAATAGTTGGGGAGCAGAACAGAGAGCGCAGGAAATAACCGGAGAACACAGGGATTGTAGTTTCCTTTACCTTTACTTGGCAGAGGATGGTGCAGTCCGGGGCAATGGTTACAGGTGGTAGAAGAGGTCCAGTCAGCCGGGAAGCAATTGGGGATCCGCCTTGCCTGGTGGGTTTGGAGGCCTTCCTGCTGCGCTTAACCTTTAGGTCCTTGCTGCCTGTAGCTATGCTGCGGCCTTATTACTGCGTGTTGGTTCTGACCCGTATGGCAGGCAGCACAAGCTTATCAAGGGTACCACTGAACTGATGGCTACTCCAGACTCTCAGGATGCTGCTGTGTTGCCGGGTGTTTGGTGTGGCCAGGAGACTTGTAGTTTTCTGCCCTCCAGATTCGGTGTGGGGTGTACAGCACCTGCACAACCAAGGACTCTGGCGTCCTTTCTCTAGCGCTCTGCTCTGGGGTGAGCTCAGTCACAGCTCCACTCCCCAGAGCTCTCCTCTCCACGTCCTCTCCTTTCCCTCTCCACAGACTAACTAACTAACTCCTCCATGCAGGAAACAGGGCATCTCCCCTGAAGTCAGGTTTAGGGCTCCCCCTTCAGGCCTGGAGTCAAGAATTGTGTTGCATGCTGGGTGTTTCCTGACAAGGGGACCCCTTCTTGCTTCCAGGCATGACATCACCCCCTGTGAGAGAGGCAATGCCACTGTGGCAATCAGACCACTGGGGTGCCACAATAGCATAATCCTTGGAAGGGACTGTAGCATAGGATGGAAAGAACTGGAGGGCCTCGAACGAGCGGCTCTATACAGAAGGAGCAGCATGGACAATTGGAGAGGCCCCTGAGACGTCAAGGTATGGGGTTATCATCACTGGCAACTGGCAATCCCAGGCAGAACCCTTTCTGGCAACTGTGATCCCAAGGCTCTTTGCTGGCACTATGGTGCACCCACTGCACCCCTATCCTTTGGGGAGAAGAGACCTTTATTCGGAGGTGTCTGGGAGCATGATAGTCTATTCCTGCCTTAGTGATCCGACCCCCAGGAGCCCCTGCCATGCGAAGGCAGGAGACGTGAAGCCGCTAAGAGGGAAGGTGACCGTCAGAGACTGTGCTGCTGTGCTGGAGAACCCAAACCCAGACAGATCAGGAGCAACCCACATCGAGCTGTATCTGATGCCGATCACAATGGTGACATGAGACCTCCTGTAAGGTATGACCTGCACCACACCACCCATGCACCCAGCCAGGACCACGGTTTTCTTGTAGCATGCCAGGGTGTAGAGTCAATACCTCGCCCGATAAGTGGCCATTTAAAGGCACTCTATGAGCACAGAACGACCCTTCAACCAATTACAGGCACCCGGTGCATCATGGTGGGGCCAAACCCTTCATATCACCTTCCCTCCTAGGCTCCTACTCATTCTCCATTTCTCTCTCTCTTCTCTGGATCTCAGTCAATGACTTAAAGAAGACCAGTCACTTGTTCCATATATACAGTGGGTGAAATAAGTATTGAAAACGTCACCAATTGTTTAAGTAAATATATTTCTAAAGCTGCTATTGACATGAATTTCTCTCCAGATATCGGTAACAACCCATCCAAACCACACAGGCAAAGAAATCAAACTATAGATGTCCATAAAATTAAGTGATGTGCAATAATGAGAAATGACACAGGAAAAAGTATTGAACACGTTACTGAAATTTATTTAAAAGCGTTTGTTGGTGATGAAGCTCCAGACTCCTCCTGTATGGAGACACTCGTCCCTGCATTGCTCAGGGGGATTTTGGTCCATTCTCCCACACAAACACTCTTCACATCCTGCAGATCTAGTGGATCCTTCTATGATCTCTGAGCTTTAGATCCTTACACACATTTTCTATTGGATTCAGCTCTGGTGATCGGCTCGACCATTGTAGCAGATTGATTTTCTTTCTCTTGGCTGTGTTTGGGGTCATCGTCTTTGAAACGCCCACCGTCGGTTCATCTTCATCATCATGGTAGATGGAGCAGATACTTATCAGGAATGTCTCAGTACATTTGTCCATTCATCCTTCCTTCAATAATAAGAAGTTTACCAGCGTCATATACTGAAAATCAGCCCCCACACCGTGATGTTCCCACCTCCACACTTCACTGATGTTGTTGTTTTTGGGGTGATTTGCCTTTTGACCTCTAAACATAGTCTGTATTATGGCCTCCAAAGAGTTCAATCGTGGTCTCATCTGCCCAGACTGTATTCTCCTAGTATTTGACAGGTTTCCCCTAAATGTTGTTAAAGTCTCCTGATCCTGCTTTCTGTTCAGCAGTGGAGTCTTTTGTGGTAAGCGTGTATACAGGAGCATGCATACCGGAGCGTGTGTCCAGGAGAGTGCATACAGGAGCGTGCATACAGGAGCATGCATACAGGAGTATGCATACAGGAGCGTGTATACAGGAGCGTGCATACAGGAGCGTGCATACAGGAGCATGCATACAGGAGTATGCATACAGGAACGTGCATACAGGAGTATGCATACAGGAGCGTGTATACCGGAGCATGCATACAGGAGCATGCATACAGGAGCGTGCATGAAGGAGAGTGAATGCAATAGAGTGAATGCAATAGAGTGCATGCAGGAGCGTGCATACAGGAGCGTTCATGCAGGAGCGTGCATAGAGGAGCATGCATACAGGAGCGTGCATACAGGAGAGTGCATACAGGAGCGTGCATACAGGAGCATGCATACAGGAGTATGCATACAGGAGCATGCATACAGGAGCGTACATACAGGAGAGTGCATGCAAGAGAGTGCATGCAAGAGAGTGCATGCAAGAGAGTGCATGCAAGAGAGTGCATACAGGAGCGTGCATACAGGAGCGTGCATACAGAAGAATGCATACAGGAGTGTGCATACAGGTGCATGCATATAGGAGCGTGCATACAGGAGTGTGGATACAGGAGCGTGTATACAGGAGCGTGCATACAGGAGCGTGCATACAGGAGCGTGCATACAGGTGCATGCATATAGGAGCGTGCATACAGGAGCGTGCATACAGCAGTGTCCATACAGGTGCATGCATACAGGAGCGTGCATACAGGAGTGTGCATACAGGAGCGTACATACAGGAACGTGTATACAGGAGCTTGTATACAGGAGCGTGCATACAGCAGTGTGCATACAGGAGTGTGCATACAGGAGCGTGCATACAGGAGTGTGCATACAGGAGCGTGCATACAGGAGTGTGCATACAGGAGCGTGTATACAGGAGCGTGCATACAGGAGCGTGCATACAGCAGTGTGCATACAGGAGTGTGCATACAGGAGAGTGCATACAGGAGTGTGCATACAGGAGCGTGCATACAGGAGCGTGCATACAGGAGCGTGCATACAGGAGCGTGCATACAGGAGCGTGCAGACAGAAGCGTGCATACAGCAGTGTGCATACAGGAGCGTGCATACAGCAGTGTGCATACAGGAGCGTGCATACAGGAGAGTGCATACAGGCCATGGAGGGGGAGCATTGCTGATTCAAGTCTTTCTGTCGCTCTCCTCAGATGGTTCTTGGCTCTTGGACAATTCTTCTGATAATTCTTTTCACTCCTGTGGCTTGCAGTGAACACCTGGTCATGACCTATTTATAGTGAAATGATATGCTTTCCACTTCTGGATCATGGCCCCGGCAGCGCTCACTGCAACCTTCAGTAGTTTAGAATTCCTTTTGTAACCAGTCATGAGTATGATTTGCAGCAATAAGGTTGTGAAGCTCACTGGTTTTACCCATCATTAGTAGTTTCTTGTGTGGTACCTTGGTCATGAGACTTTTTATCAGCCAGTAGTTGAACCAGTTGATATTATTATTTTCCAGTTAGTGGCAGGATTGTGTTCTAAAAGATTTCAGCTGGGGTCAGGACTTCCCAGGGCTTCTTGCACCTCTCTTTCTTCATGTGTTCAATACTTTTTCATTGTCAGTTCTCATTATCACATATACCTTAATTTATGGACATGTATGGTCTGATTTTTTTGCCTGTGTTGATTGGATGGGCTGTTACCGACATCTGGTGAATGAAATGTTGCCGATTTCACCGTTTCATTGCAAATCTTCAAGCTTTATTAATGGTCTTTCATGTTGTAATATCACAACCCAAACATCATCATTATTGGGTGACCTCTGCCGACCTCATCAGGCAGCGCCTGCGATAACCCTGTGGTTGTGAGATGTGGGAATTGATCCATTTACTATTCTGCACAGTGTCAGTAGGCTGCAACAACAGCCGGACGGCAGCAGGAGGCGGCCTGGTCCTAATGTGTAGATCGGCTTTATGTCAGGGACTACAGATTGTCTGCAGCGTCTACTGGTGTCTAAGGTTGTGTGATGGTGGGTTTACACGTTTCAATATCGTTGCGATATCGCAATTCAATGGCGCGGGAGCGCGCATTTAGTGCTCGTTTCTCCCGCATCGCATCGGAGGTTTAGATGTTGCGATTTCTGAATCCAACGTCCGTGCGATGTCTACGCCCCCCAACCCAGGAACGACCATTTAACATGGGAGTGAATGGGTGACGTTGAACATCGCATCGTAGTTGGGCTGTCACACAGCACGATCTGGCTCCAATCTCCATTCAATATCGGAGCATTGAATAGCACGCTCATTCAATCCCCGATATCGCATTGACATCGTTCCTGATTGGACGTTCACACCATACAACGCAGGAACGATATCGGCTCCAACGATCGAACCACGTGACTTTTCATTAAAATTGGACTCCGATATCGCAACGTGTAAACCCGCCATAAAACCCACTCAATATACTGTGGTAGAAATAAAAAAACAGAGTGCTCATAACAATACCATCCAGTGTATATTATACCGCCACTCCGGATCTATATAATAGAGCTATACAGAGATCACATACCAATACTGTCCAGTGTATATTATACCGCCACTCCGGATCTATATAATAGAGCTATACAATGATCACATAACATTACCATCCAGTGTATATTATACCGCCACTCCGGATCTATATAATAGAGCTATAGAGTGATCATATAACAATACCATCCAGTGTATATTATACCGCCACTCCGGATCTATATAATAGAGCTATACAATGATCACATAACATTACCATCCAGTGTATATTATACCGCCACTCCGGATCTATATAATAGAGCTATAGAGTGATCATATAACAATACCATCCAGTGTATATTATACCGCCACTCAGGATCTATATAATAGTGCTATACAATGATCACATGACATTACCATCCAGTGTATATTATACCGCCACTCAGGATCTATATAATAGAGCTATACTATGATCACATAACATTACCATCCAGTGTATATTATACCACCACTCCAGATCTATATAATAGAGCTATACTATGATCACATAACATTACCATCCAGTGTATATTATACCACCACTCCGGACCTATATAATAGAGCTATAGAGTGATCATATAACAATACCATCCAGTGTATATTATACCGCCACTCAGGATCTATATAATAGAGCTATACAGAGATCACATAACAATACTGTCCGGTCTATATTATACCGCCACTCAGGATCTATATAATAGAGCTATACAGAGATCACATAACATTACCATCCAGTCTATATTATACCGCCATTTAGTATCTTTATAATGGTGCTATACAGAGATCATATAACAGCACCATCCAGTCTATATTATACCGCCATTTAGTATCTTTATAATGGTGCTATACAGAGATCACATAACATTACCATCCAGTGTACATTATACCGCCACTTAGTATCTTTATAATGGTGCTATACAGAGATCACATAACAGCACCATCCAGTCTATATTATACCGCCATTTAGTATCTTTATAATGGTGCTATACAGTGATCATATAACAGCACCATCCAGTCTGTATTATACCGCCACTTAGTACCTACAGTATATAATAATACTATACAATAATCACATAACAGTACCATTTAGTGTATATTATACCACCATTTAGTATCTTTATAATAATACTATACAGTGATCACATAACTGTACCATCCAGTGTATATTATACCGTCACTCACTATCTAAATAATAAGGCTATTCAGTGATCACATAACATTACTGAATAGTCTATGATACACTGTGATTCAATATCTATATAATAGTGCCATATAGTGATCACATAACAATACTGTCCAGTCTATTTTACACCGCAACTCTCTACCTACGGTATATAATGATGCCATATAGTAATCACAGTACCTTCCAGTCTACATTATACCACCACTCAATATCTAAGTAACTAGATTGGAGCCCGATGCTGTCACATCAGGTGGGCGGTGACATCCAGATGGGGGCGGGCTCTGTGGGCAGCATTCACCTTTCCCCCGTGGGGTCTCTCCCCTACCCGCTGATTTTTCCCCCTCGCTCACTGCCCCTCCAGTGCTGCCTCGTCTCTGCCCCCCAGTGCCACGGGGAGACCATGGTGCGGGCAGAGTTAGTGTGGGGTGAGTGCAGGGTGACCATGGTGCAGGCTGTATGCAGGATGACCATAGTGCGGGGTGACTGTGGTGCAGGCTGAGGTATTGTGGGGTGAGTACAGTCTGAATGAGTGCGGGCTGACTGTGTTGCAGGCTGAGTGAGTGCGGGGTGACCATAGTGTGAACTGAGTGAGTGTGGGCTGGCTGTAGTGCAGGATGACCGTGGTGAAGGCTGAGTGAGGGCAGACTGACCATGGTGCGGGCTGAGTGAGGGCAGGCTGAGTGCGGGGTGACTGTAGTGCGGGGTGAGTGCAAGCTGAATGAGTGCGGGCTGACCATGGTGCGGGCTGAATGAGTGCGGGCTGACTGTGTTGCAGGCTGAGTGAGTGCGGGGTGACCGTAGTGTGAACTGAGTGAGTGTGGGCTGGCTGTAGTGCAGGATGACCGTGGTGAAGGCTGAGTGAGGGCAGGCTGACCATGGTGCGGGCTGAGTGAGGGCAGGCTGACTGCGGGGTGACTGTAGTGCAGGCTGAGTGCAAGCTGAATGAGTGTGGGTTGACCATGGTGCGGGCTGAGTGAGGGCAGGCTGAGTGAGTGTAGGCTGAGTGAGTGCGGGATGATTGTAGTGCGGGGTGACTGTGGTGCGAGCTAAGTGAGTGTAGGTTGAGTATGGGTTGAGTGCAGGCTGAATGAGTGTGGGCAGGCTGAGTGAGGGCAGGATGACTGTAATGCGGACTGAGAGCGGGCTGAGTGTGGGCTGAGCACAGGGTGAGTGAGGGCTAACTGCGGACTGAGTGAGGGCTGAGTGCAGGGTGAGTGTGGGCTGAGTGCAGGGTGACCATTGTGCGGGCTGAAGGCGTGCAGGCTAAGTGTGGGCCGAGTGCAGGGTGACCATTGTGCGGGCTGAAGGCGTGCAGGCTAAGTGTGGGCCGAGTGCAGGGTGAGTGAGTGCAGGGACAGAGTGAGTGCAGGGTGAGTGAGTGCAGGGTGAGTGAGTGCAGGGTGAGTAAGTGCAGGATGAGTGAGTGCAGGGTGAGTTAGTGCAGGGTGAGTGAGTGCAGGATGAGTGAGTGCAGGGTGAGTAAGTGCAGGATGAGTGAGTGCAGGGTGAGTTAGTGCAGGGTGAGTGAGTGCAGGATGAGTGTGGTGTGACTGTGGTGTGGGGTGACAGTGAGCTGCCCTGCAGTACCTGGCTCCTGTTGCTGCTCTCTGCTCCTCCATCCGTTCTGCTCATGATCCTGTGGAAACGCCATGATCATGTGACCTGGCTCCGCCCATGATCATGACATCACCACAGGTCCTGTAATGGTTGCGACTAGTTCAGACAGAGTTGAATTTTAACTCTGATCTAGAAACTGCCAACTTATTAGAGGTGGGGGCGATGGCTGGTGGGGCTGCGGTGATCGGGCGGGGGATCAGCGGCCGCCATATTTCCATACCCATCACTTGGGTGTAGAAATATGGCGCTGGCGGAAGTGACAGGCGACATCCAGACGGAAGTGGAGGAGACAACTCACAGTTATATATATATTCTATGATCTCTATATTATACTGCCATTCAATATGTATGAGTCAATATAGGCAATACAGTCAGCACTTAACAATACTGTCCGGTCTATATTATACCACCACTCAGTATCTATATAATAGTGCTATAGAGTGATCATATAACATTACCATCCAGTGTATATTATACCGCCACTCAGGATCTGTATAATAGAGCTATACAATGATCACATAACAATACTGTCCAGTGTATATTATACCGCCACTCAGGATCTATATAATAGTGCCATACAGTGATCACATAACAATACTGTCCAGTGTATATTATACCGCCTCTAAGTATCTATATAATAGTGCTATACAATAATCACATAACATTACCATCAAGTGTATATTATACCGCCACTCAGGATCTATATAATAGTGCTATAGAGTGATCATATAACAATACCATTCAATCTATATTATACCACCACTCAGGATCTATATAATAGTGCTATAGAGTGATCATATAACATTACCATCCAGTGTATATTATACCGCCACTCAGGATCTGTATAATAGAGCTATACAATGATCACATAACAATACTGTCCAGTGTATATTATACCGCCACTCAGGATCTATATAATAGTGCTATACAATAATCACATAACATTACCATCCAGTGTATATTATACCGGCACTCAGGATCTATATAATAGAGCTATACAATGATCACATAACATTACCATCCAGTGTATATTATACCGCCACTCAGGATCTATATAATAGAGCTATACAATGATCACATAACAATACTGTCCAGTGTATATTATACCGCCACTCAGGATCTATATAATAGTGCCATACAGAGATCACATAACATTACCATCCAGTGTATATTATACCGCCACTCAGGATCTATATAATAGTGCTATAGAGTGATCATATAACAATACCATTCAATCTATATTATACCGCCACTCAGGATCTATATAATAGTGCCATACAGAGATCACATAACATTACCATCCAGTGTATATTATACCGCCACTCAGGATCTATATAATAGTGCTATACAGAGATCACATAACATTACCATCCAGTGTATATTATACCGCCACTCAGGATCTATATAATAGTGCTATAGAGTGATCATATAACAATACCATTCAATCTATATTATACCGCCACTCAGGATCTATATAATAGAGCTATACAATGATCACATAACAATACCATCCAGTGTATATTATACCGCCACTCAGGATCTATATAATAGTGCTATAGAGTGATCATATAACAATACCATTCAATCTATATTATACCGCCACTCAGGATCTATATAATAGAGCTATACAATGATCACATAACAATACCATCCAGTGTATATTATACCGCCACTCAGGATCTATATAATAGTGCTATAGAGTGATCATATAACATTACCATCCAGTGTATATTATACCGCCACTCAGGATCTATATAATAGTGCCATACAGTGATCACATAACAATACTGTCCGGTCTATATTATACCGCCACTCAGTATCTATATAATAGAGCTATACAGTGATCACATACCAATACTGTCCGGTCTATATTATACCGCCACTCAGTATCTATATAATAGTGCCATATAGTGATCACATGATGGTTCCAGTAGATGATTGCAGAGATCATGTGTGTATCCGGAGCCGGCGGCCCCAGCGCGGGGCGTCTCCCTCCTCTCTGGACTTTTTCTCTGCGTCTTCTGGGTGTTTATAGGATTTTTTCTGCGGTCGGCAGAGACTCATCTCCTGGGGGGAGAGGACAGGTAATCGTTACACAGAAAGCCGAGAGGGATCTGCTCCGACAGTCCACTAGAGATTCCTTACAGCTGCAAAATACTAAAAAAAAAAAACACAGAGACATAACAGGAAAGTTCTGCCCTGCGGGGGATGTGCAGCTCCTCAGGGGCGGGGCCTGTACAGACCCTCCTGTGACCCCTGCAGGGGCGGGGCCTGTACAGACCCTCCTGTGACTCCCGCAGGGGTGGCATGCTTAGACAGACACTCTCTATGCCCCGTGAGATGTAACCTCGGACTTATTACACCTGCCCCTCGTTTACAGGGGCCCGCCTTGACAAGGACAGCAGAATAATTTACTCTATATTATGGTGATATTACATTTGCTGTATGTGGCGGTATTTTTTTGGCATCACATAACAGTAATATGCAAACTATAGATATATAATATTATGTTGGCAGGGGTATGTTGTTGGCTATATATGGCAATATTGTGTTGGGATTATATTCTAGTAGTATCTGTGTTCTATATGGCAGTACTATGTTAGAACTATATGGCGATAACATTTTAACTGTACATTGTAGCATTGTGTTGGCAATATATGGTGGTACAATGTGGGCTGTATGGCAGTATCATGTTGGCATTATAGGGAGGTATTATGTTACCATGTGGGCTGCGTATGGCAGGATTACTTTGGTACTATATTGCAGTATTATGTGAGCTGTGTACAGCAGTATAATGTTGGTACTGTCTGTATTATCAGTATTATATTGGCACTTTGTGGCATTATGTTGGCTGTATACGGTGATATTATGTTGGCACCATTTGGTAGTATTATGTTGGCTATATACATAATAGCACTATATGGCAGTAACATGTAAGCTGTACTGTATATGGTAGTTTTGTGTTGGCACTATCTGGTAATATTATCAGTGCTTTATTGGTACATGTTGGTATTATGCAGGCTGTATATGGCAGTATTGTGTTGGCACCATTTGGTAATACTGTGAATGGCATAATAGGGTTGGAACAATGTGGTGGAATTATATTGACTGTATAGTTCAGCATGTGCTTGGCACTATGTAGTGGTATTGTGTGGGCTGTATATGGCAGTATTATGTGGAAATACCCCTTTATATTATACTTGCTGTATATGGCAGTATTATTTTAGCATTATTATATCATGTTGGCACTATATGGCAATATTATGTGAGCCGAATTAATGGGGAAACTGCCAAAATCTCCAGTGTTATAAGTGACACATGGTGGTTTGGGGGCTTGGATGGGTTGTGTCCTGGGGCCCGACTGCTTCGGTTTGCCCCCCCTGTTGTACACGTGTCTCGTACGTGTCCCAGGGTCTGTGTGGTCGGGGCCAGGACTGTGTGATCTAGACATGTGAATGTCGCAGGCCCCTGTGACACGTCTGTATGGTGTCTGGTCAAACATCATCTGCCATCCCGACCATGGAGTAACCGACTGTCGTGTCTTATCGCCTCTCTCGGCCATTAATACAATGAGGACGGGTCACGTCTGCGGAGTATTTGGGGCAAAAGAAAGAGATTTGGATTTAGAAACAGCGTGGGGACACAGCTTTATACTGGAGCCCATAAAGGTTTAACCCCTACAGAACCGCATAGCCCCCTATATAAAGGTGATATAATGCCGCCATATAATGCACCCCCATATCACTGCCAGCCTCATGCGCTGAACTTTTATTATTCGCATCGAATTACAGATCCTCCGATTTATTGATAATCACAATCAACACCAATATCAGTGCCAGTGTCATAAATTGCCACAAATGACAGTGCCCCTTTATCATAATCAGCCATATTAATACCACAATATCAATGCCAGTCATAGACAGCGCCCATACCACAGGCCCTCATAGACAGCGCCCATACCACAGGCACTCATAGACAGCACCCATACCACAGGCGGTCATAGACAGCGCCCATACCACAGGCAGTCATAGACAGCACCCATACCACAGGCAGTCATAAACAGCGCCCATACCACAGGCCCTCATAGACAGCACCCATACCACAGGCACTCATAGACAGTGCCCATACCACTGGCAGTCATAGACAGCGCCCATACCACAGGCACTCATAGACAGCGCCCATACCGCAGGCTCTCATAGTTTGTGCTCATACCACAGGCACTCATAGACAGCGCCCATACCACAGGCAGTCATAGACAGCACCAATACCACAGGCACTCATAGACAGCACCCATACTACAGGCACTCATAGACAGCACCCACACTACAGGTACTCATAGACAGCGCCAATACCACAGGCACTCATAGACAGCGCCCATACCATAGGCAGTCATAGACAGCGCCCATACCACAGGCCCTCATAGACACCACCCATACCACAGGCCCTCATAGACAGCACCCATACCACAGGCAGTCATAGACAGCGCCCATACCACAGGCAGTCATAGACAGCGCCCATACCACAGGCCCTCATAGACAGCACCCATACCACAGGCCCTCATAGACAGCACCCATACCACAGGCAGTCATAGACAGCACCCATACCACAGGCAGTCATAGACAGCGCCCATACCACAGGCCCTCATAGACAGCACCCATACCACAGGCCCTCATAGACAGCACCCATACCACAGGCCCTCATAGACAACACCCATACCACAGGCCCTCATAGACAGCACCCATACTACAGGCAGTCATAGACAGGACCCTTCTTTGTAGTCGGATGTGTCAACACTCAGATTCTGACAGAATCGTCATATTCTGGAGGCTTCATTTTATTACCTGCAGAAATCTCTCACCTATAAGTGGTGTCCATTATTATTATTATTTTTCCCTTAAAGGGATCTCCTCAAGATCAATAAAGGTGACACCAGCCTTGTCGTAATCTGACAAGCCAGCGCTGAGAAGTCAAGCTGTGAAGCCACATGGAAATGATCTCAGAAGTGCAGTGGGGTGTGGCAATGTGTTCTGACTACAATGGTTCCCCGAGATAAAGGGGTGACCATCTGGATTCCCTGGAGGATTGACACGCTGGACTAAGGGGGTATCCAGCTACCGTGTGTGACAGCGCACAGACCAATGATGTCGGGTGCATTACCCACAAAACAAGAGATGGGGAAACACCGAGGGGACAAATACAGTGGAGGGACCTGCTCATAGGGAACGGAGAAGGTGTGACCCCTGCACTCACCTGTAGCTGTGCCCTGATCTCCCTACTATCCCTATACAGGTTCTTTAACCCATCGCTGAGCAGGATACCTATTCCCTCGCTGGCCCTAATGTTAACCCTCAATAGGTAGATAGCCGGTGGGAACACTAGTCCCAACCACTGCAATAACAACAACAAGAGGGAAGGGAGACAGACAGGGAAACAACACATGCACGCTCCATGACAGCAGGCGATTTAGCAGTGGTCAGCTCTCCAGAGAACTTCTTAATCTCAGGAAGTTTGGCCAAAAATGAGTTCAATCACCAGCAAAGAATGTTGTAACCATGTGACCATATAAAGGGGATGGGAATGATCACAAAGTGGCCACACCTGCTAAGGAAACTAAGGCGTCTACTTGCAGCAGAACTGACATTAACTCCTACACTGCCAAAGGAAAGAAACACGGTTAAAATTAAATCTTAATAAAGGAATGAGACAGAGGACACAAACCAGTCACAAGTCTCCAAAGTAACAGAGACCATCGTGACAAGGATTGGTAAATTGCCCAGATGCCCCGAAACCTCCAGAAGATTTCAAATTGTCCAGACACAATTATGGAGGGGGCAGAATTAACAAAGTTGTAGAGGGGCATGGTCTCTAAGTTGGAGTCACTATTGGCTCACATTTTTGCATCTATTTCCTGATATAAAACCTGGAACGTTGGACACAAATTGAACATAAAATCCACAGATTTGGGGACAATTTTCCCCGGTAATATCAGTTGTTCACTCATAATTCCAAAAAGTGTTTTGATAACTTTACCCAAGAAATCAGCATGGCAAATTTGTGGAAACTCGTCCATGTCTGGACCCGACCTAGGACAACATTGATCAAACAAATAAAGTTCTGATCATCTGGACTTTATAACGGAAGTACAAAAGCCGTGTGAAGACCCCTATCAGCTCGTCACGTGGGGTCATGCATGGTGCCACCTGTCCCACCAGTTGTATCACCAAGAATGTGAACTGTGCCTCTAACAACTAGTAAATCATAAAGAAGTGAAATTGAACCTTCACTGCGACCTCGGAGGAGACGTGACCTCCAGACCGGCTCCTGGACGTCAAATGCAAGTTTTTGTCACTTGGAATGAACACTAAACGCCAATGGAAACTTTTGAAACTTTTCAGAACTGTTCCCCTTTCAGTCCTTCTTCCAAACGTGCAGGAAGTCTCCCCTTTTCTTCCAGGAGCCTCCCTCATGGTTGGTAACAGGCTGTCACCCAATCGTGTCCCATTGATGATACCATACTGGCCAATTCGTCTGGTTGACCACCCATAAGGTTTCCGGATTTTACATGGACCTTGTATTGTTTTCTTGCCCTCGTCCGAGATGGAGTCTGAGGCCTCATCATGCCCTTGAATGTCCTGTCTGTCCTGCTTATAAGTCCCAGTCCAGGAATTATTCCTTGCCTGAGTATTTTGGTGTTATCTTGTTTCTGCCTCATTACTTCACAGCTGTCTGCAGTCTGGTGCATCACCCTGATCCAGGCTGTGGTTTCCTCCTTTCAAGACTGCTAGGAGAAGAGCTCCATTATCGCTGGACTTTCTTGGTCTGTAAGAACATGTATTCTCTGTTATCAGTGTACTCATTCCGGGACTAAATCAGTGCAGGCTGTGTGTAGGACTTGTGCGGGACTTTGTCAGCCCTAAAGGTACACAGGTAACCATCTGTTTGCTGTACACTTCTGCATATTATTCCTGGACATTCTCATATAGTGCTGGTAGCACTCCTGCATATTATTCCTGGACATTATCATATAGTGCTGGTAGCACTCCTGCATATTATTCCTGGACAGTCATATAGTGCTTGTAGCACTCCTGCACATTATTCCTGGACAACCTCATATAGTGCTGGTAGCACTCCTGCACATTATTCCTGGACATTATCATATAGTGCTGGTAGCACCCATGCATATTGTTTCTAGACATTCTCATATAGTGCTGGTAGCACTCCTGCATATTGTTTCTAGACATTCTCATATAGTGCTGGTAGCCCTCCTGCTTATTATTCCTGGATATTCTCATGTAGTGCTGGTAGCACTCCTGCATATTATTCCTGGACATTCTCATATAGTGCTGGTAGCCCTCCTGCATATTGTTTCTAGACATTCTCATATAGTGCTGGTAGCACTCCTGCATATTAATCCTGGACATTCTCATATAGTGCTGGTAGCCCTCCTGCATATTATTCCTGGATATTCTCATATAGTGCTGGTAGCACTCCTGCATATTATTTCTAGACATTCTCGTATAGTGCTGGTAGCCCTCCTGCATATTATTCCTGGATATTCTCATGTAGTGCTGGTAGCACTCCTGCACATTATTCCTGGATATTCTCATATAGTGCTGGTAGCACTCCTGCATATTATTCCTGGACATTCTCATATAGTGCTGGTAGCACTCCTGCATATTATTCCTGGGGATTCTATATAGTGCTGTAGCACTCCTTCATATTATTCCTGGATAATCTCATATAGTGCTGGTAGCACTCCTGCATATTATTCCTGGACATTCTCATATAGTGCTGGTAGCACTCCTTCATATTATTCCTGGATAATCTCATATAGTGCTGGTAGCACTCCTGCATATTATTCCTGGACATTCTCATATAGTGCTGGTAGCACTCCTGCTTATTATTCCTGGACATTCTAATATAGTGCTGGTAGCACTCCTGCATATTATTCCTGGACATTCTAATATAGTGCTGGTAGCACTCCTTCATATTATTCCTGGACATTCTTATATTGTGCTTGTAGCACTCCTGCATATTATTCCTGGACCTTCTAATATAGGCTGGTAGCACTCCTTCAACTATTCCTGGACATTCTCATATAGTGCTTGTAACATTCCTTCATATTATTCCTGGACATTCTAATATAGTGCTGGTAGCACTCCTGTACATTATTCCTGAACATTTTCATATAGTTCATCACCTGAACAGCGCAGCTAAAAGAGCCGCGGCTGCAATTTCAGCACATGGAGAGCTCCACTGCTGAAATGTCAGCACTTGGACAGCAGCAACCGTGCGCAGGGAGGATTGCGGCACAAAAGAGGATCAGAGGGCATATTTGCCCTGTCCGGTGCATCCTGCAAAACACCAAACAGAACCTGTCATCAAATAAACGTGGTGTGAAGCCAGCCTTAGAAGAAGCCTCCCAGAAACCCACAAGTCAGAAATGTTGGTTTGCCCCCCCAGTATAGAATCGGACCATAGGGGCCACTTTCCCCTGACTCCACCATTGTTGACCTTCTTTAAACTTTTTCTAGGTTCACTATGCAGGTTCCCTGGCTGTGAGGACTGAGCATGTGCGACCACCAGCACTCCGCTTATTAGGTGGACGCACACATTGCTATACACTGTGAACAGAAGGTGGCGCCAGACTGTATAAGTAAGTCTCATTATTATTCCATTTTTTACAGATAAATTAAGAATATTAGTCACTCTTAATTATCTATATAGTGGATTCCATATGTAACAACTCCTTTAAGTAAGATTTGTCCTCAAGCCCCCATTATGACCGGCGCTTCTGACTTGTTGCAGGAAGATTTTTCACAGATGACCCTTGAAACGGATAAAAATAGGACACAATGGATGCAAAGAATAGACATGGTACACAAGGGAGGATTTGGAGGATTGTCTCTTATTTCTAATCTTACATATTTGATACAAAATATCTCTAGTACTTTCATTGATCAACACAAAG